>JAOPSE010000015.1:95570290-96170290 GCA_029449295.1 Zea luxurians | reverse complement strand
GGAGCCGGTGTGGTGAAGACGGGGCTCGAGTGGGTGCTTTTATAGGCGCTCGGGGGAGGGAGGGGATGGAGGAGACGACGAGCACTGGCGAGCTCGCTGTGAGGGCGAGAATGGCGCTAACGCCGATGCGATGGCTCGGGCAGGCGGGGGGTGAGGGGTCGGCTCAAGCACAGTGGCGGGGTTGTCGCGGAGGCTGGCGAGCATTAATGGTGAGGCGACGAGGCGAGGGGGGTGCTCGGCAGCGGATGCGCCGGTGAGGGATGGGCGAGGGTGATGGAACTGACAAGTGGGCCCTGGCTGCCAGCGAGAGGAAGCGGCGCGAGAGGGAGGGGGTGAGGCGCTGACGGGCGGGGCCCGGGTGTTAGCGGAAGGGAGCCGCGCGCGGTTGGGCCGCCTGGGCCGGGGAGAGAGGGGGGAGAGGTGCGGGCGCATGTGGGTTGTTCTGGAATTCGGCCCAGCCGAGGGAGGGGGTGAGGTTTTCCTTTTTTTTCTTTTTCTAATTCTAATCCCTTTCTTCTCCTTTTTCTATTTTTGTTTCTTTTTGATTCTTTTTCTTTGGAGACCAAAAAATATTTTCTAAATGCTCTTGAGTGAGAAACATAGTCTATGTGAGGTGCTCTAATTATTTCAAGTGTATGCACATGAAGAGGGGTTCTAAGGGAGAAAGGTAAAATAAGGGGGGGAAGGAATTTAGGAGGTTAGGGTTTCAAATCTTGGGTGGGGTTTTGGGATGTTACAAACCTACCCCACTTAAAGGGATCTCGCCCTCGAGATTTAGACTGGATTTGAGAAAAGATAAGGGTATTCCCTCCTCAAGGAGTCCTCACTCTCCCAGGTAGCTTCCTCTTCTCCTTCTCTGCTCCACTGAACTTTACAGAGCTTCACCTCTAAGGTGCGGGTCTTTCTGACTGCTGAATCAAGAATCTTCACTGGTTTTTCATGGTACTGAAGGTCTTTCTGAATCTGTACTGTCTCTTCTTCGATGTGACTTTCTGGTGCTTGCAGGCATTTGCGGAGCTGGGATACGTGAATCACATTGTGGATGTCGGACATGGGTTCCGGTAATTCCAGACGGTATGCTGCGGGTCCTACCTTGCCAATGATGGGATAGGGACCTACGAAACGCGGGGCTAGCTTCCCTTTTACTTGGAACCTCCTGACACCACGCATTGGAGAAACCTTGAGGTAGACAAAGTCTCCTTTCTCAAATTGGAGTTCCCTTCGCCTGTTGTCTGCATAACTCTTCTACCGACTCTGAGCTTCAAGTAACCTTCTGCGGATCAGTGCAACTTTCTCTTCTGCCTCTTTGACAAAGGCAGGTCCTTCTAGTGCTTTTTCCCTACGTTGGACCACATGAGAGGGGTCTGGCATTTCCGTCCATACAGTGCCTCGAATGGCGACATCTTGTTGCTGGCCTGATAGCTATTGTTGTATGAGAATTCTGCGTAGGGTAGACTGGATTCCCAACTTCTATCAAAAGCTAACACACATGCTCTTAACAGATCTTCAAGGACTTTGTTGACTCTTTCTGTCTGCCCATCTGTCTGAGGGTGATAAGCGGTACTAAAATCTAGCTTGGTGCCCATAGCTTTCTGAAGGCTTGTCCAGAACTTGGATGTGAACTGGGTTCCCCTGTCTGACACTATCTTCCTTGGGATGCCATGGAGTCTGACTATCTCCTTGAGATAAATCCGGGCAAGGGTGGCTCCTCCAAAGGTAGTTTTCACTGGGATGAAATGGGCTACCTTGGTGAGGCGATCTATTATTACCCAGATGGAATCATTCCCTTTTTGCGTCCAGGGCAGTCCGGTTACGAAGTCCATGCCTATTTCTTCCCACTTCCATTCAGGTATCGGAAGGGGTTATAATAGGCCTGCAGGCTTTTGGTGTTCGGCCTTCGTCCGTTGGCAGATGTCACATCGGGCCACATACTGAGCTATCTCTTTCTTCATCCCTTTCCACCAGTATCTGGTTTTGAGGTCCAGGTACATCTTGGTAGTTCCTGGGTGGATGGAGTAGGCCGAGTCATGAGCTTCCTTGAGTAGGACCTCTCGAGCCTCCCCTTTTGGTACACACAGACAGTATTTGAACCAAAGGACTCCTTGGTCATCCGTCCTGAGGTCCGGGAGTTGTCCCTTGCGGGCTTTCTCCACAAGTCCTGCTGTCTCTGAGTCTAGACGTTGAGCTTTGCGTATGAGGTCTTCCAGCATTGGTTTGACTTCGAGACTGTCGTTGTTTCCTAGACATGCATTTAGTTGCGCTGATTCTTTCTTCCAATCCTCTGAAAGGTTGGTTCCTTTTAATCGGAATGGTTTTCGACTGAGGGCGTCGGCTACCACGTTGGCCTTCCCGGGGTGATAGTGAATTTCTAGGTCATAATTCTTGATCAGCTCCAACCATCTTCGCTGACGGAGGTTGAGATCTGGTTGAGTGAATATATACTTCAGACTCTTGTGATAGGTGAAAATGTGGCATTTGTTTCCGATTAGGTAATGCCTCCATATCTTCAAGGCATGCACTATGGCTGCCAATTCCAAATCATGGGTGGGGTAATTCTGTTCGTGTGGTTTGAGTAGGCGTGATGCGTAAGCAATGACTTTCTCATTTTGCATTAGCACACACCCTAAGCCTTGCCTTGAGGCATCACAGAAGACGACAAAATCTTGATGAATATCTGGTAGTGATAGAATGGGTGCTGTTGTGAGTTTCTCCTTTATGACCTAGAAACTCCCTTCACATTTTGGGGTCCACACAAATTTATGGTCTTTCTTGAGAAGTTCTGTCATTGGTCTTGCTATGCTGGAGAATCCTTTGATGAAGCGGCGGTAGTACCCTGCCATTCCTAGGAAGCTTCGAACTTCACTGACGTTGGTTGGCTGCCTCCATTTTGATACTGCTTCCACCTTGGAAGGGTCCACTTCTATCCCTTCTGTGGTTAAGATATGTCCAAGGAAGGCTATCTTTTCCAACTAGAATTCACATTTACTGAGCTTAGCATAAAGTTGGTGTGTTCTGAGTTTTCCAAGGACGATCCGAAGGTGACGCTTATGGTCTTCACGGTTCTTGGAGTAGATAAGGATGTCGTCAATGAAGACTACAACAAACTTATCTAGCTCTTCCATAAACACTTTATTCATGAGATTCATGAAAAAGGCGGGTGCGTTTGTCAGTCCGAACGACATCACTGTGAATTCATATTACCCGTACCGGGTGACAAATGCAGTCTTTTGGATGTCTGCTTCCTTGATCCTTAATTGGTGGTAACCAGACCTTAGGTCTATCTTGGAGAAGTACTTGGCTCCTTTAAGCTAATCGAAGAGGTCGTCAATCCGAGGAAGCGGATACTTGTTCTTGATGGTAACTTCATTTAACGATCGGTAATCAATACACATTCTCATGCTTCCATCTTTCTTGGAGACGAATAGGACTGGTGCTCCCCAAGGTGATGAGCTGGGACAAATGTATCCCTTTTGCTGAAGACCTGCGATTTGAAGCTTCAGTTCTGCCAACTCGGTCGGAGCCATGCGGTATGGTCTCTTCGCGATGGGCGCCATTCCAGGGATCAGATCTATGTAGAACTCCACTTCTCTTTCTGGTGGCATTCCTGGTAACTCTTCTAGAAACACATCCATGAATTCTTCTACCACTGATATACTTTCTGTTGCTAGATTGAACATCATTGGGTCACTGGCGGGTGGTTGTGCCTGACAAGAGACTGACTTTCCCTGCTGGTCGGTGAGGAGGACTGTCTTGTCTGCGCAACTGATGATGCCTTTGTGTTTAGTTAGCCAATCCATTCCTAGGATCACATCAATTCCTTTGGATGGCAAGACGGTTAAGTCTGCCATGAATACTACCCCACTTAAAAGGATTCTGACTTGGGAGCATTTTAGCTGGCATAGAAGGTCGGACCCTGGGGTTCGGGTGACTAAGGGAATCTCCAGAGGAGTAGAGGGAATGCCATGCTTTTCCACAAAACTAGTGGCTATGAAGGAGTGGGATGCTCCAGAATCGAAAAGTACGGTAGCGGGAGTAAATTCAACAAGGAACTCACCGAGCACTACTCCCGGAGCCTGCTGAGCTTCCTGGGCATCGACGTGATTTACTCGTGCCCTTCCTTGGTACGGAGCCTTGATCTGCTGGCTGACAGCGGAGGGCGCCTTAGGGGCGGATGCTGGGGTATTCTTGGGGCCATTCACCGAGTTGGAGTAGGCGGGTCCTGGTGGCTTCAGCTGCAGACAATTGTTCTTGAAGTGACTGGGATCACCACAGTGCCAACACACGTTTGCCGGGGGTTGGTTGCTTGCCACTGAGGGGGAATGGAAAGAGCTCTGACTTTGCTAGCTGAATCGTGACGGAGTGGGTCCAGCTGGTCTACTGAAGTTTGGCCCCTTGGGTGGAAACCCAAATGATCGAGTCTTCTGGTGCCGGTCTTGCTGCTGAGCCCGGAGGACTTGGAACTTTCTTTTGAGATGCCCTTTTTCCTCCTCCTTTGCCCTTTCAACTTGCATGGCCTTGTTGGATAGGTGAGACAAACTGAGGAAGTCTTGGCTAGCCAGAATTGTCTTGAATTCTGGCCTGAGTCCCTTCAGGAAACGGGCCATCTTCTTGCCCTTGGTACTGACGTCATCTGGCGCGTAGCGGGCTAATTCCGTGAACTTGTGCACATATTCGCTGACAGATCTTCCGTCTTGAGTCAATTCTCGGAACTCGTCCTCCTTAAGCTGTACAAGTCCTTGGGGCACATGGTGCTCCTGGAAAGCTGCTTCAAATTCCGCCCAGGTAGCATCTCTGATGGTGACGTTGAAGGTGTCCCACCAGGCTAAGGCCATCCCAGAAAGTTGATGGGCAGCCAGTTGAACACGCTGATTTTCTGGGCAACCGATGGCTTCCAACTTTCTTTTGATCGTGCGCATCCAATCGTCGGCATCGAGGGGATTGCTCGATCCGGCGAATGTGGGAGGCTTGAGTCTCAGGAAATCCCCCATTCTGTCTTATGGTCTTCCACCATTTGGCCGTTGATTTTCTAGATTTCGAGTGAGGACCTCGATGAGTCGGGTTTGATTGGCTAGAACTTGGGCTAGGTCTAAGGGTAGTGGTGGGGGTGTGGGGAGGTGGGTTTCACTTTCCTCTCTAACGGCTTCCCCTTCAGCTCTTAGGGGAAACCCTGCTCCAATCCCGGAGGCGGTAGGCATGGTTTTATCCGAAGCCATCTGCTAGGGAAGAGAGTCACTAACATGCACATGCAAATTGTTTTCAACCAAGTTATTTTATTCATTACACCAGCACAATACAAGCATAAGACTACTACAGGTGGAGCTACACGAGAGCGTTCCCCGAGGTACTACTGAACTCCTTCTCTAAGGTGTCCCCAAACTCCTTGAGAAGATCATCAAGGCTTGCTAGGGATAGATCCTCGGCGTCGGACCAATCATCTACCCTAGGGGGAGGTGGGGCTGGAGGGGTCTTCTTCTTCTTCTTCTCCGTTTGGCATCCTCGGTTGGTGGTCTTCTTCTGGATTTTCTTTTTGGGGGCGAGCTTCTTTAGCTTCTTGTCATAGTCCATCTTTAAGGTTCGATAAGCCTCACGGGTGTTGGCCTCCTCGCCTTCTGCTATGTCGAGACACTCTTGGAGGGATGCCTTCTCTTGCTTAAGTTCTCTGACTTGCCGCTCTAGGCTTTCCACCCGAAAGTTTAGGTGGGTGCAGTGGGAGGAGAGGTCATCGTAGTGGTTGTCGAGGGTGTGGAGGTATCCGGCCATGTAGACAATGGTGGGGTCATCCTCGGTTGGATCTCTCCCTGACAGAGCCTGAAGTCTTTTCCTCCAGGTGGGGGTATTTTTGTTGCTGGGTGGGAAATAACGAAGGGGGTTTCAGAGATCTCTTGGATGTAGTTTTGGCATAGCTGTTTAAGGGCTTTTCGGGCTACACTTTGGCAAGTGTCTGGGAAGCAGTGTCCGGTGAAGTTGACTTGGAAGGGAGGGTGGTTTGGGTAGTTTCGGCTTTCTCCTAGGTAGACTGCCATAGAGCACTTTTCTATACCATTTTCGTGGTATTCCTTCCAGACATATTCGGGCTTCTTACGGATCCCCATGCGTAGCGCACAACTCCGTAAGAGGTGAGGGAATCCTTCTTCCCCTGAGCAATAGGATGTCCTAATAACCCAGGAGTCTTCCATCTGGTAGAAGAAAAGAAGGGTCTATTAATATCGGGGAAAGGGGAGAGTGTTTCTTGGGGGTGAGAGGTGTTTTCTTGTTAAGGCAACTTTTTAAGGTCAGGGCTGCGGTCTACGGCCAGTCCTACAGGTTCTGATACCACCTGAAGCATCCCGATCCTTTGGGACTCAAATGTGATACAATTACTAGTCCTAGGAGGCTAGTAACCACATTCATTACTTCAAATGGTTACAGAGTCTGAATAATGTTATTACAATACCGGGGATACAAGCTTGAAAGTGAGCCGAAAAACATAAAGCACAGTGGAAGATAAAATAGCCCAAGCCACAGGTAGAACTGGGTGAAGACACAGCCCCATCAATCAAGCATAGCAGAAAAGAAGTCTTCAGCTGCTGAAAAACATAAATGAATCTGGGTGAATACACTAGGTATTCCGCAAGCCCACCCGGCTCCCATAAAGAGAAAGTGACCTATAAGGTACATGCTTCATATGGTGTAGTTGAGGTCACTCATGCTTTTTCAGAGAAAGGCAGTATTCGTTGATTATGGTTTTCCCAAGACAATAGAAGTAACACTTACTTGATCAACACTGAGCTTCCTGCTCCTGTGGTACCACTTTCCTTTCGGAACATACACACACATTTCCCTGTTCCCGGTTGTAGTAGAAACACTAATTGTCATACCATACCAGACTCGTCCATACCAGTGGACACGGACTATTCAAATAGGTTTAGACTCTGCGCAGAGGGATACACTTTACCCACTAGTCCGGCTCTGCGATCTCATGGCCAATGAGACCCGAATCCAAAACTCTTTCCTTCCTTGTACGTCCGAACCTTAACGGTTATACCGGAAGGAGTTAGGCCACCGCCATGTCCAAACCAGACAAAACATTCCCCCTCCTTATCCTCCCGGTGCTCCCCAGCCTTCATAACCCTGGGGTTGGACCGTATGAGTTCAGATCGAGTGGCTGCCCACACAGCCTCGAGTGGTTGTACTTTTTGCGAGTACAAGTAATGAAAGATGACAAACCGGTCCTTATACGAGAGGACAATCCTTCTGCTCACGCCTGAACCAGCTGAGCCAACACCTTAGGCCCTCCCCTAAACTAGGGAGTCCCTGATCATCCTACTCACCAGGTGACGAGGGTGAGTACCCTTCATCGCACACTTTTGGAAAACATGTCACTTATACCCTTTTACTTGCCCCATATATTTTAGTCAAAGTAATAGTTAATGCGGGCTCTCTCATGCTCACCATGCAATTCGATTCCCATCCCATAATCCAGGCTTAGGCAGTGGTAGAGAGAAATAGGTAAATAATGCATCAAGGGAAGGATGGACTTGCCTTCGTCGAAGCTTTCCTGGCACAAGAGGTTAATCTCGGAGGGGTCGGGCTCTTGCCCCTCTTCCGGAGCTATAAGTTCCGGAGGATCCGATCCCTCTTCCGCTAATCAAACACAGATAATAATAGTACATCAAACATAGTGACCTTTGTGGGGTGTGCAAATTTTTATACTTTATTATTTTTGTGCCCTAATAATGTATTTGAACAATTTTTGGTGCATAAAATATTAGCATCTAAATATATGTGAGAAAATGGGAAAAAGAAAAGGGAAAAGAAAAGAATAAAGGATTTCCAGCCAGCTGGGCCGGGGGGGATTTTCGGCCCACCAGGCGCGAGCGCGCGCGTGGGGGCGCACTTGCGGCCCAGTTGGCCCGGTCGCGAGGGCGCGACGGCGAGGAACGGCGCCATGGCGCGGGCCCACACGCCAGGGAGGGGGGGTTAACGGCGTTGCGGCAACGGACGGAGGGGGGGAGGTTCGACCAGAGCCCGGTCGGCGGCGAACTCCCGTGGCGGTTCTCCGCCGCTGGTTCGGTTCTACGGCGGGGAGGTGGTGGCGAGGCACGGGCGAGTGCGGGGGATCACGGGGGTGGGATCAATTTTGGCCTGCGGGGGCCTATGGCGGCCGGTCCGTGGCGGTGAAGCTGCCGGTGCGGTTGCCGGCCATGATAGGAGGCGGGGGGGGGGGGGGGTGTGCCTCGTGACCGTGAGAGTGTTGCGGAGCTTCGAGCCTAGTTTGATTGGACAGAGGATCACCAGAGAGGGGGAGGCGAGCTCACCGGAGCAATGAAGAGAGCATGGCGGCGCTAGCTCGATTGGCGTGGGGAAAGGTAGAGGAGTTGGCCGGAGCCAGTGTGGTGAAGACGGGGCTCGGGCGGGTGCTTTTATAGGCGCTCGGGGGAGGGAGGGGATGGAGGAGACGACGAGCACCGGCGAGCTCGCCATGAGGGCGAGAATGGCGCTAACGCCGATGCGATGGCTCGGGCAGGCGGGGGGTGAGGGGTCGGCTCAAGCACAGTGGCGGGGTTGTCGTGGAGGCTGGTGAGCATTAATGGCGAGGCGACGAGGCGAGGGGGGCTGTTCGGCGGTGGATGCCCCGGTGAGGGATGGGCGAGGGGGATGGAACTGACAAGTGGGCCCTGGCTGCCAGCTAGAGGAAGCGGCGCGAGAGGTGAAGGATTACGGGGAGGCTACGCTAGCGCAAACAAAAATTTTCAGCCCCATAATACCAAGAACTACTGTGGTTATAGGTCATGAAATTACCACTAGACGCGCAGAGTAGCGGAAGACGTCTCGATGTAGACGAACGCGTCAAGCAGTGCCGTGCAGTCGTCGGCGTCCTTCACGTCCTCGTACGGTTCGTCCTAGTGCTCCAGATGCAGCACCTCCGAGGTATCCACACGTACAGGGAGGAAGCGCCGCGTACCGAACTGCTAGGTTCGCGACGGCGGCTTGGCGAGGGCGAGAGATGAGCGGCGGCTGCTCATTTTCTTGTGGCAAATTAGGTTAAGCCTAACCGCGCCCCCGCCCCTCATTATATAGGCGTTATGGTGGGCTTCAGACACTGAGGCCCATCATTAACCCTAAAGCCCAGTCTAATTTCGGATCTAATCCGAGTTAGGCTTCCTTCCCCTTAAGTGTGTGACCCTATAGGTTCACGTACAAATAGACATAGCCCGAGTACTCTTACTTGGCCCAAT
This sequence comes from Zea luxurians, assembly GCA_029449295.1. Classification (NCBI taxonomy): domain Eukaryota; kingdom Viridiplantae; phylum Streptophyta; class Magnoliopsida; order Poales; family Poaceae; genus Zea; species Zea luxurians. The sequence continues at coordinate 96,161,072 of JAOPSE010000015.1, read as the reverse complement.
AATTGACAGCGGCCTCTAGCAAGACATGTCAACTCCTATGCGCACGTAAAGATCATATCAGACGAACCATTGCAACATTACGTACATGTTGTTCCCTTTGTCTCACGATATTTGGTCTGGCTCTAAGCTGACCTCTCTTTCTTGATACTGTGAATTGGAATCCTTTCAATGGTTAACTCTTAACCCTAGCACTGTAACACCCCTGGTGTTACTGTAACTAAAACTTGAGCATGACATCATAAACATTGGCATTGCATATGCTTGACACACCTAGAGTGCATTTACTAGGTAAAAATTTCAAACAAGTGTATTGTTTTTGGTATTTTGCAAATAGGACCCTGGTTAGGGAACTTAACCCTAAATAGGGATTAAAGGGGTAAAACTTAACCCAAATGAGAAAAACCTTAAGGCTTTTGGGAAAAAGTCATAAAATATCCTCAAAAACCAAGTTGAATCACATTTATACCCTTGGGATACTAAAAACCCTAATTAGAACCCTGGAAAACCCTAAAACTAAACCCTAGGGACCTAAGTGCAAAATTAGTCCACTTTTGGGCTAAAGTGCCAAAAATCAATTCAAATAAGTTTCTTAAGTCCCTTGGTTCACAAATATGTGGACTTGAAAGCCAAACTTTGTGTTTTGGACCAATTTGCAAAAAAAAGACCCCAAGTGAGAATCCACCCTAAGTCTGAAAAACAGTGTTATGGGCTCAACTTTTGAGCTTTGTAACTTTTTAATCATAGGGTTTTTGCACTGGGTCACCACATCAAAGTTATAGAGCAAACAAAGGAGAACAACTTTGCTTAAGAGTATGAGCAATGTTGTTAAGAGAAATCTGGAGATAATTATGTTCAAAATCTGGCTGTCAGGCTGATTGGTCTGAAATTCAGACTAACAGAAGACTGACATCCACTTCTAGCTCAATTTTGAGCATGATCCAGTGCTCAACTAAGTTTAATCCCTATAGTCGATTTGTAGCTGGTATGTAGCACTACAACTTTGATGCAGAGACTTGGGAATGTTGCCACAGGAATTTGGAAGAAAACTGACCCTAAACATCGCCTGTCAGGTGCACTGAATGGATGCTTCCATGGTACAGTGCCCTGGTTGAGTTCAGTAAACCTCCCCGGCGGTGAATCCTCGCCGTGGATCCTCGTCGCCGTTATGATTCGCGCTCCCCAGCGACCGGACAATACTCCAAGGCAAAAGATCTTGGCGCCCGGATCAGCTTGAGTCTGACCGCGGCTAAGCTCGCCGTACCCCTTGCTCATCGGATGATCGGGATAAGAGCTCACCGCCGTTGGTCGATTACTACCGTGCGCCGCGTGTCCGGGCACTTTACCACGTCGCTGTAGGTTGCGTTAAGCATATCTGGTGATCGCCGGAGGTGTCGCCATAGTAAAAGCCATGTTAAGCGGCCACCAGTGACTCACCTTGCTCTTACCAATCCCAAGTCACCGTTCAAATTCGTGGTGCTCGCGGTCGATCCCTATAAATTGAACCCTCCCTTAGCTGCGTAGCATAGTTACCCACCCAGCTCCCTGTAATCGTGAGCAACCGTGCCTCCAAAAACTCGAATTTGGATTTCTCCCCAAATCCACTTTCCGCCGCCGTGAATCAAGCTCACCATGGCCAGCTCGAATTAGGTAAGCTCTAGTCCCTCTGCTGCTTGTTCTTGCATCCCTCAGCCCCTCTCAAACTCCCTGACCTCTTTAATTGAGCTAAGTTGCCATAGTTCACCGGGAACACCTTCATCCATTCACGACATTCTTGGTCACCGTGGCTAGAGCTCCATGGTTGGTCTTAGCTGCAATTAGGTTGGGGAAATGGTCAGACTAGCCCCGATTTCGTGTCCGCCGCTCGGAGAACCCAGCCGTAGCCCCAATCGGCCGGTCCAGAACCTCGCCGGAGCTCGGCCGGGCGTAACGCCGTCGTGGACTTGGGTCTGCGAAGAAATAGAACATGGAGGTGCTATTTGCAAACTGTCAGTGATACAAAGAAATAGTAAATAATCTCGTTCGCTGTTAGACAAAAATGCAAGGGCCGTTCTGCAAAACCACCAGCGCGGGCGCGGGCGCGCGCACTTCTGCGTGGGTTTGGGCCACTCAGGCCAGTTTAGGCCCAACACTATTCACCTCTTTTCCTTTTTCTTTTTCCGAAAGACTTTGGAAATCTGTTAAAAATTATAGAAAAATCCTAAAATTGTGAAACCAATTTTCCTAGGCTTCTTATTTTCCCTAGAATTTAATAAAAATAGTTTCACGATTTTTAGTTTAAACTAGGAATTTTAGGGCATTTTAAGGAGCTTAAAGAAGTAGTTCTGGATTTTTAAAAGATAAATGGTAATTCCAAAAATGCTTAAAATTTTTATATGAGTTCCTTATATTATTTAGAAGCCTTGGGTAGGGTTTGGATTGATTTGGACTTTGTTTGATACTTAGAACCCAAAACACCTCCCCCTGCCCTATGAACTCCTTTACCGACTCCGGAAACCCTAAGTTCTCGGAGTTCCGTGAAGGAAAGTTGTATTCAAGACATAGATAATAAGTTTATATTATCTTTGCATTCTCATAAGCATCCCATGGTATCCATTCTTATATATATACATGTATGGTTATGTTAGAACGTGAAGAAGAAGCAGAAGTCACCGAAGAAGGGACACCACCACCCTCGGATTCTCAAGCAGGCAACTGCTTTTACTTTGATATCTGTGGATCCGAGCCAGACTCACCTGTTAACGAAGGCAAGCCACGGTGCATTTGCCACCTCCCTTGATGTTTTTAAAATCTTTCTCACTTGATTGATGCATTAGGTGATAGGAGTTGAATGCTTAAACAATTCCTGCATTACCTTCCTTGATCTTTGATTACCATCCTTGATACCCTGCTTTACAAAAGGTTTTTACTATGCTTAGTATTGCTCTAGCAAAACAAAAGGTTTTGTTTTACAAAAGATGATTGGCAAAGTGGGAGGGATGTTTTTGAAAATAAAACTTGATGGTGGATCCATCAGGGCCGTGATGGGTTCAACATTGGAAAAGATGTACCTCTGCCAGGTACCAAGTTTTTGGGTAAATAATTAAGCTAAGACCGGGCGGGTGACTTGCACGAGAAGAGAGTCTCGGTGTAGTGTCTCCGTCCGAGTCGATTAAGGATCTTGTCGATGTAGGCCTGCTGACCGAGGACCCTTTAACTGGTCACATGCCTCGTCATGGGTAAGCTTTGCCTCGGGCGGACTAAGGCCAGAATAAGATAACACGAAATGGGCGTGGAGCGGTGGCGAGAGTAGCGTGTACCCTCCATGGCAAGAGGCTGGACGGTGGTGTATCTGTGCTCTCGGTTTGCGTGAACCTGATCTGGTCTTAAGAAACCCGGTGGCGGGTTGACATATGCAAGGGTTAAGTGCTACATATGTCGTGTGATCGGAGATCCTCAGCTGAGTATAATCGATTCAGATCGCCGTACCTCCGCGGTTATGGAGACTTGGCCACTGACTTACACGTAGCAATCCACTAAAGATGAAGGGATTGATGAGAAACTGGCTAGTGCAGGACAAGTGTTTGAACTAGGGTAGAAAGAACTCTAGATGCAGGTAACTTTACTTAACCTGAAAATAAAACTGGATTTTTAAGGATCCACTCATAGTAAGCTTTTCCGCAAAAACAGAGTCTTTGATTCTTGTTAAGCCTTACCTTGACTCCCTTATAACCAGCATACCCTTGAGAGTCTTTTCTTTAGTCGGGTAAGACTTGCTGAGTAATTCCATACTCAGGTTTATTCCCTCGTTGTTTTTAGGTGAGGGAGCAGCAGATTTCTGTTGCTTTTGTTCCAAGGTGGTTCCCCAGGATGAAAATCAGCAATGAAGATGCGGGAGGACATGGTCCTCCATAAAAACTTTTGTGTATAAACTTTTATGGGAGGAGTTTTTGCCTCCCTTGGTATGTAATAATACTACTCTGCACTCGTTTATATTTTCTGGTCTGTAATAAGTAACTAAATCTTACTTTTTAATAAATGTAAGTTTATGTAATCACTTCCGCATTCCGATATCTCCGATGTTCTGTAATCTCTGCAAGACGGGTGAAACGTTCCTGGAAAGGTAAGGAAAGATACCGAAGTTATCAAGTGATTCAGGAACATCTACGGGGTTGCCTGATGTCTGTTGGACAAGGACAACCGTAGGTGGGCCTAATGACTTGGAAGGTTCCGTCACAGCTGGTATCGGAGCGAAGCCCTTCTTTGCAGATATTACGAGACATATTCAAAAGGATTTCAAAAGAAAGACTTACCTACAAAGATTTCTTCCTTTCTTATCCCTTATATCTGAAGAATCTATAAAGACCAGGTAGGAAGAGTGCAATGTATAGAAGGTTGAATCAGGATTGATTCTGTAATTATTCATGCATCATGCTAAGAATTGTACTAATAAATTTCCCCCTTAGAGAAATGCCGCCGCGCACAAGAAAGACCGCGTGTAAGTCGACTGGACCCATTGGAGTACCTCGACATCAACTTGCTCCGCGAGATGTAGATAGTAGTAGCGGAAGCAATGATCCTATAGGGGATCTGGAAGCAGAAGTAAGCAGGCTCCAAGCAGAACTCCGCCGCAGGACAGCTATATGGATTGGAGATGGTGACCGTATAAATGAGCTACGAAGAGACGTTCGCCATCTACAAGACCAGCTGGCAGATCGGGATTTGGCACTCGATTGGGTCGTTCAATCTCGTTCATTGGCATGGGCCAAGGAGGCAAGGGCTCAGACTCGTATAACTGAGCTCAATGTGGCTGTTGAAGAATTACAGACATACTGCAATACATTACATGAGGAAGTGCATGTATTGTATTCGCAACTGCATCCCAGTGAGCCCATACATCCTGCTGAGTCGGAAGCTAGACCCTCCCACGTGATGGGACAAGCGCTTGGTGGTGAGCTAGACCTTTTTCAACCCCCTCCTTCTATGAGGCTGGTCGATGAATGGTCTCCCACACCTAATGATGAGGCTGCTAGGGGTAACCAGCAGTAGAAGTAGCAGTGTAGTAATAAAAGTAAAAGTAGAGTATTGTAGATTGTACTATTGTACAATGGATAGTGTATTGTATGTTGGGTAATGTGTCCTGTTATGTAATATCGAGTCTGTACCATTACTTTTTATAGTAATGTAAAATGGAAGGTCTCTTTGGCATATCATGTTTATTCCGAATGTTTTGCCTCAGATGCCGACCAGGACTCGCAGACAGGACGGAGCCGGAACTTCTGGGGGTCGGGATGTCACCCCAAATCCACCTCCGGTTCCACCCACGTTAGCCAAGGCGATTGCCGCCTTGGTAAATGCCACCGCCGACAATACCCGCTTCCTTAGGGAAATGGCGGGTCAACAGCAGTTCCAGCAGCAGGCTGGAAGGGGTTTTCAGCAAGGTCCCCGTGAAACCACCTATCTGGACTTCTCCGAAACTCGTCCACCTCTATTCACCAAGGCAGAAGACCCGCTAGGAGCCGATGAGTGGATACGGGTCATTGAACAAAAGTTTGGTCTTCTTCGTTGTTCTGAAACGCAGAAGCCATTGTTCGCGGCACAGCAACTACGTGGCCCTGCCAGTACTTGGTGGGGAAATTTTGTGGCAATCTAACCAGACAATCACCAAATAACCTGGGAGGAATTTAAAGCAGCCTTCCGTGAGCACTACATACCTGAAGGGGTGCTGCATATGAAACAAGAGGAATTCATGAAACTGAAACAAGGAGGGGATACCATCAATCAGTATCTTAACAAGTTTAATCACCTGTCGCAGTATGCCATCGACCAGGTGAATACTGATTTGAAGAAAAAGAACTGCTTCATGAGGGGTCTAAATGACCGGTTACAGCGAAAGATGGCCACGTGTATTGACCTCACGTATGGAAAGGCTGTCAGTACAGCCTTATCTGTGGAAGCAAAATACGCAAGTTCGGGGAAGAATAAGGGATTCAGTGGTGAGAGGCCTAATCAGGGTCAGGCAAAGAGGCAACGGTTCGTCATCCGGCCTTCTAGCCAAAACCGCACTTTTACTCGTCCACCAACATTCCCTTTCAAACAGCCCATTATTATTCGCCCCAACAATACCCCCACTTCCCCAAATCAGCCGGGTGCCCCAGGCACTCGATTCCCTGCCTTGCCCAGCTCTTCAACTGGGTGTTTCAACTACGGCAAGTCAGGACATTTTATCAAAGACTGCCCATACCCCAAGCAAAATCAATCCAATGCTCAGCAAGGATCTGGGAAGTCCACTCAGCCCAAAGGGAACACTGTGGGGAGGAATACCAAGAAAACAGGGCGTGTATACTACACCCAGGTGGCCACTACACTGGAAGGAGAGCCGGTGATGATGGGTACGTTCCCCGTGGCCAGTCACCTTGCAATTATTCTTTTTGATTCTGGTGCTTCGCATACCTTCATTAGCAAGAAATTTGTGGAGCAACATCACATTGCATGCCATGAATCAAAAGAGGGATTTAAAATTCATTCACCTGGGGGATATATTTTTACTCGAGAAGTGGCCTATGAAGTGCCAGTAATAATGACCGGACGGAACTTTCCTGCTAACATGATTGTTCTGAAAGGCCAGGATATAGATGTGATTCTGGGTATGAATTGGTTAACCCAATACAAGGCAATACTCAACACTGAACTCAGAACCGTCAGGTTGAGTTATAATCAAGAAGAAATTCTTTTGTCTCTCCCCATGACCAAAGCTTCTGGTAGAGTATACGAAGCCATTATACCGGAAATCAAAGATATTCCGGTAGTATGTGAGTTTCCAGATGTATTTCCGGAAGATTTGCCTGGACTGCCCCCAGAAAGAGATGTAGAATTTGTAATTGAGCTAAAACCTGGTACGGCTCCTATTTCTCGAAGATCGTACCGTATGCCTCCAAATGAGTTGGCGGAATTGAAGATTCAATTACAAGATCTCTTGGATAAAGGATTTATCCGGCCAAGCTCGTCACCTTGGGGTTGTCCAGCCATATTCGTCAAAAAGAAGGATCAAACTTTACGAATGTGCGTGGATTATCGGCCCCTGAATGAGGTCACAATCAAGAACAAGTACCCTCTTCCAAGGATTGACATCTTATTTGATCAACTGACCGGGGCGAGGGTATTCTCTAAAATTGATCTCAGGTCGGGCTATCATCAAATCCGTATTCGGCCCGAGGACATACCAAAGACTGCGTTCACTACGCGATATGGATTATTTGAATATCTGGTAATGTCTTTCGGATTGACCAATGCTCTTGCCCATTTCACTTATTTGATGAACTCGGTCTTTATGCCCGAGTTGGACAAGTTCGTGGTGGTCTTCATCGACGATATCTTGATATATTCCAAAAATGAAGAGGAGCATGCTCAACATTTGCGGATTGTATTAACGCACTTGAGGGAACATCAGCTATATGCCAAGTTCAGCAAATGCGCGTTTTGGCTGGAGGAAATTCAGTTTCTAGGACATATTTTATCTGCCAAGGGAATTGCGGTAGATCCTAGCAAGGTCAAGGATATTCTGGAATGGAAACCCCCAACCACTGTTCATCAAGTCCGGAGTTTTCTTGGACTAGCTGGGTATTATCGCAGATTCATACCAGATTTTTCTAAGCTTGTGAAACCAATCACAAGTTTATTGAAAAATGATTGTAAATTTAATTGGTGTTCCAAGTGTGAAGAAGCCTTTGAGCAATTGAAGACATTATTAACCACTGCTCCGGTATTGGCTCAGCCGGACATCACCAAGCCTTTTGATGTATATTGTGATGCGTCAGGCAGTGGACTCGGCTGTGTGTTGATGCAAGAAGGCCAAGTGATTGCATATGCTTCAAGGCAGTTACGCCGACATGAGGAACATTATCCAACTCATGATCTGGAGTTAGCTGCTGTGGTTCATGCCCTGAAAATCTGGCGTCATTATCTACTGGGAAATGTCTGTCACATTTACACAGACCATAAAAGCTTGAAGTATATCTTCACCCAGTCAGAATTGAATATGAGACAAAGGCGATGGCTTGAGCTTATTAAGGACTATGAATTGGAAATTCATTATCACCCAGGCAAAGCCAATGTTGTGGCAGATGCACTTAGCCGTAAGGTTTCCTGCCACTGTCTTCTGATGAAGAACTCTGAAAATACTTTATGTCAAGAGATGGAAAAGCTAAACTTGGGGATGGTCCAACAAGGAATCCTAAGTCAGCTAAAGCCGGAGTCAGTTCTCTTGCAAAAGATAATTGATGCTCAAAAAGATAATGAGGGTATGAAGCATATTCGAGAAAAGATAAGGGCTGGAACAGCCAAATGTTTCAAAGAAGATGAGCAAGGCACTAAATGGTTTAATAACCGTATAGTGGTGCCGAAGAATGAAGAGATCCGCCAACAAATTCTTGATGAAGCACATCTTAGTCGCTATTCTATTCATCCCGGAAGCACTAAGATGTACCAAGATTTGAAACAACATTATTGGTGGACAAAAATGAAGATTGAGATTGCACGCTATGTGGCCAGGTGTGACACCTGTAGACGTGTCAAGGCCATACACTTGAAAACTGCTGGTCCATTACAATCTTTGTCAATCCCAACCTGGAAATGGGAAGACATAAGTATGGACTTCATTGTGGGATTGCCCAGGACTGCAAAAGGGTATGACTCTATCTGGGTTATAGTTGATCGACTCACAAAGACAGCTCATTTTCTGCCGGTCAAAACAGATCACCCGGTTACTGTCTATGCCCAATTGTATATTGATCGTATTCTAAGTCTGCATGGTGTTCCGAAGACCATTGTGTCGGATCGTGGACCGCAATTTGTAGCCAAGTTTTGGGAAGCACTTCACAAATCCTTGGGTACTAGGCTGCTCCATAGTTCGGCATATCATCCCCAAACCAGTGGACAGACTGAGAGGATTAATCAAATACTCGAAGATATGCTGCGGGCATGTGTCCTAGACTTCTCACAGAAATGGGATGAATGTTTACCCTTAGCGGAGTTTTCATATAATAATAGCTATCAAGAAAGTATCAAGATGGCACCTTTTGAAGCTTTATATGGACGACGATGTCGTACTCCGCTAAATTGGTCTGAACCTGGTGAAAGGTATTTCTTTAGGTCTGATATGGTAAAAGAAACCGAAGAAAAGGTTCAGAAAATAATTCATAATATGAAGAAAGCCCAAGCTCGTCAGAAGAGTTATGCAGACAAACAGCGAATGCCCTTGTATTTTCTTGAAGGGGACTATGTCTACCTGAAGGTTTCACCAATGAAGGGGGTATCCCGTTTCGGGGTCAAAGGAAAACTTGCACCCAGGTACATTGGTCCATTCCCTGTACTTAAGCAATGTGGACCAGTGGCATATCAACTGCAGCTTCCCGAGACCCTGTCTGCTATACATAATGTTTTCCACGTGTCATAATTGAAGAAGTGTCTTCGGGTTCCTGATCGAACCATTGAAGTGACAGATGTTATCCTTGAACCAGACTTGACATATTCTGAGCACCCTGTTCGAGTCTTGGATCAAAAGGATCGGGTTACCCGGAGAAAAACTCTTAAGTTCTATAAGATACAGTGGAACCAACATTCTGAAGAAGAGGCTACGTGGGAAACGCAAGACTTTTTAAATAAGAATTTCCCAGGGTTTCTAGCCTCATGTAATTTGTAAAGTAAATTCAGTAATTGTAATAAAGGAGTGAACCCCCACACCACCCCTGCCTTGTACCAGAAATAAGGAAATAAAAATGTGACACATTTCCTTTTCCATTACTCACCCTAGGACTTTAAATCTCAGGACGAGATTCTTTTATGGGGGGAAGGATGTAACACCCCTGGTGTTACTGTAACTAAAACTTGAGCATGACATCATAAACATTGGCATTGCATATGCTTGACACACCTAGAGTGCATTTACTAGGTAAAAATTTCAAACAAGTGTATTGTTTTTGGTATTTTGCAAATAGGACCCTGGTTAGGGAACTTAACCCTAAATAGGGATTAAAGGGGTAAAACTTAACCCAAATGAGAAAAACCTTAAGGCTTTTGGGAAAAGTCATAAAATATCCTCAAAAACCAAGTTGAATCACATTTATACCCTTGGGATACTAAAAACCCTAATTAGAACCCTGGAAAACCCTAAAACTAAACCCTAGGGACCTAAGTGCAAAATTAGTCCACTTTTGGGCTAAAGTGCCAAAAATCAATTCAAATAAGTTTCTTAAGTCCCTTGGTTCACAAATATGTGGACTTGAAAGCCAAACTTTGTGTTTTGGACCAATTTGCAAAAAAAGACCCCAAGTGAGAATCCACCCTAAGTCTGAAAAACAGTGTTATGGGCTCAACTTTTGAGCTTTGTAACTTTTTAATCATAGGGTTTTTGCACTGGGCCACCACATCAAAGTTATAGAGCAAACAAAGGAGAACAACTTTGCTTAAGAGTATGAGCAATGTTGTTAAGAGAAATCTGGTGATAATTATGTTCAAAATCTGGCTGTCAGGCTGATTGGTCTGAAATTCAGACTAACAGAAGACTGACATCCACTTCTAGCTCAATTTTGAGCATGATCCACTGCTCAACTAAGTTTAATCCCTATAGTCGATTTGTAGCTGGTATGTAGCACTACAACTTTGATGCAGAGACTTGGGAATGTTGCCACAGGAATTTGGAAGAAAACTGACCCTAAACATCGCCTGTCAGGTGCACTGAATGGATGCTTCCATGGTACAGTGCCCTGGTTGAGTTCAGTAAACCTCCCCGGCGGTGAATCCTCGCCATGGATCCTCGTCGCCGTTATGATTCGCGCTCCCCAGCGACCGGACAATACTCCAAGGCAAAAGATCTTGGCGCCCGGATCAGCTTGAGTCCGACCGCGGCTAAGCTCGCCGTACCCCTTGCTCATCGGATGATCGGGATAAGAGCTCGCCGTCGTTGGTCGATTACTACCGTGCGCCGCGTGTCCGGGCACTTTACCACGTCGCTGTAGGTCGCGTTAAGCATATCCGGTGATCGCCGGAGGTGTCGCCATAGTAAAAGCCATGTTAAGCGGCCACCAGTGACTCACCTTGCTCTTACCGATCCCAAGTCACCGTTCAAATTCGTGGTGCTCGCGGTCGATCCCTATAAATTGAACCCTCCCTTAGCTGCGTAGCATAGTTACCCACCCAGCTCCCTGTAATCGTGAGCAACCGTGCCTCCAAAAACTCGAATTTGGATTTCTCCCCAAATCCACTTTCCGCCGCCGTGAATCAAGCTCACCGTGGCCAGCTCGAATTAGGTAAGCTCTAGTCCCTCTGCTGCTTGTTCTAGCATCCCTCAGCCCCTCTCAAACTCCCTGACCTCTTTAATTGAGCTAAGTTGCCATAGTTCACCGGGAACACCTTCATCCATTCACGACATTCTCGGTCACCGTGGCTAGAGCTCCATGGTTGGTCTTAGCTGCAATTAGGTTGGGGGAAATGGTCAGACTAGCCCCGATTTCGTGTCCGCCGCTCGGAGAACCCAGCCGTAGCCCCAATCGGCCGGTCCAGAACCTCGCCGGAGCTCGGCCGGGCGTAACACCGTCGTGGACTTGGGTCTGCGAAGAAATAGAACATGGAGGTGATATTTGCAAACTGTCAGTGATACAAAGAAATAGTAAATAAACTCGTTCGCTGTTAGACAAAAATGCAAGGGCCGTTCTGCAAAACCACCAGCGCGGGCGCGGGCGCGCGCACTTCTGCGTGGGTTTGGGCCACTCAGGCCAGTTTAGGCCCAACACTATTCACCTCTTTTCCTTTTTCTTTTTCCGAAAGACTTTGGAAATCTGTTAAAAATTATAGAAAAATCCTAAAATTGTGAAACCAATTTTCCTAGGCTTCTTGTTTTCCCTAGAATTTAATAAAAATAGTTTCACGATTTTTAGTTTAAACTAGGAATTTTAGGGCATTTTAAGGAGCTTAAAGAAGTAGTTCTGGATTTTTAAAAGATAAATGGTAATTCCAAAAATGCTTAAAATTTTTATATGAGTTCCTTATATTATTTAGAAGCCTTGGGTAGGGTTTGGATTGATTTGGACTTTGTTTGATACTTAGAACCCAAAACACCTCCCCCTGCCCTATGAACTCCTTTACCGACTCCGGAAACCCTAAGTTCTCGGAGTTCCGTGAAGGAAAGTTGTATTCAAGACTTAGATAATAAGTTTATATTATCTTTGCATTCTCATAAGCATCCCATGGTATCCATTCTTATATATATACATGTATGGTTATGTTAGAACGTGAAGAAGAAGCAGAAGTCACCGAAGAAGGGACACCACCACCCTCGGATTCTCAAGCAGGCAACTGCTTTTACTTTGATATCTGTGGATCCGAGCCAGACTCACCTGTTAACGAAGGCAAGCCCCGGTGCATTTGCCACCTCCCTTGATGTTTTTAAAATCTTTCTCACTTGATTGATGCATTAGGTGATAGGAGTTGAATGCTTAAACAATTCCTGCATTACCTTCCTTGATCTTTGATTACCATCCTTGATACCCTACTTTACAAAAGGTTTTTACTATGCTTAGTATTGCTCTAGCAAAACAAAAGGTTTTGTTTTACAAAAGATGATTGGCAAAGTGGGAGGGATGTTTTTGAAAATAAAACTTGATGGTGGATCCATCAGGGCCGTGATGGGTTCAACATTGGAAAAGATGTATCTCTGCCAGGTACCAAGTTTTTGGGTAAATAATTAAGCTAAGACCGGGCGGGTGACTTGCACGAGAAGAGAGTCTCGGTGTAGTGTCTCCGTCTGAGTCGATTAAGGACCTTGTCGATGTAGGCCTGCTGACCGAGGACCCTTTAACTGGTCACATGCCTCGTCATGGGTAAGCTTTGCCTCGGGCGGACTAAGGCCAGAATAAGATAACACGAAATGGGCGTGGAGCGGTGGCGAGAGTAGCGTGTACCCTCCGTGGCAAGAGGCTGGACGGTGGTGTATCTGTGCTCTCGGTTTGCGTGAACCTGATCTGGTCTTAAGAAACCCGGTGGCGGGTTGACATATGCAAGGGTTAAGTGCTACATATGTCGTGTGATCGGAGATCCTCAGCTGAGTATAATCGATTCGGATCGCCGTACCTCCGCGGTTATGGAGACTTGGCCACTGACTTACACGTAGCAATCCACTAAAGATGAAGGGATTGATGAGAAACTGGCTAGTGCAGGACAAGTGTTTGAACTAGGGTAGAAAGAACTCTAGATGCAGGTAACTTTACTTAACCTGAATATAAAACTGGATTTTTAAGGATCCACTCATAGTAAGCTTTTCCGCAAAAACAGAGTCTTTGATTCTTGTTAAGCCTTACCTTGACTCCCTTATAACCAGCATACCCTTGAGAGTCTTTTCTTTAGTCGGATAAGACTTGCTGAGTAATTCCATACTCAGGGTTTATTCCCTCGTTGTTTTTAGGTGAGGAAGCAGCAGATTTCTGTTGCTTTTGTTCCAAGGTGGTTCCCCAGGATGAAAATCAGCAATGAAGATGCGGGAGGACATGGTCCTCCATAAAAACTTTTGTGTATAAACTTTTATGGGAGGAGTTTTTGCCTCCCTTGGTATGTAATAATACTACTCTGCACTCGTTTATATTTTCTGGTCTGTAATAAGTAACTACATCTTACTTTTTAATAAATGTAAGTTTATGTAATCACTTCCGCATTCCGATATCTCCGATGTTCTGTAATCTCTGCAAGACGGGTGAAACGTTCCTGGAAAGGTAAGGAAAGATACCGAACTTATCAAGTGATTCAGGAACATCTACGGGGTTGCCTGATGTTTGTTGGACAAGGACAACCGTAGGTGGGCCTAATGACTTGGAAGGTTCCGTCACAAGCACGGCCATGCATTTCTTGATCCAATCACTCGAGGGGCCCAGAGATATCTCTCTCACAAAGAGAGGGACAAATTCCATCTTGACTGACCATGCCTCACAGCATGCTTCCTGACAAACCCAAAACTACCTTTATAACTACCCAGTTACGGAATAGCGTTTGATAGTCCGTAAGTAAGTCAATTCACATCTTGAGAACATGCGACAATCTCAGGTCTAAGGATACAGTATTCATGTTGCAAAAAGAGAACTATATTACAATATCTCACGTTGGGTCGGTCCAGCCTCATGTCATACATGCGCCCACATTATTAGTTTAACATCTCCATGTTCATGACTTGTGAAATGTAGTCATCAACTAATACATGTGCTAGTCAACGACTCTGACTAGGGACATCATTTAGAATAACCATATAAGTAAAGAATCTCACAAACAATTCACATAATTGCTAATCAATACAAGGTGCCTTCCATGGATATTCAATTAAGCAATATATATATCATGGATACAAAGAAATATGCTCATCTCTATGATTATCTCTAGGGCATATTTCTAACAAGAGGGAGGGGGTGAGGCACTGACGGGCGGGGCCCGGGTGTCAGCGGAAGGGAGCCCCGCGCGGTTGGGCCGCCTGGGCCGGGGAGAGGGGGGGAGAGGTGCAGGCGCGCGTGGGTTGGGCTGGAATTTGGCCCAGCCGAGGGAGGGGTGAGGTTTTCCTTTTTTTTCTTTTTCTAATTCTAATCCCTTTCTTCTCCTTTTTCTATTTTTGTTTCTTTTTGATTCTTTTTCTTTGGAGACCAAAAAATATTTTCTAAATGATCTTGAGTGAGAAACATAGTCTATGTGAGGTGCTCTAATTATTTCAAGTGTATGCACATGAAGAGGGGTTCTAAGGGAGAAAGGTAAAATAAGGGGGGAAAGGAATTTAGGAGGTTAGGGTTTCAAATCTTGGGTGGGGTTTTGGGATGTTACAGCAGAGCCTGAGCGGGCAGGTGGGTCTGTCTTGCGTAGAATTGACACCCTTTGCAGGTGCGGACAATTCTAGTGGCGTCGGCCACCGCGGTCGGCCAGTAGAAGCCTTGTCGGAAGGCGTTTCCAACAAGGGGTCGAGGTGCTGCGTGATGACCGCAAGCCCCTGAGTGTATTTCTTGTAAGTGCTCCTGGCCTTCGGCGATGGATATGCATCGCTGGAGGATGCCTGAGGGGCTGCGGTGGTAGAGCTCCTTCCCGTCCCCTAGCAAGACGAACGACTTGGCGCGCCGCGCCGACCGCCGAGCTTCGGCTCGATCGAGGGGTAGCTCTCCTCGGTGGAGATATTGTAGGTATGGGGTCTACCAGCTTCAATTAGGCGTGACCCTGCTTTGCTCCTCCTCGACACGCAGTGCCTCATCTTTGGGGGCCGAGGTTGCCTCGGGCTGAGCCGAGGGTGTCTCGGGCAGAGCCGAGGGTGCCTCGGGCCGAGCCGAGGATGCCTCGGGCTAGGCCGAGGCCTTCTCGGGCTCGGGCGTGTCGTCGGTCTTGACGGAGGCTTGGTGCAGGTCTCGGGAGAAGACGTCCGGGGAACCGTTGTTCGCCCCGAGGCTATCTTAGCCAGCTCGTCCGCAGTCTCGTTGTAGCGTCGGGCGATGTGGTTGAGCTCGAGCCCGTAGAACTTGTCTTCTAGGCGCCGAACCTCATCACAGTAGGCTTCCATCTTCGGGTCGCGGCAGTGGGAGTTCTTCATGACTTGGTCGATGACGAGCTGCGAGTCACCGCGAGCGTCGAGGCGTCGGACCCCTAGCTCGATGGCGATGCGCAACCCGTTGACCAGAGCCTCGTACTCGGCCACATTGTTGGACGCCGGGAAGTGGAGGCGTAGCACGTAGCGTAGGTGCTTTTCGAGGGGCGAGATGAAGAGCAGGCCCACGCCTGCCCCTGTCTTCATCAGCGACCCGTCGAAAAACATGGTCTAGAGTTCCGGTTGGATCGGAACTGTCGGGAGCTGGGTGTCGACCCATTCAGCCACAAAGTCCGCCAAGACCTGGGACTTGATGGCCTTCCGAGGGGCGAACGAGATCGTCTTGCCCATGATTTTCATCGCCCACTTTGCAATTCTACCAGAGGCCTCTCGACACTGGATGATCTCCCCCAGGGGGAAGGATGACACCACAGTCACCGGATGAGACTCGAAGTAGTGTCGCAACTTCCGCCGCGTCAGGATCACCGCATACAGCAGCTTCTGAATTTGTGGGTAGCGGATCTTGGTCTCGGACAATACCTCACTGATGAAGTAGACTGGCCTCTGGACGGGCAATGCATGCCCCTCTTCTCGTCTCTCAACCACGATCGTGGCGCTAACTACCTGAGTGGTAGCGGCGACGTAGATCAAGAGGGCTTCTCCGACGGCGGGAGGCACCAAGATGGGTGCGTTCGTGAGGAGCGCCTTCAGGTTCCCGAGGGCTTCCTCGGCCTCAGGGGTCCAAGTGAAGCACTCGGCCTTCCTTAAGAGGCGGTACAGAGGCAGGCCTCTTTCGCCGAGGCGTGAGATGAAACGGCTCAGAGCCGCAAGGCATCCCGTGACCCTCTGTACGCCTTTCAAGTCCTTGATGAGCCCCATGTTGGTGATGGCCGCGATTTTTTACGGGTTGGCCTCGATGCCCCGCTCGGAGACGATGAACCCCAAGAGCATGCCTCAGGGGACCCCAAAAACGCACGTCTCGGGATTGAGCTTTACGCCTTTCGCCTTGAGACACCGGAATGTCACTTCAAGGTCGGAAAGGAGGTCGAAGGCTTTCCTCGTCTTGACCACGATGTCATCGACGTAGGCCTCGACCGTTCGACCAATGTGTTTGCCGAACATGTGGTTCATGCACCTTTGGTATGTCGCACACGCATTCCTCAAACCGAATGGCATGGTAACATAGCAGTACATGCCGAAGGGTGTGATGAAAGAAGTCGCGAGCTGGTCGGACTCTTTCATCCTGATTTGGTGATACCCTGAGTAGGCATCGAGGAAATACAGGGTTTCGCACCCAGCAGTGGAATCCACGATTTGATTGGTGCGAGGCAGAGGGTAGGGAACTTTCGGACATGCTTTGTTTAGACCAGTGTAGTCTACACACATCCGCCATTTCACTCCTTTCTTTCTCACAAGTGCAGGGTTGGCAAGCCATTCGGGATGGAATACCTCTTTGATGAACCCTGCTGCCATTAGCTTGTGGATCTCCTCGCCTATGGCTCTGCGCTTTTCTTCGTCGAATCGGCGCAGAGGCTGCTTCACGGGTCGGGCTCCAGCTCGGATATCCAGCGAGTGCTCGGCGACATCCCTCGGTATGCCGGGCATGTCTGAGGGACTCCACGCGAAAACGTCAGCGTTTGCGCGGAGAAAGTCGATGAGCACGGCTTCCTATTTGGGGTCGAGCTTGGAGCCAATCCGGATCTGCTTGGAGGCGTCGTTGCTGGGTCGAGAGGGACGGACTTAACCGTCTCCGCCGGCTCAAAGTTGCCGGCATGGCGCTTCACGTCTGGCGCCCCCTTAGAGAGGCTCTCTAGGTCGGCGATGAGGGCCTCGTATTCGGCGAGGGCCTCGGCGTACTCCACGCACTCCACGTCGCATTCGTACGCGTGTCGATACGTGGGGCCGACGGTGATGACCCCGTTGGGGCCCGGCATTTTGAGCTTAAGGTAGGTGCAGTTTGGAACGACCATGAACTTGGCGTAGCATGGCCTCCCTAGCACTGCGTGGTAGGTTCCTCGAAACCCGACCACCTCGAACGTGAGGGTCTCCCTTCGGAAGTTGGAGGGTGTCCCAAAGCAGACGGGTAGATCGAGTTGTCCAAGGGCTGGACGCGTTTCCCGGGGATGATCCCGTGAAAAGGCGCAGCGCCTGCCCGGACCAAGGACAGATCGATCCGCAGGAGCCTGAGGGTCTCGGCGTAGATGATGTTGAGGATGCTGCCTCCGTCCATGAGGACCTTGGTGAGCCTGACGTTGCCGATGACGGGGTCGACAACGAGCGGGTATTTCCCTGGGCTCGGCACGCGGCCGGGGTGATCACCCTGGTCGAAGGTGATGGGCTTGTCGGACCAGTCTAGGTAGACCGGCGCCGCAACCTTTACTGAGCAGACCTCCCGACGCTCTTGCTTGCGGTGCCGAGCCGAGGCGTTCGCCACTGGCCCACCGTATATCATGAAGCAGTCGCGAACCTCGGGGAACTCTCCTGCCTTGTGATCCTCCTTCTTATCGTCGTCGTGGGCCCTGCCACCTTCCGCAGGTAGCCCGGCCTTGTGAAAGTGGCGCTGAAGCATGGCGCACTCCTCAAGGGTGTGCTTGACGTGCCCCTGATGGTAGGGACATGGCTCCTTGAGCATCTTGTCGAAGAGATTGGCACCTCCGGGAGGTTTTCGAGGGTTCTTGTACTCGGCAGCGGCAACAAGGTCTGCATCGGCGGCGTCGTGTTTCGCTTGCGACTTCTTCCTGCCTTTCTTCTTGGTGCCGCGCTGAGTTGACGCCTCGGGGACATCTTCTGATGGGCGGCCCTGGGGCTGCTTATCCTTCCAGAAGATGGCCTCAACCGCCTCCTGGCCAGAGGTGAACTTGGTGGCGATGTCCATCAGCTCGCTCGCCCTGGTGGGGGTCTTGCGACCTAGCTTGCTCACCAGGTCGCGGCAGGTGGTGCCGGCGAGGAACGTGCCGATGACATCCGAGTCGATGACGTTGGGCAGCTCGGTGCGCTGCTTCGAGAATCGCCGGATGTAGTCCCGGAGGGACTCCCCTGGCTGCTAGCGGCAGCTTTGGAGATCCCAGGAGTTCCCAGGGCGCACGTATGTGCCCTGGAAGTTGCCGGCGAAGGCTTGGACCAGGTCGTCCCAGTTGGAGATCTGCCCCGGAGGCAGATGCTCCAGCCAGGCCCGAGCGGAGTCGGAGAGGAACATGGGGAGGTTGTGGATGACGCGGTTGTCATCGTCCGTTCCACCCAGTTGGCAGGCCAGCCGATAGTCCACGAGCCACAGTTCCGGTCTCGTCTCCCCCGAGTACTTTGTGATAGTAGTCGAGGTTCGGAACCGGGTCAGGAACGGCGCCCGTCGTATGGCTCGGCTGAAAGCCTGCGGACCGGGTGGTTCGGACGAGGGACTCTGATCCTCCCCGCTGTCGTAGCGTCCCCCACGCCTGGGGTGGTAGCCTCGGCGCACCCTCTCGTCGAGGTGGGTTCGACGGTTGCGGTGAGGGTGTTCATTGCCGAGGCGACCCGGGGCCGCAGGCGCTGTGTTGCGCGTGTGCCCGGTGTGGACCGAGGCTTCCCGCATGAATCGGGAAGTCGCGGCGCGATGTTCCGAGGGGTACCCTTGCCTTTGGGAGGCGGAGCTTTCGGCCCGTCGGACCGCGGCATCCTCCAGGAGATTCTTGAGCTCTCCCTAGATACACCGCCCCTCGGTGGTAGATGGCTCCGGCGTCGCGCGGAGAAGTATTGCCGCTGCAGCCAGGTTCTAGCCGACCCCACTAGAAGCCGGTGGCGGCCTTGCCCTGACATCGTCGGCGATGTGGTGCTGGATGCCCTGGGGTAGATGACGCGTTTCTCCGGCCGGAGGTTGGCCTGCCCATTCCTGCCCGATGTCCCGGCGGAACGGCTCAAGTGTTCCTGCTCCCTCGTCGAGCCTGGCCTGCATCTCGCGGATTTGCTCGAGCTGTGGGTCATGACCCCCCGCCGGGACAGGGACCACAGCTAGCTCCCGAAGGATGTCAACGCAAGGCGCAGGCCTAGGGGGATCACCGTTTTTCGGTGTACCAAGATGGTTGCCTTCGCCGGGACCCCCTAGATCAACGTGGAAACATTCACGACTTGGGCCGCAGTCCTCGTCGCCGAGGCTGCGGCTACCGTCGGAACAATCGGAAAGGCAGTAGTCGCATGCGGTCATGAAGTCCCGCATGGCACTGGGGTTACCAAGTCCGGAGAAATCCCAACAAAAGTCGGGCTCGTCATCTTCCTCGGAACCCGAGGGCCCGTAGGTCGAGACGGTCGTCAGCCGGTCCCAGGGTGACCGCATACAATACCCCAGAGGGTTTGGACTCGCCTCTATGAGAGCGTCCACCGAAGCGAAGTCGCTTGGTGGGTCGAGGCTGAGTCCAAAAGGCACGAGATGGGAGTCGGTCAGTACCTCTTGGTCGACGGGCGGTGACGAAGTCGCGTCAGGGGCAGACTGCACCGTTGTCTCAGGTACGAGGGTGACGCCCAGCAAGTCCTTTGCGAGCGTGCTGGCGTCGTCCGTTTGCTTGGAGTTGGCGTGTTCCGGGGAGACGGCGCTCGTCTTCGTCTCAGACGCGAGGTCGATGCCCGACGTGCCCCCCGTTGGGGCGCCGGCGCCGTCGACTCGCTCGACAGCCGATGAGGTGCCGCCTCCTGCTTGGCCTTGGTTGCCCCGCCTCCTCCTCCGTCGGCGGGGGAGGGGACGGGACAAGCTCGAATTTTGTTCTTCCGCCACGTGGGGAAGATGTCGTCGATTCCGCCGCCGCCGGGTGTAACACCTCTGGTGTTACTGTAACTAAAACTTGAGCATGACATCATAAACATTGGCATTGCATATGTTTGACACACCTAAAGTGCATTCACTAGGTAAAAATTTCAAACAAGTGTATTGTTTTTGGTATTTTGCAAATAGACCCCTGGTTAAGGAACTTGACCCTGAATAGGGATTAATGGGGCAAAGCTTAACCCAAATGAAGAAAACCTAAAGGCTTTAGGGAAAGAGTCATAAAATGTCCTCAAAAACAAAGTTGAGTCACATTTATACCCCTGGGATATCAAAAATCCCCATTTGAACACTGGAAAGCCCTAAAACTAAAACCCAGGGACCTATGTGCAAAATTAGTCCACTTTTGGACTAAAGTGCAAAAATCAAGTCAAATGAGTATCTTAAGTTATTTGGGTCACTCATATGTGAATTTTCAATCCAAAACTTAAGATTTGGACTTAAGTGCAAAAGAGCCACACTTAACCCTTTTGGGTTAAGTCTGCATTTCAGTGTGGTTAACCCAACTTTGGAGCCTTGTAACTTTTAAATCAGAGGATTTTTGCCCTAGGTCACCACATCAAAATTATAGCCTACTTATAGGAGAACAACTTTGCTTAAAGGTGTGAGCATAGTTGTTAAGGAAAAACTGGAAATAATTGAGCCTGAAGTTGGACTGTCAGACTGCCTAAAGTCTGAAATTCAGATTTACAGTGGGCTGACATGAACTTAGAGGTTGATTGTAAGCA
The DNA here is from genome assembly GCA_029449295.1 of Zea luxurians. Taxonomy (NCBI): domain Eukaryota; kingdom Viridiplantae; phylum Streptophyta; class Magnoliopsida; order Poales; family Poaceae; genus Zea; species Zea luxurians. Next base: position 96,139,987 of record JAOPSE010000015.1, on the reverse strand, counting down.
AGATCCAGTGAATTTTTGTGGAAGCACATTATAGCAAAGTTATAGATGGATTGTAGTTCTACAACTTTGCTGCAGAAACTTAGGTGTGTTGCCATTGAAATTTAGGAGCAATTTGGTCCTAAAACCGTGGCTGTCAGGTGCATTCGACTGAACTTTCCCATGGTACAGTACATGGATTAGGATGCCAGCTCGGACAGCTCATCGCCAGTGATCTGCGCGACCGGAGTAGGGTTGGACGACGAGATTCGTGTCGTGGGCGAGTGGATTTCGCTCGTCTTGGAAAGATCTCATTGCAGATGGGTATGAGCCACTGTGGCCTCGCTGTCTTCACCTTTTACGCCGGCGACGTGGCTCCTTGGCCATCGCCGGAGTTGCCGTTCTGCGCTGCGATGGTGCCACGTTTCCAGCCGTTAAACACGTCGCCACTAGTCGCACCAGCTCGACGATGACCGCTGTAGCTCCTCAACCAATAAGTGCCACTGTAAATCGCGCCGATGACTCACCCTTTCATTCCGGCCACCGCACGTCCTCCCCAAATTCGTTGACCACCGCTTTGCCCTTCTATAAATTGAGGGCCAGGCCGGTTGCGCCATGTAATCAGCAAGCTATAGCACCCACTCTCATCTCCATTCATTCACCATAGCGCTGCAATTCGGGATTTCCCCCAAATTGAAACTCCACGCCGCCGAGATAGCCCTCTTGTGGCCAGACGAACCTGGTATGGTTCTACGCCTGTGAATCGTTGTTTTAGTAGCTCTGGGTACCCGTGGTGCTCATCGTAGCATCCAATTGACCTAGTCGGATGTGATTGACTGGGAACGTGAACTCGACGCCCTGGTTTCCGCCTTGAGCGTGGGTAGAACACTTTCTTGGGGTGCCATTTGAAATTGAGGATCGTTCTTAGGTCGCCTTAGGTCGGTAAAACCTTCCCGATAGCTAGCTTGAACAATCATCGCCGGCCATGGCCGGTACGAACCACGGCGGGGATGAACGACGAGCACGCCGTGGCCAGGGGTGTTCTTGGGGAAGAAATAGAAAATCAGGGGCATTTCTGTGAAGTGTCAGCGACTATTTTAAATAGTGTTTGAAGTTCTTAGGGTTATTCAATACTGCAGGGGCTTGTTCACAAAATCGCCGGAGCACGCACGGGCACGTGTGGGCACCCCCCTGTTCACTGTGCTATTGGGTTGCCCGGGCCAGAATCAGCCCATCACTATTTAAGTCTTTTTCCTTTTCCTTTTCAGAAGAACTTGGGAAATTTATTATAAAATGTAGAAAAATCCTAAAATTGTGACACCAATTTTCCTAGGTTCATTATTTTCCCTAGAATTTAATAAAAATAGTTTTGTGATTTTTAGAGGAAATAAGGAATTTTAAGGTATTTAAAATAGTTTAAGATAGTATTTCTGGATTTTTAAGAGATAATTGGTAATCCCAAAAATGCTCAAAATTTTTATATGAGTTCCTCATATTATTTAAAAGCCTTGGGTAGAATTTGAGTTGATTGGGACCTTGTTTGATCACCAAACCCTAAAACACATCCCCCTGCCCTATGAACTCCTTTACTGACTCCGGAAACCCTAAGTTCTCGGAGTTCCGTGAAGGAAAGTTGTATTCAAGACTTAGATAATAAATCTTTATTATCTTCGCACTCTCATGAGCATCACATGGCATTCATTCTTATATATATATATATATATATATATATGGTTATGTTAGAACGCGAAGAAGAAGTGGAAGTCACCGAAGAAAGGACACCACCACCCTCGGATTCTCAAGCAGGCAACTGCTTCTACTTTGATATTTGTGGATCCGAGCCAGACTCACCTATTAACGAAGGAAAGCCCCGGTGCATTTGCCACCTCCTTGATGTTTTAAATTCTTTCTCACCTGCTTGATGCATTAGGTGATAGGAGTTGCTTGATTAAACAATTCCTGCATTACCTTCCTTGATCTTGATTATTCTCCTTGATACCCTGATTTATGAAAGCTATTTGCTATGCTTAGTATTGCTTTAGAGAAATAAAAATGTTTTGTTTTTACAAAATATGATGTGGCAAAAGTGGAAGGTATGTTTTCAAAAACAAAACTTGATGGTGGATCCATCATGGCCGTGATGGGTTCAACATCGGAAAAGATGTACCTCTGCCAGGTACCAAGTTTTTGGGTAAATGATTAAGCTGAGACCGGGCGGGTGACTTGCACGAGAAGAGAGTCTCGGTGTAGTGTCTCCGTCTGAGTCGATTAAGGACCTTGTCGATGTAGGCTTGATGATCGAGGACCCTTTAACTGGTCTCATGCCTCGTCATGGGTAAGCCTTGCCTCGGGCAGACTAAGGCCAGAATAAGATAACATGAAATGGGCGTGGAGCGGTGGCGAGAGTAGCGTGTACCCTCCGTGGCAAGAGGCTGGACGGTGGTGTATCTGTGCTCTCGGTTTGCGTGAACCTAATCTGGTCTTAAGAAACTCGGTGGCGGGTTGACATATGCAAGGGTTAAGTGCTACATATGTCGTGTGATTGGAGATCCTCAGCTGAGTATAATCGATTCGGATCGCCGTACCTCCGCGGTTATGGAGACTTGGTCACTGACTTACACGTAGCAATCCACTAAAGATGAAGGGATTGATGAGAAACTGGCTAGTTCAGGACAAGTGTTTGAACTAGGTTAGCAAGAACTCTAGCTACAGGTAATTTATTTAACCTGACAATAAAATTGAATTTTTAAGGATCCACTCATAGTAAGCTTTTCCGCAAAACAGAGTTTTGATTCTTGTTAAGCCTTACCTTGACTCCCCTATGACCAGCATACCCTTGAGAGTCTTTTCTTAGTCGGGTAAGACTTGCTGAGTAATTCCATACTCAGGGTTTATTCCCTCGTTGTTTTTAGGTGAGGGAGCAGCAGATTTCTGTTGCTTTTGTACCAAGGTGGTTTCCCATGAAGAAAATCAAGAGTGAAGATGCGGGAGGACATGGTCCTCCATAAGAAACTTTTATGTATAGACTCTTATGGGAGGAGTTTTTGCCTCCCTTGGTTATGTAATAATACTACTCAGCACTCGTTTATATTTCTGGTCTGTAATAAGTAACTTAATCTTACTTTTTAAATAAATGTAAGTTTATGTAATCACTTCCACATTTCTATATCTTCGATGTTCTGTAATGTCTGCAAGACGGGTGAAACGTTCCTGGAAAGGTAAGGAAAGATACCGAACTTAACAAGTGATTCAGGAACATCTACGGGGTTGTCTGATGTCTGTTGGACAAGGACAACCGTAGGTGGGCCTAATGACTTGGAAGGTTCCGTCACAGCTGGTATCGGAGCGAAGCCCTTCTTTGAAGATATTATAAGGCATATTCAAAAGGATTTTAAAAGAAAGACTTACCTAAAAGGACTTCTTCCTTTCTTATCCCTTATATCTGAGGAATCTATAAAGACCAGGTAGGAAGAGTGCAATGTATAGAAGGGTGAATCAAGATTGATTCTGTAATTATTCATGCATCATGTTAAGAATTGTACTAATAAAGTTTTTCCCCTAGAGAAATGCCGCCGCGCACAAGAAAAACCGCGCGTAAGTCGACTGGACCAATTGGAGTACCTCGACAACAACTTGCTCCGCGAGATGTGGATAGTAGTAGCAGAAGCAATGATCCTATAGGGGATCTGGAAGCGGAAGTAAGCCGGCTCCAAGCGGAACTCCGCCGCAGGACAGCTATATGGATCGGAGATGGTGACCGCATAAATGAGCTACGAAGAGACGTTCGCCATCTACAAGATCAGCTTGCGGATCGGGATTTGGCACTCGATTGGGTCGTTCAATCTCGTTCGTTGGCATGGGCCAAGGAGGCAAGGGCTCAGGCCCGTATAACTGAGCTCAACTTGGCTGTTGAAGACCTGCAGACATATTGCAAAACATTACATGAGGAAGTTCATGTATTGTATTCGCAACTGCATCCCAGTGAGCCCATAAATCCTGCTGAGTCGGAAGCTAGACCCTCCCATGTGATGGGACAAGCGCTTGGTGGTGAGCTAGACCTTTTTCAACCCCCTCCTTCTATGAGGCTGGTCGATGAATGGTCTCCCACACCTGACGACGAGGCTGCTAGGAGTAACCAGAAGTAGAAGTAGTAGTGTAGTAATAAAAATAAAAGTAGTGTATTGTAGGTTGTACTAATGTACAATAGGTAGTGTATTGTGTGATGTATCCTGTTGTAAGAAAAATCGAGTCTTTACATTACTCTGTTTGGTAATGTAAATTGGATGGTTTTGTCTTTGGCATATAATATTTGTTTTTTTCAAATGATTGTTGCCACAGATGCCGTCCAAAACTCGATCCCAGGATGCAGTAGGACCCTCTAGTGGGAGGGAATCTACACCAAATCCGCCTCCTGTTCCTCCCACTCTGGCCGAGGCGATTGCCGCCTTGGTAAATGCAACCGCAGATAATACCCGCTTCTTGAGAGAAATGGCGGGTCAGCAGTTTCAACAGCAAGGCGGGCGGGGTTATCAACAGGGCCCCCGCGAAACTTCTTATTTGGACTTCTCAGAGACTCGTCCACCCCTGTTTGTGAAGGCTGAAGACCCGTTAGAAGCCAACGAATGGATACGGGTCATTGAACAAAAATTCGGACTTCTGCACTATTCAGAGACCCAGAAGCCGTTATTTGCAGCCCAGCAACTACGCGGCCCTGCTAGCACTTGGTGGGGGAATTTCATGGCCGTTCAACTGGCCAATCATCAAATAACCTGGGAGGAATTCAAAATGGCCTTCCGTGAGCATTATATTCCAGAAGGTGTTCTACACATGAAGCAAGAAGAATTCATGAAGCTAAGACAAGGAGGGGATACTGTTAATCAGTATCTCAATAAATTTAATCATCTGTCCCAATATGCGATCGATCAAGTAAACACGGACCTGAAAAAGAAGAATTGCTTTATGAGAGGTCTAAATGATCGACTGCAGAGAAAAATGGCAACCTGCATAGATCTCACATATGGGAAAGCTGTCAGTACAGCTTTGGCTGTGGAAGCAAAGTATGCAGGTGCCGGAAAATCTAAGGGATTTGGAGGTGATAGGCCTAGTCAGGGCCCGGTGAAGAGGCAACGGTTTATTCTCCGGCCTTCTAACCAGAATTGTTCAAGTGCACCATCCTTCCCTTTTAAACAGCCAATAATTATTCGTCCCAACAAAGCCCCTACTGCCCCAAGTCAGCCGGGTGCCCCAGGCTCTCGATTCCCCGCTTTGCCCAGTTCTTCAACGGGATGTTTCAATTGTGGCAAGTCTGGGCATTTTATCAAAGATTGCCCCTATCCAAAGCAGAATCAGGCTAATAATCAGCAAGGATCGGGGAATTCAGCTCAAGGCAAGGGAAATACTTCGGGCAAAAACACCAAGAAGACGGGACGTATATACTATACACAAGTGGCCACTACACCGGAAGGAGAGCCGGTAATGATGGGTACGTTCCTCGTGGCCAATTATCCTGCAATCATTCTCTTTGATTCTGGTGCTTCGCATACCTTCATTAGCAAGAAATTTGTGGAGCAACATCACATTTCATGTCATGAATCAAAAGAAGGATTTAAAATTCACTCACCTGGGGGACAGATTTTTACTAGAGAAGTGGCCTATCAAGTGCCCGTAACCTTGGCCGGACAGGATTTTCTTACTAATATGATCGTTCTGAAAGGCTAGGATATAGATGTTATTCTGGGTATGAATTGGTTGGCCAAGTATAAAGCAATCCTCAACACTGATCAAAGAATTATTAGGTTGAATTATAATCAAGAAGAAATTCTTATACATATCCCCATTCCAACCCAAGCTACTGGCAGAGTGTATGAAGCCATAATACCGGAAATCAAGGATATTCTGGTAGTGTGTGAGTTTCCCGATGTCTTTCCCGAGGATTTGCCGAGATTGCCGCCTGAACAGGATGTAGAATTTGTAATTGAGCTAAAGCCCGGTACGGCTCCTATTTCTCGAAGATCGTACCGTATGCCTCCAAATGAGTTGGCAGAACTGAAGATTCAATTACAAGATCTCTTAGAAAAAGGATTCATCCGGCCAAGCTCGTCACCTTGGGGTTGTCCAGCTATATTCGTCAAAAAGAAGGATCAAACCTTACGGATGTGCGTGGATTATCGGCCCCTGAATGAGGTCACTGTCAAGAACAAGTACCGTCTTCCGAGGATTGACATCTTATTTGATCAACTGACCGGAGCGAGGGTATTCTCCAAAATTGATCTCAGGTCGGGCTATCATCAAATCCGTATTCGGCCCGAGGATATACCGAAGACCGCGTTCACTATGTGATATGGGTTATTTGAATATCTGGTAATGTCTTTTGGATTGACAAATGCTCCTGCCCATTTCACTTATTTGATGAACTCGGTGTTTATGCCCGAATTGGACAAGTTCGTGGTGGTCTTCATCGACGATATTCTGATATATTCCAAAAATGAAGAGGAGCATGCTCAACATTTACGGATTGTATTGACGCGCCTGAGGGAACATCAGCTATATGCCAAGTTCAGTAAATGCGCGTTTTGGCTGGAGGAAATTCAGTTTCTAGGACATATTCTATCTGCTAGGGGAATTGCGGTAGATCCTAGCAAGGTCAAAGATATTCTGGAGTGGAAACCCCCTACCACTGTTCATCAAGTTCGGAGTTTTCTTGGACTAGCTGGGTATTATCGCAGATTCATACCAGATTTTTCTAAGCTTGTGAAGCCAATCACAAGTTTATTGAAAAATGATAGTAGATTTAATTGGTCTTCCAAGTGTGAAGGAGCTTTTGAACAATTGAAGACATTATTAACCACTGCTCCGGTATTGGCTCAACCGGACATCACCAAGCCTTTTGACGTATATTGTGATGCGTCAGGCAGTGGACTCGGCTGTGTGTTGATGCAAGAAGGCCGAGTGATTGCATATGCTTCAAGGCAGTTGCGCCGACATGAGGAGCATTATCCAACTCATGATCTGGAGCTAGCTGCTGTGGTTCATGCCCTGAAGATCTGGCGTCATTATCTACTGGGAAATGTCTGTCACATTTACACAGACCATAAAAGCTTGAAGTATATCTTCACCCAGTCAGAATTGAATATGAGACAAAGGCGATGGCTTGAGCTTATTAAGGACTATGAATTGGAAATTCATTATCACCCAGGCAAAGCCAATGTTGTGGCAGATGCACTTAGCCGTAAGGTTTCCTGCCACTGTCTTATGATGAAGAACTCTGACAATACTTTGTGTCAAGAGATGGAAAAGCTAAACCTGGGGATGGTCCAACAAGGAACCCTAAGTCAGCTAAAGCTGGAGTCAGTTCTCTTGCAAAAGATAATTGATGCTCAGAAAAATAATAAGGGTATGAAACACATTCGAGAAAAGATAAGGGCTGGAACAGCCAAATGTTTCAAAGAAGATGAGCAAGGCATTGTATGGTTTAATAACCGTATAGTGGTGCCGAAAAATGAAGAGATCCGCCAACAAATTCTTAATGAAGCACATCTTAGTCGCTATTCTATTCATCCCGGAAGCACTAAGATGTACCAAGATCTGAAACAACATTATTGGTGGACAAAAATGAAGATCGAGATTGCACGCTATGTGGCCAGATGTGACACCTGTAGACGTGTCAAGGCCATACACTTGAAAACTGCTGGTCCATTACAATCTTTGCCAATCCCAACATGGAAATGGGAAGACATAAGTATGGACTTCATTGTGGGATATCCCAGGACTGCCAAAGGGTATGATTCTATATGGGTTATTGTTGATCGGCTCACAAAAATTGCTCACTTTCTGCCAGTCAAGACATATTACCCAGTTCTTACCTATGCGGAGTTATACATTGCTCGCATTCTCAGTTTGCATGGTATTCCAAAGACCATAGTGTCGGATCGTGGATCCCAATTTGTATCCAAATTCTGGGAAGAACTTCATAAGTCCCTGGGTACTAAGTTGCTCCACAGTTCGACATATCATCCACAAACCAGTGGGCAAACTGAGAGGGTTAATCAAATACTCGAAGATATGTTGCGAGCTTGTGTTCTGGATTTCTCACAGAAATGGGATGAATGTTTGCCCTTAGCGGAGTTTTCATATAATAATAGCTATCAAGAAAGTATCAAGATGGCACCTTTTGAAGCTTTATATGGACGACAATGTCGTACTCCGCTAAATTGGTCTGAACCTGGAGAAAGGTATTTCTTCAGGCCTGATATGGTAAAAGAAACCGAAGAAAAGGTTCAGAAAATAATTCACAATATGAAGAAAGCCCAAGCTCGTCAGAAGAGTTATGCAGACAAACAGCGAATGCCCTTGTATTTTCTTGAAGGAGACTATGTCTACCTGAAGGTTTCACCAATGAAGGGGGTATCCCGTTTCGGGGTTAAAGGAAAGCTTGCACCCAGGTATATTGGTCCATTCCCTGTACTTAAGCAATGTGGACCAGTGGCATATCAACTGCAGCTCCCCGAGACCCTGTCTGCTATACATAATGTGTTCCACGTGTCGCAATTGAAGAAGTGTCTTCGAGTTCCCGATCGAACCATTGAAGTGACAGATGTTGTCCTTGAACCAGACTTGACATATTCTGAGCACCCTATTCGAGTCTTGGATCAAAAGGACCGGGTTACCCGGAGAAAAACTCTCAAGTTCTATAAGATACAGTGGAACCAACATTTTGAAGAACAGGCTACGTGGGAAACTCAAGACTTTTTAAATAAGAATTTCCCAGGCTTTCTAGCCTCATGTAATTTGTAAAGTAAATTTAGTTATTGTAATAAAGGAGTGAATCCCCACACCACCCCTGCCTTGTACCAAATATAAGGAAATAAAAATGTGACACATTTCCTTTTCCATTACTCACCCTAGGACTTTAAATCTCGGGACGAGATTCTTTTATGGGGGGGGAAGGATGTAACACCTCTGGTGTTACTGTAACTAAAACTTGAGCATGACATCATAAACATTGGCATTGCATATGTTTGACACACCTAGAGTGCATTCACTAGGTAAAAATTTCAAACAAGTGTATTGTTTTTGGTATTTTGCAAATAGACCCCTGGTTAAGGAACTTGACCCTGAATAGGGATTAATGGGGCAAAGCTTAACCCAAATGAAGAAAACCTAAAGGCTTTAGGGAAAGAGTCATAAAATGTCCCCAAAAACAAAGTTGAGTCACATTTATACCCCTGGGATATCAAAAATCCGCATTTGAACACTGGAAAGCCCTAAAACTAAAACCCAGGGACCTATGTGCAAAATTAGTCCACTTTTGGACTAAAGTGCAAAAATCAAGTCAAATGAGTATCTTAAGTTATTTGGGTCACTCATATGTGAATTTGCAATCCAAAACTTAAGATTTGGACTTAAGTGCAAAAGAGCCACACTTAACCCTTTTGGGTTAAGTCTGCATTTCAGTGTGGTTAACCCAACTTTGGAGCCTTGTAACTTTTAAATCAGAGGATTTTTGCCCTAGGTCACCACATCAAAATTATAGCCTACTTATAGGAGAACAACTTTGCTTAAAGGTGTGAGCATAGTTGTTAAGGAAAAACTAGAAATAATTGAGCCTGAAGTTGGACTGTCAGACTGCCTGAAGTCTGAAATTCAGATTTACAGTGGGCTGACATGAACTTAGGGGTTGATTGTAAGCAAGATCCAGTGAATTTTTGTGGAAGCACATTATAGCAAAGTTATAGATGGATTGTAGTTCTACAACTTTGATGCAGAAACTTAGGTGTGTTGCCATTGAAATTTAGGAGCAATTTGGTCCTAAAACTGTGGCTGTCAGGTGCATTCGACTGAACTTTCCCATGGTACAGTACATGGATTAGGATGCCAGCTCGGACAGCTCATCGCCGGTGATCTGCGCGACCGGAGTTGGGTTGGACGACGAGATTCGTGTCGCGGGCGAGTGGATTTCGCTGGTCTTGCAAAGATCTCATTGCAGATGGGTATGAGCTACTTTGGCCTCGCTGTCTTCACCTTTTACGCCGGCGACGTGGCTCCTTGGCCATCACCGGAGTTGCCGTTCTGCGCCGCGATGGTGCCACGTTTCCAGCCGTTAAACACGTCGCCACTAGTCGCACCAGCTCGACGATGACCGCCGTAGCTCCTCAACCAGTAAGTGCCACTGTAAATCGCGCCGATGACTCACCCTTTCATTCCGGCCACCGCGCGTGCTCCCCAAATTCGTTGACCACCGCTTTGCCCTTCTATAAATTGAGGGCCAGGCCGGTTGCGCCATGTAATCAGCAAGCTATAGCACCCACTCTCATCTGCATTCATTCACCATAGCGCTGCAATTCGGGATTTCCCCCAAATTGAAACTCCACGCCGCCGAGATAGCCCTCCCATGGCCAGACGAACCTGGTATGGTTCTACGCCTATGAATCGTTGTTTTAGTAGCTCTGGGTACCCGTGGTGCTCATCGTAGCAGCCAATTGACCTAGTCGGATGTGATCGACTGGGAACGTGAACTCGACGCCCCGGTTTCCGCCTTGAGCGTGGGTAGAACACTTTCTTGGGGTGCCATTTGAAATTGAGGATCGTTTTTAGAGGAAATAAGGAATTTTAAGGTATTTAAAATAGTTTAAGATAGTATTTCTGGATTTTTAAGAGATAATTGGTAATCCCAAAAATGCTCAAAATTTTTATATGAGTTCCTCATATTATTTAAAAGCCTTGGGTAGAATTTGAGTTGATTGGGACCTTGTTTGATCACCAAACCCTAAAACACATCCCCCTGCCCTATGAACTCCTTTACTGACTCCAGAAACCCTAAGTTCTCGGAGTTCTGTGAAGGAAAGTTGTATTCAAGACTTAGATAATAAATCGTTATTATCTTCGCACTCTCATGAGCATCACATGGCATTCATTCTTATATATATATATGGTTATGTTAGAACGCGAAGAAGAAGTGAAAGTCACCGAAGAAAGGACACCACCACCCTCGGATTCTCAAGCAGGCAACTGCTTCTACTTTAATATTTGTGGATCCGAGCCAGACTCACCTGTTAACGAAGGCAAGCCCCGGTGCATTTGCCACCTCCTTGATGTTTTAAATTCTTTCTCACCTGCTTGATGCATTAGGTGATAGGAGTTGCTTGATTAAACAAATCCTGCATTACCTTCCTTGATCTTGATTACTCTCCTTGATACCCTGATTTATGAAAGCTATTTACTATGCTTAGTATTGCTTTATAGAAATAAAAATGCTTTGTTTTTACAAAATATGATGTGGCAAAAGTGGAAGGTATGTTTTCAAAAACAAAACTTGATGGTGGATCCATCATGGTCGTGATGGGTTCAACATCGGAAAAGATGTACCTCTGCCAGGTACCAAGTTTTTGGGTAAATGATTAAGCTGAGACCGGGCGGGTGACTTGCACGAGAAGAGAGTCTCGGTGTAGTATCTCCGTCTGAGTCGATTAAGGACCTTGTCGATGTAGGCTTGATGATCGAGGACCCTTTAACTGGTCACATGCCTCGTCATGGGTAAGCCTTGCCTCGGGCAGACTAAGGCCAGAATAAGATAACACGAAATGGGCGTGGAGCGGTGGCGAGAGTAGCGTGTACCCTCCGTGGCAAGAGGCTGGACGGTGGTGTATCTGTGCTCTCGGTTTGCGTGAACCTGATCTGGTCTTAAGAAACTCGGTGGCGGGTTGACATATGCAAGGGTTAAGTGCTACATATGTCGTGTGATTGGAGATCCTCAGCTGAGTATAATCGATTCGGATCGCCGTACCTCCGCGGTTATGGAGACTTGGTCACTGACTTACACGTAGCAATCCACTAAAGATGAAGGGATTGATGAGAAACTGGCTAGTTCAGGACAAGTGTTTGAACTAGGTTAGCAAGAACTCTAGCTACAGGTAATTTATTTAACCTGACAATAAAATTGAATTTTTAAGGATCCACTCATAGTAAGCTTTTCCGCAAAACAGAGTCTTTGATTCTTGTTAAGCCTTACCTTGACACCCCTATGACCAGCATACCCTTGAGAGTCTTTTCTTAGTCGGGTAAGACTTGCTGAGTAATTCCATACTCAGGGTTTATTCCCTCGTTGTTTTTAGGTGAGGGAGCAGCAGATTTCTGTTGCTTTTGTACCAAGGTGGTTTCCCATGAAGAAAATCAAGAGTGAAGATGCGGGAGGACATGGTCCTCCATAAGAAACTTTTATGTATAGACTCTTATGGGAGGAGTTTTTGCCTCCCTTGGTTATGTAATAATACTACTCAGCACTCGTTTATATTTCTGGTCTGTAATAAGTAACTTAATCTTACTTTTTAAATAAATGTAAGTTTATGTAATCACTTCCACATTTCGATATCTCCGATGTTCTGTAATGTCGTCAAGACGGGTGAAACGTTCCTGGAAAGGTAAGGAAAGATACCGAACTTATCAAGTGATTCAGGAACATCTACGGGGTTGTCTGATGTCTGTTGGACAAGGACAACCGTAGGTGGGCCTAATGACTTGGAAGGTTCTATCATAGCGGGCGGGTTGTCGGCCGCCATTGTCGCTGTCGCGCGGCGGGGGAAGGAGTATCATGTCGTAGCTGCCGTCGAGGGACATGAACTCAAGACTCCCGAAACGGAGCACCGTCCCGGGCTGGAAAGGTTGCTGGAGACTACCCATCTGGAGCTTGACGGGGAGCTGTTCGTCAACACGCAGCAGGCCCCTACCTGGCGCGCCAACTGTCGGCGTTTCGACCCTGGGGGGTCCCTGGACTGTAACACCCGGATTTTAGGGGTCCAAAACCCGGGGTTAACATAAACACCAGGTATGCTGGGACCAAGTCTCATACATATGATGTATAGTGGCACAGGATCGAATGTCACATCTTTATATATAACAGGAGTTCTATACAAATAAATAATTACATTATAAGGAGACAACGGTCCAGCAACCCAAAAGTTGACTGGGAGACGACGACCTAGACCTCTCACGAACTCATCGCAGCATCTTCCATGAGCATCATCCTGCAGTACCTGGTCTTGACCTGTGGTGTATGTGAGACAGCAAGAGTGAGCTCACATACGTTCATCGCTCAACAAGTTGTGGGGAATAATGTGCATGAACTCGCCAAAGGTGGGAGCTCATAAAGTGTAAGGCTTACCAAAGAAGATGGTTAGAGCTGAGCATTGCTTTTAAAGTTGGACAAAATTTTATTAGCAATTACTAAGTATAAGTAAATACCAAACCCAATTAAGTAATAGAACAAAAGTAACAACACCACCTGCAATGCAATGCATATGACAAATTGAATTTAGTTCCATAAATTAATCATGTGAGGGTCCGAGCTGCTCATGACCGTGAGCACGGCTAGTATACCAGTTTTACACTCTGCAGAGGTTGCGCATCTTTACCCACAAGTCGTGTTACCCATCTGCCAAGGGGTCATGAATCCCATACACCTCTACCAAGGAAGTGAGGCAGGGTAGCACTACGAGGCCTTTACAAAGTTCCACTAGCTTCCGAAAACCCGCTACAGTTTATAGGAAGATCCAGTACAGGAATCCCTTGCAGGACCGCCATCGCAGCAAAATCCTCCCGAGGGCACTTCCCGCACTGACCTCTCCCCTACTGCCCTTGCCCCTTTCGGGTAAGGTAGTCTTCCACTAGCTTTCCTAATTAATCAGCCAAGGGCATCCCATACTACCCTTGTGGTAGCACTGTTTTCCCGGGTGGTCGCTCCATGTTCCAATTAACATTAATGATATCAACATGAACATAAACAGAATAACAACAAGAATTGGAACATGGAGGTAATAAATGATTATCCCAAAACCATATAAAGCAATAGCAAACTACCCAAGTGATTCAGGGGTAAACAAGGTGATGAGATAAACAATCTAGGGTGACCTATTGGGTCCCATCAAAATTAACCTATGCAGATCATTATGATTAATTAGAACATGAGTAGGTGAAAAGAAGTGATCAAGGGCACAACTTGCCTGGGCCTTGAGAATCCAGGTACCAGGATGATTCTTCAGATCCTCGTGACCACACTGCTAGTCGTAGCAATACAAACATACATAGTATAGGCAAATTTAACATTACACCAAACATAAGAACAAAATATACAGTAATAATCTACACATTAAAATAAAACCACAGGAACTGGAATCACTAAATTTGGAGTTGTAGATTTTAAGTTATGATTTTCCTAAGGTTTAATGTGATTAAAATATGATTAAATGATAAATAAATTTTCTGACAGAGTTCATGTCAAAACAGTGATTCTAAATGGTAGAGAATATTATTACAAAATTTTAGAAAGTGGAATGGATCAATTTGGACTAAAAATGGATTTTCTATGAATTATCTAAGTTCTAGCAATTATTTTTGTATTAAAAATCTAATTTCTAATTCATTTAATCAATTTAAACGAGTTCTGGACTGGGCCTCAAATCCAGAGAAACCCAGGGGGCTCGGGGTAATATTTCTAAGGCACAGGGAATAGTGACTAAAGGACGGCGGGTTGATTTCATAAAACCCCGAGGACTCTTTAGAAAAATACCCAGCCAAAGGGGTATCGGACGGGCTGAGCCGTCCGATCAGAAACGGAGGGCTCAGATTAGATCTAACCCCGACTGAACCGGTACGCTATATTCACCGTCGGATCAGCGATCAGGGGCCGAGATCCAAACACGCGCGCCAACCCTGCTGGACCGTCCGATATGATCTAACGGCACAGATGTAACATAGCGAAGGGGTACGCCCCGATCTAATCGTGGCCGTTGAATAAGATCCAACGGTCAGGAGTCCTTCCCCCAATCCCCAGCATCCCGAGCGACGGCGGTGGCGCTCCCACGGCGGAGCTTCGCCGGCGAGCGCGCAATCCGGCGCAATACCGCCCCAAATTCAAATTAAACGGCGCTACGCGTAGAGAGGGCGAAGGTGAACACAAAGGAAGACCCCATACCGGCGATTGTGGCGCGGAGGCACACGGCCACGGAGCGAGGCGGATCCGCGGTGGTGGAAGAACGACGGCGAGGAATTGCGCTGTGCACAGTGGCCTGCTTCGCCCGCGAACGACTTGACACCCTTCGGATGAACTTGGAGACGCTCCAAGGCCGATTACCGGGGACCCGACGTCGACGACGACGTGATTCGGTCACGGCGGCGAACTTGGTCCGCGAGAATCGCGACGGTGGCCGGCGAAAGGCTGCGGACGAGGGTGAGGATGGGAAAGGGGGTCGCGGAGCTTCGGTTTTATACCCTGGGAGCGACCCGCGGCCGTTGCACGGAGGCCGAGATTGCCGGCGAGCTTCGGAGTCCGCACGCGTGCGTCGCGGCGAGTTGTTGAGGGCGAGCCCGACAGGTGGACCCCGCGGACCAGAGAGAGAGCGAGCGCGCGCGAGATGAGAGGCTTACGGGATGGCCCCACGTATCAGCGAGACAACAGAAACGCGCGCGAGGAGGTGAGAGGCTGCCCGATGGGGCCCACATGTCGGCGCCGGCGGGTGTTGGTTAGCTGGGCCGCGCGGGTAGGTTTCCTTAGGTGGGCCGAATTCGTGGCCGCCGGCCCATGAAGGTATAGTATCCTTTTTCTATTTTATTTTCTATTTTCTTTTCCCCATTTTCAAATCCAATTCAAATCCAATTTGAATTCAAGTTTGAGTTCAAACTTTTGTGAATAACTTGTCCTCAGTTTGAATAGTATACTTTAATAATATAAGTATGAAGAATTTTTATTCTGATTTTACTTTGTTTTATGTAGTATTTTCCCTACTCCTTTTTATTTTTTTTATTTTCTATTTTTCCTTTCCATTTGAATTTCAAATCAACACAAGTTTAAAGTTCAAACACTTAATTTGGATACACATATAGAACTTTTAGCATAATGTGCAAAAACATATTTTATATATTTCTTTATTTATTTTAGTTCTTTTAGACAAGCTTTTATTCATATAGTAGAATAATCCCTACCTCATTAATTCTAGGGAAATCAAATTTAGACTTATATATGTTAAGAAATAGTTTGATCATGATTCTTCTTTATAACCTAACCCAAAGGCAATGTAGATTATCTAAGTATCTTTAATTATGTATTTTTAACATATTCATGAGTGGTAACTCCTAATTTATGATTATCTTTAAGGAAAGGTGTTTTGATTTAAAATCTTTGAGAATTTTTCTTTGTCTTCACAAGATTGAACTTTAGGGTGTTACAAATCCTACCCCCCTTAAAAATAATCTCGTCCTCGAGATTTGTAAGGAAAAAAGGATGCATACTCATATGCACAAACAAAGAGATCTCAGCATGAGGTATAATTCTTTAACAAAACATTGGGTCAACAGACCTTTATTATTTCTTCTAAAATATCATCATATTACTAAAGTAACACCTAGATCTTACAAATCATCATAATTTATATCTATGTAGCTTGGTGAAGCTGGTGGTGGTGGGGGTTGTTGTTGTTGTTGTCTCTCCAGCCGTGCTTGCCTTATTTCTTGGCGGGCTTGACGTATTTCCTCGCGTTGTTGTCTTATCTGATTCTGCATCTCGGTCACCATGTCTGTTAACTGTTGTATTACCAGTCTTTGGGTAGCAACCACTTGATTGAGGTCAACAGGTGGAGGATTTGGAGGATTCATTTTCTGTTTGTTGTTATGTGATAATCTTTCCTTTCCTGGTATTGACCATGAAAGTTAGAAGCATGTGATAATAGTTTTGCAAAGGAAGTTACTAAGCGGAATGGATAAGCTAGTAACTGGTTATAATCTGATGATTCTTTAGTAGGGCTTAATCTTTGTTTTATGTCCAGATTGGGGTGACCAGTTGTATAGGGTGAATGTCCGAGGGTAAGAGGGAATCTGTCAAGATGAGGGATATATATAGGGGTGGGATAGACTACAAGGTGTAGGTCAAAAGTTTGTTTGTTATTAGGTGGGAATAGGAAGGTTATACCATTCATCATGGCTCTATGGGTTGGGTTAGCTCATGGTTGAATTGATCCAATGCGCTAAGTTAAGTTAATACATGGCTAGTAGGGTCTAATCCATGTTACAAGTATTAACTAACCTGTTTGAGTGGGTCACATTGGGTTAGTTCAAATTAGATGGCAACTAGATTAGTTTAGCATAACTAGATAAGACCTGATTAATTTTAGAGTAGGTTAGGTTGAATGGGGTCTAGGTATGACCAGATTAATCTAGATAAGATCTAAAATATAGTTATATGACTGGTTTAGTCTAGATAAGATCCAATTAATTGGGTTTAAATCATGGTTGTTATTCTATAGTGGGGTCAATATGCTAATTAGGGCAAGATGAATCCATAAGGATAAGGTAGAGTCTTTTAGGGTCAGTTAGTTCTATCAAGATGGGATAAGTAAAGTGGTTAGGATAAGATGAATCCTTCAAGGTAAGATAAATTCATTAAGAGAGAACCTCTTAAGATAAGATGGATCTAGATACATTAGGAGAAGTTAAGACCTTTTGAGATAAGATAGATCTATGAGTGTAGGATAGAATTTCTTTAAGATGAGATGAATCTATTAAGATAGGGGAGAATCTTTTAAGATAAGATGAATTGGTTAGAATGAGATCTTTCTAGGATAAGATAAATCTCTTAAGCTAGATATGTTCCAATGGGGATAATCTAGGTTGTCTAGTTATTTTATAAATATATTTTAATACCTATGTGCATATGCAGATGCAATTGTGGACATTACTCCACAACTCATCACACTCAAACAAAGATCCAAATCAGACAGATATCATAAGAACAAACATTCAAATACATAGACACTTATAAAAATAGTTTTGTTTTTGTTCCTAGGATTAGGTCTCCTATTCCTAAAGGTCACTTCAGTCATAGGATTTCCAAGCGTGAAATCCACATTTGTCTTTAGAAAGAAGAGATAAGAATAATCAGAGTGAAGCGGAATTAGATGAGAAAAGATTAAGAAAAGTTTAGAAAAGAATCAGAGTAAGGTAAGTAAAGAATGGTTGTCCAGTTCTATCTAGGTTTCGTCCTACAGTCAACATTCCTCTGATACCACTTCTGTAACACCCGGATTTTAGGGGTCCAAAACCCGGGGTTAACATAAACACCAGGTATGCTGGGACCAAGTCTCATACATATGATGTATAGTGGCACAGGATCGAATGTCACATCTTTATATATAACAGGAGTTCTATACAAATAAATAATTACATTATAAGGAGACAACGGTCCAGCAACCCAAAAGTTGACTGGGAGACGACGACCTAGACCTCTCACGAACTCATCGCAGCATCTTCCATGAGCATCATCCTGCAGTACCTGGTCTTGACCTGTGGTGTATGTGAGACAGCAAGAGTGAGCTCACATACGTTCATCGCTCAACAAGTTGTGGGGAATAATGTGCATGAACTCGCCAAAGGTGGGAGCTCATAAAGTGTAAGGCTTACCAAAGAAGATGGTTAGAGCTGAGCATTGCTTTTAAAGTTGGACAAAATTTTATTAGCAATTACTAAGTATAAGTAAATACCAAACCCAATTAAGTAATAGAACAAAAGTAACAACACCACCTGCAATGCAATGCATATGACAAATTGAATTTAGTTCCATAAATTAATCATGTGAGGGTCCGAGCTGCTCATGACCGTGAGCACGGCTAGTATACCAGTTTTACACTCTGCAGAGGTTGCGCATCTTTACCCACAAGTCGTGTTACCCATCTGCCAAGGGGTCATGAATCCCATACACCTCTACCAAGGAAGTGAGGCAGGGTAGCACTACGAGGCCTTTACAAAGTTCCACTAGCTTCCGAAAACCCGCTACAGTTTATAGGAAGATCCAGTACAGGAATCCCTTGCAGGACCGCCATCGCAGCAAAATCCTCCCGAGGGCACTTCCCGCACTGACCTCTCCCCTACTGCCCTTGCCCCTTTCGGGTAAGGTAGTCTTCCACTAGCTTTCCTAATTAATCAGCCAAGGGCATCCCATACTACCCTTGTGGTAGCACTGTTTTCCCGGGTGGTCGCTCCATGTTCCAATTAACATTAATGATATCAACATGAACATAAACAGAATAACAACAAGAATTGGAACATGGAGGTAATAAATGATTATCCCAAAACCATATAAAGCAATAGCAAACTACCCAAGTGATTCAGGGGTAAACAAGGTGATGAGATAAACAATCTAGGGTGACCTATTGGGTCCCATCAAAATTAACCTATGCAGATCATTATGATTAATTAGAACATGAGTAGGTGAAAAGAAGTGATCAAGGGCACAACTTGCCTGGGCCTTGAGAATCCAGGTACCAGGATGATTCTTCAGATCCTCGTGACCACACTGCTAGTCGTAGCAATACAAACATACATAGTATAGGCAAATTTAACATTACACCAAACATAAGAACAAAATATACAGTAATAATCTACACATTAAAATAAAACCACAGGAACTGGAATCACTAAATTTGGAGTTGTAGATTTTAAGTTATGATTTTCCTAAGGTTTAATGTGATTAAAATATGATTAAATGATAAATAAATTTTCTGACAGAGTTCATGTCAAAACAGTGATTCTAAATGGTAGAGAATATTATTACAAAATTTTAGAAAGTGGAATGGATCAATTTGGACTAAAAATGGATTTTCTATGAATTATCTAAGTTCTAGCAATTATTTTTGTATTAAAAATCTAATTTCTAATTCATTTAATCAATTTAAACGAGTTCTGGACTGGGCCTCAAATCCAGAGAAACCCAGGGGGCTCGGGGTAATATTTCTAAGGCACAGGGAATAGTGACTAAAGGACGGCGGGTTGATTTCATAAAACCCCGAGGACTCTTTAGAAAAATACCCAGCCAAAGGGGTATCGGACGGGCTGAGCCGTCCGATCAGAAACGGAGGGCTCAGATTAGATCTAACCCCGACTGAACCGGTACGCTATATTCACCGTCGGATCAGCGATCAGGGGCCGAGATCCAAACACGCGCGCCAACCCTGCTGGACCGTCCGATATGATCTAACGGCACAGATGTAACATAGCGAAGGGGTACGCCCCGATCTAATCGTGGCCGTTGAATAAGATCCAACGGTCAGGAGTCCTTCCCCCAATCCCCAGCATCCCGAGCGACGGCGGTGGCGCTCCCACGGCGGAGCTTCGCCGGCGAGCGCGCAATCCGGCGCAATACCGCCCCAAATTCAAATTAAACGGCGCTACGCGTAGAGAGGGCGAAGGTGAACACAAAGGAAGACCCCATACCGGCGATTGTGGCGCGGAGGCACACGGCCACGGAGCGAGGCGGATCCGCGGTGGTGGAAGAACGACGGCGAGGAATTGCGCTGTGCACAGTGGCCTGCTTCGCCCGCGAACGACTTGACACCCTTCGGATGAACTTGGAGACGCTCCAAGGCCGATTACCGGGGACCCGACGTCGACGACGACGTGATTCGGTCACGGCGGCGAACTTGGTCCGCGAGAATCGCGACGGTGGCCGGCGAAAGGCTGCGGACGAGGGTGAGGATGGGAAAGGGGGTCGCGGAGCTTCGGTTTTATACCCTGGGAGCGACCCGCGGCCGTTGCACGGAGGCCGAGATTGCCGGCGAGCTTCGGAGTCCGCACGCGTGCGTCGCGGCGAGTTGTTGAGGGCGAGCCCGACAGGTGGACCCCGCGGACCAGAGAGAGAGCGAGCGCGCGCGAGATGAGAGGCTTACGGGATGGCCCCACGTATCAGCGAGACAACAGAAACGCGCGCGAGGAGGTGAGAGGCTGCCCGATGGGGCCCACATGTCGGCGCCGGCGGGTGTTGGTTAGCTGGGCCGCGCGGGTAGGTTTCCTTAGGTGGGCCGAATTCGTGGCCGCCGGCCCATGAAGGTATAGTATCCTTTTTCTATTTTATTTTCTATTTTCTTTTCCCCATTTTCAAATCCAATTCAAATCCAATTTGAATTCAAGTTTGAGTTCAAACTTTTGTGAATAACTTGTCCTCAGTTTGAATAGTATACTTTAATAATATAAGTATGAAGAATTTTTATTCTGATTTTACTTTGTTTTATGTAGTATTTTCCCTACTCCTTTTTATTTTTTTTATTTTCTATTTTTCCTTTCCATTTGAATTTCAAATCAACACAAGTTTAAAGTTCAAACACTTAATTTGGATACACATATAGAACTTTTAGCATAATGTGCAAAAACATATTTTATATATTTCTTTATTTATTTTAGTTCTTTTAGACAAGCTTTTATTCATATAGTAGAATAATCCCTACCTCATTAATTCTAGGGAAATCAAATTTAGACTTATATATGTTAAGAAATAGTTTGATCATGATTCTTCTTTATAACCTAACCCAAAGGCAATGTAGATTATCTAAGTATCTTTAATTATGTATTTTTAACATATTCATGAGTGGTAACTCCTAATTTATGATTATCTTTAAGGAAAGGTGTTTTGATTTAAAATCTTTGAGAATTTTTCTTTGTCTTCACAAGATTGAACTTTAGGGTGTTACATGGACCGATGAGTAAATTGTCGCCGCGTGCCCCAGCCCAGATGTGTAACACCATAAAAATCATCAAATAAAAGTAATAAATTTAGTTATTAAAGGTAATTATGGTAATAAATTTTATTTTAAGTGGTTGCCATTTATTTGCCTTTGGAATGATTTCTGATTGCCCATAATTGATTTTTGGTTATTCAATAACATTTCTTCTTAAATAAAAATCCTAGTAAATAAATAATATAATCAGTCCAAAAATAACTATATTATTTATAAATACTTTTGGTTTAATTATTATGAATTTTTGAGTTACTTAAATATGTATTTTGAATTAGAAAAGAGAAATTCAAAAAAAAAGAAAAAGACCTAATCCTACTGGACGTGAGGCCCATTAGGCCCAGCTAGGAGCCGGCCACCCCTGACCTAGCTCTCTCAGGCCGCCGCTCCCACCTCTCCCTGTGCCAGCCGCCGCTTCTCTCTCTTCTCTCTCCCTTGCTCTCTTCTCTCTCTTCTCTATCTCTCCTCTCCCCTGCAGCCTCTCCACGCTACCTTGCCCCTGCGCCGTGACAGCCTCGGCCATCCTCGACCCCGAGCCCCTGCGCCGTGACACCCGCCCTGCGCAACCGTGCCTCGACGCCGCTGCTAGGCGCGACTCCGAGCTACGACACCGACCACCAGGCACCTTCCCCACACGACGCTCTACTGCGCCCAGCGACCAGGCATCCGGACCCGAGCACGCGCGCGCTCAAACCGAAGCGCGACGCGACCCCGACCGCGCGCTCAAGACCCGACTGCCTCGACCCGACTGCACGCACACCGAAGTCGCGAAGCCCAGGCGACCCGAGCCGTGCAACCCGACCGACGCCGTGCACCGCGACCCCGCTGCCGAGCCGCAACATCGACGCCAACCTGCACCACGCCTGACCGAGCCCCACGGCCGACTCCGAGCCCGCGCCGTCCGTTCGCCGTCCCGGCGTCAATGGTGTTTTATTGGAGCCGTTACTCCTCTCCCATTATTCTCTCTGTTGATGAATGCAATTAATGGTGTTTGATGACGCCGGCTGACTCTCCCTCTCCTCTCCCTCTATAAATTGGAGACGGATCTCTTCTCCCTCCCACAGCAGAACTCTCCTCCTCCCCGAGCTCCCTCTCTCTCTCGCTCTCCCCATTCCTGAGCTCGTCGTTGAACCTCTGCTGCTCGCACAGCGACGCCGGTCCCTGCTGTTTCCCCGCCGTCCAAACGCATCACCGTCGCAGTTCGCCGTCGTGAAGTTCGTCACCGGACCGTCCGCGCGCCCGTTTGTCGTTCAACGGAGCTCCGCCCGTGCCCACGCCGTTCACCGTCGTCCACCCAAGGTTGAAGACAACCCACTGATTTATTTTATAAATCATGTTTTGAATTTTACGATTTATCGTTGTAATATTGATGCGATTTGGTGATTCACGTGTATGATTTTAGATATTTAGATGTATACGTGTAACCAAAATCGAACCCCGCGACAATACTTTAAATATGCGTATGATTTTATAATTCTAAAAATGAACACGGTCACTAGTCACTACCGTGGCGATTTTCATACTAGAATTGTTTACGGATTTGTTTTTGCTTTAGTGTGTGAAGCGACAATCGGTTAGTAATGATATAAGTATAATTTTAGTGATATAAGAAATTGAAATAGGAACTAAGCCACGTATTTTCGGACGAATGAAAAATGTATAGATTTTACTATTCATAATGAATGTATTCATAAGTATAGCACTTAATTACGTAGAATAGTAAAATACTCCTTTATGTCATAATAACCATGAATAGGTTATTTAAAGTCCCATATAGTTATTTTACAATTAATTCTTAGTATATTAATGTCAGAAGAATTATAAATAAACAATTTTTAGATATACGTATAAATTCTATTTAGGAAAGAAAGGAGAAATCGAAAGAGTAGAATTTATAATAATGTTAAAATGACTTAACTAGGCGTTTATACTTTTCTAATAAAGAAAATCATAGTTATGTTGATAAATATAGGTTTCTTACCAATGAAGTAGATAACTTGTTTCTAGTTTAAAATGACCTTTTTTTACAATTATCAGATTTAACAAGATTCATTATAGATGTTTAAGTATAACCTTATTAAATAGAAACTTAAAAGTAATACGTCCTATAACTATATAATGACTCAATTAAGTGCTCACATCGTCATAACTAAAACAATAGTTAATAGCATACAAGGAATATAATATTCATTTTAAGTATCTAGGTCATATGCTTCTAAACTAAATGTAAAGAAAAAAAAATAATAGAGTAATTATGTCCTCTCATAACCTAGTTAATCAGATTTATATTTGTTTACAACTGGTTATATAGGCTTAATTAATCATTTAATCAAAGTTAGTTCATATTATTTATATATGTGTCACTTAGTTTTTCCTAAAGAATAAACTAAGGAAATTAGTGTTCATGTTCTTTAATAATAATGTTAGTTTGTATATTATTTTGTATATAGCTTTCTTAATAAAATATAGGACATGTACTTTATAATAAAATATAATTGTTTATTGTCTTTTACATAAAAGTTCATTAAAGCATATATCATAACTTTCCATAAGTAGGTGTTTAATAATAATGATCTTTTCACATAAAACCTATTTAGACTTATATCTTAATTTATCATAAGTGATAGGTTTAACAATGAATTATAAGCTCTATAATGCTTCTAAAATTAATAACGTGATTAGTAGCCCATTAACCCTAGATATATAACTTATATCTATTCTAAAAAGTTAAAAATGTTTAATATCGTTATAACGTGTTTTATCGTCTTATAAATCCTTTATCTTAGACGTATCGCGTATGACGTTTTATAAAAGATTAAATTAGTGAACCTAATATTTGTATATTTTAATTAAGATTAAGATATTTTCTTTAAGCTCATGTCTTGTTTTATAAAGTATAGATCACACATTTTTGAAAAGAATACCCTCTTGTTATAACCATTACTTACGACGTTTTTGAAAAGCGAACACTCTTTTCGTTATGCTTTCTTTTAGCTTTACGTATGGTGAATATTGTATGTTATTGAGTGGTGTTTGTTCTTCTTGTTTGTTTGTGTGATATTCAGTGGTTGATCTAGTAGTTAAGAATCAAGATCTATTCCTATCCGTGGAAGAACCTCAAGTTTTCAATAAGCAAGGCAAGTGGACTTCTCCCTCTGCATACTCTGTTTGATCCCAAACAATACATTTAATAAAGTTTATTCCTTTGGATATATGTGCATAATTTGACGGGTTACCTATTTAGATAACCTTTCCAACCTTATTCCTTGATCAAACCTGGGAATTATACTTTACCTTAGTAGCTATGCTATTGCTACAACTTTAAATTTATGCAGTCACTCCTATTTAAGATACTGATGTTCCAAATGGTAAGTTTACTTTATTGTGGTTAACCCGATGGTTAAACAAGATTATTGCATATTAATTGGAACATGGAGTGACCACCCGGGAAAACAGTGCTACCATGAGGACTATCATGGCTCTGGTCTTGGCTAAATAACTAGGGAAGTCTTATGTTGGGTGTTGGTCGTGGTCGACCGGAACAAGGGCATCTGGCAAGCTCTTATAGTTCCGGCTCAGGCAGATTGGATACGGGCATAGTTCCCAAAGCTTTACCCTGTGGTCCGGACTATAAGTTGGTTACGGTAGGTGTGCCTTATGCAGTTTGACCATTTCCAGCATTTGCGTAATGAGGACTCTAGGGAGAAGCCTCATAGTGAGACCCTGGCCATTCACCTCGGAAGTGAATACGGGTCTAGCTAACCCGGGCTAGAAGGGAATCGCGACTCATGGGTAAAGATGCGCCACCTCTGCAGAGTGTAAAACTGATATATCAGCCGTGCTCACGGTTATGAGCGGCCTGGACTCCTCACATGATAATTGAACTTGAAGATGGAAATAAATCGAGATCCGATGATCTGTCAATGGTTTGCTTAAGTGGTTTCACTTAAGTGTTTTTGATATACTCATTTACCTTTGTTTAATGGGAATACTTGGGATTCACACTTATTAGTAAGACAGGTGTTGTTAATAAAATGTTGACCAACTAAAATGCTTACTGCTCAACCTCAGCCTCACCTTGTTGGACTTGCATTAGTTTTTCCCCCACTTGCTGAGCCCCGACCATAAGTGAGCTCACCCTTGCTTAATTTTGATCAGAAGTTTGCAGATGAAGATATGATGCTGAACTCCATGGATGCTAGTCTAGCGATACCCCCGGTCATTTTCCTGTGGATGGATGTCCATGTTCGCTGTACTTTGATGAATAAAGGTTAAGACATTATGTCTGTTCGAAGAGTAATATGTTAATACAATCGTTATTTACGCTTTTATGCATTGTTCTTTTGATATATTACACTTGTGACGTCAACATATGTGTGGAAATAGATCCTGGCACACATATGCTATGCGCTCGGTTCTACCCCTTAGAAACGGGTGTGACAAGATGGGTCGGCGCGAGACGGAGCGCGAAGGGGGGAAGAAGCCGGAGGGAGACAGGTGTAAAAGGGGAAACTCGCGGCCTTCGTGTTTGTCCCGCGCCCAGGTCGGGTGCGCTTGCAGTAGGGGGTTACAAGCGTCCACGCGGGAGGGAGCGAGAGGCTTACGCGAGCGCCGTCCCGTCCTTCCCCGCGCGGCCAACCCTCTATAAGAGGGCCCTGGACCTTCTTTTATAGGCGTAAGGAGAGGATCCAGGTGTACAATGGGGGTGTAGCAGTGTGCTAACGTGTCTAGCGGAGAAGAGCTAGTGCCTTAAGTACATGCCGTCGTGGTAGCCGGAGATGTTTTGGCACCCGGTTCGTGTGGTGTCGTGGCCATTGGAGGAGCGTTGGAGCCTGGTGGAAGGACATCTGTTGGGGCTATCGAGTCCTTGCTGATGTCTCCTTGCTTCCATAAGGGGGCTGAGAGCCGCCGTCGTCATGGAGCATGCGGGGCGCCATCATTACTTGTTTATCGGGGTGAGCCAGATGGGACGCCGGTCTTGTTCCCCATAGCCTGAGTTAGCTTGGGGTAGGGTAAGGATGGCGCCTCCTGTGACGTGGTCGGTCCGAGCCCTGGGTTGGGCGAGGCGGAGGCTCCTCCGAGGTTGAGGTCGAGTCTGTCTTCCGAGGCCGAGGTCGAGTCCGAGCCCCTGGGTCGGGCGAGGCGGAGACCGTCGGCTGAGGCCAGTGCTGAGTCCGAGCCCTGGGGTCGGGCGAGGCGGAGTTCATCATCTTCCGGGGCTGAGCCCGAGTCCGAGCCCTAGGTCGGGCGAGGCGGAGTTCGTCGTCTTCTGGGGCCGAGCCCGAGTCCGAGCCCTGGGGTTGGGCGATGCGGAGTTCGTCGTCTTCCGGGGCCGAGCCCGAGTCTGAGCCCTAGGTCAGGCGAGGCAGAGTTCGTCGTCTTCCGGGGCCGAGCCCGAGTCCGAGCCCTGGGGTTAGGTGATGCGGAGTTTGTCATCTTCCGGGGCCGAGCCCGAGTCCGAGCCCTGGGGTCGGGCGATGCGGAGTTCGTCGTCTTCCGGGGCCGAGCCTGAGTCCGAGCCCTAGGGTCGGGCGATGCGGAGTTCGTCGTCTTCCGGGGCTGAGCCCGAGTCCGAGCCCTGGGGTCGGGCGAAGCGGAGTTCGTCGTCTTCTGGGGCTGAGCCTGAGTCCGAGCCCTAGGGTCGGGCGAAGCAGAGTTCGTCGTCTTCTGGGGCCGAGCCCGAGTCCGAGCCCTGGGGTTGGGCAATGCGGAGTTTGTCGTCTTCCGGGGCTGAGCCCGAGTCTGAGCCCTGGGGTCGGGCGAAGCGGAGTTCCCTATGGCGCCTGAGGCTGGACTTGGCTGCTGTCTGCCTCACTCTACCGAGTGGCACAGCACTCGGAGCGGCGTAGGCGGCGCTGTCCTCTTGTCAGGCTGGTCAGTGGAGCGGCCAAGTGACTGTGGTCACCTCGGCTCTGTCGACTGAAGGGCGCGCGTCAGGATAAGGTGTCAGGCTACCTTTGCATTAAATGCTCCTGCGATATGGTCGGTCGGCGTGGCGGCTTGGCCAAGGTTGCTTCTTGGTGAAGTCTGGGCCTCGGGCGAGCCGAAGGTGTGTCCGTTGCTAGAGGGGTCCTCGGGCGAGACGTAAATCCTCCGGGGTCGGCTGCCCTTGCCCGAGGCTGGGCTCGGGCGAGGCGAGATCGTGTCCCTTGAGTGGACCGATCCTTGACTTAATCGCACCCATCAGGCCTTTGCAGCTTTGTGCTGATGGGGGTTACCAGCTGAGATTAGGAGCCTTGAGGGTACCCCTAATTATGGTCCCCGACAGGCATATGTCCCTTTCAAACCCAAGGGACCCTTAAGTGCTTTCTAAGAAGGGCTCAAAATGAATTTGAGCTCAAGGTGAAAAAGATAAGAAGCGACAACGGGTCCGAGTTCAAGAATCTGCAAGTGGAGGAGTATCTTGAGGAGGAAGGCATCAAGCACGAGTTCTCCGCTCCCTACACACCACAGCAAAATGGTGTGGTAGAGAGGAAGAACAGGACGCTTATCGACATGGCAAGAACGATGCTTGGAGAGTTCAAGACGCCCGAGCGGTTTTGGTCGGAAGCTGTGAACATAGCTTGCCACGCCATAAACCGGCTCTATCTGCATCGCCTTCACCTCCTATGAAGTCCTTACCGGTAACAAACCTAATGTTTCTTACTTTTGAGTATTTGGGAGCAAATGCTACATTCTGGTGAAGAAAGGTAGACATTCTAAGTTTGCTCCCAAGGCAGTAGAAGGGTTTTTACTAGGGTATGACTCAAATACAAAGGTGTATAAGGTTTTCATCAAACCTTCGGGATTGGTTGAAGTCTCTAGCGACGTTGTATTTGATGAGACTAATGGCTCTCCAAGAGAGCAAGTTGATCTTGATGATGTAGATGAAGAAGAAATTCTGACAGCCGCAATACGCACGATGGCAATAGGTGATGTGCGACCACAGGAATTACAGGAACAAGATCAACCATCTTCCTCGATAATGGTGCAACACCCAACTCAAGATGATGAATAGGTTCCTCAAGAAGAAGGGCAAGATCAAGGGGAGCACAAGAAGATCAAGTGATGAAGGAAGAAGCACCATGGATCCCTCCAACTCAAGTCCAAGCAACGATCCAACGACATCACCTAGTCGGCCAGATTCTGGGTGACATAAGCAAGGGAGTAACCACTCGCTCAAGATTAGCTAATTTTTGTGAGCATTACTCGTTTGTTTCTTCTATTGAGCCTTTCAGGGTAGAAGAGGCCTTGTAGGATCCAGACTGGGTGTTGGCCATGAAGGAAGAGCTCAACAACTTCAAGAGAAATGAAGTTTGGAGCTTGGTGCCACGTCCAAAGCAAAATGTTGTGGGAACCAAGTGGGTGTTCCGCAACAAGCAAGACGAGCAAAGAGTGGTGACAAGAAACAAGGCTCGACTTGTGGCAAAAGGTTATGCCCAAGTCGCGGGTTTGGATTTCGAGGAGACTTTTGCTCCTGTGGCTATGCTAGAGTCTATTCGAATTTTATTAGCCTATGCCGCTCACCACTCCTTCAGGTTATTTCAAAAGGACGTAAAGAGCGCTTTCCTCAATGGGCCAATCAAGGAGGAGGTGTACGTGGAACAACCCCCTGGCTTTAAGGATGATAGGTATCCCGACCATGTGTTTAAGCTCTCTAAGGCGCTCTATGGACTTAAGCAAGCCCCAAGAGCATGGTATGAATGCCTTAGAGATTTCTTAATTGCTAATGCTTTCAAGGTTGGGAAAGCCAATCCCACTCTTTTTACAAAGACTTGTAATGGTGATCTCTTTGTGTGCCAAATTTATGTCGATGACATAATATTTGGTTCTACTAATCAAAAGTCTTGTGAGGAGTTTAGCAGGGTGATGACACAAAAATAGATGTCGATGATGGGCGAGTTGACCTACTTCCTTGGGTTCCAAGTGAAGCAACTCAAGGACGGTACCTTCATCTCCCAAACGAAGTAAACATAAGATCTTCTCAAGCAGTTTGGGATGAAGGACGCCAAGCCCGCGAAGACACCGATGGGAACCGATGGGCATGTTGACCTCAACAAAGGAGGTAAGTCCGTTGATCAAAAGGCATACCGGTCCATGATAGGTTCCTTACTTTATTTATGTGCTAGTAGACCGGACATTATGCTTAGTGTATGCATGTGTGCTAGATATCGATCTGACCCCAAGGAATGTCACCTTATGGTCGTTAAGTGAATTCTTAGATATTTAGTTGCTACGCCTTGCTTCGGGATCTGGTATCCAAAGGGGTCTACCTTTGACTTGATTGGATATTCAGACTCCGATTATGCCGGGTGCAAGGTTGATAGGAAGAGTACATCAGGGACGTGCCAATTCATAGGAAGGTCCCTGGTGTCCTGGAGTTCTAAGAAACAGACATCTGTTGCCCTATCCACCGCTGAAGCTGAGTATGCTGCCGTAGGACGGTGTTGCGCGCAACTACTTTGGATGAGGCAAACCCTCCGGGACTTTGGCTATAATCTAAGCAAAGTCCTACTCCTATGTGACAATGAGAGTGTAATCCGCATGGCGGATAATCCTGTTGAACACAGCCGCACTAAGCACATAGACATCCGGCATCACTTCCTGAGAGACCACCAGCAAAAGGGAGATATCGAGGTGTATCATATTAACACCGAGAACCAGCTAGCCGATATCTTCACTAAGCCTTTAGATGAGAAAAGGTTTTGCAGGTTGCGTAGTGAGCTAAATGTCTTAGATTCGCGTAACTTGGATTGATCTATAGCATACATGTGTTCTATGCCTTTGATCATGTTACTTTGTGCATTTCAATCAATTCTTGTTATTTATGGTGCTCAAGTTGTACAAGTGATCCCTGGACCTCACAAGTCCATATGCGAATGATGCACATATTAAGGGGGAGATGTGCTACAACTTGACCCTTTGAGACTAACCTATGTGTTTGAGTACTCTTGATGTAGCCTCAAAGGTGCATTGAAAGGGAAATGGACTTGGACGATGTAAAGACTTCCACTGCACTCCGGTATTGGTGTATTCATTTCCAAGTTCATTCTCATACTCTATTTGCCTTTTGCTCTTAGTTGACATTTTTGTGAGGCAATGGGGTTAAAAAGGCCGAAAATGATCCTGTTTTGGAGCTTAATGCCAAAGGGGGAGAAATTAAGGGCCAAAGCAAATGGATCAGCTACCACTTGTGAATTTCAAAAATAATAGAGTTTGAATTTTTTGATTTGTCCAAAATACTCTTATTGCAAAATTTGGTCTCTTGTGGGGGAGAATTTTGATTATGGGAAAAGGGGGCGATTTTGGCACTTGATTAATTTTTCTCTTGGAATAACTCTCTATATGCCAAAACAAGTGTGTTTGACTTAGAGATAGGAAAATAAATTTGATTTGCAAAAACAAACCAAGTGGTGGCAAAGAGTGATCCAAATATGCCAAATTATAGTAGCAAAATAATTTGGTCTCCAATTGCATTGATATTGCACTTCTTATGTTGCTTTTTGATGTGTTGGCATAAATCACCAAAAAGGGGGAGATTAAAAGGGAAATGTGCCCTTGGGCCATTTCTATAATGTTTTGGTGATTAAGTGCCCAACATGATTGACTAAGTGCTTATGTGCTAAATGAAGAGGGAAATGCAAATCAAAGAAAAATGTACGTTTCTAGACTTAGTACATTGTTTTTGAATACTAATGTGTTTTGTCTAAGTGCTAAAAACAGTGAGAAAAGGATTGCAAAAGACTTGGCTGTGTACAGCCAATTGCAGCTCGACCTGGCACCCCGGACTATCTGGTGGTGCACCGGACAATGTGAAAGGGAAATGTGCCCTTGGGCCATTTCTAAGTATTTTGGTGATTTAGTGACCAACACAGGTGCCTAATTGTAAAATGGAACAAAGTACAAATCATGGAGTAAAGGTATGTTTCTAATCCGTAGTACATTGGTTTTGTGGACTAACATATTTGTCTAAGTGTTAGAAACAGGAAGAGAGAAGAGGAGAAAAGACTTGGCTGTGGGCTGCCAAGTCCCAGCTCGGTCTGGAGCACCGGACTGTCCGGTGTGCACCGGACAGTGTCCGGTGCGCCAGACTGACTCGACTCGAACTGGCCGCTCTCGGGATTTTGGCCGGCGGCGTACGGCTAAAATTCACCGGACTGTCCGGTGTGCACCGGACTGTCCGGTGAGCCAACGGTCGGCCAGGGCCAACGGTCGGCCGCGCAATCCGCGCGGGACACGTGGCCGAGCCAACGGTCGGAAGACGGCACCGGACTGTCCGGTGTGCACCGGACTGTCCGGTGCGCCAACGGCTCGCAGATCCACGGCAGTCTTCCAACGGTCGGAAGCGCCAGAAAAGGAAACAAATCGGGCACCGGACAGTGTCCGGTGTGCACCGGACTGTCCGGTGCCCCCGTCGACAGAAGGCCAGGATAGCCTTCCAGAATTGCTCTCAACGGCTCCTAGCTGCCTTGGGGCTATAAAAGGAGCCCCTAGGCGCATGGAGGAGACACACAAGCAACTCTTGAGCATTCTTGATCATCCACACAAGTTCTTTGCGCATTCGTTTGTGATTCTAAGTGATTCGAGCTCTGTTCTAGCGTGAACTCTGAGATAGTCATTCGAGCTCGAGTCTTGGCCGTGTGTGTGCGCTTTTGTTGTGGATTTGTGTGTGTTGCTTCCCTCCCTTACTCTGTGCTTTCTTTGTGATCATATACTTGTAAGGGCAAGAGACTCCAATTTGTGGAGATTCCTTGCAAACGGGATAGTGAAAGGAACAACAAAACACCGTGGTATTCAAGTGGGTCTTTGGACCGCTTGAGAGGGGTTGATTGCAACCCTCGTCCGTTGGGACGCCACAACGTGGAAGTAGGCAAGCATTGGCTTGGCCGAACCACGGGATAAACCACCGTGTCACCTCTGTCTTGATCTCTTGTGGTATTGTGTTTTGTTGAGACTTCACCTTAGCCACTTGGCAATACTCGTGCTAACACTTAACAAGTTTGTGGCTTAAGTTTGAAGTTTTTACAGGATCACCTATTCACCCCCCCCCCCTCTAGGTGCTCTCAATTGGTATCGGAGCCGTTCTATTCACAAAGGGACTAACCGCCCGAATAGATGGATCCTAAGGGGAAGGGTATTGTGATCAACGACAAAGAAAAGGAGACCTTCGTCAACGAGCCGAAGGACGACAAGCCTACCGACTCCGGCTCGGGCCATAGACGAAAGGAAGGGAAGAAGAAGAAGACGAGGCGTATCAAGGAGATCATCTACTACGACGATAGTGATGAATCCACTTCTTCCCAAAAGGACGATGACAACGACTACAGGAAGACGGTCAATTCGAACTTTTCATTTGATTATTCCCGTATTCAACATAGTTCGAATTCGCATTTGCTTTCCATTCCTCTTGGCAAACCTCCACACTTCGATGGGGAGGACTACGGATTTTGGAGTCACAAAATGCGTAGTCACTTATTCTCTCTCCATCCTAGCATATGGGAGATTGTGGAGAACGGAATGAAATTCGATAGCTCGGATAGCCCTATGCTTATAAATGAACAGATTCATAAAAATGCACAGGCTACTACTGTTCTCTTAGCATCTTTGTGCAGGGAAGAGTACAATAAGGTGAGCGGCTTGGACAATGCCAAGCAGATATGGGACACCCTCAAGATCTCTCACGAGGGGAACGACATCACCATGGTCACCAAGATGGAGTTGGTGGAGGGCGAGCTTGGACGGTTCGCCATGATAAGGGGAGAGGAGCCAACTCAGACGTACAACCGGCTCAAGACCCTTATCAACAAAATAAGGAGCTACGGAAGCACGCGTTGGACGGATCACGATGTCGTCCGCCTAATGCTCAGGTCCTTTACCGTTCTTGATCCTCATCTCGTGAACAATATTCGTGAGAATCCCAGGTACACGATGATGACGCCCGAGGAAGTACTTGGAAAATTCGTGAGCGGGCGGATGATGATCAAGGAGGCAAGATACGTCGACGACGCGTTGAACGGACCACTCCACGAGCCTCAACCCATTGCTCTAAAGGCAACGAGGAGCAAGGAGTCGCTACCTAGCAAGGTGGCGCAAGTTGAGGCGGCTGGCCTTAATGATGAAGAGATGGCTCTCATCATTAAAAGATTCAAGACGGTGCTTAAAGGTCACAAGGGACAACCAAGCAAGACCAAAGCCAAGGGGAAGCGCTCATGCTTCAAATGCGGTAAGCTTGGTCATTTCATTGCTAACTGTCCCGATAATGAAAGTGACCAGGAAAAGGGGAACAAAAGAGAGAAGAAGAAGCAATACAAGAAGGCAAAGGGCGAGGCGCATCTAGGAAAGGAGTGGGACTCGGATTGCTCCTCCTCCGACTCCGACAACGAAGGACTCGCCGCCACTGCCTTCAACAAATCGGCTCTCTTCCCCAACGAGCGTCTCACTTGCCTTATGGCAAGAGAGAAGAAGGTAAGTACTAAAGACTCCACTTATGCTTCTTCTAGTGATAGTGAGTCTAGTGATGATGATATAGATTATTCTTGCTTGTTCAAGGGCTTAGATAGATCTAAGATAGATAAAATCAATGAATTGATTGATGCATTGAATGAAAAGGATAGGCTTTTAGAGAAGCAAGAGGATTTATTGTATGATGAACATGATAAGTTTATAGAGGCACAAAAATCATATGCTTTAGAAGTGAAAAGAAATGAAGTGCTTTCTAGTGAAATATCTTCTTGTCATGAAACCATTGCTACTTTACAAAGTGTTAACCATGATTTAAATGCTAAATTAGAAGTAACAAATAAATCTAAATCTTGTGTTGAAAATATTACAATTTGCACTAGGTGTAAGGATTTTGATGTTAACACTTGTAGCAAACATTTAGTTTCAATTTCAAAACTAAAAGATGAAGTGGCTAGTCTTAATGCCCAACTTAAGACTAGCAAGAGTGAAGTTGAAAAGATAAAATTTGCAAGGGATGCCTATACAATTGGAAGACATCCCTCAATTAAGGATGGGCTTGGCTTCAAGAGGGAAGCCAAGAACTTAACAAGCCATAAGGCTCCCATCTTCGCCAAGGAGAAGGGGAAGGCCCCGATGGCTAGTAATGCTAAAAAGAATCATGCTTTTATGTATTATGATAGGAGACATGCTAGAAATGCTTATAATCATTTTGATTCACATGTTTATGATTCTCATGCAATGTTTGCTTCTAGTTCTTCTTATAATCATGGTAGAGATATGTGTAGGAGAAATGTTGTACATATGCCTAGGAGAGATATTGCTCATGTACCTAGAAAGAATGTTATTCATGCTCCTAGGAAAGTAGTGAATGAACCTTCTACCATTTATTATGCTTGTAATGCTCCCTTTGCTATTTGTAGAAAAGGTAAGAAGGTAGTTGCTAGGAAATTAGGGGCTAGATGCAAGGGAGATAAATCTTGCATTTGGGTCCCTAAAGACATTTGTGCTAACCTTGCAGGACCCAACATGAGTTGGGTACCTAAGACCCAAGCCTAAATTTGCCTTGCAGGTTTATGCATCCGGGGGTTCAAGCTGGATTATCGACAGCGGATGCACAAACCATATGACGGGGGAGAAGAAGATGTTCACCTCCTACGTCAAAAATAAGGATTCCCAAGATTCAATTATATTCGGTGATGGGAATCAAGGCAAGGTAAAAGGGTTAGGTAAAATTGCAATTTCTAATGAGCATTCTATATCAAATGTATTCCTAGTGGAGAGTCTTGGATATAATTTGCTATCTGTTAGTCAATTATGTCAAATGGGATATAATTGTTTATTTACAAATGTAGATGTGTCTGTCTTTAGAAGATGTGATGGTTCACTAGCTTTTAAGGGTGTACTAGACGGCAAGCTTTACTTAGTTGATTTTGCAAAAGAAGAGGCCGGTCTAGATGCATGCTTAATGGCTAAGACTTGCATGGGCTGGCTGTGGCATCGCCGCTTAGCACATGTGGGGATGAAGAATCTCCACAAGCTTCTAAAGGGAGAACACGTGATAGGTCTAACCAATGTTTATTTCGAAAAAGATAGACCTTGTGCAGCTTGTCAGGCAGGTAAACAAGTTGGAGGAGCACATCACAGCAAGAATGTGATGACCACGTCAAGACCTCTGGAGCTGCTGCATATGGACCTCTTCGGACCCGTCGCCTATCTAAGCATAGGAGGAAGTAAGTATGGTTTAGTTATTGTTGATGACTTTTCCCGCTTCACTTGGGTGTTCTTTTTGCAGGATAAGTCTGAAACCCAAGGGACCCTCAAGCGCTTCCTCAGGAGAGCTCAAAATGAGTTTGAGCTCAAGGTGAAGAAGATTAGGAGCGACAACGGGTCCGAGTTCAAGAACCTTCAAGTGGAGGAGTTTCTTGAGGAGGAAGGGATCAAGCACGAGTTCTCCGCTCCCTACACACCACAGCAAAATGGTGTGGTAGAGAGGAAGAACAGGACGCTAATCGATATGGCGAGGACGATGCTTGGAGAGTTCAAGACCCCCGAGTGCTTTTGGTCGGAAGCCGTGAACACGGCTTGCCACGCCATCAACAGGGTCTATCTTCACCGCCTCCTCAAGAAGACGTCATATGAGCTACTAACCGGTAACAAACCCAATGTATCTTACTTTCGTGTTTTTGGGAGCAAGTGCTACATTCTAGTGAAGAAGGGTAGAAATTCTAAGTTTGCTCCCAAAGCTGTAGAAGGGTTTTTATTAGGTTATGATTCAAATACAAAGGCGTATAGGGTCTTCAACAAATCATCGGGTTTGGTTGAAGTCTCTAGCGACGTTGTATTTGATGAGACTAATGGCTCTCCAAGAGAGCAAGTTGTTGATTGTGATGATGTAGATGAAGAAGATGTTCCGACGGCCGCTATACGAACCATGGCGATTGGAAACATTCGGCCACAGGAACAGGATGAACGAGATCAACCTTCTTCCTCAACGACGGTGCAACCCCCAACTCAAGACGATGAACAGGTTCATCAAAAGGAGGCGTGTGATCAAGGGGGAGCACAAGACGATCATGTGATGGAGGAAGAAGCGCAACCGGCACCTCCAACCCAAGTTCGAGCGATGATTCAAAGGGATCATCCCGTCGACCAAATTCTGGGTGACATTAGCAAGGGAGTAACTACTCGATCTCGATTAGTTAATTTTTGTGAACATTACTCTTTTGTCTCCTCTATTGAGCCTTTCAGGGTAGAGGAGGCCTTGCTAGATCCGGATTGGGTGTTGGCCATGCAGGAGGAACTCAACAACTTCAAGCGCAATGAAGTTTGGACGCTGGTGCCTCGTCCCAAGCAAAATGTTGTGGGAACCAAGTGGGTGTTCCACAACAAACAGGACGAGCACGGGGTTGTGACAAGGAACAAGGCTCGACTTGTGGCAAAAGGTTATGCCCAAGTCGCAGGTTTGGACTTTGAGGAGACTTTTGCTCCTGTGGCTAGGCTAGAGTCCATTCGTATCTTGCTAGCATATGCCGCTCACCATTCTTTCAGGTTGTACCAAATGGATGTGAAGAGCGCGTTCCTCAACGGGCCAATAAAGGAGGAGGTGTACGTGGAGCAACCCCCTGGCTTCGAGGATGAGCGGTACCCCGACCACGTGTGTAAGCTCTCTAAGGCGCTCTATGGACTTAAGCAAGCCCCAAGAGCATGGTATGAATGTCTTAGAGATTTCTTACTTGCTAATGCTTTCAAGGTTGGGAAAGCCGATCCAACTCTCTTTACAAAGACATGTGATGGTGATTTGTTTGTATGCCAAATTTATGTCGATGACATAATATTTGGTTCTACTAATCAAAAGTCTTGTGAAGAGTTTAGCAGGGTGATGACGCAGAAATTCGAGATGTCGATGATGGGCGAGTTGAACTACTTCCTTGGGTTCCAAGTGAAGCAACTCAAGGACGGCACCTTCATCTCCCAAACGAAGTACACGCAAGATCTGCTAAAGCGGTTTGGGATGAAGGACGCCAAGCCCGCAAAGACTCCGATGGGAACCGACGGACACACCGACCTCAACAAAGGAGGTAAGTCCGTTGATCAAAAAGCATACCGGTCAATGATAGGATCTCTACTTTATTTATGTGCTAGTAGACCGGATATTATGCTTAGCGTATGCATGTGTGCTAGATTTCAATCCGATCCTAAGGAATGTCACTTGGTGGCGGTGAAGCGAATTCTTAGATATTTAGTCGCTACGCCTTGCTTCGGGATCTGGTATCCAAAGGGGTCTAACTTTGACTTGATTGGGTACTCAGATTCCGACTATGCTGGATGTAAGGTCGATAGGAAGAGTACATCGGGGACGTGCCAATTCTTAGGAAGGTCCCTGGTGTCATGGAACTCTAAGAAACAAACCTCCGTTGCCCTATCCACCGCTGAGGCCGAGTACGTTGCCGCAGGACAGTGTTGTGCGCAACTACTTTGGATGAGGCAAACCCTCAGGGACTTTGGCTACAATCTGAGCAAAGTCCCACTCCTATGTGATAATGAGAGTGCTATCCGAATAGCGGAAAATCCTGTTGAGCACAGCCGCACAAAGCACATTGACATCCGGCATCACTTTTTGAGAGACCACCAGCAAAAGGGAGATATCGAAGTGTTTTATGTTAGCACCGAGAACCAGCTAGCCGATATCTTTACCAAGCCTTTAGATGAGAAGACCTTTTGCAGGCTGCGTAGTGAGCTAAATGTCTTAGATTCGCGGAACTTGGATTGAATAGTAGCATACATGTATTTATGCCTTTGATCATGTTCATTCTGCATTTTGTTGCTTATTATGGTGCTCAAGTTGTACAAACACTCCCTGGACCTCACAAGTCCGTTGCAAAGTGATGCACATGTTTAGGGGGAGACGTGTTACAACTTGACCCTTTGAGACTAACCATATGCTTGAGTTTGCCTGTTTTAGTCTCAAAGGAGAATTGAAAGGGAAAAGGTGGACTTGGACCATGCAAGACTTCCACTGCACTCCGATGAGGGGTAACTTACTCCAAGTCCATCTCATTAACTCTTATTGTCATTTGCTCTTAAGTGAAGATTTTGGTGAGGCAATGGGGTTAAAGGGCCACAATTGATCCTGTTTTGGTGCTTGATGCCAAAGGGGGAGAAAATAAAGGCCAAAGCAATAAATGGATCAGCTACCACTTGAGAGATTTTGAAAATAGTAGAATAGAGATTTTGAAAATAGTAGAATAGAGTTTTTGATTTGTCAAAATTCTTAAGTTGTCTCTCTTGTCAAAAATTGGCTTCTTGTGGGGAGAAGTATTGATTATGGGAAAAAGGGGGAGTTTTTGAAATCCTTGATCAATCTCTTTTTGAATGACTCTCTTTATGCTTAAACATGTGTGTTTAACTTAGAGATAGAGATTTGTGTTTGATTTGCAAAAACAAACCAAGTGGTGGCAAAGGATGATCCATATATGCCAAAATCGATTCAAAATAATTTGAGTTATTATTTGAAGTGTTTTTGTACTTGTTAAACTTGCTTTATGTTGTGTTGGCATAAAATCACCAAAAAGGGGGAGATTGAAAGGGAAATGTGCCCTTGGGCCATTTCTAAGTATTTTGGTGATTTAGTGACCAACACAGGTGCCTAATTGTAAAATGGAACAAAGTACAAATCATGGAGTAAAGGTATGTTTCTAATCCGTAGTACATTGGTTTTGTGGACTAACATATTTGTCTAAGTGTTAGAAACAGGAAGAGAGAAGAGGAGAAAAGACTTGGCTGTGGGCTGCCAAGTCCCAGCTCGGTCTGGAGCACCGGACTGTCCGGTGTGCACCGGACAGTGTCCGGTGCGCCAGACTGACTCGACTCGAACTGGCCGCTCTCGGGATTTTGGCCGGCGGCGTACGGCTAAAATTCACCGGACTGTCCGGTGTGCACCGGACTGTCCGGTGAGCCAACGGTCGGCCAGGGCCAACGGTCGGCCGCGCAATCCGCGCGGGACACGTGGCCGAGCCAACGGTCGGAAGACGGCACCGGACTGTCCGGTGTGCACCGGACTGTCCGGTGCGCCAACGGCTCGCAGATCCACGGCAGTCTTCCAACGGTCGGAAGCGCCAGAAAAGGAAACAAATCGGGCACCGGTCAGTGTCCGGTGTGCACCGGACTGTCCGGTGCCCCCGTCGACAGAAGGCCAGGATAGCCTTCCAGAATTGCTCTCAACGGCTCCTAGCTGCCTTGGGGCTATAAAAGGAGCCCCTAGGCGCATGGAGGAGACACACAAGCAACTCTTGAGCATTCTTGATCATCCACACAAGTTCTTTGCGCATTCGTTTGTGATTCTAAGTGATTCGAGCTCTGTTCTAGCGTGAACTCTGAGATAGTCATTCGAGCTCGAGTCTTGGCCGTGTGTGTGCGCTTTTGTTGTGGATTTGTGTGTGTTGCTTCCCTCCCTTACTCTGTGCTTTCTTTGTGATCATATACTTGTAAGGGCAAGAGACTCCAATTTGTGGAGATTCCTTGCAAACGGGATAGTGAAAGGAACAACAAAACACCGTGGTATTCAAGTGGGTCTTTGGACCGCTTGAGAGGGGTTGATTGCAACCCTCGTCCGTTGGGACGCCACAACGTGGAAGTAGGCAAGCATTGGCTTGGCCGAACCACGGGATAAACCACCGTGTCACCTCTGTCTTGATCTCTTGTGGTATTGTGTTTTGTTGAGACTTCACCTTAGCCACTTGGCAATACTCGTGCTAACACTTAACAAGTTTGTGGCTTAAGTTTGAAGTTTTTACAGGATCACCTATTCACCCCCCCCCCCTCTAGGTGCTCTCACAATGTCCGGTGCGCCAGGATGGTCCGCGTGAACTCGCCGCTCTCGGGACTCAATGACGGTGTACGACTAAAAATCACCGGACTGTCCGGTGGTGCACCGGACTGTCCGGTGAGTCATCTACGACGAACTCGTTGCTCTTGGGAATGAATAAAGGCGACGTGGCTATAATTCACCGGACTGTCCGGTGGTGCACCGGACTGTCCGCTGAGCCAACTATCGTCAGCACCAATGGTCGGCCGCGAAATCTGCGGGCGACGCGTGGCAGCTCCAACGGTCGGAAGGAGGCACCGGACTGTCTAGTGTGCACCGGACAGTGTCCAGTGTGCCAACGAGCCAGGAGCTGCAATGGTCGACTGTGCCGATTTTGGAAGGAAATCGCGCACCGGACTGTCCGGTGCGCCACTCGACAGAAGGCAAGATTGGCCTTCCAAGTTCGTCTCCAACGGCTCCTAGCTGCCTTGGGGCTATAAAAGGGACCCCTAGGTGCATGGAGGAGCACACTAAGCATTCTCTAAGTATTCTAAGGCATCTAGACTCTGCTCCCACGCATTTGCTTCGTTGTGTTAGAGATATGAGCTCCATTCGAGTCGTGAACTCCCTGTGTTGTCTTTTGAGCTCGAGTCTTCACTTGTGTGTGTGGGTGTGCTGCGATTTTGAGTCTTGTGTGTGTTGCTCTCTCAACCTTACTCTTGTGCGTTCTTTGTAATCTATATTGTAAGGGCGAGAGGCTCCAGCTTGTGGAGATTCCTCGCAAATGGGAAGAAGACTATAAGGAAGAAAGTCGTGGTATTCAAGTTGATCATTGGATCACTTGAAAGGGGTTGAGTGCAACCCTCGTCCATTGGGACGCCACAACGTGGAAGTAGGCAAATGTTACTTGGCCGAACCACGAGATAAAAATCGCGTGTCTCTTGTGTTGTCTCTTGTGATCATTTTGTTCGCGCTAATATGTTTTATAGCCACTTGATTTAACTAACACTTTA
Organism: Zea luxurians; assembly: GCA_029449295.1. Taxonomy (NCBI): domain Eukaryota; kingdom Viridiplantae; phylum Streptophyta; class Magnoliopsida; order Poales; family Poaceae; genus Zea; species Zea luxurians. The sequence goes on along the minus strand of JAOPSE010000015.1, from coordinate 96,098,708 downwards.
ATAATCAAGTCTGTGGCTATTTAGTCTTTGATTTTATAGGATCACCTATTCACCCCCCTCTAGGTGCTCTCACTGACCAGAGAAGGCTGCTCTCGGCACAGTCCCTGTATTATTGTGCGGACCGTCCAGCCAGGGTCGGCGGACAGTCCGCAGGTGCCAAATTGGTTTGGGCAGGGACTATGTGTTTTTGGATGTTTCTACTATGGACTGTCTGGAGGATAAGCCCGGACAGTACTGACTCCCAGGTCGCAGACTGTCCGGCCTTGTAGGGCGGATAGTCCGCGTGTGTTAACTCTTCATGATTAGAGCACTGGTGCTCCAAGTTGCCAGGTCTCGGACGGTCCGACCAAGGTTGACCGACTGTCCGGACTTCGCTTTTCTGACAGCTCTGATAGATTTCAAACGGGAAAAATAGTCGTTATATGTACGGCGGACCGTCCGGCCTCAGGACGCGGACCGTCCGCGTGTGCACAGAATGTGTGCTGTTTGCACATAACGGTTGGATTTGAGAGGTGTGTTATAAATAGAAGGGGAGCTCGTGTGTGAGGGCTCTCTTGGCCATTCCTTGCACACATTGAGCTCATTTGTGATCCTCCCACTCATTCTCTCACACTCCTTGCTTGAGATTGCTTTCTAGTGAGAGATTGAGAGTTCCTAGTGCATTTGCATCCATTGGTGATTCCTGAGGCACTAGATGGTACACCGAGCAAGCGTCATCGGCTTGTTACTCTTAGAGGTTGCCGCCTCCTAGACGGCTCGGGTGTTGTCTCCGTCGAGCTCTCCAAGAAGATTGTGGAGGAGCCGCGGTGTTGATTGTGAGGGGTTCGTGCCTACCTCGCCGGAGCGGCAAAGGTGACACTAGTGGAAACGAGGTATTGATTGATTTCTTGTCCACTTGGCTCAAAGATCAAGCCGTGTCTTGATAGAGGAGCAAGTGAGAGCTTGAAGTCCACCTCAACGTGGATTAGGGGTGATCGGCAAATCACCGGTACCATGGGATAAAATTTGGTGTCATTCTTTTCTTGCATTACTTATTGCCGTGCAAGTGATTAGTATTTTGCATATTGTTCTTCAAGTATACAATCACCATAGTTGATTCTCATAGATTGTTTACTTGTTGTCACTAGAGAATTTATACCTCTTGTTATATTGATTAAATTTCTCTAGTGTTTTTGATTTTAGTCAAAACCGTCTATTCACCCCCCTCTAGCCGGTGTCCTAGATCCTACACTTATGTACAGACATTTTCTTTGAAGTACCTGACAATGAGAACATCTTGGAAGACGATACTGGAAACTATCCTGTGGTAAGATGTTGTGTTGCTATAGTTAACCAAGACCTTTGACTCAGTGGAAAATTTTCTCATCAGTGTGTCAGGCCCGTTCTTCGATAAAGATGCTATTAACGTTTCGTTGAATTCAACTTACATCATGCATGATTTGAAAGTGAACCTTCAAATCATGCACTTTAGAAGTTTACAGTGCAGACTTCAGCTGACCACTCTAGTTGCCCATATCAATTTCTAAAAAAGGAAAGATAGAAAATCAAGATGGTCTCACGTTAGTTTTAGAGTATGGTATCTTTCATCAGGGATAACAAAATATCAGTAAAACTAAAGAAAGATTGGCAACAGTTTGATGTCTTCCTCTGAGTATTACGTTTCCCATTAGTTGGTATTGGATAAAAACTCTGCTAAAATTGGAATATATTTAGCTTTTGTATATATGCTGACCCGAACTTTTAATATTTTCATAACTTTCATGTGCCAGTTTGCTGTAGAGTAAGCTTCACCAAAGCATCTCATAGCATGAGTGATCGCAAAAGCATAGCCTTAAATGTGTCCCTCATCAAACTGCTCGAGTTGTAGTTGTAGAGGACTAGGCAATCACATTACCTGCTCTTTTACAATAAATGCCGTTCATAATAATAATGGGGAGGACATAGATGGTCCATGAAATGGTCTCTCTATTGTAGGATACCTGAGACCTGCTTTCATACAGTGGTGATTATTCATTTGACTGGAAAGGTACTCTAGTAGCAATATTGAATAAGAATAAAATTCTTTCCTTCCCTCAATCTTTATTCATCAATCCAATGCCTTTTTGGATGTGGTAAATGAAGCCGATAAGTACAACAGAGAAACTCCACGAGTTTCTGGAACCAATCACCTCATTGGAATTTGGTGGCTGCTGGGAGTCTTAAATCTAAGACTGGGATAGTCTTAGAGACTTGGGCTTACTTAATATCCGAACCGACCTGGACGAACAGTTGCAAACCTCTTTAAATGATTTGTATGTTGTCGCAACATACAATTATCTCCTCTTCTAACCATGTTTAATTAATATAAATGACATTGCCATCAAAGAGTTGCCGCCCACGCATCCCATTAGGCTCGCCCTCAACTTCTCTGTCTTCAATTACGAGATCCTCAGTTCGTCAGACTAGCGCTCGCCAAACAGGTACCCCTCTCCTTCCCCCGCTTTAATTTCTTCGCTATCTACCACAGTGCTAGCACGATGTTCAACAAACACTTTTACCAGATAGATGGATCGCATGAAAACTCGTGTTTTTATAGTAGTAAGGATTGTGTACAAAAAGGTCATCATCTTTAGACTTTGTTTAGTTATGTATTGATTGTTATAAAAAAAATGTGCGATATTGAGGTCGATAATAAATATAAAGTTCGTTTTTATATAATTATTGTGCACTAACATTTTGTCAAATATTTTATATGTCGTTGCAACGCACATGCACCTAACTATAACGAAATTTATGTATGAATAGGATCACAGATAAATTACAAAATATTTTCTTCTAACAGTATAATACTGTTCGGCACCAAAAGGAGCACGCGGACAGTCCGGCCCTAAGGCCGGACAGTCCGCGGTCCGAACAGTCCGCGCCTGTGGGCCGGACGGTCCGCGCGGGCGCAGAGTAGATTAGGGTTCCGAGTTTTGTGCTATGTTTGTTAGATAGATCCTCGGAATTAGCTCGGAATTCAGTTGTGTAAAGGTTCCAGCCCCCCTCCTCTATAAATAGAGAGGTATACGGCCGATTTGTAACAATCAATCGAATCAATACAACTTCTATTTCGCATTTATTTCTTGTACAATTAGGAGTAGTTCTAGTCTAGTTCTAGTTTCACTACAAGAAACTAATAAATGTTCGTGGGTTAACTTAAGAACGTGGGTACCCACGTTCTTAATTGAGTTAAGTAAATGGGTTTGTTGAAGAACGTGAGTACCCACGTTCTTAGTTTAAATTCGTGCGTCCTAGATAAAACCGTCGAACTTATAATATTAAAAACGTGGGTACCCACGTTCTTAATTTAAGTTCGTGGGCCACGTCAACACCGTCGAACTTAACCCAAACTAAATCCCTAGCGACCCGCGCGTCTCTCTTTCAATCCCGCCTACGTGCACGCCGCCAGTCCCCGCTCCTCCACAGCGCCGCCGCCAACCCACGCGCCCGCCGCCACAGCTCCTCCACCGCGCGCGGCCTCCAAACCTCATATTCCCCTCCTCCTTGCTGTAGCTGTAGCTTTCACCCCACTCCACGGCACCACGCCTCCCTCCCCCCTTCCCCAAATCCTCCTCCCCTCCCCAATTGGGCCAATAGCCCGCTCCGCTTCCAGTCGCGACGTCGGTCGGGGAAGAAGCTTCGCTCCCGTGCCGCAGATCGGGAGAGGAGCTCCCCGCTCCCGCCTCGTCGGCCGCTTCCTCGCCACCGGTCTCTCCGGGAGCCGTCTTCGTCGCCGGCGATGAGCTGCTTCGTCTGCTTTGGGTCGGCGGCGCAGGACGAGGAGCCCAGGAAGCCCGCCGCCGCAGGCGCCCGCAAGGACGCCACGCCAGATCGCGCAGTGGCCCACGTCAGATCAGGTACGGCGGCTGGACCTGGAGCTGGATCTCGGACCCGTCCCCTCCCCCCCCCCCCACGCACGTAAAGACATGGAGCAGACAAAGAAATATACATATTGTGGCCCCACCCGAAATATACGTATTCGGGTGAGGAACCCCTAACCTGTATACACATTTATCCGTGATATGAAAACACATGATGTATATTTCTTTGTTAAGTAACCAAAAAGTACTCTTCATTAACAGGGGCCACAATATGTATGCACAAGCTTCTCTACTTTCATCTGTACTAATTGCAGCGGGATACAGTAAGTGGTGATCATATTGTTGTTTTTCTCTTTATTAAAAGTGCAGCAATGTTTCTTGTTTGGCTATTACAGTTGTGAACTCCTCCCTATAAGTTATATAAACTTTTGAACCAGTGCCTGTGCTTGCCCATTTCTGAATCGTGACATTTTACAGCCGAGAGTTCAGTCATCGTGTAAAATCAGTATCAATGGCTAAATTCACTTCCCAAGAAGTTTCGGCACTTCAGGAAGGGGGCAATGAGGTTCGCCTAATATTTTATTAATAATTTAGAAAGGTCTGTGTGATCTTTACAGTTACCTAATATTCTGTTTCTTCCAGCGTGCTAAGGAAATCTATTTCAAGCATTGGGACTTGCAAGGCCCTGTTATTGACAGTAGGTTAGTCATCTAGTCCTGTTATTTATTTTTCAAGCATATTGTAGTTGCACACTTGATGTTTGATTGCTTTGTTTTCACTTATAGTGATGTACATAGACTCAGAAATTTCATCAAGAATGTATATGTTGAACGGAGATATTCAGACCAAAGAATTGGCGAACATTTAGCGCAAGCAAAGGTAGCTATCTGAACTCATGATCACTAATCACCGATAGACATCTATGCAGTAAACTAGCATCCACAATCTCTTCACTGCCCAGAACTTTTTTTAACCCGTTAAACATCTGAAAGATCCAGGGTAATAAGGACTCTTATGGAAATAGCAATGCAGATTCATCTCCAGGAGTTTTAAGAAGTGCATATGTCGGAACTTATGAAGATAATCACGATCTAAAGCGCACCAAAGAAAGTCTCTCAGAAAATCAAAACAATTCTAATGGACATCCAGTGAGTAGTACAGTAGACCAAAATAATAATTCTATAATGGCGAGAGAAAAGGTCGACCTTAGAAGCCATCTGCGTCTAGACGATCTCTTGAAAACTGATGGAAAGTCAGAAAATAATCAGAAGGTTGTGATTTCATCAGCTTCTTCTGCAGCACAAGCTTCCAAAGAAATAAATAGTAACAAGGTGCTTCTGCCCATCAAACTTCCTGATCCTCCTAGGTCACAGAAAGCAACATCATCTAATACCTCTACTGAAGCACAGGTGATGCAGTTCTTATAAGCTTTGGTTATTTTTTATTCTGCATTACCTAGTCCATAGTGTTACTCTTCCCATTCTAGTGGATCCAACTATTCATTTATGTTTACTATAGTATGTCAAAAATAGATATAAAAAATCCAGTAACCCAGACTAAATGTTTGACCACAAGCTAGCAATAGAAAACAATAGAGGTGTTTCATGGATTATAACCACGTTCTACTAGTTTATTTAGCATGCATTTGCTCCGTTGTTGCATGGTTGCATCTTCTTACCTTGCTTTATGGATCTGATTTGATGAAATAGTCTTAGGTGACACCTAAGAGGTTTCCAGCTTATATATCTTCTTTATTACTCCCTCCATTCTACAATATTTGTCCTTGGTCTTGGTAGAAAACTTTACACAATACTTGTTCTGTTGTTTATCTCTACTACTAATTATGTCAGTACTGTAGGCGTCCACACCCCCGCGGTGCACGTTCTGCCGCGCGCACCCTGCCCCGCATCCGCCCGCGACCAAACCCTCCCCTGCATCCCGCCGGCAGCCCCGCATCCCGCAGCCGCGTTCCTTCCATCATTCGCCCGCAGTCGCGCTCCTTCCATCCTCCGCCCTCGTTCCGCCGCCCTCATTCCATTTTGAGCTTTGACGGCGTGGATCCCCAACGATCCCATCCATCCTCGCGGATCCCGCGCTCCCTCCGCGCCCGCCCGTGGATCCCCGACGACGTCGATGACTCCGCGATTAAGGGGATCCGAGGCCACCATAAACGCGCTCCTCCCCCACAACGTCGATGGCACGCGTGTTGAGGGCGTGGGGAGGAGGTGCACGGCCGCCATCAACGCTCTCCTACACCCGGATCTGTGCGCGTCCGCCCTGGACTTCCATGGACGGTTGTCCGCACCCACCATCGGCTGACCATGGATCACGCCCCAGCCGCGTCCGCCCTGGACTGCCATGGACGACGCTGTGCCACATTTGGAATTAATAAACTAGCCACTATTGCTGATACCTATATCAAACATCTTGGAATTAATATTTTATCTACATTTAATAGTGTGGTTTCTGCTCTTTCATTCTGTTATATGGCTGCTTCATATTCTGCCAGGTAAGTCCAAGCTAACAAGCTAAGTGCTGATGAGTTTGTATCCGGGTTTGTACTGGTTCTACAGTACTTTCGTCTTTATGGATTGTAGTTGTAACAGTTTTTTTTGTGCTTGTCATGCATAGCTGGAGAGGATGATCACGATAGGAGAGCTGATGATCTCAAGACACTCTATAAGGCCTATGCTACAGAAGTACTTTCAGATGGAATTGTGGATGATAAGAAGGTGATTTAATTTCTAGTTTACTGATGGTGCTTGTTTTGTGTGGGAACAAATTAACATAACCTGCTTCTAGTTCTTTTTTAGGAGAAATACAGTAGGGGAGGCCCCTACTGTTCATTTTATTTAAAAAAGAATGAATTGAAAATGAGTTACAGAAAATGAAATCAAACATGTATAGGTGACCGGTAGAAAAGGCAGCATGCAACAGGCAACCAAGAGAGGAGAAGTGCACACAAGCTAGTCAATTGAGCTTAGCCGTAAATAAATTGAATATCTCGCAATTTGGAATAGGCCCCATCAGAAAATTTTAGCTTGACTGCAACATTAATTCCATAGCGCTGCTATCTGCTATGGTAAATAAGGGGTTTTGCTCAGTGACAATATGTTATACAAGACATCTATACACTAATCTCTGTGCTATCATGTTGATACTGCTGCATTGTTATTTTAGACTGCTACATTGTCAAAACTATACCTTGACTGCAGGAGGTATTATATATGTTTTGGAAAGGTAACTTGTGTTTGGTTCATATTGAGCGTATTGCCTATGATCACGGATGAAATTTACCGACAAAAAAGTATTCTACAAATGTTTTGACTAGAAGAAGCTTGCATCTATTTTCATAATAATAAAACTACGAATTGTATGTATAAGTATATTAATACCATTCAAACTAGGGCCATTCCGAGTTATGGTGTTAGATTTTAATTCAAAAAAATCTGGCCTTGCCAGTATTCTGTTTGTATTCAGAACATCATGCTTACTAATTCCTCTTCAAACTTCAGAAATTTACAGATAGAAGCTTCAGCAGTTTGTAGCTGATGGAGAGCTGAGCAAGGAGGAAGTGGAAGCTCTGATGGCATTCCAAGTGCGTCTTTGCATCCCTCAAGAAACTGTGGACGCTGCACATACTGAGATTTGTGGGCAACTGTTCGAAAAGGTGACTCTAAATCTTTTTGATTGAACTCATTTGTAGTGGTTTAGATTTTGTTCCATATCTTGATCAGGCAAAGCTGATGGCGTGTTCTGTATAAGTGCTCTTACATTTGTTAGGACATTGCAGGTTGTCAAGTTCTTTAACCAGTATTTGTGGGCAACTGTTTGAAAAGGTGACTCTAAATCTGTATAAGTGCTCTTATAGTTGCGTGTTCCATATCTTGATCACGTTCTTTAACCAGTTTCTAGTCTTCAGTTCTGTGGGAAGGACTATACTGCTACAACCAAAAAGAAAAACATATGATAGAAGAATCTAAATGTTGGATGGTAAAAACTCTCTACTTTTCCATACTTCTATCAGTTCTTTTTTTGCATTTGGATGTTTCTTCCCATGTTTGCGGTGGATGGTAATGGATACTTATCTGATAAAGTTCATAGTTGGATGTTTTCAACATATGATACTATGCACTTTTAGTGCCATATTTTTTTCATCCATCCTTCCATTTTGATGTGGTAAAAAATCTAAATGTTGTGTAGTAGATATTGTCTTACCCTGTATGTCTGAGTTTTTTTTGGATACATCAGTTGTCAATCCAAGTTGTACACGAGTTAATGGTATGCTAGGTTTTGGTTGATGGGATGATAGAAGAATGTTGTCGTACTAAGAGATCTTGTTGTTGGTAAATGCACTTGTAATGAGGGCAATTCTTCCTTATACTGCGATACTTCATGTACCATGATAGGATGGAGAATTGGATGTTCTATCTAGAAGTTTATATGTCACCATCTGATTTTGTCCATGTTTTTTACCGTAAATACAGCAGGGAGGCCCCCAAGAATTTTTGTCCATACTGAGTATTGCCACAGATGGTTTTGTATCTCTGGAAGTATTATTTATTATTGCTTATTTGTACTTGCCTTTCTTCAGGTTCTTGACAGCTCACAAAAGCTATTGCCTCCAGATGAGCTTCGTAAACGGTTTGAGCAAGAAGGTAATATCATAATATTTCATCTATATTGGTTACAACTTACAAGTATCTTGTTAGTGCTCGATTATAGCATCCATTAGCCAGGTTTTATCATGTTTTGTTGGATGCTTCCTCCCAGTTCAGGAAGTGTTTTCTTTACGCACTTTCAGTTGTAATATTATTTTTTGACACAACACTAATCTGGTCACCAAAATACCTATAGATCTTCTCATACCTAGGTCAAATTTAGCATTCTCATGAAATAGTGTACAAACAGTTATTCTCATACACTAATCATGCTTGTTGATGATACTAATACTATCTGATATAACTAGTTGCTTTTTCTCTCTTTGGTAAGAATCTGCAATTAAATTTGACATCCATTGGTTATATATTTTTTCCTTGTTCAGTTACCACACATGCTGCCATTTGAAAAGGCATTTTCAGCTGCTGTATCTGCTCTTGGCATCTACAACAAAGACGGGATAGTAGTTTATGATGGAAAGGGGTTGTTCAGTGCTGCTCGTGTTTGGTGGTAAGCTTTTTTCTTCACAAAAATATGTAAAAATTGCTAGGGTTGAAGACCAAATAAATAAATGTTCATTTTAGTTGTGTATTTGGCTATATGCAAATAAATAAATGTTCTTTTCTTTTAGCATTTAGCGCTAGGGGATGCTCTTTGAAGTGGCTATTGACCAGTAAAAACTTACACAGTAGTTTGTTTGCGTTCTTACTTGATAGCCTAAATGCCGCACCAAGGAGTATAGATTAACATTGAATTACATATTGTATAGGTTGAGTTTTGATTTACAGAATTGTTTGTGTGCTAGTTGGTTCATATACGTGAAGTTAGCAAGATTATTTCAAGGGAGGGCATGAAATCCTCATTTCAGAAAACATGTTCATTTGTTGCCAGGTGGGGAGGACTGCACAGTTCGCATCTGGAGCAAAACAGGCGAGCTCTGGAGTGAATGAAGGACGTCGTCTTTGGAAGTCAGACATAACCTAGAGCTAGGGTGTCCATTCTTGACATGTTTCTCTTAGTGATAGGTGGATACTGTCTAGCTAGGAACAGAGTTTTGAGGGATTGATGGACGCATGCATCTTCAATTCCTGTGTGTTGTATTACTACTGGTACAATCTCTAATTCTTGTGAACTTATGTATTTGGACTGTGAATTTGTGATATGAACATATATCCATATGTTTGAAATCTGTATTGTATGTGATATTCTATGTTGCATGTGATATCATGTTTGTCTAATTTTTCATTTCTGTAATTTTTATTTTTTTTCTGGAAAAGGGTTAAGAACGTGGGTACCCACGTTCTTAACGTTAAGTTCGTGGGTACCGTCGAACTTAATGCGCAGCTCACGCAGACCCACGGAGGCCAAATAAGTTCGACGGCCATGTGGCCCCGTCGAACTTAACAATAAGAACGTGGGTACCGTCGAACTTATGGGAACAAATTCGACGGCCCCCGTCGAACTTAAAAACGCACATTCTTAATGTTAAGTTCGACGGTACCCACGTTCTTAATGTTAAGTTCAACGGTACCCACGTTCTTAAGGTTAAGTTCGACGGGGCCGTCGAACTTACATCTCTAAGTTCGTCCAAAAATCGCCGTCGGCTATATTCGTCGGTAAACCCACGTTCTTACGGTAAGTTCGACGGCTTATTACATTAAGTTCGACGGTTTTTCACCCACGTTCTTTAACCAGTTTCCTGTAGTGTTTAGCCTCTCGATCCCCAAATCTTCCGCCTCTCCTCGACTCTACGTCGATTAGAGGAGTCTAGGTCGGTCTACCCGAGCCTAGACACCACCTAGGATCTCTCCTCCCCGACGGGGTCCCTCCCGGGAGCGAGATCCAGGCACCGCTGGCGATCTCCCGCCGCCCCTGCGCACGTGCGGACCGTCCGGCCCTAGGGCGTGGACCGTCCGGCCGTCAAGCAGGGAACCTTAGCTCCTGCGCCAGGTCGCGGACCGTCTAGCCCTGTGCCGCGGACCGTCTGCGCCTGACTAGAGAGCACCACCGTCTCGCGCCAGGTCGCGGACCGTCCGGCCCTGTGCCGTGGACCGTCCGCGCCTGACCAGAGAGCACCGCCGCTGGTTCTTTTGAAGTGATTGGCGCCTCCAAAAAGGCGTCAACATACTTTTTGGCGACTCCGCTGGGGAAAACAAATATAGACGCATCAAATCGGCCCTCAATGGCCGGTTCAAGAGATAGCTCTGATATTTCCCCAAGCAACATCATAGAGCCGACTTGGGAGACCTTGCCGGCTGACGAACAGCTCCAATTCGAGGAGCACAATGAGCAGATGATCCAGGAGGCAAAAGCAAAGTTCTTGGCCAACTTCAAAGTGGACAGGAACAACAAGGTCGTCCAACATCGGGCGACGGATCCGGCTTCGCTCCGACCCACACCAGAAATCCCCAATGTAAGTAATACAAACGAGCTACAATCTCTTAGAAATTATGTAGATGAACAGCGTGAGCAAATGCAAAATATCATAGGGGATATGTAGAAGGATTATAGGAGACTAGTACGTGCATTTGATAAATCTAGTATAGCAAACTTTCCTTCACACGAGGTTGAATTAGGGGATAACACACGTAATACATCGGCTAGAGGTTGTCACGACCAGTCACAACCCCTTTATGGGATGCCGATGGACACGTACCCTGAGCAACCGCAAATCGGCAGCAAATCAGCCGATCTGCACATGCCCGGACCATCCACACGTGAGCGCGGATCGTCCGGGCCAGCAACGGTTGGGCCTATTTTTAATGAGTTACCTAGATATGTGCCCGAGCCACCACATACGGCACAAAATCTAAACTACCCAGTCGGACGGTCCGCATACAACGACGGACGGTCCGCATATAATCACGGACGATCCGGGCCAATGTCCGGACAGTCCGCGCATGACCTTTTTGAGGAGGATTGTTACCTGAATCCTCACCCGTCCCAGCAACACATCCCATCGCACTATACAATACATCAACCCATTAATTCAAGGTCTAGAGCCCAAGAAAGCTTTCCGGTCCCACCTAGAAGGCCGGAAAGGAACGATCAAACATATGAACCATATAGGGCAAGTGGCAATGCACCACGTAGCTCAAACCAATGGGGGAAAGACAACATGCTAATATCCAGCCAACCCCACCTATGTTTGACCAGAGAGCCGGTGGTCTCGCACCGGCTGCTATTGATATAGTGAGGGAGGAAATAGCTAGGGCGTTCCGAGATAAACTCGGAGTAAGCATGGTACCTGGGGGGCAATCATATCAGAAACCTTATGACAGCCGATTTGATCACCACCCATACCCCCAGGGAACCAGGATACCCGAATTTTCAAAATTTTCGGGTGACCAAGGAAAAAAACACGCGCGAACATATAGGCCAGTTCTTAGCACAATTAGGAGAGTTGGCCGACATAGAAGCATTTCGCGTACGTTTATTTTCATTATCTCTAACAGGAACCGCGTTTGCATGGTATGCCACTCTACCTCCTAATTCCATTTCATCATGGGGGGATCTAGAACAAAAATTTCACGATAATTTTTTCTCTAGTGACTATGAGTTGGATTTGGTAGATTTAGTGTTATTGCGACAGGCAAAAGATGAATCGGTTAATGATTACATCCGGAGATTCCGAGATACAAGAAACCGATGCTTCCAAATTCATTTAGCAGAAAAACAGCTAGCAGGATTAGCCTTTAATGGTCTAAGATATTATTTAAAAGAAAGATTAGAAGGCATCCAATTTTTTACACTAGCCCAGTTACACCAGAGAGCTTTGGCTTGTGAAAGTCGAAGCAAAAAAACTGCTAAAACAATTCGTCACAACGTACATATAGTAGAATGCGACCAAAGTAGCTCAGATGACGAATCAGCATAAGTGTACGCTGCTGAAATGGTTTGGCCAAAATAGGCCAAATCTTCAGCTTGTTCCTCCTTACAACCGGTTCAAAAGAAACGGCAAGAGGAGGTTAAGTTTATGTTTAATGTTGGTAAGTGTGATAACATATTTGATAAATTACTCAAAAATGGCAACATTAAAATAAATCACACTGTTCCATCCGCCGACGAGCTAAAACGTCGGGCATACTGCAAGTGGCATAACTCATTTTCTCATGCCACTAATGATTGTAATGTATTCCGTCGACAGATTCAATCGACCATTAACGAGGGACGATTGAAATTTCAGGAAATGCAGGTAGATACAGAGTCCTTTCCGATGAACATGATCGACTTCGAGGGCAAGAAAGTCCTGGTTCGGCCAAACACGGCCGATAAAGGCAAAGGCAAAGAGACAATCATCGGCGATGCTAAAGAGGCCGGTGAGGGTCATAAAGTTTCTTGCAGGAGAGTGGTGGCCGAGAAGACTCCCGATGGAGGGGAGACCCTGAAGGTGACCATCACAGCCTCTAGCACTGGGGGGCAAGCGCAGACAGGGAGACAGATGCAGAAACCCGTGTTGTGCATCCCGGACGGTCTGGCACATAGGCGCGGACGGTCCGGGACCCCGCCGAACTAGTTCGGAGAACTCCAGCGGACGGGCCGGCCGTGCTCAAGACTCACAACGACCACGTACTTTCAAACCACGACGACCAGAGATAGGTACGTGGAAAACAAATACATTCAAGGCAGCTGGTCGGTTGGTCAAAGCTGGCCCAACTTTTGATCAATTATTGTCTAAATACGTAAAAAAGAAGGTCAGCCACAGTGACCGGCCAGCAAAGCGACCCCGCTCACCCATTCATGAGCAACGTCAGGTCAGGCCGATTGGACCACCCCACCAATCGGAAGAAATGAAAGGTCATACTGTACAATTGAGACCTAACATACCGACATGGACACCTCCACCCCCTTATCCACCTATGTCATATCCATACACATATTTACCTCCACCATATGTCCCAAATCAAATGTGTGGCATGCCACCATACCCATTTGGGATGCCACAGTACCCCACCTGGGGGGCACCCCAAACATCTGTTTTTGATAGGCTGACACCACCAGTACAAGATCGATTGAGCACCGCTCAATCCGGTCACCAGGCACAGACCCAACAGGATTGTCGGACTACTCGGCCTCCAAGGCCGACCAATCCGGCAGGGGGGCATGTACCTGCAGCAACCGAAAGGACAACAAAGAAGGACGTCATCAAAATAGGTACTGCAGATGTTGTTATACAGGAAGATAATAAAGGGCCAATGATTTTTGGTGAATCGGCCAACACAACCAAAAAAGAAGATACAGCTACCATCAAAACAGCCGATCCAAAATACTCCATGCCTCGATGGTGCCCAGCGGGATTGACACGGTCCCAAAAGCGGAAATTACAGCGCCTAAGAGCAAAGGAGAGCCAGGAAAAGGAGACAGAAAAGATATTCAATGACACACATCCACAGTACCCGCCACCGCAAAAGAAATGGAGACCAAAGGCCATTGAGGAAAAACAAACGGCCACAAAAATAGAAAATGAAACAACACTTGTACAGCACCCTGTAGGTATGACAGGTAGCCTGGCCAGTAAGACTGGGCAATCTGCACCAGGCGCGGACCGTCCGCCCCCGGAGTCCGGACCGTCCGCACCACACCAGGAAGCCTCCAACGACACGCCAACATCAATGGAAGAAGACGACCTGCTGGGAGAAGACTTGGTCGACTACAAGGCTTCTCCAGAATGCCCAGGTATGGATGTAAATGTTATTACATTTTCTGTCGATTGTACTATTATCGGCGACGATGAACCTGTTGTTGCCCAGTTTGAGTTTGGTCCTAAAGAAGCCGCCTTTACTAAACCAAAGGAATCGGTAAATCATTTAAAGCCACTCTTCGTGCGCGGTCACATTGATGGAATACCGATTGCTAAGATGTTGGTAGATGGAGGGGCGGCTGTAAATCTAATGCCTTATTCATTATACAGAAAATTAGGTAAACAAGATGACGAACTTGTCAAGACCAACATGACCCTCAGCGGTGTTGGGGATAGTTCGATTAAAGCCAGGGGAGTCACGTCCGTTGAATTAACCATCGGGACTAAGACCCTTGCTGCTGCATTCTTCGTCGTTGATGTAGAAGGAAATTACAGTTTAATTTTAGGCAGAGATTGGATTCATGCCAATCAATGTATACCTTCTACATTACATCAAATGCTAATATAATGGGTAGGCGATGATGTAGAACAAGTACATGCTGATGTATCGGCCTGCATCGCTGTGGCTGATGCCCCTGTACTCTGGACTTATGAGACTGCTACATGTCTCACAGGAGTAGATTTTTCTGATTATCAGTTCATAAGTATAGATAAGAAAGGTTTCATTCCTGTAATGCTAGAGCCGATGGAGAATCGGCTAAATCCTAAATAAATTTTAAATGATGAATACACACAAAGTTGATGAGTCTTTGATCACGGACAGTTCGGCTCTCAAAGCCGGATGGTCTGGTCTTTCACAAAACAGTTCGGACTTTAAGACCGAACATCTACCGCATCGAAAAGACAGTATTACGGATGATCCGGTCCCCGAGACCGGAGAGTCCGCCATCACACAAAGATCATCTGATTCCTCTGTGGGGGACATGATAGAGGAATTCAGAGATCTTGATGAACTAGGACAGGGGTTTACATCGGCCGATCCTTTGGAGGAGATTGACATAGGAGATGGTAAAACTCCAAGGCCGACTTTTGTAAACAAGACCCTGGAGACCGATCCTAGAAATGAGATGATCGGTCTATTGAAGGAATATTCAGATTGTTTTGCTTGGAATTACACTGAGATGCCTGGACTAAGCCGAGAGATCATCGAACATCGGCTGCCTATTAAGTCTGGTTTTAGACCTTTCAAGCAGAAAGCTAGAACATTTCGTCCAGATCTTCTCCCACGAATCAAGGACGAAATCCACCGGCTACTAGAAGCTAATTTTATTAGACCTTGCAGATACGCAGAGTGGGTCTCCAATATTGTGCCGGTGGAGAAGAAGGAGTCAGGTAAGCTTAGGGTATGCATTGATTTTCGCAATTTAAATAGAGCAACTCCTAAAGATGAATATCCTATGCCCATAGCCGACACGTTAATCAATAATGCATCAAGAAATAGAATTATTAACTTTCTTGATGGTAATGCCGGATATAACCAGATTTTCATTGCCGAAGAGGATGCGTCTAAAACGGCCTTTATATGTCCAGGCTTCATTGGTTTATTTGAATGGGTTGTCATGACATTCGGTCTTAAAAATGCTGGTGCTACTTATCAGAGGGCTATGAATCTGATCTTCCATGAGTTGTTAGGAAACACTGTGGAGGTCTACATTGATGATATTGTAGTCAAATCGGCTGAGTTTAGTTCTCATATAGCTGATTTGCGCAAAGCCTTTGATAAAATGTGTCGGTATGGTTTGAAAATGAACCCACGTAAATGTGCTTTTGGAGTGTCGGCTGATAAGTTTTTAGGATTTGTCATACATGAACATGGTATAGAAATAGACCCTGACCGAATCAAGTCTATTCGGAATGTGGGACCTCCGACTTGTAAGGTCGAAGTGCAGAAGTTTCTCGGCAAGGTGAATTATTTGCGAAGGTTTATTTCTAACCTAGCCGGGAAGATTGATGCCTTCACCCCTATCCTTCGGCTTAAGAATGATGCCGAATTCACTTAGGGGGCAGAGCAGCAGGAAGCATTTGATCTCATTAAAAAATACTTATCTTCGGCTCCCGTGTTAAAAGCACCACAAGTAGGAGCACCATTCAGATTATACATTGCAGCTGAAGACAAGGTTATTGGGGCTATTCTGACACAAGAAACTAAAGGAAAGGAGCATGTGGTGACATATCTAAGTCGGAGGTTGGTGGATGCTGAAACAAGGTACACTTTTATTGAAAGGTTATGTTTATGCTTGTTCTATGCATGCACCAAGTGTAGATGTTATTTACTGTCTAGTCATTGCACAGTTTCTGGTCAAGCCGATGTAATCAAATACATGTTGCATAACCCAATTATGAGTGGTAGAATTGGTAAGTGGGCTTATGCGCTTATAGAATATGACTTGGCCTATGAACCATTGAAATCTATGAAAGGCCAGGTCGTAGCGGATTTTATTGTAGAACATCGGATTAATGATATTCATAAACTAGACATGACATACCTTACTATTACTCCTTGGACTTTATATTTTGACGGATCGGTTTGCAATGAAGGATAAGACATTGGCATCGTACTTGTTTCACCAAGTGATATCTCCTTCGACTTCTCTAGTCGATTGAAAACTTATTGCACTAATAATCAAGCCGAATATGAGGCCCTCTTATTCGGCTTGGAACTTTTAAATTGTATGGGAGTAAAACATGTGAAGGCATTTGGTGATTCTCAGCTGTTTGTCCAACAAGTGTTAGAAGAATATCAATACTTTGATGGTACTCTGAATAGTATATTGTTGAAGCTTGAAGTATTTGGTTCCTTGTCGAAGAGAACACCTCGTTTACTTTTCCGGAGAGGGGAGTATAGCTAGGACACTGGGCCAGCGGCGAGTCTTCTCTTTTCTGCTCTGCGCGTACGCGCTCATGCAGTCATGCAGACGATGGGTGTACATACTTTTTTTTTTTGCCGTAGCGGCAAGGGGATGCCGGCACGAACCACGAAGTGAAGTGGCTACAATTCCTACAGTCTGCGGTTGGTACATAAATGCACAGGTTACTTATCTTTATCGGATTAAATTAAGTCAGCTATTTGACTACAGGTGCAGCTACAATCTATAAATACAAAATATTTTAGAAATGGTAAAAATTAATATAAATTAAAGCCCACGAAGAGCAGAAGTCGGTATAATTAAAGCCCCTTAATTAGAATATGCATCTTACTTATTGGTTTGTAACAAAGTTGAACTGCAGAGGGTAAAACAGACAATCGCCACAGACCACCAACTCTCAGCAGACAAGAATCAATTTACTTGCCAAACAGTTTTAAAAATGATTCTGATTCTCTAGGAGAATCAGGAGGATCAGCTCCTCACGAGGATCAGGATCTGGAACTAAAGAAGCTGGAGCTGGAGCTTTGCCAAAGGGCCCTAAAGCGAAACAAACAGGAAAGAAAATATTACGGAGGTACAGTATCACACCCTTAATTAAGGGGCGCATAACCTGCAGGGAATTAAAGCAAAGGCATCCATCGTCCCAGCTGATATATACTTACTTTTCTTCCCCCGATGGAGATAAAGTACTCTTCTCTCTGCTTCAGATATATATTCAGAGAATTAATGCTCCTCCTGCTAGCATTCTGAAAATTAATTTATTTGCTGATGTCCAGTTATTTCTTCGTTGTAGTGTAATGCGAAAATTAATGGGAGGGCGTGATTATTACTAGTACGTACGTGTACAAAGTTTCGGAGGGCGCGAAGCTACCAACTTTTTTGCAAATTGGCCCTTTTCGGGTTTTTTTCCCACATTTATGCCCCTGGCAGTTTCATTTCAAAAAATAGACTCATAGCTCGGCGCCGTCATCATTGGCGCCGAGCTTCTCTGTGCCGGCGCCAATATTATTGGCGCCTGTCTGGCTGACGGGGATGCCCGCTGGGACGTGACGTGTCAGGGGGTCGTCGCCAAGATCTATGGCGCCGACCCCCCTGGCGGCGGCAGTCAACGCGGCAGTCAACGTGTCATGTACCTCGGCGCCATAGATCTTGGCGCCGAGGTACCCCGGTCAACGAGGCCTACCTCGGCGCCAAGATCTATGGCGCCGAGGTACGTGCCTATAAATAGCACCCTACGTCTGGCTTGTTGCTGTGCTCATTCCAATTCTTGTAAACTAGAGATATCGTCTGATTTATAGGATGTCTAGGCGTGGTAAATATGCTAAATCAAGGTAAGTTTTGGATCCGCCTCTTATTTTGTGAGTCTATTATATTTCTGATTGTTATAGAGTTTATGGAAATTTAGGAAGGGTCCTTTGACCGGAACTGCCTTCGACCCCCTGCCTTTGCCAAGTGGTGTTCCAGTGCCTATGTGTTTTTGTGGTGATCCTTGTAAGGTCGATAAGTCTGAAGATCATGACACTTATCGACAGAGATATTGGATGTGTGCTAACTTTGCATTTGAGCCAACTATTGTTCAACGTCGGATGAATTTAATGGTGAGAATAGTCTTGTAATATGTTTACAATTTGTAATTGTTTTTTTGCGTAATAATAATTGCATATTTTGTAGACTCCTCCACCGCTATGTGATTTTGAGCAGTGGATTGACACAGAAATATCAGAGAAAGACAAGAAGTGGTTGGAGAATCTTCAAAAGTGGGATGCAGAGGACAAAGAGAGGATGGAAAAAAAGACGAGAGGAGCTTGCTGCCGAGCAACAACGTGAAGACGAAGAGAAAATGAGGCATGTTGCTGAATGCAGGGAAGATAAGGAGAAGAAGCTTGAGCGTGCACGTCGTGCAAAGGAAGCAATGGAGGAGAACCCTGATGCATTTCGCAAAGGCAAATGGCCCCGTTGTACTCTGTAGTATTGGTGTTTTATTTGAAGTTATGTAATAATGAACTTATTATTCGGTATTATGTATTGTCGAACAATGATATTTCGTAATGAATTACCTTCAAATTGATGAAAAATTACATAAATACATAATTGATGAAAACTAGATTTAAAGCAATTCTTGAAGGCGACTTGAAGCAATTGAAATAGATAATCAACACGCTGAAAGCAATTGATACATAAGAGTTTTCTAGTAGTGCTCCCACATTCCAAATTGAGTTGACCCTTCCCCATAGTATCCTCCCATTGTTGGTGTCTGCTGTGGGTGCGGTGGAGACGACGGAGGACCAACATTCTTGTTGTGACAAGGGCAGCAACAATATGGATCTGGGCATACTTGCACCTGTGCAGCACCACCATTGTTTTTGTCTCTTTCTTCCTCATCATTTCTGTCGCTTACTTCTCTCTCTAGATCAAATATCCTATTCTGTAGGTAGGATATGTATTCCGCATGAGGAAAAATCGGACGAGGATCTACCCATCTAGTGAACCCACAATTCTCCTTGACCAATGAATGCTGCATAAATGTTTATAGTTAGTTTCACTGAACAACAAAAGTATTTAGAACAAAGGACTAGAAATTAATTTGTACATATGCATAAGGACATCTGAAGAAACGCCGGCCTCCATCAATTCCACCCTCAACGAACATCTGCACCAAGCAATCCTCGCCATGCATGCACTTCGGCCAATCTTCTCTCCTATTATCGTAGGACCTAAGTCTAACCTCTTTGTTGAAATCTTTTTTACTTTGAACTGGAAAGTTAAAAACCGCCTCTTCAAAAAAATCTGGACCAAGAGGGCCATCAAAACACATTGGAGTTAACTTCCCTCCATCCTTTCGTCTCTCATTTACCGCACCCTTGCCCCTAGAAGACCTTGAAGCCATTGTATTGCACAATGAAGCAAATGTACAAAGGATCGTGTATATATAGGCTAAAGGATAGATAGTGTAATAGATTATAAACATCAGATATGTACAAAAACTCTGAAAAGGATATGTTCTTGTTCTGAAAAGGCTACATGTCCTACGCTAATGTAGGATATAGTTGATTCTGAAAAGGCTATGTATACAATCCTGAAAAGGCTATATATACAATCCTGAAAAAGGCTATTTTTACACTCTGAAAAGGCTATATAAACACTCCTGAAAAGGCTATGAAATGGATCTGAAAAGTCTAGATGCTAGTCCAAAAATTAATGCTTCTGAAAAGGCTATGTAATAGTTATGTAAAGGCTACATGACATAACCAACAATTTCACAAAATTTCGGCAGAGTTTTCTCTGTTTTTTGTCAATCCAACATATACACATAGATAAGCATAACATACAAGTGCATACAATTGTAAACAATTCCAAGCAAGCTCATAAAAGTCTAAACAAGTGCATTACAAGTCCATAGAGTTCATACAAGTCCATTAAAATGTCATACAAGCCCGTAGAGGCCAAATGAGTCCATTACAAGTCTATATAATTCATACGTTACATAACAAGTCCATAGAGTCCAAACCAATTCAACGTCTCCTAGTCTTACCCTTGCCTAAAGCGCCGGTGCCTGGAGTGTAACGTTGTGGAGAGCGGTGTCGCCTACGATCTTGTGGTTGTAATGGCTGTGTCGAAGGAGCCCCCTGAAGCTGTGAAGGTCCTATCTCGTCGTGATCGTAGTCGAAGCCAGCACCAAGACCTGTGGAGGGCGTTGCTGTGTCGGTACACGATGGTACGTGGACGTCATGTGCAACAGTAGTCCTGCAGCCACAGCGAGCAGCAGCTCCACGTAGGCGCCTAGATAAACGCTGCATGCCAAAGACATATTAGTTTACAACATATTCATAACACGCTTAAGGCTATAAACGATGCATGTGGGCTTACCTGCAAGAAGCTGCGCATGCTGCTGTCGCCCACAGTCAAAAGTTGGCGATCAATGTCCTCTACCGACCGTCGCAATGTGTTACCCTGTACAACACAATTTGCATTACACATACAATTTATACATGTCGAGTATTAAAATCGCGTTAAACTTACCACTCGATCTAATATGGGTGCCGCCTCCACTTGGGTTCCCAGTCTAGTGGACAGGTCATACTCCGTTTCTTCATCGTCAGAAGAATCAATGTCGGCGTAGTCTTCCGCTGTCCACTGCTGGCGAAGCTTACAACGAGTCACACCCTGGTACCAAGCTTGGTACCACCTGTAATCACTGTTGTTGTGCAACTCATCGTTGGAATATACATTCTCAGCACCCGATTCCCAATCATTTATAAATATGAGATGATGTTGACGAAAGTCCGTTATCTTCTTTTGCTTCCGCCGGTCAAATCTACACACAAATCATATCATATAAAGAACACAAAGTTAAGAATGATTGATGTTATAAATTGCAAACTGGATTTATAGATTGCGAACTTACTTGTGTAGCTCCTTTGAAGTAGGAACATCTTCAACCGGCCATAGCTGGTTCCTACCAAACTGTCTTTGAACCCTGTGAGGTAGGTGCCACTCAACACACCAGAAACAGACCAAAGGACATTGCATCATATAGAGTTCATCTTCACTGCTGCATACTACACTAAAGATCATCCCAGCTTACTCAGGTGCGTTGTATGGCTGCCATGTGACCTGAAACAAAAATGAAGCAATCTATGTTTAGTATAATAAAACAAATTTCATAATGATAAGATATACATGTTGAGTACTTACGCTAGAGGCTGAAAGGGTGTCAAACTCGTTAACGTACTCCATGTATGCCCTCTTAGCTCTCGCAAAAGGAGCTGCCACCTGGTCCCAAATATAAGCATACGTCGGTCGAAGACGTGCATTTCCATAAATCATCCATGACCAGGGTCTAGGCTGGAAAACACGTGGTCGACCAACTGGTATGCGAAACCTGCAAAATGAAATTTATGTTAGTAAGTAATATAGCCTTATTAAATAAAATTTTGAAGACGTCGGTCGAAGACGTACCACATCCATATCTGCAGGAGGTAGACGCAACCGCCTATAGACGAAGAGGAGGACGTACGACGGCAAGCCTCACAAAGCTGCCGGTACAAAAAAGAAAGCACAGCGGAGCCCCAACTGTAGTGTCCAGCTGTATCCCAGTCGGTGAGACACGGGATGTACATCCAGGACGCACAGTCTCCTGTGGCGTCTGGGAAGAGGACACAACCAAACATGTGCAGGATCCAAGCTCGACAATAGAACTGGACTGTAGCCTCATACCACGTATGCCCAACAATAATTTGTTGAATGACTCGGCCATGTTACTACACTGGAACTCATATCTCCATCCACCTAAGTCGTGAGCTCTCGTCCACTTCTCCAAATCCGGCATCAATCCATTCAACCAATCTCTACCTTCGGCATTTGTTGCGACTTTGAGCTTTTCTAACTTTTCTCTAAAGAACTTGTCTTCCAGCTGTCGACATGTCTCCTGGAAAAGCTCAAAGTTATCCTTGACACCATCCTTACGCAGAAGATTCTCAGCAAGGTGTCGAGTACACCACCTGTGATGCAAAGGAGGGTACCCATCGATCTGCTCATGGACCGCGTTGAGTATTCCCTGGTGCCGATCTGATATTACACCAACTTCCCGTCCTGGGCCAACCACATGTATCCGGACCAGTCGCAGGAACCACCCCCAACTGTCTTTGTTCTCTTTCTCAACCAGAGCAAATGCTAGGGGAACTAGCTTGTTGTTTGCATCAACGGATATGGCAATTAGAAGAGTGCCCTGGTACTTGCCGAGAAGAAACGTGTCGTCAATTGAAAAGACAGGACGGCAGTGCCGGAAGGCATCCACACACTGGGGAAAGCACCAGAAAGCACGGAAGAATATCTGTCTCCCATCAAGCCATGCATTTGGTTTAGGGATGTACTCATAATGCATGCCTGGATTGACCGCCTTCATTGCATTTAAAAGAACAGGTAGCTGCTCGTACCCAGACTCCCAGTCCCCATATATCATCTTCCACGCACACTGCTTAGCCCTCCAAGCTTTACCATATGTTATCTTGTACCCATCAAACACATTCTCCACGATCCTCATGATTGTCCTAACCTTCATATTTGGTTCCGACTGCAGTATTCCCATAAGTCGCTTCCCAATGAGGGTTGATGTCAATTGGCGATGTTTCATCGTTAACTCTTGTTCAGCACATGTGTGTGGCCCCACTACTTTTGTTATCTTCCACTTTGCGGTGATCTTTTGTATCCTAGCACAAACCCTCCATGAACAGTTATCCTTGTCGCATACAACCGTGTAACGACGTTTCTCGTACGAATGAAGTACTCTATACGGCCTCTTACGTAAGACTGCGTAATGCTGCAACCACCTCTTCAAGGCAGTTAGGTCCTTGAAGACCCTACCCTTTTCAATGATCATGCTAGGACCGGCCTCAGGAGCGTCTAGCAGCTCATCATCCCTTCCTTCTGCATTTGCCTGATGAGAAAGACTAAGATCGCTGAACTCATGCACTCTAGGATCTCGACCGTCTGGAAAAACACGTTGCAACATCTCAATGTCACTCTCTGTGAGTTCACCAACCGGGCGATCATCATCTGAATCGGCAGCCATAGCAAAGGCATATGGCTCCTCTTCATTCCTAAACTCAGGACTGTTGGAGGCAATAAAACCATCACCGAAGCAGCCACGTGCCTCGGTATGAGGATCAACCACAAGAGTAGGAGTCTCTCCTGCAACATGTACAAGATGATCAGTCCCACATCAAATGGAATGAGCAAAGTGCTCATGGTCCAAAATGAAGATGTAATGCCAATAAGACTTACTGCAATTGGTTTGTGCCAAAGGGATACACGCAGCTAAATCTGTCTGCAGACCATCTCCTGGCTGACTTAATGGGATCAAATTAGGGCCAGATTGAGCATCAGGAACAGTTGGCACGTCATCGATAGCACGATCAAAGTCTTCAGGGGGACGGTCTACGACAACCGGACGCACCACAACCTCCATGAGTTGCAAATGGGTCTTCATAGCCGAAGTAACATAATTATCCCAATCCAGTTGACAATCAATTGGGATGACTCGTCTTATGACATTTGGTGGATGACCGATATTAAGCACCCCGTCAACCGCAATGTCATCATCTTCATGGTAACCTAGCTTTTGTTTAGCCTTTGTAAACACATCTCTCAAGGAGGGTCTACCATCGAATAGTACCGACACGTGTCGCATGTCAATGAACTTGGCATTTCCATACGGATCTTGTTCCACATTGCCTCCATGATACAAGCTCAAAAAATTGTCCATCTATTTCAAACACCAATTAAACATTCAATATAAAATGTGGATGGTTATTACCTAACCACAAACCACTAATTACTAGCTACATAACTATAAATATAACCACAACCCACTAATATACTAACCACCTTATAAATTACTCCTATATAATAATTGAAAATTTTGACAGCACCTCCCCTACACGGGGAGGATAAAAAACATGCACATTTGACTCACTTTCATAATATTCAATAAAATTAGCATTTATCACAATAACTAACATTCATCACATTCAAAAAAGAACAATTTATAGCAAAACAATCTAACATATTTAACACAAAATGCTTAAACAATAAAAAAAATATAAAATTTACCTAGACGGTCGGGGTCGGCGATGGACGACGACGACGCGGGCGAGGAGCGGGGCGGCGTGTCGATGGCCGGTGGCGAGCCGCTGCCGCCGGGAGGGGACGGGGTTAGGCGGGGTTAGGCGAGGAGCGGGGCGGCGTGTCGATGGCCGGTGGCGAGCCGCTGCCGCCGGGAGGGGACGGCGCTTGTGAGGACGGCCGGGGCACGGGCTCCGGCGGCTTGGTGTGGGCGGGGCGGGGCGGGCTCCGGCGGCGCAGCTTGAGGCCGGCCGTGGGCGGGGCGGCGCGGGCTCCGGCCGCGCGGAGTGAGGCCGGCCGGGGTGCGGCGATGCCGGCCGGGGGCAGGGCGGCGAGGCCGGCCGGGCGCGGTAGAGGGCCGGCCGGGGGCGGGGCTCCGGTGGCGCCGTAGAGGGCGGCGCGGATGGGCGGCGCAGGCACAGGTGGCGGGGCGGCGCGGCCGGGGCGTCGCGGCCGGCGCTGGCGCGGTGGGAGGGCGAACAAGACGGCTGGCGAAAAGTCAAAATTGGTTTGAATATAGGGGGGTCGGCGCCAAGATCTATGGCGCCGACCCCCTGCAACGTTGACTGCCGCCGCCAGGGGGGTCGGCGCCATAGATCTTGGCGCCGACCCCCTGACACGTCACGTCCCAGCGGGCATCCCCGTCAGCCAGACAGGCGCCAATAATATTGGCGCCGGCACAGAGAAGCTCGGCGCCAATGATGACGGCGCCGAGCTATGGGTCCATTTTTTGAAATGAAACTGCCAGGGGCATAAATGTGGGAAAAAAACCCGAAAAGGGCCAATTTGCAAAAAAGTTGGGCGAAGCTACGTGGATCGGATGCTAGCCCTCACCCCACATTTTTCCCGTTTTGGGCAAGATTCCGGACTGCTGCCTTTTTCTGCCGGGCTCGTAATATTCGTGCACCGTCGACTCGGGGGCTATCACTCACCGATCACGTACGTACACGCCAGCTAGCCCTTGCCCGCTGGTTCATGTTGCTGCTCGCCCCCTTTTGACTGTCTCCTGCTGCGCTTCTACTTTTTCCTCCTTCCTTTCGTCCTCCTTCCGCTCCGATCACCCACCATATTCTGTGTGACGAGGAAACGCTAGCTAGCTAGCTGTTCTCTCATCGGCAAGGCAACGTAGAACATGCCGGCCGGGCGACGCTCAGCGCTCGTAGCTAGGGGGCCGGCCGGGCCAGCAGCAGGCGTTGGCAGCGCTGGCACAACAACTGCTACGTACTGTAGGATGCGCCCTCTCTATGCAACGTCGTCGACTCGCGAGCCTCTCTCTCATCACACTCACACCGTACGTATACCTACGTCTTCTGCACACTTTGCCTTTCTTTTTTGTGTGTCCTGCTCCTGCATGCTTCTTGCTTTGCTCTTTCTTGCCTTTCGCCGCTTCGCGGTTCTTTGGCTGGCGGCGGCTCACCTACCACTACACCAAAATAAGCAACTTCCGAGAGGCAAATAACTTCCTACGGTTTTTTTTCGAAACCGTAGGAAACTAATAATTTCCGAGTGGCGACTAGTGCCTCTCGGAAGTTAAGTTAACTTCCGACGGCCGGCCAAGAGCCTCTCGGAAGTTAAGTTAACTTCCGACGGCCTCTCGGAAGTTAAGTTAACTTCCGACGGCTGGTCCGTCGCCTCTCGGAAGTTATGTATTCAGCGTTGACCGATCCGGGTAAGGCTTAACTTCCGACGGTTTTACACCGCGCCTCTCAGAAGTTATCTAGTTTAGGCTAACGGCGCGCGCCCGTCTCACATTTTGGAACGCCCGCTACGCCGTCTAGCCGCCGCGCGCTCGCCGCCCGCGCGCCACGCCGTCTCGCCGTCGCGCCTGCTCGCTTGCTCGCCGCCCGCCTACTCGCCGCCGCGCACCACCGCCACCTGCTCGCCACCGCCACCTGCTCGCCACCGCCGCCTGCCTGCTCGCCACTGCTCGCCGCGCGCCTGCCTGTACGCTCCACCGCCGCCCGCCCGGCGGCTCGCCGCGCGCCCGCCTGCTCGGCCGGCGCCCGCTCGCTCCACCGTCGTCTGCTCGTCCGCCGGCGTGCCCGTCTGCTCGGCCGCCTCCCCGTCGCCGGGTGCTCAGCCGCCCCACATCCCGTTGTCTCAGGTAACTACTTCCGAGTATTTATATTATGTTTTTTATATTAAATATGCTAACTTCCGAGAGTTAACTGTTTTTAAACCGTAGAAAGTTATGTTAATACGGTTAATTAACTTAATAAGCAAGGTGGTGCATGTAATTGAATTACGGTTAATTAACTTAATAAAATACTGGAGTTGTATGCAGGGCAGTCGATGATCGTGGAAGAGAGATGAATTATTATGGAGTTATTAATGACATACTCGAGTACGACTTTGCCGGGAGCAAAAATCTTAAGGTGGTGTTTTTCAAATGTGATTGGTTTGATCCCAATCAAGGGACTGTAGAAAACCAATTTGGCATGGTAGAAGTCAAACATGAGCTCAAAACAAGTGCATGTAGCAAATTTGTTCTTGCTCACCAAGTTGACCAGGTGTACTACATACCGTATCCATCTATAAAGCTGGAAGCCACATGGGTAGTGTACAAAGTGAATCCTCGTGAACAGTTACACACCAAGGGTGAATGGTTCGAGGCGGAAGTTGAAGAAATTTACCAAGAAGATGAACTTCCGACCAATTTTAATATAGATACTGAGGTTTTGCCAGAATCATTAGTGGGAGACCCTGAAGATGTAGTAAGTCCCAAAAAACGGAAACGGAAGTCAAAGAAGAAAACATTGAATCGTAGAAAACAATTTGATCCTGATTTTGAATACGACTAAAAAGTAATTATATATTTATTGTTCATTTCAATACATTATGTTCATTTCAATACATTATGTTCATTTACATTATGCTCAATTACTAATTTGATTTTGTTTTAATAACAGGATGTCTAAAAAGGTCAAGCAGCTCGCTAAGGGACTAGCGAGGAGAGCCTCCATTTTTGGGAGAAAGGAGGACTTAGTGTTCCAGGGCACTAGTTCAAGCTCGAGCAGGCGTAGAGCTTTGTTGGAGCATGTTCCAGAGTTGCAGGGTCAGGCAGTCGGCGTACAGAGGAATGAGGTAACCAATATATTTGTTTTGTAATGTAATATTTGTATGAGTTCGAATAACTAAATTATCAATTTTGATCTATAGGATGAGCCTGAAGATGAGGAAGAGACAGAGGAGTGGAGACAAGTGGAAGATGAGGAAGAGACAGGGTGGGGTGAATGGCCCAATGATGGAGGGTCGGGAGTTGGGGGAGCTAGTGGGTCAAGGGAAGGAGAAGCTGGTGTTTCAGGTGGAGGTTCTGGAAGCGGGGGAGTTGGAGGGTCTTCACGGGTCCGGAAGCCGCGGAAGACTAGTTGGGTCCCCCCTCCTAAAGAACCAGTTAACAAGGTTGAGATAATCCCGAGTGGAGATGGGTAAGAGCATATTTGCTTTGTTGTTATGTCTTACACATTGATGATAAATAATTATTTTTGAATTTGACAATTGTGCTTGTGTTGTTAGGGCTTGGCTGGATAGTAGTTTCACCGGCAAAGATCGTGTAAGGCAAGTAAATAAAGTGTTGGGCAATATCTGTCGTATGAGATGGCCTGGATTGGTGATTGAGAATGGTATTGAGGTCCCTGTCACAAGATGGGATCAATACGGCCTTGCGGTTAACGCGCAACATGGGAATGCGCAAGGTGCAGTTTGGCACGACTTCTGGGTATGTTTATCTATCTTCTTGCGAAGTTATCAGCTCAATGATTGATTCATATTATGGATTCTTGACTATGTTTCTTTTTCAGAAATATTATAAGTTGCCTGATGGAGATACTCATACCGAGCATGCACACTCCGTGTTCCATAAGAACGCGGCAGATGTTGTTGCGGATATGATGTACTATGTTCGAATCCAGGTGATTAATCAAGCTATGTTGAGTAGTGAAGGACGACGAGCAACCAGTAAGAGCGAGGCGTCACAATATGGACTTTCTATGACTGAGCAAGATTTTCTTCAGGTAATTGATGTTTTTGCATATGATGTACTGTGTTCCTTGTATATGTTATAGTTACTTATAAATGAATTGTGTTTCCATAGCATTCGATTCCATGGATAGCCGCCAATGATGCTGCTTGGCGTGCCTTATGCCGTTATTGGGCTTCGGATAATTTCAAGGCAAAGTCTATACGACAAAGTTTCAATCGTGGAACCGAGTCGTATCACAAGTATGGAGGTGATGATCACTTTCGTTTGGCAAAACGAATGGTAAGTACAGGAAACTAGCAGTGGTGTAGTTTTGTTGATTGTATATGACTTGATGTCATTTCTGATTATAATGTTTGTCAAATGTACGTACAGGAAGCTAGCAGTGGTGTAGTGCCCAGTGATGTTCAAATATACCTGAGGGGGCACAGAGGACCAGATCCTGCAAATCCAGATGTGTTGTGTAGCCAAAAGGCAACAGATCGTCTGGTGAGTGTTTTGAAATGCTTGGTAGATTTATGTGTTGTTCATATGAATTTATGTATGTGCCCAGTGATGTAAGATTGCATTGTTCTTTTGTATGGAGGCTGCATATGCTGAGGCGATGTCTAGTCAGCACGGATCGGACTACGACTGGAGGACCGCACCTATTGATCCTCAGGCTGTGTATGCAAGTGGTGGAAAACCCCATGGAAGGTGTGGACTCTACATACCTTATCTTGTTTCATCGGTTTAAGTACAATAGATTATTTTTTAATCTGTCGTGATGTTACTTGTTTGAAGGTACTCGATTTTCGATAACGTCATCGACTCGAGCCAGGTGACGGTTCAGAGGGGAGGTTCGTCGAGGTCTGCTGCTCGTAGCTCCCGTCGCTCTACTCAGGATACTACAGAAGTTGAGCAACTACGAGAAGAGCTTAGGCAACATCAGGAGCGACAAAGGATTCAGGAGGAATACTTGAGGCAGCATGCTGCTCAACAAGAATATTATGCTACTCAGTTTCAACAACAGCAAGCACTGATACAAGTAAGTTCAAAAAGATCATTCATTTTAAGTTATGTATTGATTTAAAACACTGACATTAATGTGTTCGGAAATTTGGTAGCAACTAGCACAAGCCCAAGGGATACAGTTTCCGATGGCCCCCCCACCTCCACCTTCCATACATTTTCCTTGGCCTTCACCTCCACCTCCACCTACCGAACATCAGGTATGCAAATTTATCATAATTTACTTGTTACTTTACGATGTAACTCCGTGAATGTCATTTGTATAGGTATATGAGACTCCTCCAGCTACCTTGCCGGCGCAGCAACAAGATGATGGGTTAGACTTTGTCAATACGCTCTTCGCGAGTGGAGGTAGCGAGCATCACTCTTCGATATTTCCTGATGTTGATCGACAATAGTGGGCTTCCATTCGATGTGTTTTGTGAGACTTCAAACTTATGTCTTGTGAGACTTCAAACTTATGTCTTGTGAGACTTGTGAATTCTTATGTCGAGGTGGATTTGACTTGTGTCTTGTGTTATTATTATGTATGTGAGATGTTATATGTGATATGTTGTGTATTGTGGCTGTTATATATATTTGTGGCTGTTATATATATTTGTTATGTATGCAATGTGTTGAATTGCCAAAAACAAATTGTATATTAAGTGCTGGTCAATTTAACTTCTGAGAGGCGTCGAAAACTCTCGGAAGTTAGTGGCTAACTTCCGACGGCCTCTCGGAAGTTATCCCGCGGACGGCGTTAGTTCGTGATGGACGGTGTCAGCACCTAACTTCCGACGGCGTTAATCCCTCTCGGAAGTTAATGATTAACTTCCGAGAGGCTGATGTCCCTCTCGGAAGTTTCTTTAACTTCCGAGAGTCCGTCGGAAGTTAGCCTAACTTCCGACTAATTTGTTCCGACGGGCTAACTTCCGACGGTTTCGGCTAACTTCCGACGGTTTCAATAACTTCCGAGAGTTTTGCGCTAACTTCCTACGGTTTAGGCCCTCGGAAGTTAAGTATTTTGGTGTAGTGTACGTCGTCGTCAACAAGCATTTGCATGAATGGGGTGGGGCCTTCCACCGTCTATACATCAAATCTTTCACTGTCCTACAGGCTCCTACTACTAGCGTACCAACGCAAGGCCCGCGCCACCTGCTGCGAACCTCAACACCACCACCACCACCACAACACCGTAGCCACTTGTATGCTCCGTTTCAATTCAATTTACAATTTGTTTGATTTTTTACCTTAAATTTGGCTGACTTATTTTATTTAAAAAGTTTATAATTATTATTAATTTTTACTGTGATATCGTCAACCATATAATATGCTTTACGTACGACTTTGAATTTTTCAGTTTTATATAAAAAAAATTGTAACAAGACGAGTCGGTCAAAATTTAGACAAAAAAATCATACAAATTAGAAATTGTAACGGAGGAAGTATAATATTAAGGCTGAGATTATGCACTAGTTTTATTTTCGTATGTAGCATAAATATATCGACTACACAAGAACGTATTACTCCAGTGTTATATAAATAAAATGGGGGGCCAGGCCTAATAAGTCAGTGCTTTGTTGCTCTCTCTATATTTGGCAATGCAATCATTAACTCGATCCGGCCTGGTCTTTCTTCTTTCGCTCTGAACTCTGAACAATATATGCATGTGAGTTCGTCAGGAATCTTTCTTCTGTTCAAACCAATAAAATGCATGCATCTCGGTCGAAGAATCGTATATGTATGCCCTGCATGCATTTGCCACCAGAAACGAGCGGATCTGTGTACTTGCAGCCAAAGGAAACTTGGATACTCCTTTTAGTCACATAATAAACACCTTAGCTTTCTCTAACGAGGGTGTCCTCTACAGCTGGTCATCGATGATCGGATTGGCCTAAACCTAACTAACCATCTCCTTAATCGGGCCCTTGATTAGAATGATCCACGCTAACCTCAATTGAAGCCTCCTGGTCACATGAAGCTATATAAAAGATTAAGGGGCCACAGGAAAGCTAGCACTAGTACTCGCCCGAAACTCTAATCCACAATAAGCGTTTAAGTGATTAGAAGAGCGACAACCAACAACAATCTAGATCCTGGTGCCTCTTGTTCCTCTGCTGGACAGTGGATGGTGACGCCGACGACGGCGACCACGCTTCAACACCACCTCGCCAGGACGCGCCAACACATCAACAACAAAGATATTTACCCTATTCTTCTCAGTAGAACATATCTACTCGTCATCGAGGATTTCTAGTTACGGATTGGTATTCTAGGGGCTTAGAAATCGATCATATGCACCGTAGAACCTAACAATGGTATCAGAACTACCCTAAGACCCCTAGATCTCCTAATCCGTATTCGGTTTTTTGAGATCAAATAAAGTTCTCAGATCAATGTGATTGAACACAGTCTTATTCATCATCGTTCATCACCCGAGAACAAACACATAGATTAGATCGAGAAAAGTAAGTCAGTGGGAGAATAGATACTCTCGGGTTAGGGTTTACCTAACCCTAAATTTAGAGTTTCGGACACTAAAATAGACACGAGGTCTCGGCCATGAACCCGTGATTACATGGTCTAGGGTTAGGGTTTCTTACCTAACCCTAGTTCTCAAATCGCGTCAACAGTGACTGTACAGGGCTCGGGATCTTTGCATCCTTGTCCAAGATCAGTTAAAATAGATCATGAAAAGCACAAAGTAATGTTAGGGTTATTGAAAACCCTAACTTTCCCCAAACAAAACCGAGTGAATCAAGTGCACAGAGGCAATTCACGATCACCAGCAAGGTTCTAGGACCGAATTAAAATCACATAGATCGCTCGGGAACCGGATCCACGCATAAAACCTCAAAACTCGATCTCAAAAGTCGTTACAACATATAACATCTCATACACATATTCATCATAGAAAAATGATCGAGTTAAGGAGGTAGGACCCAGACACAAGCTCACATAAATGGCTAGATTGGGTCGAGTTTTACCTTGCCGACCAGAGAACCGCCCAAGGACCACCACTTGGACCCAACCGACGGCGGCGCGCCCACCCTAGGGGACGCGCTCGCCGACGGTAAGGACAGCGAGGCTCGTCCTCGTCACGGCGGGTTACATAACCCATCGACGCTCGAGCATGTACCCCAGAGAGCAAGAACCGATGAGCCATGAGAACCGGAGAAGGAGCAAAGAAACATCAGAGAAGATAATAGAAGTTGGCCAGGAGCCATTGGCCGATGCCGCAATCTCCTCCCCCCCCCTCGAGAATATCGATTTAAATACTCTGAGCTGCAGTGCCTTGAGGTCTCTTAACTGTCCGATCAAGAGGGACGTCCGAGATCTCGGCAGGTGGGGGGGGCAACCCACGTGGTCCGAATTGGCGGCCCAGGCCTAGGTTGTGGCCTCGGCGCGCCCGCTCCTCACGGCATCGGGCGATGGGCCAACAGTGTTCGGGCCCAAAGGCAATAGTGGGTCGACCAGGCTGATTTGGCATTTCCATTTTTCAGCAAAATTATAATTTTTTTATTTACTGGAAAATGTGAAACAAAAAAGAAAATAGTAAAGAAAATTCAGAAAATTGTAGAAATACTTTTTCTAGATATAGAAAATTGCAGATAATTATACGAACCATTTTATTCTACTGCGTACTTTGGTACACTTTTATTATATTTTATGCAACTTTCAGTAAATCAACATGGATTAATTATTGTTTAAATTGCATAGAATTCAGAAATTTGTGGTAATTGAATATTTAACTAATGTCGAACTTGTTATCATATTTTATACAAGTTTATGTTTTCTAGATCATCCAACGATGGCTTAGAATTTGTGACCATACATTTTAACATTAGGATGAAATATTATAAACTCAGCTAGAATAAGAGAGGAGGCAACGTGAGGAGTTGGAGCAGAGGATGGGAAGATGTTTCAGTATATGTAGAGCCTTGGTGGCGCATCGGGTTTTGCTTCACCACCTTTGTTGTTCCCTCCAGCTGGCCCTGCTATGTTCTCCACTGCTATGATTATCAAAGTTTTAGTCCTGCATGATATATATTCATCTGGTCTCACACATGCAATCTATTCTCTATGCAGAATCAATCGACGATATTAACAACCCACATGGTTCGCCCAACCCATCGCCGAACCAATCCAATTGGCCACCTCGCTAATGATACTTGTGAAACTTGTTGGTAATATTTGTGAATGTTGATCTGTGAGACTTGTTGGTGATATTTGTTAAACTTGTTGGTAATACTTGGTGTTGATCTATGTGATACATATGCTATTTATGTTTGTGAGATACTTGGTGTTGGTGATATTTATGTTTGTGAAACTTGTTGATGTGTGGTGCTATTTGTGATATATGTGGTGTTAGTGATACATGTGATGATTCTGTGATATATGCGTGATAGATGTGATATATATCTTTTGTTTTTTGGATGGAATAACAAAAACAAACAAAAATGGGGTTTCTAGTCACTTTGCTGAGTGTTACACTCGGTAAAGAGTGTCCTTGCCGAGTGCATTGATCATAGCACTCGGCGAAGGGAGCACACCTACGAACCGATAAAGCCTCTTTACCGAGTGATGTGGTCCTGGTTCTTAGGAAAGAAGCTCCCTTTGCCGAGTGCCCGCCAGCGCACTCGGCACATAGATTGGCAAAGGGGCACACTAGTGCTCCCTTTGCCGAGTGCCAATCAGTTAGGCAGTCGGCAAAGAAGCTCGCTTTGTCGAGTGCCAGTTTGAAGCTCTCAGCATAGAGAGCTTTCTTTGCCGAGTGCCATGCCGGCAGACACTCGTCATAGGCTTCCTCTTTACCGAATGTTAGTGAGTACACTCGACAAAGTCTCCATCACTATCACTTGTCATCGTCACGGCGAATTTTCTTTGCCGAATACCAGGTGACACACGACAAAGAAGCTGTTACCGATGTACAGTTCACCGAGTCCTCTTTACCGAGAGTCACACTCGACAAAGAGTTTAACGAGTGTTTTCTGGGCTTTGACACTCGGCAAAGTAGTTTGTTCTGGTAGTGCTACCTGTAGCTCAGATTAGGGCTTGAGTTAATGTGCCTCACACACCATCAGGTGTGTGTAGATAGTGTCCAGGGTGATTGTTTCACTCGTTGTAGTTAGGTATGTAATTGATATGAATATTATCTGTCAGTATTCGAATTTGATGCGTCTAACAGGCTAAGATCCAATTCGTATTCGAGTTTGGGTACTCAGTATTCGAAAGTATCTGATCTTCATCTGTATCTGTATTTTCAAAGTTGGACATTTAAGATGTCGATATTCATTCAAATCTTACCCGACACAACGTAATAATGTCAGTATCCGATCTGAATTCGAAGGAAAAATATGAAAACAAATAATGAACATATAATATGCGTCCGTATCCAATCCGATTACACCCCTAGTCGTTGTAGTCATCAAGGTGACAAAGGGATCATAACTAGAAGGAAGACCAATAAGGAGATATAAAATAACCTCATCATCAGAAGGCAGACGGGTGAAGCTTCTTCATAGTGGCAGCTCCACACAGATCTAAACCTTGCGAGGCTGAGCGGAGACTGAGCGGAGAAGAGGAGAACATACGCTTGAGCATGTCCTATTCCTCCTTGTATGCCGTGGCTTCAAAGACGTCTCGTAGAACCTCCTGATGCATGGAGGAAAGGAGAGCCTGTTTCTCAACCTGTTGTCCGTATCAACAACTGTAGATGATCTTATCTTAACTAACCATAACAGGCCACGATAGTAAGGAAGGCCTAACTTCTATATTTGTAGATTACTTAGACTTCCAAGTATAAGACAACACTCTACTATCTTTCTAGTGCTTGGAGGGAGTAGTTTTTGTTGAATTTTTACAGCACCCTCGAAGCGACAAGTGTCGTCCAGTTCTCCAAAGTATGTTGGGCTTGTTAATTTATTACGCATCAGCTAGCCGCTGGAGCAAGCAATGCAGGTAACCGGGCGCAACAGCAGGCCTGTTTTCTTCTTCGCTATCAGCCCTGGGCCCTCCCAAACTTGGACGTCCTGTGGCTTCACTCCCTCAGGCAACTTCCAGTCATAGTGGTACAGAAGGCTCGCCAACGCGAGCTCAATGTTCCCCAGCCCAAGGTTCGCTCCCGGGCACATCCGGCGGCCGGACCCGAACGGGAGGAACTCGTAGTTCGTCCCCTTGTAGTTGTACTCAAGGTTGGTGTCCTCGAACCGCTCTGGCCTGAATTCCTCTGGATCTTCCCAGTACTTGGCGTCCCTGCAAACCGCCCAGACGTTGATGAACACGGCCGTGCCCTTGGGGATGTCGTAGCCCATCACCTGGCACGTCTCACGGCACAGCCGTGGGAGCAGCAGCGGCAGTGGGCAGTGCATCCTCAGAGCTTCCTTGATCACAAGCTTCAGGTAGCTAAGCCCTGCCCCGGCGAGGTCGTCCTCGCTGATGATTCTCGCCTTCCCCTTGAAGGCCTCCCGGACCTCGGCCTGGGCTTTCACCATCGCCGCCGGGTGCCGGATTAGCTCCGTCATGCACCAGTTCAGTGTCGTCGACGAGGTGTCGCTGCCGGCGCCGAACAAGTCCTAGAAGAAACTTGAGAGGTCAGACGCAGGCTGAACGACCACCATCTAGATGCATGCACGGTGAAATAAACATATATTGCAAGACTTACAAACATGAGCGCCACAATGGTGTCGTTGGTGAGCAGGGTGGGCAAGTTGGCCTCTTTCTGGAGCCTGAGCAGGACACCGATTAAGCCCTCGTGCGCCGTCTTTTCGCCACGGCCCATGGCCTCCACCTTCTCGCGGATGATCTGCTCCAGGATGCGCGTGATCCTGTTGCGGCACTTGAGCGCGTTGCGTGGCGCCGTGCCCACAGCCTGCATGAGCCTCGACGACGGGAACAGGTCGGCCACGGTCAGCACCGACGTCTGCCGGACCGCGGTGTCTAAGGCATCCAGGTACTCGTCCTGGTACTTGCACCGGCTGCCGATGCACTCCCTCACGAAGGTGTCGTTGATGAATCTCGAGATCATCTTCGACAGGTTCACGGTGCCGCCGGCGCCGGCGGACGCCGCGAGGCTCTGCATGAACCGCGCCACCTCCTCCTCGCGGATGCGCTGGAACGACTGCACGCGCGCCACGCTCAACAGCTCCAGCACGCAGATCTTGCGGAGCTGCCGCCACCGCTCGCCGTAGGTCCCGAACACCAGGTCGGTGCCGTTGAAGGTGAGCACGCCGATGGTGGTGTTCATGTGACGGTCGGCGAACGCGATGTCGTGCGTCTTCGTGATCGCCTGCGCGGCCTCCGGCGACGACACCACCAACGTGGGCACCTCGCCCAGCCGGAGCATCATCAGCGGCCCGTACTTATGCGCGAGATCACGCATCGCCCGGTAGATCGACGGGCTGGTCACCAGGTGGTGGGCGCTGCCTATTAATGGTAGCGTCCATGGCCCTGGGGGCAGGTTAAGCTTCGGCTTGGTGACGAGCGCAGACTTGAGCTTGGAGAAGACGACGACGAGTAGCACGGCCACGCCCACGGCGACGAGAACCTTCTCCTCCATTGTCCCTACTCCCTAGCGTCTATGTGTATATGTGTGTGTGCCTACTGCCTACTCGGCTACTCCTGCTCGACATGCAAGATAGCGGCCATGACCTGTGGCTAAATTTATAGTAGCAACGGTAGTATGTTGCATCTTTATTGAAACAATTATCGTATTATATATATTTTGGTGGAAATTCAGATGACGCGCGGTCTAGGTCAATCATCGTGGCTTGACGTTTCAGAACCAACAAAATGGCAGGCAAAAATGGTATTTCTTCCGCCCACTGTCAAAATAAAAAGGTTTTGTTTTTATCAAGAGTTGTAACGAAATCTCTCTCTCCGTGGGCTGCGCCATTTGTCATCTAGGACGAAGCTCACCTAGTCCCACGTGCCCTCCGACCCACGAGCACGCCCTCCCTCACATGCCCGACTCGCCGCGCGCTCGATTCAACTCGTCGGTATTCAAATTCCGTGGATAATTACCGAATTCTAATAAATTATCGAATGATTAAGTAATGACTAAATAATTGTTATTTCTTTTTTTACTACTAAAGTGATAATTACTGACAATTCCGTTTAACAATTACTAAGCTAGTGTTGTCCTTTACTGAAAATGCTATTACCCATTTGTAACTTAGATGCTTTGGTAGTTACTGAACATTTTCAGAAATGACTAAATACAATTATTAAACATTTCTAGAAATGGTTGAATGTTTCGAGAACTGACTGCATAAATTATTGAATGTTTCGTCAGTAACTGTTCTTTTTGCACTAGCAAATACTATGCTTACTAATAATTACTGAAATTGAGCGATAAATGGTAGAGAGATCACAAATTGCTGAAAGATGACGTGGCGACTGGGTGAGCGCGTACGACTCGTGGGGGAGTCACGTGTCCATGGAGCTAGTACCGTGTGTATGTCTTGCGAGCTCGTTACTGGGCACGCAGCCCGTTAGTGGATTGCAGACTCGCGATTTGGTGGGCTAACTCATTCATTTGGTGGGGTGTTTGGTTTGTCAGTTGGGTCTAGGTGAATTATCACCCTATATAGGGTGAGGCTATTGGAAGCCTTGGGCTTCCAAACATATGGTGGAAGACTCAGTCGCCCTCGTCCGCCTCACCATGATACGCGCCCGCCCGACTCCCCATTGCCCTGTCCGTGTTGCCATTACGCGCATGGGTCGCAATGCCCCTCTCGCCCCGTCCGTGTTCTCTCCTGGTCGATGCCCCCGCCCTCCATCCTCTCCCCGGTCGATGCCCGCCCATCCCCGCTATAAAGAAAATGGACCTTGGCCCATTTGACTAATTGATTTTGGTGTTTGATGATGAACATAGCCTATGAACTAATGTGATTGCTAATGTTGGGGGTATGCTTTGTCGCCGAAGATCCTGAAAGAAGAAACACCTTCGGCAGATCCTCTCAAAAGCAGTGCCGAAGCTATCACCCATAAAGCTTCGGCATAGTGGCATGTCTCAAGACGAAAGAGTGAACCGACTTAAAGATAAAATGACCAATCGACCCGTGATAGCTTGTATTATAATTGTAAGCATTTGTAAAGGACATGAATGTAATTTCCCACAGGCTGCGTCCTGTGCCTATAAATAGATGAACAGTACCCCCGTACTGTTCACGCAATCTTGTAATCGCTTGCACGCGACACTCGGATTATTGCCTTCTGTGAATACGAAGGTATAAATGTAATTAAATGTTATATTTTAATATTTAAGTTTGTATGATGAAATATATGAATAAGTTTATGTGTTTTGATATATCATTCTTTCATATTTCATATTTTATGTTTTATCTTTCATTATTTCATAATTCTGGTCACGAAGATATGACCTTCGTGACCTTTGTTCATGACCTTCGTCCGAAGATCATTATATCCTCGAGGAAATAATGCTTCAATGGACGAAGGGCATTAACATTTAACATTTTGTGTTGCCTTGTTCTTAATTCGAAGCATTTGAGAAGAAGTCCCCAATAGCTAGTGTTTGTGTTTGTAGTTCACATGATGCTAAAGTGACTTGGACTAAGGCATTGAGGAAGCAACACCTCAAAAGAAGACATTAAGAAGACAATAAGTGAAGCTCAACAAGTATCATGCAAAGTCCAAGACATGAAGAAAGTGTTGTCACTGGCGAACTATCTGGCTGAGAGCACCGGACTATCCGGCGGCACACCAAACTGCCCAGTGGACCAGAGAACAGTAGCCCAACATTTAGTTCCTGGTGGCACTATGGAGGAGAGCCACCAGACTATCTGTTGTGACACCAGAGTGTCCAGTGTAAGGCTGACAGCGCCAATGGTCACCTACCAGATCCAACGGCTAGTGGCGCACCGGACATGGCACCAGACTGTTCGGTGCCTACCACTGGATTGTCTTGTGTGTTGCAGAGAGTCGCAGCTTTTCTTCAACGACTAGTTTTGTGTTGGAGCCTATATATACTTCACCCAACCGGCTATTTGAAGGTGTGGGAGCCCAAGCAACATACCAATACATGTTATTGAAAGTCGCCTAGAGGGGGGTGAATAGGGTGAATCTGAAATTTATAAACTTAAGCACAACTACAAGCCGGGTTAGCGTTAGAAATATAAACGAGTCCGAGAGAGAGAGGGTGCAAAACACATCGTGAGCAAATAAAGAGCGAGACATGATGATTTGTTTTACCGAGGTTCGGTTCTTGCAAACCTACTCCCCGTTGAGGTGGTCACAAAGACCGGGTCTCTTTCAACCCTTTCCCTCTCTCAAACGGTCAATTAGACCGAGTGAGCTTCTCTTCTTAATCAAACGGAACACAAAGTTTCCGCAAGGACCACCACACAATTGGTGTCTCTTGCCTTGGTTACAATTGAGTTTGTCACAAGAAGAATGAGAAAGAAAAGAAGCAATCCAAGCGCAAGAGCTCAAATGAACACAACAAATCTCTCACTCTAATCACTAAAGCTTTGTGTGGAGTTGGGAGAGGATTTGATCTCTTTGGTGTGTCTTGTATTGAATGCTATAGCTCTTGTAAGGTGTAGAAGTGTAGAAACTTGGATGCCATTGAATGTGGGGTGGTTGGGGGTATTTATAGCCCCAACCACCAAAAATGGCCGTTGGAAGTGTGCTGTCGCATGGCGCACCGGACAGTCCGGTGCGCCAGCCACGTCAGCAGACCGTTGGGGTTCGGCCGTTGGAGCTCTGACTTGTGGGGCCTCTGGGCTGTCCGATGGTGCACCGGACAGGTCCTGTAGACTGTCCGGTGCGCCTCCCACGCGTGCTCTGACCTCTGCGCGCACTGTAGCGCATTGAATGCGGTTGCAGTCGACCGTTGCGCGCGAAGTAGCTGTTGCTCCGCTGGCACACCGGACACTGTCCGGTGACTCACCGGACAGTCCGGTGAATTATAGCGGAGTGCCCTCTGAATTTCCCGAAGGTAGCGAGTTTAGCGTCGAGTGCCCTGGTGCATCGGACACTGTCCGGTGGTGCACCGGACACTGTCCGGTAGCACACCGGATAGTCCGGTGCGCCAGACCAGGGTGCCTTTTGGGATGACTTTTGCTCTCTTTGTTTGGACCCTTTCTTGGTCTTTTTATTGGCTTTTTGTGAACCTTTGGCACCTGTAGAACTTATAGACTAGAGCAAACTAGTTAGTTCAATTATTTGTGTTGGGCAATTCAACCACCAAAATCAATTAGGAAAAAGGTGTAAGCCTAATTCCCTTTCAATCTCCCCCTTTTTGGTGATTGATGCCAACACAAACCCAAGCAAATATAGAAGTGCATAATTGAACTAGTTTGCATAATTGTCAGTGCAAAGGTTACTTAGAATTGAGCCAATATAAATTCTCATGAGATATGCATGGATTGTTTCTTTATCTTTAACATTTTGGACCACGCTTGCACCACATGTTTTGTTTTTGCAAATACTTTTGTAAATTGTTTTCAAAGTCCTTTTGCAAATAGTCAAAGGTAAATGAATAAGATTTTGAGAAGCATTTTCAAGATTTGAAATTTTCTCCCCCTGTTTCAAATGCGTTTCCTTTGATTAAAATAAAACTCCCCCTCAATAAATTCCTCCTCTTAGTGTTCAAGAGGGTTTTAAGATACCAATTTTTGAAGGTGCAATTTCTCCCCCTTTTAAACATAATAAGACACCAATTTGAAAAACTACTTTTAAAATAAGGTGTGGTGGTGCGGTCCTTTTGCTTTGGGCTAATACTTTCTCCCCCTTTGGCATGAATCGCCAAAAACGGATACTTTGAGTGAAATATGAGCCCGTGTTACTACTTTATCCACCTTTAGTTAACAAAATATGAGTGAAGATTATACCAAAGTTGGAGAGTTGCTCGGAGCGACGGCGAAGGATGAGTTATGGAGTGGAGTGGAGGCCTTTGTCTTCGCCGAAGACTCCAAATCCCTTTCAATACACCTATGACTTGGTTTGAAATATACTTGAAAATACATTAGTCATAGCATATAAAAGAGATATGATCAAAGGTATACTTATGAGCTATGTGTGCAAAACATCAAAAGAAATTCCGAGAATCAAGAATATTTAGCTCATGCCTAAGTTTGTTAAAAGTTTGTTCATCTAGTGGCTTGGTAAAGATATCGGCTAATTGTTCTTTAGTGTTAATATATGCAATCTCGATATCTCCCTTTTGTTGGTGATCCCTTAAGAAATGATACCGAATGGCTATGTGTTTAGTGCGGCTATGTTCAACGGGATTATCCGCCATGCGGATTGCACTCTCATTATCACATAGAAGAGGAACTTTGGTTAATTTGTAACCATAGTCCCTAAGGGTTTGCCTCATCCAAAGTAGTTGCGCGCAACAATGGCCTGCGGCAATATACTCGGCTTCGGCGGTAGAAAGAGCTACTGAATTTTGCTTCTTTGAAACCCAAGACACCAAGGATCTTCCTAAGAACTGGCAAGTCCCCGATGTGCTCTTTCTATTAATCTTACACCCTGCCCAATCGACATCCGAATAACCAATTAAATCAAATGTGGATCCTCGAGGATACCAAAGCCCAAACTTAGGAGTATGAACTAAATATCTCAAGATTCGTTTTACGGCCGTAAGGTGAGCTTCCTTAGGGTCAGCTTGGAATCTTGCACACATGCATACGGAAAGCATAATATCCGGTCGAGATGCACATAAATAGAGTAAAGAACCTATCATCGACCGGTATACCTTTTGATCAACGGATTTACCTCCCGTGTCGAGGTTGAGATGCCCATTGGTTCCCATGGGTGTCTTGATGGGCTTGGCATCCTTCATCCCAAACTTGTTTAGAATGTCTTGAATGTACTTCGTTTGGCTAATGAAGGTGCCCTCTTGGAGTTGCTTCACTTGAAATCCCAAGAAGTACTTCAACTCCCCCATCATAGACATCTCGAATTTTTGTGTCATGATCCCACTAAATTCTTCACATGTAGATTCGTTAGTAGACCCAAATATAATATCATCAACATAGATTTGGCATACAAACAAATCATTTTTGAAGTGTTTTGGTAAATAGAGTAGGATCAGCCTTTCAGACTTTGAAGCCATTAGTGATAAGGAAATCTCTTAGGCATTCATACCATGCTCTTGGGGCTTGCTTGAGCCCATAAAGTGCCTTAGAGAGTTTGTAAACATAGTTAGGGTACTCACTATCTTCAAAGCCGGGAGGTTGCTCAACATAGACCTCTTCCTTGATTGGTCCGTTGAGGAAGGCACTTTTCACGTCCATTTGGTAAAGCTTAAAGCCATGGTAAGTAGCATAGGCAAGTAATATGCGAATTGATTCAAGCCTAGCTACGGGTGCATAGGTTTCACCGAAATCCAAACCTTCGACTTGTGAATATCCTTTGGCCACAAGTCGGGCTTTGTTCCTTGTCACCACACCATGCTCGTCTTGCTTGTTGCGGAAGACCCATTTGGTTCCTACAACATTTTGATTAGGACGTGGAACTAAATGCCATACCTCATTCCTAGTGAAGTT
Organism: Zea luxurians; assembly: GCA_029449295.1. Taxonomy (NCBI): domain Eukaryota; kingdom Viridiplantae; phylum Streptophyta; class Magnoliopsida; order Poales; family Poaceae; genus Zea; species Zea luxurians. The sequence continues at coordinate 96,055,587 of JAOPSE010000015.1, read as the reverse complement.
GTTGAGCTCCTCTTGCATCGCCACCACCCAATCCGAATCTTGTAGTGCTTCCTCTACCCTGTGTGGCTCAATAGAGGAAACAAAAGAGTAATGCTCACAAAAATGTGCAACACGAGATCTAGTGGTTACCCCCTTATGAATGTCGCCGAGGATGGTGTCGACGGGGTGATCTCGTTGGATTGCTTGGTGGACTCTTGGGTGTGGCGGTCTTGGAATTTGTTCATCTTCCTCATCTTGATCATGGGCATCTCCCCCTTGATCATTGCTCTCCTCTTGAGGTGGCTCAACTCCTTCATCATTTTGAGCCTCATCCTCATCTTGAGTTGGTGCAGATGCTTGCATTGAGGAATATGGTTGATCTTGTGCATGTGGTGGCTCTTCGGATTCATTAGGACACACATCCCCAATGGACATGTTCCTTAGTGCGACGCACGGAGCCTCTTCATCACCTATCTCATCAAGATAAACTTGCTCTACTTGAGAGCCGTTAGTCTCATCAAACACAACGTCACAAGAAACTTCAACTAGTCCTGAGGACTTGTTAAAGACTCTATATGCCCTTGTGTTTGAATCATATCCTAGTAAAAAGCCTTCTACAGTCTTAGGAGCAAATTTAGATTTTCTACATCTTTTAACAAGAATAAAGCATTTGCTACCAAAGACTCTAAAATATGAAATATTGGGCTTTTTACCGGTTAGGAGTTCGTATGATGTCTTCTTGAGGATTCGGTGTAGATACAACCGGTTGATGGCGTAGCAGGCGGTGTTGACCGCCTCCGCCCAAAACCGATCCGAAGTCTTGTACTCATCAAGCATGGTTCTTGCCATGTCCAATAGAGTTCGATTCTTCCTCTCCACTACACCATTTTGTTATGGCGTGTAGGGAGAAGAGAACTCATGCTTGATGCCCTCCTCCTCAAGAAAGCCTTCGATTTGTGAGTTCTTGAACTCCGTCCCATTACCGCTTCTAATTTTCTTGATCCTTAAGTCGAACTCGTTTTGAGCCCGTCTCAAGAATCCCTTTAAGGTCTCTTGGGTATGAGATTTTTCCTGCAAAAAGAATACCCAAGTGAAGCGAGAATAATCATCCACAATAACTAGACAATACTTACTCCCGCCGATGCTTATGTAAGCTATCGGGCCGAATAGATCCATGTGTAGGAGCTCGAGTGGCCTGTCAGTCGTCATGATGTTCTTGTGTGGATGATGAACACCAACTTGCTTCCCAGCCTGACATGCGCTACAAATCCTGTCTTTCTCAAAATGAACATTTGTTAGTCCCAAAATGTGTTCTCCCTTTAGAAGCTTGTGAAGATTCTTCATTCCAACATGCGCTAGTCAGCGATGCCATAGCCAGTCCATGTTAGTCTTAGCAATTAAGCAAGTGTCGAGTTCAGCTCTATCAAAATCTACTAAGTATAGCTGACCCTCTAACACTCCCTTAAATGCTATTGAATCATCACTTCTTCTAAAGACAGTAACACCTATATCTGTAAAAAAGACAGTTGTAGCCCATTTTACATAATTGCGAAACTGAAAGCAAGTTATAATCTAAAGAATCTACAAGAAAAACATTGGAAATGGAGTGGTCAGAAGATATAGCAATTTTACCCAATCCTTTGACCAAACCTTGATTTACATCCCCGAATGTGATAGCTCGTTGGGGATCTTGGTTTTTCTCGTAGGAGGAGAACATCTTCTTCTCCCCTGTCATGTGGTTTGTGCACCCGCTATCAATGATCCAACTTGAGCCCCCGGATGCATAAACCTACAAAACAAGTTTAGTTCTTGATTTTAGGTACCCAAATGGTTTTGGGTCCTTTGACATTAGATACAAGAACTTTGGGTACCCAAACACAAGTCTTTGATCCCTTGTGTTTGCCCCCAACATACTTGGCAACTACCTTGCCGGATTTATTAGTTAAAACATAAGATGCATCAAAGGTTTTTAATGAAATGTTAGAATCATTTGATACCTTAGGAGTTTTCTTCTTAGGTAATTTTGCATGTGTTGATTGCCTAGAACTAGATGTCTCACTCTTATACATAAAAGCATGATTAGGGCCAGAGTGAGACTTCCTAGAATGAATTCTCCTAATTTTGCTCTCGGGATAACCGGCAGGGTACAAAATATAACCCTCGTTATCCTGAGGCATAGGAGCCTTGCCCTTAACAAAGTTAGACAATCTTTTAGGAGGGGCATTAAGTTTGACATTATCTCCCTTTTGGAAGCCAATGCCATCCTTGATGCTAGGGCGTCTCCCACTATAGAGCATGCTTCTAGCAAATTTAAATTTTTCATTTTCCAAGTCATGCTCGGCAATTTTAGCATCTAATTTTGCTATATGATCATTTTGTTGTTTAATTAAAGCCATGTGATCATGAATAGCATCAATGTTAATATCTCTACATCTAGTGCAAATAGAAGTATGCTCAACGTTAGATGTAGAGGGTTTGCAAGATTTTAATTCAACAACCTTAGCATGTAATATATCATTTTCACTTCTAAGGTTAGAAATAGTAACATTGCAAACATCAAGGTCTTGAGCCTTAGCAATCAAATTTTCATTTTCATTTCTAAGGCTAGCAAGGGAATCATTCAATTTTTCAATCTTAGCAAGCAAATTAGCATTATCATTTCTAAGACTGGAAATTGAATCATCACAAACATTAGAATCAACCTTAGCAATAAGTTTAGCATTTTCATTTCTAAGGTTGACAATAGTATCATGGCAAGTACTTAGCTCACAAGATAATTTTTCATATTTTTCTACTTCTAGAGCATAAGCATTCTTAACCTTAACATGCTTCTTGTTTTCTTTAATAAGGAAGTCCTCTTAGGAGTTCAAGAGATCATCCTTCTCATGAATAGCACTAATTAATTCATTTAATTTTTCTTTGTGTTGCATGTTCAGGTTGGCAAAAAGGGTGCGCAAGTTATCCTCCTCATCACTACAATTATCCTCATCACTAGAGGTTTCATTTTTAGTGGAGAATCTTGATTTTACCTTCTTCCTTTTGCCGTCCTTTGCCATGAGGCACTTGTGGTCGACGTTGGGGAAAAGAAGACCCTTGGTGACGGCGATGTTTGCGACGTCCTTGTCGGAGGAGGAGTCGGTGGAGCTCTCGTCGGAGTCCCATTCCCGGCAAACATGGGCATCGCCGCCCTTCTTCTTGTAGTACCTCTTCTTCTCCTTTCTTCTCCTCTTCTTGTCGTCGCCCCTGTCACTATCACTAGATAATGGACATTTAGCAATGAAATGACCGGGCTTACCACACTTGTAACATACTTTCTTGGAGCGGGGCTTGTAATCCTTCCCCCTCCTTTGTTTGAGGATTTGGCGGAAGCTCTTGATGATGAGCGTCATTTCCTCGTTGTCGAGCTTGGAGGCGTCGATGGGTGCTCTACTTGATGTAGATTCCTCCTTCTTCTCCTTCGTCGCCTTGAATGCAACCGGTTGTGCTTCGGACGTGGAGGGGCCATCTAGCTCGACAATTTTCTTTGAGCCTTTGATCATCAATTCAAAGCTCACAAAATTCCCTATTACTTCCTCGGGAGTCATTAGTGTATATCTAGGATTACCATGAATTAATTGAACATGAGTAGGGTTAAGGAAAACAAGTCATCTAAGAATAACCTTAACCATTTCGTGGTCATCCAATTTTTTGCTCCCGAGGTTGCGCACTTGGTTCACCAAGGCCTTGAGCCGGTTGTACATATCTTGTGGCTCCTCCCCTTGGCGAAGCCGAAAGCGACCGAGCTCCCCCTCGATCGTCTCCCGCTTGGTGATCTTTGAAAGTCGCCTAGAGGGGGGGTGAATAGGGCGAAACTGAAATTTACAAAGTTAATCACAAACTACAAGCCGGGTTAGCGTTAGAAGTATAAACGAGTCCGCGAGAGAGAGCGCAAAACAAATCGCAAGCGAATGAAGAGTTAGACACGAGGATTTGTTTTACCGAGGTTCGGTTCTTGCAAACCTACTCCCCGTTGAGGAGGCCACAAAGGCCGGGTCTCTTTCAACCCTTCCCTCTCTCAAACGATCCACGGATCGAGTGAGCTTCTTCTTCTCAATCACTTGGGACACAAAGTCCCCGCAAGGACCACCACACAATTGGTGTCTCTTGCTTCGATTACAAGTGAATGAATGTTGATCACAAGAACAAATGAGAAAGAAAAGAAGCGATCCAAGCGCAAGAGCTCGAAAGAACACGACAAATCACTCTCTCTAATCACTAAAGCCTTTTGTGGAGTTGGGAGAGGATTTGATCTCTTTTGTGTGCTTTGGAATGAATGCTAGAGCTCTTGTAGAGTGTTGAAGTGTAGAAACTTGGATGCTATGAATGGTGGGTGGTTGGGGGTATTTATAGCCCCAACCACCAAACTAGCCGTTTGGTGGGGCTGCCTGTCGCATGGTGCACCGGACAGTCCGGTGCACACCGGACATGTCCGGTGCCCTAGCCACGTCACCAAAGCCGTTGGGTTCCGACTGTTGGAGCACTGTCTTCTGGGCCCGCCTGGATGTCCGGTGGCGCACCGGACATGCACTGTAGAGTGTCCGGTGCGCCAGCATGGGCGTGCCTGACTTCTGCGCGCGCTGGCGCGCATTTAATGCGTCCGCAGGTAGCCATTGGCGCCGAAGTAGCCGTTGCTCGCAGTTACACCGGACAGTCCGGTGTACACCGGACATGTCCGGTGATTTATAGTGGAGCAGCTGCCGCGAATTCCCGAGGCTGCCAAGTTCCAGAGCGGCGTCCTCTTGGAGCACCGGACACTGTTCGGTGTACACCGGACATGTCCGGTGAATTATAGCGCGCCGGCTCCAAAAATTCCCGAAGGTGACAAGTTTGAGTTGGAGTCCTCTGGTGCACCGGACATGTCCGGTGGTGCACCGGACACTGTCCGATGGCACACCGGACAGTCCGGTGCGCCAGACCAGAGGTCCCTTCGGTTGCCCCTTTTCTCTTTTTGCTGAACCCAATACTTGGTCTTTTTATTGGCTAAGTGTGAACCTTTTGCACCTGTAGAACTCATACACTAGAGCAAACTAGTTAGTCCAATTTATTTGTGTTGGGCAATTCAACCACCAAAATCATTTAGGAAATAGGTATAAGCCTAATTCCCTTTCAATCTCCCCCTTTTTGGTGATTGATGCCAACACAAACCAAAGCAAATATAAATGTACATAATTGAACTAGTTTGCATAATGTAAGTGCAAAGGTTACTTGGAATTGAGCCAATATAAATACTTAGGATGCGCATGGATTGTTTCTTTCTTATTTAACATTTTGGACCACGCTTGCACCACATCTTTTGTTTTTGCAAATTCTTTTGTAAACTCTTTTCAAAGATCTTTTGCAAATAGTCAAAGGTAAAGGAATAAGATTTTGCAAAGCATTTTCAAGATTTGAAATTCTCTCCCCCTATTTCAAATGCTTTACCTTTGACTAAAACAAAACTCCCCCTAAATGAGATCCTCCTCTTAGTGTTCAAGAGGGTTTTGATATATCATTTTTGAAAAACTACTTTCTCCCCCTTTTGAACACAATAAGATACCAAATGAAAATCTCCAATTTTTGAATTAGGTGGTGGTGCGGTCCTTTTGCTTTGGGCTCTATACTTTCTCCCCCTTTGGCATGAATCGCCAAAAACGGATACTTAGAGTGAAATATAAGCCCTTTCCTAACTACTTTCTCCCCTTTGGCAAATAAAACAAATAAGTGAAGATTATACCAAAGCCGGAGTCCTTTTGCTTCATTCTTTCTCCCCCAAAGATGAAGCGAGGCTTGGAGTGACGGCGAAGGATGAGTTACGGAGTGGAAGCCTTTGTCTTCGCCGAAGACTCCAATTCCCTTTCAATATACCTATGACTTGGTTTGAAATAGACTTGAAGACACATTAGTCATAGCATATATAAAAGAGACATGATCAAAGGTATATGTATGAGCTATGTGTGCAAGTTAACAAAAGAAGTTTCTAGAATCAAGAATATTGAGCTCATGCCTAAGTTTGGTAAAAGTTTGTTCATCAAGAGGCTTGGTAAAGATATCGGCTAACTGATCTTTAGTATTAATATAAGCAATCTCGATATCCCCCTTTTGTTGGTGATCCCTAAGAAAGTGATACCGAATGGCTATATGTTTAGTGCGGCTATGCTCGACGGGATTATCCGCCATCTTGATTGCACTCTCATTATCACATAGAAGTGGAACTTTGGTTAATTTGTAACCATAGTCCCGCAGGGTTTGCCTCATCCAAAGTAATTGCGCGCAACAATGTCCTGCGGCAATGTACTCAGCTTCGGCGGTTGAAAGAGCGACCGAATTTTGCTTCTTTGAAGCCCAAGACACCAAGGACCTTCCCAAGAACTGGCAAGTCCCCGATGTGCTCTTTCTATTAATTTTGCACCCTGCCCAATCGGCATCCGAATAGCCAATTAAATCAAAAGTGGATCCCCGAGGGTACCAAAGCCCAAACTTAGGAGTATAAGCTAAATATCTCAAGATTCGTTTTACGGCCGTAAGGTGAGATTCCTTAGGGTCGGATTTAAATCTTGCACACATGCAAACGGAAAGCATAATATCCGGTCGAGATGCGCATAAATAAAGCAATGAACCTATCATCAACCGGTATACCTTTTGATCTACGGATTTACCTCCCGTGTCGAGGTCGAGATGCCCATTTGTTCCCATGGGTGTCTTGATGGGCTTGGCATCCTTCATCCCAAACTTGTTTAGAATGTCTTGAGTGTACTTCATTTGGCATATGAAGGTGCCCTCTTGGAGTTGCTTGACTTGGAATCCTAGAAAATACTTCAATTCCCCCATCATCGACATCTCGAATTTCTGTGTCATGATCCTACTAAATTCCTCACATGTAGATTCGTTAGTAGACCCAAATATGATATCATCAACATAAATTTGGCATACGAACAAATCATTTGCAAGAGTTTTAGTAAATAAAGTAGGATTGGCCTTGCCGACTTTGAAGCCATTAGCAATAAGGAAATCTCTAAGGCATTCATACCATGCTCTTGGAGCTTGTTTGAGCCCATAAAGCGCCTTAGAGAGCCTATAGACATGGTTAGGGTACTCACTGTCTTCAAAGCCGGGAGGTTGCTCAACATAGACCTCTTCCTTGATAGGTCCGTTGAGGAAGGCACTCTTTACGTCCATTTGAAAGAGCTTGAAGCCATGGTAAGTAGCATAGGCTAATAATATGCGAATTGACTCAAGCCTAGCTACGGGTGCATAGGTTTCACCAAAATCCAAACCTTCGACTTGGGAGTATCCCTTGGCCACAAGTCGAGCTTTGTTCCTTGTCACCACACCATGCTCATCTTGCTTGTTGCGGAAGACCCATTTGGTTCCTACAACATTTTGATTAGGACGTGGAACTAAATGCCATACCTCGTTCCTAGTGAAGTTGTTGAGCTCCTCTTGCATCGCCACCACCCAATCCGAATCTTGAAGTGCTTCCTCTACCCTGGTTGGCTCAATAGAGGAAACAAAAGAGTAATGTTCACAAAAATGTGCAACCCGAGATCTAGTAGTTACCCCCTTATGAATGTCGCCGAGGATGGTGTCGACGGGGTGATCTCGTTGGATTGCTTGGTGGACTCTTGGGTGAGGCGGTCTTGGTTCTTCATCCTCCTTGTCTTGATCATTTGCATCTCCCCCTTGATCGTTGCCGTCATCTTGAGGTGGCTCATCATTTTGATTTTCTCCTTCATCAACTTGAGCCTCGTTCTCATCTTGAGTTGGTGGAGATGCTTGCGTGGAGGAGGATGGTTGATCTTGTGCATTTGGAGGCTCTTTGGATTCCTTAGGACACACATCCCCAATGGACATGTTCCTTAGCGCGATGCATGGAGCCTCTTCATTACCTATCTCATCAAGATCAACTTGCTCTACTTGAGAGCCGTTAGTCTCATCAAACACAACGTCACAAGAAACCTCAACAAGTCCTGAGGACTTGTTAAAGACTCTATATGCCCTTGTGTTTGAGTCATATCCTAGTAAAAAGCCTTCTACAGTCTTAGGAGCAAATTTAGATTTCCTACCTCTTTTAATAAGAATAAAACATTTGCTACCAAAGACTCTAAAATATGAAATATTTGGCTTTTTACCGGTTAGGAGTTCGTATGATGTCTTCTTGAGGATTCGGTGTAGATATAACCGGTTGATGGCGTAGTAAGCGGTGTTAACCGCCTCGGCCCAAAACCGATCCAGCGTCTTGTATTCATCAAGCATGGTTCTTGCCATGTCCAATAGAGTTCGATTCTTCCTCTCCACTACATCATTTTGTTGTGGGGTGTAGGGAGAAGAGAACTCATGCTTGATGCCCTCCTCCTCAAGGAAGCCTTCAATTTGAGAGTTCTTGAACTCCGTCCCGTTGTCGCTTCTAATTTTCTTGATCCTCAAGCCGAACTCATTTTGAGCCCGTCTCAAGAATCCCTTTAAGGTCTCTTGGGTTTGTGATTTTTCCTGCAAAAAGAATATCCAAGTGAAGCGAGAATAATCATCCATAATAACTAGACAGTACTTACTCCCGTCGATGCTTATGTAAGCGATCGGGCCGAATAAATCCATGTGTAGGAGCTCCAGTGGCCTGTCAGTCGTCATAATGTTCTTATGTGGATGTTGAACTCCAACTTGCTTCCCGGCTTGGCAAGCGCTACAAATTCTGTCTTTCTCAAAATGAACATTGGTTAGTCCTAAAATGTGCTCTCCCTTTAGAAGCTTATGAAGATTCTTCATTCCAACATGGGCTAGTCGGCGATGCCAGAGCCAACCCATATTAGTCTTAGCAATTAAACAAGTGTCGAGTTCAGCTCTATCAAAGTCTACCAAGTATAGCTAACCCTCTAACACTCCCTTAAAAGCTATTGAATCATCACTTCTTCTAAAGACAGTGACACCATCATCAGTAAATAGACAGTTGTAGCCCATTTGACATAATTGGGATACGGAAAGCAAATTGTAATCTAAAGAGTCTACAAGAAAAACATTAGAGATGGAATGGTCAGGAGATATAGCAATTTTACCCAAACCTTTGACCAAACCTTGGTTTCCATCCCCGAATGTGATCGCTCGTTGGGGATCTTGGTTTTTCTTGTATGAGGAGAACATCTTTTTCTCCCCGGTCATGTGGTTTGTGCACCCGCTATCAATAATCCAACTTGTGCCCCCGGATGCATAAACCTACAAAACAAGTTTAGTTCTTTGTTTTAGGTACCCAAACGGTTTTGGGTCCTTTGGCATTAGAAACAAGAACTTTGGGTACCCAAACACAAGTCTTGGAGCCCTTGTGTTTGCCCCCAACAAACTTGGCAACTACCTTGTCGGATTTGTTAGTAAGCACATAGGAAGCATCAAAAGTTTTGAATGAAATGCTATGATCATTTGATGCATTAGGAGTTTTCTTTTTAGGCAACTTGGCATGGGTTGGTTGCCTAGAACTAGATGTCTCACCCTTATACAAAAAAGCATGGTTAGGGCCAGAGTGAGACTTCCTAGAATGAATTTTCCTAATTTTGTGCTCGGGATAACCGGCAGGGTACAAAATGTAATCCTCGTTATCCTGAGCCATGGGAGCCTTGCCCTTAACAAAGTTAGATAGTTTCTTAGGAGGGGCATTAATTTTGACATTGTCTCCCTTTTGGAAGCCAATGCCATCCTTAATGCCAGGGCGTCTCCCATTATAGAGCATGCTTCTAGCAAATTTAAATTTCTCATTTTCTAAGTCATGCTCATTAATCTTAGCATTAAGTTGAGCTATGTGATCATTTTGTTTCTTAATTAAAGCTAGGTGATCATGGATAGCATCAACATTAATATCTCTACATCTAGTACAAATGGAGGTATGGTCAATAATAGATGTAGATGGTTTGCAAGAATTAAGTTCGACAATCTTAGCACGCAAAATATCATTCTTATCTCTAAGATTGGAAATTGTAATATTGCAAACATCTAACTCTTTGGCCTTAGCAAGCAATTTTTCGTTTTCATCTCTAAGGCTGGCAAGAGAAATATTCAATTTATCAATCTTAGCAAGTAAATTATCATTATCATTTCTAAGATTGGGAATTGAAACATCACAAACATGTGAATCAACCTTAGCATTTAAACTAGCATTTTCACTTCTAAAGTTGTTAATAATCTCATGGTAAGTGCTTAGCTCACTAGATAATTTTTCACATTTTTCAACCTCTAGAGCATAAACATTTTTTACTTTAACATGCTTCTTGTTTTCTTTAATAAGGAAGTCCTCTTGGGAGTCCAAGAGATCATCCTTCTCATGGATAGCACTAATTAATTCATTTAATTTCTCCTTTTGTTGCATGTTTAAATTGGCAAAAAGAGTACGCAAGTTATCCTCCTCATTTTTAGCATCATCCTCATCACTAGAGGTTTCATATTTAGAGGAGGACCTTGATTTTACCTTCTTCTTTTTGCCGTCCTTTGCCATGAGGCACTTGTGGCCGACGTTGGGGAAGAGGAGTCCCTTGGTGACGACGATGTTGGCGGCATCCTCGTCGGTGGAGGAGTCGGAGGAGCTCTCATCTGATTCCCATTCGCGGCACACATGGGCATCGCCGCCCTTTTTCTTGTGGTATCTCTTCTTTTCCTTCCTTCTTCCCTTCTTGTCGTCGCCCCTGTCACTATCACTAGATAATGGACATTTAGCTATGAAATGACCGGGCTTACCACATTTGTAGCAAACTTTCTTGGAGCGGGGCTTGTAGTCTTTCCCCCTCCTTTGTTTGAGGATTTGGCGGAAACTCTTGATGATGAGCGCCATCTCCTCATTGTCGAGCTTGGAGGCGTCGATGGGTTGTCTACTTGATGTAGACTCCTCCTTCTTTTCCTCCGTCGCCTTAAGTGCCACGGGTTGAGCTTCGGAAGTGGAGGGCTCATCAAGCTCGATGATCTTCCTTGAGCCCTTGATCATACATTCAAAGCTCACAAAATTCCCAATTACTTCCTCGGGAGTCATTAGTGTGTATCTTGGATTGCCACGAATTAATTGTACTTGAGTAGGGTTAAGGAAAATGAGTGATCTTAATATAACCTTAACCACCTTGTGATCATCCCATTTCTTGCTCCCGAGGTTGCGCACTTGATTTACCAAGGTCTTGAGCCGGTTGTACATATCTTGTGGCTCCTCTCCTTGGCGAAGACGGAATCGACCGAGCTCCCCCTCGATCATTTCCCGCTTAGTGATCTTGGTGAGCTCATCACCCTCGTGTGCGGTCTTGAGCACATCCCACACCTCCTTGGCGCTCTTTAGCCCTTGCACCTTGTTGTATTCCTCCCTACTTAGAGAGGCGAGGAGGATGGTTGTTGCTTGGGAGTTGAAGTGCTCGATTTGGGCAACTTCGTCCGCATCATAGTCCTCATCCCCTACGGATGGTACCTGCACACCAAACTCAACTACATCCCATATACTTTTGTGGAGTGAGGTTAGATGAAATTTCATTAAATCACTCCACCTTGCATAATCCTCACCATCAAAAGTTGGTGGTTTGCCTAATGGGACGGAAAGTAGAGGTGTATGCTTAGGAATGCGGGGATAGCGTAGGGGAATCTTACTAAACTTCTTGCGCTCATGGCGCTTAGAAGTGACGGACGGCGCGTCGGAGCCGGAGGTCGATGGTGATGAAGTGTCGGTCTCGTAGTAGACGACCTTCCTCATCTTCTTGTGTTTGCCGCTACTCCGATGTGACTTGTGGGAAGAAGACTTCTTCTCCTTCCCCTTCCCTTTGTTGTGGGACTCTTCAGATGAGTGGCTCGTAGTGGGCTTGTTGCCGGTCTCCATCTCCCTCTTGGCGTGATCTCCTGACATCACTTCGAGCGGTTAGGCTCTAATGAAGCACCAGGCTCTGATACCAATTGAAAGTCGCCTAGAGGGGGGGGGGGTGAATAGGGCGAAACTAAAATTTACAAAGTTAATCACAAACTACAAGCCGGGTTAGCGTTAGAAGTATAAACGAGTCCACGAGAGAGAGCGCAAAACAAATCGCAAGCGAATGAAGAGTTAGACACGAGGATTTGTTTTACCGAGGTTCGGTTCTTGCAAACCTACTCCCCGTTGAGGAGGCCACAAAGGCCGGGTCTCTTTCAACCCTTCCCTCTCTCAAACGATCCACGGATCAAGTGAGCTTCTTCTTCTTCACTTGGGACACAAAGTCCCCACAAGGACCACCACACAATTGGTGTCTCTTGCTTCGATTACAAGTGAATGAATGTTGATCACAAGAACAAATGAGAAAGAAAAGAAGCGATCCAAGCGCAAGAGCTCGAAAGAACACGACAAATCACTCTCTCTAATCACTAAAGCCTTTTGTGGAGTTGGGAGAGGATTTGATCTCTTTTGTGTGCTTTGGAATGAATGCTAGAGCTCTTGTAGAGTGTTGAAGTGTAGAAACTTGGATGCTATGAATGGTGGGTGGTTGGGGGTATTTATAGCCCCAACCACCAAACTAGCCGTTTGGTGGGGCTATCTGTCGCATGGTGCACCGGACAGTCCGGTGCACACCGGACAGTCCGGTGCAAACCGGACAGTCCGGTGCAAACCGGACATGTCCGGTGCCCTAGCCACGTCACCAAAGCCGTTGGGTTCCGACCGTTGGAGCACTGTCTTCTGGGCCCACCTGGATGTCCGGTGGCGCACCGGACATGCACTGTAGAGTGTCCGGTGCGCCAGCATGGGCGTGTCTGACTTCTGCGCGCGCTGGCGCGCATTTAATGCGTCCGCAGGTAGCCGTTGGCGCCGAAGTAGCCGTTGCTCCGCAGTTACACCGGACAGTCCGGTGTACACCGGACATGTCCGGTGAATTATAGCGGAGCAGCTGCCGCGAATTCCTGAGGCTGCCAAGTTCTAGAGCGGCGTCCTCTTGGAGCACCGGACACTGTCCGGTGTACACCGGACATGTCCGGTGAATTATAGCGCACCGGCTCCGAAAATTCCCGAAGGTGACAAGTTTGAGTTGGAGTCCTCTGGTGCACCGGAAATGTCCGGTGGTGCACCGGACACTGTCCGGTGGCACACCGGACAGTCCGGTGCGCCAGACCAGAGGTCCCTTCGGTTGCCCCTTTTCTCTTTTTGCTGAACCCAATACTTGGTCTTTTTATTGGCTAAGTGTGAACCTTTTGCACCTGTAGAACTCATACACTAGAGCAAACTAGTTAGTCCAATTTATTTGTGTTGGGCAATTCAACCACCAAAATCATTTAGGAAATAGGTATAAGCCTAATTCCCTTTCAATCTTGGTCACCTCGTCTCCTTCGTGCGCGGTCTTTAGCACATCCCAAATCTCCTTTGCGCTCTTCAACCCTTGCACCTTATTATACTCCTCTCGACTTAGAGAGGCGAGGAGTATAGTTGTGGCTTAGGAGTTGAAGTGTTGGATTTGTTCGACCTCCTCCGAGTCGTAATCCTTGTCTCCCTTCTTTGGTACCTGCACTCCATACTCAACAATATCCCATATGCTTTTGTGGAGTGAGGTTATGTGATGCCTCATTTTATCACTCCACATAGAATAATCTTCACCTTCAAACATAGGTGGTTTGCCTAATGGAACGGAAAGTAATGGAGTGCGTCTAGAAATACAAGGATAGCGAAGGGGCATCTTACTATACTTCTTGCGCTCATGGCGCTTTGAAGTAGTAGAGGCCGATTGCAAACCGGAGGTGGAGGGTGACAAAGAGTCGGTCTCGTAGTAGACCACTTTCCTCATCTTCTTCTTCTTGTCACCCATCCGATGGGACTTGACGGAGGAAGAGGATTCCTCCTTGTGCTTGTGGGCAGACTCCCTTGAGTGTGTTCTTCCCGAGCTTGCAGACTTGTCGCCGGTTCCGAGATCCCTCTTGGCGGATGCTCCTGACATCACTTCGAGCGGTTAGGCTCTAATGAAGCACCGGGCTCTAATACCAATTGAAAGTCGCCTAGAGCGGGGTGAATAGGGCGAATCTGAAATTTATAAACTTAAGCACAACTACAAGCCGGGTTAGCGTTAGAAATATAAACGAGTCCGAGAGAGAGGGTGCAAAACAAATCGTGAGCAAATAAAGAGCGAGACATGATGATTTGTTTTACCGAGGTTCGGTTCTTGCAAACCTACTCCCCGTTGAGGTGGTCACAAAGACTGGGTCTCTTTCAACCCTTTCCCTCTCTCAAATGGTCAATTAGACCGAGTGAGCTTCTCTTCTCAATCAAACGGAACACAAAGTTTCCGCAAGGACCACCACACAATTGGTGTCTCTTGCCTTGGTTACAATTGAGTTTGTCACAAGAACAATGAGAAAGAAAAGAAGCAATCCAAGCACAAGAGCTCAAATGAACACAACAAATATCTCTCTCTAATCACTAAAGCTTTGTGTGGAGTTGGGAGAGGATTTGATCTCTTTGGTGTGTCTTGTATTGAATGCTATAGCTCTTGTAAGGTGTAGAAGTGTAGAAACTTGGATGCCATTGAATGTGGGGTGGTTGGGGGTATTTATAGCCCCAACCACAAAAAATGGCCGTTGGAAGTGTGCTGTCGCATGGCGCACCGGACAGTCCGGTGCGCCAGCCACGTCAGCAGACCGTTGGGGTTCGACCGTTGGAGCTCTAACTTGTGGGGCCTCTGGGCTGTCCGGTGGTGCACTGGACAGGTCCTGTAGACTGTCCGGTGCGCCTCCCACGCGTGCTCTGACCTCTGCGCGCACTGTAGCGCATTGAATGCGGTTGCAGTCGACCGTTGCGCACGAAGTAGCCGTTGCTCCGCTGGCACACCGGACAGTCCGGTGTGCACCGGACAGTCCGGTGAATTATAGCGGAGTGCCCTCTGAATTTCTCGAAGGTAGCGAGTTCAGCGTCGAGTGCCCTGGTGCACCGGACACTGTCCGGTGGTGCACCGGACAGTCCGGTGCGCCAGACCAGGGTGCCTTTCGGGATGACTTTTGCTCTCTTTGTTTGAACCCTTTCTTGGTCTTTTTATTGGCTTTTTGTGAACCTTTGGCACCTGTAGAACTTATAGACTAGAGCAAACTAGTTAGTTCAATTATTTGTGTTGGGAAATTCAACCACCAAAATCAATTAGGAAAAGGGTGTAAGCCTAATTCCCTTTCAGTTATAGACATCTCCAAGTGCTCAAACACCTAAGTGCTTAATAGAATCACTCGGTGATTAGCGTAGGTGCTTTTCGAAGTGCTTAGGTTAGTTAGACCGTTTATGCGCTTGATCTAGGTTATTTCTAGTTAGTTGAGTGTGTTTAGAAAAACCCACAAAAACCCTTGGCTCTTGTGTGAGTCGTTGTAATTGTGCCGAGTGGGGCGAGAGTCTTGCGAGACCGTGACAACCGAGTTCGTGTCATAGGCACCACCGTGTATCGAAGGGAACGAGGCCCGCGTTGGTTCGACCGGAAGCTCGATAGTGGAGATGGCGTGGAGCGTCCGAGAAGAGCCGGAAGCGGAGCACCACTTGCGTGTGGAGAAGACCTGTGGCTCTCTACGGAGTTACTTGATCGTGGTGCTTGGCCCTCACGTGGGCTACCATTTGCGTAGGGGCACTAACGAGGATTAGTCGGGACCTTGCATGGTTTCAGATACCTCGGTAAAAATACCTGTGTCATATCATCTACCAGATTTTAATTTGGAACGAAGGGAGTATTAAACTGATAAGCACAAATAGTACACCTTATTTTAGCTAAAAGGCCAAGATATGTATGAGTTGAAAAGGAGTCCGAACCATTTTTTATAAGTCGCTCGGTCTCTCGTCATCCTTCAACTAACGTGGTGGTACCGTATAGATCCACGCGCTGCATGTGGCTTGTTGTCGTATTGGACTTGGACACTTCGCACGTGATGCACGGTGTATAAAATTGGTGCTTTAAAGTAGTCGAAATGTTACATGCTTTTATGTAATGATATTTTTTGACAAATTTAAATCTCATAAAGTATTTTATTTTGATATATACTAATACATATGAACATATGCACGTATGCGCCCATACATATACCACGTGATTGGTTGCCCTAACGAATGCATCCAGGCCTATTGTGTTCCGTTGACCATGCTCCAGCTGGTGAATGGTTTACTGCATGCACCGAGGCTAGCTTGTACGCGAAGATACAACCTAAACAAAAAAACGTATATCCACCTGCACGTGAGAGATAAAAAACAGAGCTTCGCTAGCCGTGTAGGTCGACACGAGCCGGACGTCCTCCAGCCCACAAACCAATCACGTGGATAATAATCGCATACACAAGAACGGATTTGTAGATTTTGAGATTAAAAAATAGCATATCATCTACCATATATAGAAAGGAATAAGGCACACAGGACATCAAGCCTGTTGTTTGATTTCCGACAAGTTGGGGTGCAGGCATACGTGTGAAAAAAAATCACTATAATTAATTATACGGCTTGCAGATTTCACCTTTTTTTTTTCTCATCAACATATCGTGCTGGGTAGAAAAGAACGATGGATCATTGATCGCGAATGGAAAAAAGACTCTAGAGCTACTTTTCTATAGCCGGCTGTAGAGAATTTTTTACATACATCCGCTGTCATTGTCATCTATAAACTACTAGTCCAATAATCGAACGTGTGACAACATATAATCATATTTGATAATCATAAAAAATAAATTTAATATCAAAGCGAACATATGGTCTATATACCAGATATTAATTTGACAAGAATATATTAATCAAATTGTCAAGAAATGTATAAGTTGAAAATAAGTTCGTCCTCCTTCTGCTAACGAGATGATATTATATGGGAGCATTGTGCTATATTTGCTATTATATTTGGCTAGTTGGTTTATCACGGCTCATATATAGTGTAACAGCCTATATATAGTGTAATGACCTATTGGTAGTCAAGAAACGAGGATACCAATAGATCTACCTGACAATCTCTAGTACAGTCTTCAGCAGACTTCCTATGACTTTCTATTTCACTTTTTATTTTAAATTTTTCTCTGTACACAGTGTAATGATAGTAAAGTTTACATTCCGAGACTGCTCATGGCGAGTAACGCGCCGCGGACTCCATGGCACTAGCAAGTCAGGTCAGTGGTTGACTGGATGTAGATAGATGCGGTTCGTCTGATGGTACCCAAAAGTCCTAACTCGTGGTGACGAAGGATCCACATTCCAATTGCAAAAGTAGCGGAAAGTAGTCACGAGAAAATGCGTTTTCCACACACACGCTGAGTGACATGACCAATGACTAGGTTTGTGGGCGCACCTGCAACTGCAACTTCAGGACTTGACTTGTATCATTGTATGTACATCAGAGTAGGGATGGATATTGTTGGGGTCTTCATCTTCCGAAGGTCATAAAAAACATGACTAACATATTTTTCAAGTATAATATATTTACAGTGACTTTCGGCTTTAAGATGAAGTTGTACACGATATGAAAAGTGCGGTTCGAGAGAAGGATGAGTCAGTTCCGAAGCTACTTGTGGAGAAGCTTCGACTTAACATTGGAAAATGGAACCGACTTAAAAGGAGAAAAGACTTTCTAGTTCTTGGTAGATTATCACTAAGTCAGTAATAAATGTCAAGGGCATGTATGTAATTTTATACAGGCTACGTCCTGTGTCTATAAATAGATGAACAGTAGCACAGTACTGTTCACGCTGACTTATATTCACTCGCACATTACACTTGTATTTTCACCTTCTGTCAAGCCGAAGGTATAAATATAATTCGATATTATTCATGTTTATTCATGATAATATAATAAAAATATTCTGATAATGTCATATGATTATTCATGATTATTTTTCATGCTTCATATGCTTCTACTTTCATTATTATATACTGAGATGAGGAAGGTACGTCCTTCATAACCTTCGTCTGAAGATCATTATATCCTAAGAGAGATAATGTTTCGAAGGACGAATGTCTTTAACCATTAACATTTTGCGTTGTCTTGTTCTTAACTCATAGTATTTGAGAACAAGTCCCAAACATTGGCGCCCACCTCCGGTGAACTCATTCGACCACCTTCGGCAAGACATGACCTTCATCATGCCGCCGAAGAAAGCTTCTTCAGGACTAGGGGCTAAACTGCAGCCACTGGACGTCAACCAAAAAACACTGCGTGAAGCCAGAACTCAAAAAAGGAAGGCTACAAGTCCAACGTCTCAAGAGGAAGAGCTAGACCAAGAAATAAGGGACCTCGAAGCCATCCATCAACAGGTCCAGAGGAAGAAGGAGAAGATGCTTCGCCTCTCCGATCTACAGAAGAAGATCGACGAAGCTGCTGAGGAAATGTGTCATCTCACTCAAGATGACCAGGACCGACGACCTCAACGCAGAGAGCTTGGTCAGGACAATTCCTATGACGATGATGAGTGGTATGATGATTTCCATCATGGAAATTTTGCTTTTGATGATGCTTCCCCTCTGTCAGCAGAACTGCAGGCTACCTCATGGCCCCCATCATAGAAGCCACCCCAGCTCCCCATGTATGATGGGCACTCAGATCCGAAACAGTTTCTAATGAGCTACGAAGCAACCATATCTTCGTATGGGGGCAATACCGCAGTCATGGCGAAATCCTTCGTTATGGCAGTCAAGAACGTTGCGCATACCTGGTACTCCTCTCTTCGACCAGGAACAATCACATCATAGCAGAAGCTGAATGACATGTTGATCACCAGTTTCCAAGGGTTTCAGACGAAGCCGGTTACTGCTCAAGCTTTGTTCTAGTGCATGCAAGACCACGAAGAATACCTCCAGGCGTATGTCCGAAGGTTCTTGCGTCTGAGAGCATAAGCGCCCACATTGTCAAATGAAATCGTCATTGAGGCCATGATCAAGGGTCTTGGGCCAGGACCTACGGCTCAATACTTTGCCAGGAAGCCCCATCAGACTCTGGAGAAGCTGCTTCTGAAAATGGATAAGTACATCCGGGCCGATAATGATTTCTGCCAAAGAAGGGAGGAAGCATATAGGTTTTCTAAAATGACTAGGGGCTTCGGAGGACGAATCCATTCTAGGCATGTCAGATCAATCCACAACTCCAGTCAGAGTGAGGACAGAGGAAGCAAGTTTCAGAGGCCACAACAAAGCTCACAGTCTTCTGGGCAGCAGCAGAGCTCTTTCAGGCCACCAGCCCCATGGGGCAGAGGTGGTAGGGGCTTCGGAGGAAGATATGGGGATTAACCAAGGAAACTCTACTGCTTATTTTGTGGTGAGGACAAGAGCCACACTACAAGAACATGCCAGGTCACCATCCAGAAGCAAAAAGAGATTGCCGAAGCAGAAGCGCGGCAGAATCAGCCGAAGCAGGTTTTACACACTGCTTCATGCTATTCTCCTTATATACCAGAATACGTGGGCAATCAACCTGCAGCTTCTGTTGCTTCGGCAAGTCATTCACAAGCTTCCTGTTCTCAGCTCCCACTACCACCACCAATGCCACCTACTCATACCCGAAGCCAACAGCCAGAAGGGCATCAGCACGCCCAACAGCAGCGCGATTTCAGGGAGGAGTCCGAAGCTCGTACAATCAACAACACTGTACCAGAGTCGAAGCATATATACTGAGAAATATCCTACTTTTGATGTACCTTTATCTTTTATGCCATTTTTATTTTCTGTGTGAAAAACAAGTAATGAAGAACATAATTTCAATTTCTTGTAATAATTGTGCCTACACCAGAGTGAAATATATCTTCCTCATGGATTTACGAAGCTCGAAAGACGTCTCTAAGGGAACGAAGTAAATTTCGAAGCTCAAAAGTCGTTCCTAAGGGAATGCAAAGCCAAAAATTATGATCTGAAGCTTCAAAAGTCGTTCTTAAGAGAGCGCAGTGTAAGTTTTCTGCTCAAAAGTCGTTCCTAAGGGAATGCAGAGCCAAAAAATTACAATCCAAAGTTGCAAAAGTCGTTCCTAAGGGAGCGCATCGTAAGTTTTTTGCTCAAAAGTCGTTCCTAAGGGGATGCAGAGCTTAAATGCCACCGAAATATAAGGTGAAGAAGCTCAAAAGTTGTTCCTAAGGGGATGCAGAGCTTAAGGACTCAAAAGACGTTCCTAAGGGGATGCAGAGCTTAAGGACTCAAAAGACGTTCCTAAGGGGATGCAGAGTCTTGTGTACTCTAGTGTGGGTGCGTGGGTGTGTGTCTTCGGCATTCTCATCATTTTGCATCATATCACCATATCATTTTGCATAACATTACATCATACATCATATTGCATTGACGGCACAAGAAACGAATACAAAGCCAATCTTCGGCAAATGCTTCATCAAAATGAAAATATGCTGAGGCACGAAGTAAGCTTCGGGAAATACAGTTTTATCAGACTTGCTATAGAAGGGATCTCTTTCTTTACGAAGCATGAAAAGAAGGGAAGGTGTTTTTTCGCCGAAGGCTCAAAAACGGTATGTGTGTAAATTTCACGCATCGTAAAGAAATATATTATAGTAATTTACATGTCTCAACAATTGTTTCATACACCAAATGTCACAAAGTATTTTTACAATAAAGTTACGAAGTATTATTACATCAAAGTCTACTCTTCACTAAGGATCTTTTCTGCAGCTTCGTTTAATAATTTGTCGACAACTTCGTCGATAATAGAATTTACAAGGCTCATAACATCCAATGCTTCCTTTATTTCCGGATCAGCAAGAGGATTGTATGGCTCCGGCAGTGGTGATAGCTCAGCTGTCATAAGATAAGCTATTAGTTCGAAGACACAAAGCAAGTACCGAACTTAAAATTCAAAAAACAATACCTATGTGCCTTTCGCGCTCAGCGGTCTCTTCAGTTCGCCTAGCTTCTTCTCGGGCGCCATGGGTGTCTTTTTCATTCTTTTTTATAATTTCATGGGCTAATTCTCGGCCACCATTTACCTAGACATCAGAATAAAACTTTCCGCCCATTAAAGTTGCTTCGGCTGAAGGGTCCTTCATATCGTTTAAGAAGAAGGCGGCTTTGGCTTGAGCTGCAGCTTTTACATGTTCGCATCCAGCCTTCTCCAGAATAGCTGCGACTCCCCGGGCACCGGAGAAAGCACAAATATCTCCACGATCATTCAAAATCTCCTTAAAAGATTCGGCTTCACCGCTTATCCACACAATAACACCCTCGGGGTCGCCTCTAATGAAGTTCTCCTCAGAGGAGTAGGCACCAACTTTTGCAAAGTTGTTCTTCAAATTTTTCACGCAGTCCAAGGATTTTTCGAAGCATCTTTCCATGGACTCACGGAGCTCCTCAATATTTTTCTCTAGCCTGGCCTTCCACCATTCATTTATTTCTTGGCTGGCCTTCACGACTTCACAATTTTCTTTGGCTTCGGCCAGTTTTTTCCAAAGGTCATCAACCTCGGCTTTATGGGCTTCGGCCTGAGCATTGCACTTAGCCCCGTCTTCTTTTATCTTATTCACCAATGAAATTAAAATCTTGTCTTTCTACAAACCTTCATTTCTTAGCTCAATTATCTCTGAGCGGAGGTTGCTGAGGGCTATTGTGCAACCATCGTCTTCGGCGCTATTTTGTGCCATCAAGGCATTGCTAAGGATTAAGCCCTGCAAGAAAAAAGAATTTAGCATAACAATGAAATACTTCATTTCCAACATTAAATTTAACTTCTATACCTTTATACTATTGTACGCAAGGCTATCAGCAAGATCATCCTTCAACATGGCCGAAAGGCCTTCCTCAAGCTATCTCCTGGCAAACCGATATTTCTTTGTTGTCCGGGAGACAGTATAGGAAATCATCTTCGTTAGTACCATTGAACACTAAGGCCCCCTGCGGATATTTTAATTTTTTGGCATAGTGTCTGGCTTCTAAGATTTCTTCGTTGGATAATTTTTCCCTAAAGCATGCCGAACAATGTAGTCAACATCTTCGGCTGCAGCTTCAGGGGCAGGAGATTTTGCTTTTTCTGTCATATCTTGCCCTGCTGCCATGCCGGTATCTGAAGTTTGTAGGTCAACTTTATCTTCAGGCGCAACAGCCTTCGTCTCAATGGGCGCTGAAGGCCCAGCTTCGGCTTCGGCCCGGACTTTAATAGATTTAGCAATTTTCTTTGTAGGAGCAGGGCTCAAGGCCTTTGCGGTCTCCATAACAGCGTCTAGCACGCTGGCCATCCTCTTCCTCTTGGGAGTTGTGGCAGGAGTTTTTTGCACCTTCCGCAATTTTGCCTCTGCTGGTGGGCTCAGAATTTCTGGCATTTTCACTGTTTTTCCCACCTTTAGCTCTTCGGCTGTATCATCCTTAGCTTCGGTTGGCCCGACTGTAGGCACCTTCGGCACTGCAATCAACTCTTTAGCGCTCTGCACGATGGGAGCAGCTTGTTTTGCTTCGGCAGTTGAAGAGGTCCCTTCGCTAAATTTAGGCACTACGGCCGGTTCAATATATCACGGCCGGTGGGTCAGAACCTTTATTTTCTTGCCCTTCGGCACAGCAGTGGTGGCCGAAGCGCAATTTTTCTTTTCTTTCCTTGCCTTCGCAGCGGGTAGTGATAATCAGGGTATACGAAGCCAATTGCATCAAATACCCTGTTCAATCTTTTCTTCCCCCGGCCCCCGAAGGCTGCGGACAAGGCATCATCTTCGGCCTTGGAATATGTCCTGAATAGCTCGTCGTTGGTAGCTTCAATGCATTTTAACTAGTTATCATTTGGTTCATCAAACTTCTCTCTAAATCTGAAGGTATATTTCAATCGAACTAGGCCACTTTCACTGGATTCGACAGTAGTCTCCTTCGGCATATCCCAGCTCTCCACAAGTGGCCACACCCTATAGGCTATATGCTCTTGGACTATATCTCTTGTGCCAATGAAGGCGCAAACATTGCTAAATGCCTTCTGGCATGCTTCGACGTCACCTTCAATAGTAACCTTCGGTCTTAGAAGGCCAAAGCGAGACCAGATGGAGCACTGGATAATTTCCTTGATGTCTTCCCTTTTAATCAGATCATTTTTAACATAAAACCACTCCTCCATCCAGGCCCCAAGCCACCTTTTCTGGTATGTCGGCACCGGGTAACTTGCATTAGAGCGGGCAATGAACCCGTAGCAACCGAAGTTGTTGTGGTATTGTTCTTTGCCGGTAGCCTTCGTCTCGTATAAAAGCTCGTGCATATTGCAGAAGCACTTTGCGCTCGGCTCCAACCCCTGGCTTCTTACAGCCCAGACAAACATCCCCATCCTAATTATAGCTTCGGGGGTAATCTGATGAAGAAAGATCTAGAATATCTTCAATACCTCAACCACAAATTTGCTCAGCGGGAACCGAAGGTCTGCCTTCAGGAAGCTTCGGTAAATAACAACTTCATTTTCCTCAGGAGCAGGGGCAGTACTGTCTCCTCCAACCCTAACAATAGACATGTCGCGAAAATATCTCCCTCTCATGGCGTCAATATGACTTTGTTTGATGGTCGATTTTCCAAAGATAGTATGGCTTGGCCGCCAGGGCTGGTCCTCAGAATCTTCATCTCCACTCTCTACATCATAACTATCACTGTCATCAAAATCTTTAGACAAGCCCTCCATTATCTCTTTAGTATTTTTCTCTGTATTCGTCTTTGCCATAGACTCATAAAACCCAGCAATGAAAGGATCCGTAATTTTCTTCTCTTCATATAGCTTCTTCTCCTCAGTGAGCTTCTCCTCAGTCATCTTTTCCTTGGTCATCGTCTTCTCCTCAGACATGGAGCAAGTGCGTCTTTAAATTGAAGCTCGAAAATCAAGAAAGAGCTGGTAAGCAAAAGTTAAAATTTTGAGAAAATAACGCAAACAGCAGAAATGGCGCATCAAATGCTGCTGTTGTGGGTTCTTATTTATACGCCTAGTGCTTTGCAACTTGGCGGGACCCGTTTGTCATTGACTTTCGCTATTCTAGCGAAGAGAAGGTGTTTTTTCGGACCTTCGGCTTAAGGCCTTCGTTCACGTCGCAGTCTGAATTTATTGATTAAACAAATTAATACTACGAGGGGCTACTATTGGGGGGCCTTCATCTTCTGAAGGTCCTCAAAAACACGACTAACATGTTTTCCAAGTATAATATATATACAGGGACCTTCGGCTTTGGGATGAAGCTGTACATGATATGAAAAGTGCGGTTCGGGAGAAGGATGAACCAGTTCTGAAGCTACCTGTGGAGAAGCTTTGGCTTATCATTGGAAAATGGAACCGACTTAAAGGGGAAAAGGATGTCTAGTCCTTGATAGATTATCCCTAAGTCAGTAATAAATGTCAAGGGCATGGATGTAATTTTATACAGGCTGCGTCCTGTGTCTATAAATAGATGAACAGTAGCACTGCACTGTTCACGCTGACTTGTATTCACTCGCACGTTACACTTAGAATTTCACCTTCTGTCAAACCAAAGGTATAAATGTAATTCAATATTGTTCATGTTTATTCATGATAATATAATAAAAATGTTCTAATAATATCATATGATTATTCATGATTATTTTCCATGCTTCATATGCTTCTACTTTCATTATTATATACTGAGATGAGGAAGGTACGTCCTTCATAACCTTCGTCTGAAGATCATTATATCCTAAGGGAGATAATGCTTCGAAGGACGAAGCTATTTAACTATTAACATTTTGTGTTGCCTTGTTCTTAACTCATAGCATTTGAGAACAAGTCCCCAACAAATATCTAGATAGTCCTTGTTCATATTTACTCTCTAAAAACATTAATATGGATATCTATATTTATATTTGATTTTAATATAGATGTATCCTATTTCAATTTTGTAACACCTCAAAATTTTATTTTTGGAATCTAGTAAAACTCCCTAAGGGTTTTGAAACTGGAATGCCTTTTTAATAATAATTTTTCTTACCTTTGAGGTTACATTTCCTAAAAAATGTTTCTAATAAAAGATTAAACAAAAGGAACCATATGTGAACTAAGTTATTCCTTTGTTAAACATTTAATATTTATAAGTACTCCTTAAGGATTTAAGTTAAATCATCTTTTAATAAAGGATATACACTAGGAATTATTTTCTTAACTAACTATTTTGAAGTATATGAGTTATCTATTTAAAATCATAATTAATATAAAAAATTATTACTTTTCATGTTGGATACTTTTGTTGTTGCATCAAAAACAAATTTTAATTTGAAACTTGAGGATAGTTTTGAATTTAAATCTTTAGAACTAACATAAAAAACAAATTAGAAAAGAAAAAAAAGAGAGAAAAAAGAGAAAGCCTTACCTCAGCTAGGTCATCTCAGCCCAATAGGCCTTCTCCCCGCGCCGGCCCATGGCTTGCAAACAAATGAACTATTGGGTAGGCTTGCTATTTCTCTACCTCGTTTTGGGATTAAGATTACATCTGAACTATGATCATACACCAATTTTATTGTGGTTTAATTATTTTTCATGATAAGATTATTGTGTTAATTGGAACATGGAGCGACCACCCAGGAAAACAGTGCTACCACAAGGGTGGAATGGGATGCCCTTGGCTGACTAATTAGGAAAGCTAGTGTGACTTAATCCTTTCCTGAAAAGGGCAAGTGAGGTGGAAGAGTACAGATATAGGGAGGTCCTCGGGTTGGATTGTCTGTAAATCTTTTCGAACAAGGGATTGCTATATCGCCTTCGGCCCAGAATCCGTAGCGGGTTCTCTCAACTAGTGGAACTTTGTAAAGGCCTCGTAGTAGATCCCTAACCATTCACCTTGGGAGTGTCTAAGGGTCTTGCAAACCCTGGCTAAACAGGAAACTCATCTTGTGGGTAAAGATGGACAACCTCTGCAAAGTGTAAAATTGGTATATCAGTCATGCTCACAGTCAAGAGCGGCTCGGACCCTCACATGAGTAATTTATGGAATTAAACTTAATCTATCATTTGCATTGCATTGTAGGATTTATTATTAATTATGATCTCTTATTGAATTGGGATGGTATCTACTTGTACTTAGTAACTGCTAATAAAATTTTGACCAACTTATTAAAAGCAATGCTCAACCTTAACCCCTATATGTTGATGAGCCTTACACTTCACATGAGCCCCACACACTACCGGAGTCCAGCTCTTTGCCGAGTGCTCGGAGCTTTGTCGAGTGCTTTTTGTTGGGCACTCGGCAAAGTCCTGATCTTGGTAACGACCGCGTTTACCGAGAGCAGGACTCTCGGCACAGAAATACACTCGGCAAAGAAATCTTTGCCGAGTGCCAAACACTCGGCGAATGGCGACACACGGCATAGGGTCGTCAGCAGCCATCTATACCTGACGGTCGTTATCTTTGCCGAGCGTCGAGCTTAGGCACTCAGCAAAGAAGCCTCTTTGCTGAGTGTCTTAAGTCTGACACTCAACAGAGCATGCTTTACCAAGTGCCATTCCTGGACACTCGGTAAAGTATTTTTTTATTTTTTTATTTTCCCAACCAAACGTTTTGTGGTATGTTCCTACTCTAAGTAGACCTACATGTACCATTTTGGCACAATTATAAAAGTGTTTTATATAACTATTAGATTTAGTTCGTTTAATTGAATTTTTTTCGAAAAATTCACATTTGAACTGCAAGTCACTCGAAACTTGGAAAACTGTGCATGCAAAAATGATATGCATGTTATTTAGCACAAGTTACGACTGATTTCAGGAACATACCAGAATCTGCGAGCACCATGCTCACTAAACATGACCGTGAACTTGCCATTCAGTTGTTTAAAAATTGTATAAATACAAACAAAGTCAGAAAATCATGAAACTTGTCCACATGTCATGATAGGCGATGAATGTATGTGAGCTTACCCTTGTGGTACCTTAAGCGAATTCATGCACATTATTCCCCACAACTTGTTGAGCAATGAACGTATGTGAGCTCACCCTTGTTGTACTCACCCCCTAGGTCAAGATTGAAAGGGAAATGTGCCCTTGGGCCATTTCTAAGTATTTTGGTGATTGAGTGCCAACACAAGTGTCTTTATGTTAATCTATGCAAAGTGGTGGACGAAGTGCAAATCATGTCAAAAGGTATGTTTCTAGACTTAGTACATTGTTTTATGGACTAATGTATTATGTCTAAGTGCTGGAAACAGGAAAAATCGAGTTAGAAATGAGATGGCTTTGTTCAGCCAAAGTCTGCTCAATCTGGGTGCACCGGACTGTCCGGTGGTGCACCAGACAGTGTCCGGTGTGCCAGGCTGGCTCTGGCGAACTTGCTGCTCTCGGGACTTCGACGGTGGTGTATGACTATAATTCACTGGACTGTCCGGTGGTGCACTGGACTGTCCGGTGAGCCGTTCACAGGCGAAGTCATCGCTCTCGGGAAGCCATCAACGGCGTACGGCTATAATTCACCGGACTGTCTGGTGTGCACCGGACTGTCCGGTGAGCCAACGGTCAGCCGGGGCAACGGTCAGCCGAGGTTTCCGCGCGTGACGCGTGGCCGAGCCAACGGTCACATTGGGGCACCGGACTATCCGGTGTGCACCGGACAGTGTCCGGTGCGCCAACGGCTCTCAATCAGCAACGGTCGGCTTCGCCAAATAAGGAAACAAATCCGCACCGGACAGTGTCCGTTGGTGCACCGAACTGTCCGGTGCGCCAGGCGACAGAAGGCAAGATCTGCCTTCCTGGAATGCTCCCAACGGCTCCTAGCTGGCTTGGGGCTATAAAAGGGACCCCTAGGCGCATGGAGGAGAACATCAAGTACACTCAAAGCATTCCTAAGCACCAAGGCTTCGATTCCACGCATTTGTTTCTCCGTGATAGCATCTAGAGCTCTAGTTGAGTTGTGAACTCGTCGGGTTGTGTTGCGAGCTCTCGTTGCGACTTGTGTGCGTGTTGACATTCTGATTTTGTGTCTTATGTGCGTTGCTCATCCCTACATTACTCCGTGCTTCTTTGTGAATTTCAAGTGTAAGGGCGAGAGACTCCAAAGTGTGGAGATTCCTCGCAAACGGGATAAAGAAAAGCAAAGCAAAACACCGTGGTATTCAAGTGGGTCTTTGGACCGCTTGAGAGGCGTTGATTGCAACCCTCGTCCGTTGGGACGCCACAACGTGGAGTAGGCAAGTTTTGTACTTGGTCGAACCACGGGATAAACCACTGTGTCTATCTGTGTTGATTCTCTTGTGGTTATCGTGTCTTGCGAGAACTTCTCTCTAGCCACTTGGCGATTTTTGTGCTAACGCTTAACGAGTTTTTGTGGCTTAAGTTTAAGTTTTACAGGATCACCTATTCACCCCCCCCTCTAGGTGCTCTCAATTGGTATCAGAGTCGTTCTCTTCACAAAGGGACTAATCGCCCGAAGAGATGGATCCTAAGGGGAAGGGAATTGTGATCAACGATAAGGAGAAGGAATCCTTCGTCAACGAGCCCAAGGAGGACAAGCCTACCGACTCAGGCTCGGGCCATAAACGAAAAGATGGGAAGAAGAAGAAGACAAGGCGCATCAAGGAGATCGTTTACTACGACGACAGCGACGAGTCCACTTCTTCCCAAAAGGACGACTACGACTACGAGAAACGGAAAACGGTCAATTCGAACTTTTCTTTCGATTACTCTCGTATTCCGCAAAGTACAAATGCTCATTTACTCTCTATTCCACTTGGCAAACCTCCTCGCTTTGATGGAGAGGACTACGGATTTTGGAGTCACAAAATGCGTAGTCACTTGTTCTCTCTCCATCCGAGCATATGGGAGATAGTTGAGGGTGGAATGAAATTTGATAGTACTGATAGTCCTATGTTCATTAACGAGCAAATTCATAAAAATGCACAAGCTACTACTGTGTTGTTAGCCTCTTTGTGCAGGGACGAGTACCACAAAGTGAGCGGCTTGGACAATGCCAAGCAAATCTGGGACACCCTCAAGATCTCTCATGAGGGGAACGACGTCACCTTGCTCACCAAAATGGAATTGGTGGAGGGCGAACTTGGGAGATTCGCGATGATAAGGGGCGAGGAGCCAACCCAAACGTACAACCGGCTCAAGACCCTTATCAACAAAATAAGGAGCTACGGAAGCACGCGATGGACGGACCACGACGTCGTTCGTCTAATGCTAAGGTCCTTTACTGTACTTGATCCACATCTAGTGAACAATATTCGTGAAAATTCTAGGTACACCAAGATGTCGCCCGAAGAAGTTCTAGGAAAGTTCGTCAGCGGGCAAATGATGATCAAGGAGGCAAGATACGTCGACGACGCACTAAATGGACCGATCCAAGAGTCTCAACCCGTTGCTCTCAAGGCAACGAGGAGCAAGGAGGCGCTACCTAGTAAGGTGGCACAAGTTGAGGCGGCAGGGCTCAATGATGAAGAGATGGCCCTCATCATCAAGCGCTTCAAGACAGCGCTTAAAGGTCGCAAGGGGCAGCCAAGCAAGACCAAGACAAAGGGGAAGCGCTCATGCTTCAAATGTGGTAAGATTGGTCATTTTATCGCTAACTGTCCTGATAATGATAGTGACTAGGAAAAAGGGAACAAAAGGGAAAAGAAGAAGAATTGCAAGAAGGCCAAGGGCGAGGCACATCTCGGAAAGGAGTGGGATTCAGATTGCTCCTCTTCCGACTTCGACAATGAAGGACTCGCCGCCACCGCCTTCAACAAGTCATCCCTTTTCCCAAACAAGCATCACACGTGCCTCATGGCGAAGGACAAGAAGGTATGCACTCAGAATACCACTTATACTTCTTCAAGCGATGAGGAGTCTAGTGATGACGATGAAATATACTATTCTAGTTTATTTAAAGGTTTAGATAGAAATAAAATTGATAAAATTAATGAGTTAATTGATGCTTTAAATGATAAGAATAAATTATTAGAAAAGCAAGAGGATTTGTTGTATGAAGAACATGATAAATTTGTAGAAGCACAAAAATCTCATGCTTTAGAAGTTAAAAGAAATGAAATGCTTTCTTGTGAACTATCCACTTGCCATGAGACAATTTCTAGCTTAAAGAGCATAAATGATGACTTGAATGCTAAGTTAGAAAAATCTAGTAAATTAACAGCTTGTGTAGAACATGTTGTAATTTGCACTAGGTGTAAAGATTTCAATGTGGATGCTTGTAGTGAACACCTAGTGTCTATTGTTAAGTTAAATGATGAAGTGGCTAGTCTTAATGCCCAACTTAAGACTAGCAAAAGTGAATTTTATAAATTAAAATTTGCAAGGGATGCCTACACGATTGGTAGACATCCCTCAATTAAGGATGGACTTGGCTTCAAGAGGGAAGCCAAGAACTTGACAAGCCATAGGGCTCCCATATCCGCCAAGGAGAAAGGGAAGGCCCCTATGGCTAGTAGTGCTAAAAAGAACCATGCGTTTATGTACCATGATAGAAGACAATCTAGAAATGCTTATAGGAGTTGTAATGCTTATGATGCTTTTGATTCTCATGCCATGTTTGCTTCTAGTTCTTCCTATATGCATGATAGAGATATGTCTAGGAGAGATGTTGTTCATCATATGCCTAGGAGAAATGTTGTTAATGTTCCTAGGAAAGTTAATGAGCCTTCTACAATATATCATGCTTGCAATGCTTCATTTGCCATTTGTAGAAAGGGTAAGAAGGTAATTGCTAAGAAGTTAGGGGCCAAATATAAGAGAGACAAAACTTGCATTTGGGTCCCTAAGATTATTGTAACTAACCTACCCAACATGAGTTGGGTACCTAAGACCCAAGCCTAAATTTGCCTTGCAGGTTTATGCATCCGGGGGCTCAAGCTAGATTATCGACAGTGGATGCACAAACCACATGACGGGGGAAAAGAGGATGTTCTCTTCCTACGTCAAGAACAAGGATTCCCAAGATTTAATAATATTCGGTGATGGGAACCAAGGCAAGGTAAAAGGGTTAGGTAAAATTGCTATTTCATCCGAGCACTCTATTTCTAATGTGTTTTTAGTTGAGTCAGTCGGATATAATTTGTTATCTGTAAGTCAACTTTGATATGGGATATAATTGTCTATTCACAAATGTAGATGTGTCTATCTTTAGAAGATGTGATGGTTCACTAGCTTTTAAGGGTGTACTAGACAACAAACTTTATTTAGTTGATTTTGCAAAAGAAGAAGCCGGTCTAGATGCATGCTTAATTGCTAAGACTAGCATGGGCTGGCTGTGGCATTGTCGCTTAGCACATGTGGGGATGAAGAACCTCCACAAGCTTCTAAAGGGAGAACACGTGATAGGTCTAACTAATGTGCATTTCGAAAAAGATAGACCTTGTGCAGCTTGTCAAGCAGGCAAACAGGTGGGAAGCTCTCATCACACCAAAAATGTGATGACCACATCAAGACCTTTGGAGATGCTTCATATGGACCTCTTCGGACCCGTCGCCTATCTAAGTATAGGAGGAAGTAAGTATGGTCTTGTTATAGTTGATGATTTTTCCCGCTTCACTTGGATATTCTTTTTGCAGGATAAATCTGAAACCCAAGGGACCCTCAAGCGCTTCCTAAGGAGAGCTCAAAATGAGTTTGAGCTCAAGGTCAAGAAGATAAGGAGCGACAACGGGTCCGAGTTCAAGAATCTTCAAGTGGAGGAGTACCTTGAGGAGGAAGGGATCAAGCATGAATTCTCCGCTCCCTACACACCACAGCAAAATGGTGTGGTAGAGAGGAAGAACAGGACGCTCATCGATATGGCGAGGACAATGCTTGGAGAGTTTAAGACCCCCGAGCGCTTTTGGTCGGAAGCCGTGAACACGGCTTGCCACGCCATCAACCGGGTCTACCTTCATAGCCTCCTCAAGAAGACTTCATATGAGCTTCTAACCGGTAACAAACCCAATGTGTCTTACTTTCGTGTATTTGGGAGCAAGTGCTATATTCTTGTGAAGAAAGGTAGAACTTCTAAATTTGCTCCCAAAGCTGTAGAGGGGTTTTTATTAGGTTATGACTCAAATACAAAGGCGTATAGGGTCTTCAACAAATCATCGGGTTTGGTTGAAGTCTCTAGCGACATTGTATTTGATGAGACTAATGGCTCTCCAAGAGAGCAAGTTGTTGATCTTGATGATGTAGATGAAGAAGACGTTCCAACGGTCGCAATGCGCACCATGGCGATTGGCGATGTGCTACCACAGGAACAATTGGCGCAAGATCAACCTTCTTCCTCAACAATGGTGCATCCCCCAACTCAAGACGATGAACAGGTTCATCAGGAGGAGGCGTCTGATCAAGGGGGAGCACAAGATGATCATGTGAGGGAGGAAGAAGCACAACCGGCACCTCCAACCCAAGTTCGAGCGACGATTCAAAGGAATCATCCCGTCGACCAAATTTTGGGTGATATTAGCAAGGGAGTAACTACTCGTTCTAGATTAGTTAATTTTTGTGAGCATTACTCCTTTGTCTCTTCTATTGAGCCTTTTAGGGTAGAAGAGGCCTTGCTAGATCCGGACTGGGTGTTGGCCATGCAAGAGGAGCTCAACAACTTCAAGCGTAATGAAGTTTGGACACTGGTGCCTCGTCCCAAGCAAAACGTTGTGGGAACCAAGTGGGTATTCCACAACAAATAGGACGAGCACGGGGTGGTGACAAGGAACAAGGCTCGACTTGTGGCAAAAGGTTATGCCCAAGTCGCAGGTTTGGACTTTGAGGAAACTTTTGCTCCTGTGGCTAGGCTAGAATCCATTCGTATTTTGCTAGCATATGCCGCTCACCATTCTTTCAGGTTGTACCAAATGGATGTGAAGAGCGCTTTCCTCAATGGGCCGATCAAGGAGGAGGTGTACGTGGAGCAACCCCCTGGCTTCGAGGACGAACGGTACCCCGACCACGTGTGTAAGCTCTCTAAGGCGCTCTATGGACTTAAGCAAGCCCCAAGAGCATGTATGAATGCCTTAGAGACTTTTTAATTGCTAATGCTTTCAAGGTTGGGAAAGCCGATCCAACTCTTTTCACTAAGACTTGCAATGGCGATCTTTTTGTGTGCCAAATTTATGTCGATGACATAATATTTGGTTCTACTAATCAAAAGTCTTGTGAAGAGTTTAGCAGGGTGATGACGCAGAAATTCGAGATGTCGATGATGGGCGAGTTGAACTACTTCCTTGGGTTCCAAGTGAAGCAACTCAAGGACGGCACTTTTATCTCCCAAACGAAGTACACGCAAGACTTGCTAAAGCGGTTTGGGATGAAGGACGCCAAGCCCGCAAAGACTCCGATGGGAACTGACGGACACACCGACCTCAACAAAGGAGGTAAGTCCATTGATCAAAAAGCATACCGGTCCATGATAGGGTCTTTACTTTATTTATGTGCTAGTAGACCGGATATTATGCTTAGCATATGCATGTGTGCTAGATTTCAATCTGATCCAAGGGAGTGTCACCTTGTGGCCGTGAAGCGAATCCTTAGATATTTAGTCGCTACGCCTTGCTTCGGGATCTGGTATCCAAAGGGGTCTAACTTTGACTTGATTGGATATTCAGATTCCGACTATGCTGGATGTAAGGTCGATAGGAAGAGTACATTAGGGACGTGCCAATTCTTAGGAAGGTCCCTGGTGTCATGGAATTCTAAGAAACAAACTTCCGTTACCCTATCCACCGCTAAGGCCGAGTATGTTGCCGCAGGACAGTGTTGCGCGCAACTATTTTGGATGAGGCAAACCCTCCGGGACTTTAGCTACAATCTGAGCAAAGTCCCGCTCCTATGTGACAATGAGAGTGCTATCCGCATAGCGGAAAATCCTATTGAGCACAGTCGCACAAAGCACATTGACATCCGGTATCACTTTTTGAGAGACCACTAGCAAAAGGGAGATATCAAAGTGTTTCATGTTAGCACCGAGAACCAACTAGCCGATATCTTTACCAAGCCTTTAGATGAGAAGACCTTTTGCAGGCTGCGTAGTGAGCTAAATGTCTTAGATTCGTGGAACTTTGATTGATTTATAGCATACATGTGTTTATGCCTTGATCATGTTCCTTATGCATTTTGTTGCTTACTTGTGGTGCTCAAGTTGTACAAGCACTCCTCGGACCTCAAAAGTCCATGTGTGAGTGATGCACATATTTAGGGGGAGATGTGCTACAACTTGACCCTTTGAGACTAACCGTGTGCTTGAGTTTGCTTGATTTAGTCTCAAAGGAAGGTTGAAAGGGAAAAGGTGGACTTGGACCATGAAAGACTTCCACTGCACTCCGATAAGAGGGTAACTTATTCCAAGTTCATCTCATGTACTCCTATTGCCTTTGTATTCTTATTTGAAGATTTTGGTAAGGTAATGGGGTTAGAGGGCCAAGATTGATCCCGTTTTGGTGTTTGATGCCAAAGGGGGAGAAAATAAAGGCCAAAGCAATAAATGGATCAGCTACCACTTGAGAATTTTGAAAATAATAGAATAGAGCCTTTTGTTTTTGTCAAAATACTCTTGTTGGCTCTTTTTGTCAAAAGTTAATCTCTAATGGGGAGAAGGTTGATTATGGGAAATAGGGGGAGTTTTTGCTACTGTGATTAATTTCTCTTGGAATACCTCCTTTTATGTCTCTACAATTGTGTTTGACTTAGAGATAGAAATTTGAGGTTAATTTGCAAAAACAAAACCACGTGGTGGCAAAGTATGATCCATATATACCAAATTTGAATCAAAACAACTTTGAGTTTTCATTTGCATTGATATTGCACTTGTTCTAGTTGCTTTATGTTGTGTTGGCATAAATCACCAAAAAGGGGGAGATTGAAAGGGAAATGTGCCCTTGGGCCATTTCTAAGTATTTTGGTGATTGAGTGCCAACACAAGTGTCTTTATGTTAATCTATGCAAAGTGGTGGACAAAGTGCAAATCATGTCAAAAGGTATGTTTCTAGACTTAGTACATTGTTTTATGGACTAATGTATTATGTCTAAGTGCTGGAAACAGGAAAAATCGAGTTGGAAATGAGATGGCCATGTTCAGCCAAAGTCTGCTCAGTCTGGGTGCACCGGACTGTCCGGTGGTGCACCGGACAGTGTCCGGTGTGCCAGGCTGGCTCTGGCGAACTTACTGCTCTCGGGACTTCGACGGCGGTGTATGGCTATAATTCACCAGACTGTCCGGTGGTGCACCGGACTGTCCGGTGAGCCGTTCACAGGCGAAGTCATCGCTCTCGGGAAGCCATCAACGACGTACGGCTATAATTCACCGGACTGTCTGGTGTGCACCTCCGTGCCGTACGCTCTCCGGCTCCCTCTCTCGAAGCCTCTCCTCCCTCGTGCGATCTTCACCTCTACCGCGAAGCCGCTCCGCCTCTCTCTCACCAATCTGCTGCCTGCAGCCATCGCAGGTCCATCCGCTCTCTCTCTCTCGTCGATCCATCGATTTGCTGCCTGCTGGATTGACCCCGGAGGTGTTCCTCCTCTTCCTCTCCCTCCTCTTCTCCTTAAACATGCCGGATGGGCACGATTAAGCAGGGCCAACGCTTAATTGCCCGCTTAGTAGGTAAGCGATGCGTTGACCCTCTGCTCAGCGCTTAACCGCGCCTAATCGCACGCCTAATCGCGCTTTCTTGAACCTTGTCTACCAGTACTAGAAACATAAGTTCTCTACTAAAACATGGATGTGACTGTATATAACACAATGTAAGGAACCAAACACAACTGTATCAGTGCACAATGATTACATAAATCAATTTACAATATCTCTGATAACAACGAATGAATAATTAAACTAAATCTAGCGATGGTTAGGGTTTAGGGGTTGGACATTTCTGACTTCTGTGCCTCCTTTTGTTCACCATCAAGGTCGTCTGCGATGACCCAAATCCAGCGATGTTAGGGTTTAGGGGTTGGCGAGAGTAATGTGGATGGGGCGTGTTAGGTGGAAGGGGTGAGAGAAATGCGGATGGCAATGAGATAGAGCGGGATGCGGCGAGTGAAGTTGGCGACGACGCAGCTCATCGACGCGATGAGAGGTAAGGGGGCGGCGGTGAGGTACCTGGTCGAGGGTGCAGGTCGTCGACGACGGATGTGTCCCAGCGGCGGCGGTGAGGTACCTAGTCGAGGGGCAGGTCGTCGATAGCCGTCGTGTCCCGGCGGTGGCGATTAGGTTTGGAGAAAATAGTGGGGGAGAAAGAAGAGGAGTGGGGGAGAAATAAGAGGAGTGCGGGAGATAGAGGATGAGAGCGGCGTCTGTTTTAGTGACGACGGCGAAACATGTTTTTTGGCGCCCAATGTGTTTGGCAATGCAGAGGCTAATGCGTTTAAGTATACTAGCGCTGGTTATATATCAAAAACACGTGCATAGCTCAATGGTTTGACCTGCTAACTATAAGACCGAGCTCCTAGGTTCAAGCACCTGCAAGGAGACATTTTTTGTGTTTTGCCTACCATTTTATATTAATTCTTTGTTTTTTATTTATCTCTATGTTTTTTTGCAATTATCTATTCATGGACACATTAGTTTGGTTTATGATCATGTTATAATATTTTGAAATATTTTTGACATAGTGGTACTATACATCTCTCACTTGCAATAGCATCTCTCACTTAGTAATTAGCCTTATATGAGAGATGTATGCATTTCTTAGGATGTGTCTCACCACTTTGTCTGAATGAGTTGAAACTATTTTGTCAACATTGTACACCAAAATGAATGGTCCATGCAAGTTTTTAGATTTTTCTAGCTAGGTTATGGTATTGTAACAAATATCTTTACGAAATGCATCAAATAAGTACAGTAATTGGTAAACTAGGTCTGAAAAATGCATAACTGCACACAACATCATAGGTTGGTTCAATAAACATGCCATAGTTTAAAATGATTTGGAGAAAATGGTAGTATAGATCCATCACAAGCATGAACATCTCTCACTTAGTAATTAGCCTTATATGAGGGATGTATGCATTTGTGTAGGATGTATGTCACCACTTTGTCAGAATAAATTGCATTTTTTTGTTAACATTGTACACCAAAATGAAGTGTACATGCAAGTTTTTAGATTTTTCTAGCTAGGTTATGGTATTGTAACAAATATCTTTATGAAATGCATCAAATAATTACAGTAATTGGTAAACTAGGTCTGAAAAATGCATAAATACACACAACATCATAGGTTGGTTTAATAAACATCCCATTAAAGTTTAAAATGATTTGGAGAAAGTGGTAGTATAGATCCATCACAAGCATGAACATATCTCACTCAATAATTAGGCTCTATGTGAGAGATGTATGCATTTTTGTAGGATGTATGTCACCACTTTGTCAGAATAAATTGAATTTTTTGTCAACATTGTACACCAAAATGAAGTGTACATGCAAGTTTCTAGATTTTTCTAGCTACCTAAGGTTTTTTAGCACTTATTCTTTAGTAAAATAACAAATACTTACATTAATAGTTAAACTAGTTCTAAAAATTGCACCGGCACAAAACATCATGGTACACCTCCATCAACACCCCAAAAAAAGGTTGAAATGATTTGGAGAAACTAGTGCTATACATGTAAATAAATAAAAGAAAAATACAAAAATGATTGAAAAATGCCAAAAAAACCTACCTATACCAAGCTCAAACACAAGACACCATGGTTCATAGTAGCAAGGAGTTACCATTGCACTAATCACGTTTGTTCTTAGTAACAAAGCGCAGTTATATTTAATCATCAACTGTTCTCTGTCCAGGATGTAACCGAGCGCCTAGTTCAGAGTTCTGAATGCCCAGTTCATATTCTGCATTTTCAGATGCTAAACTGCCCAGTTCAGATTTCTGCATTTTTATGTTCTGCCCAGTTCAGAGTTCTGCCCAGTTCATGTTGAAATCTGCGATCACATGTAGTTCAATTTTCAGATTTTTAGACATCTAAACATGCAGTTCATTTTTCAGATTTACAGACATCTAAACATGCTTAGATCACATGAAACCCAGGTTCTGCATTTTCAGTTTTCAGACATCTAAACTTCAAGTTCTGCATTTTCAGTTTTCTGTTTTCATTTCTAGCAGATGGTCAGTTCATTTTTCAGATTTTCAGACATCTAAAGATGCAGTGCATTTTTCAGATTTTCAGACATCTAAACATGCTTAGATCACATGAAACCCAGGTTCTGCATTTTCAGTTTTCAGACATCTAAACTTCAAGTTCTGCATTTTCAGTTTTCTGTTTTCATTTCTAGCAGATGGTCAGTTCATTTTTCAGATTTTCAGATGGTCATTTTTCAGATTTTCAGATGGTCAGTTTTGACAATAAACCCAGCTTAGATTAAAACCCAGCTTAAATTTTGACAATAAATTAAAACTTGCTTAGATCACATGAACTGAAAATTGTTTCCCATAAACCCAGCTTAGATCACATGAACTGAAAATTTTCAGATGTTCAGTTCTGAAAATACAGAAAATACAGAATACACATTCAGTTCACCACAAATTCAGTTCACCCCAAATTCAGTATTTCAGACACACATTCAGTTCTGAAAATACAGAAAATACATTGTATCATCTAAACATGAACTGAATTTCAGACACACATTCAGTATGCTGTATTAATCTGAACTGAACAGTTCATAAATCAACTATCAATACTAGAAATCCTCATCTTCATCTTCTATGGACATGTCATCATTGTTGTCGTCGCCACCATCATTAAAATATTGAAACATTGTATCATCTTCCTCCTCATCCTGAAAGCTCTCTTGTGAGTTTTGGTGTTTGGATGACAACTCAATTAAAGGACTAACAAGTGTACTAAGTGTTGAACAGGTGCTTAAAGTAAAGCTAACAGGGTTCAACACAAGTGAACAAATGTGATGGTCCAAGAACTGGATTATGGATACATGATGGACATCACAAGTTAGATGGACATTGCAAAAGTGATACTTGGGTGCGTAGCTCGGAGACAACTGATCAAGCCAAGGACGGAGGCAAGAAGAGCTTCGAGGTACCAAGTGCACGGGAGAAGGTCAAGGAGGCTGAGTAACCCAAAGCCAAGGGTGAAGAAGAAGGCTTGCAAAGTCAAGGGTGATCGAGTTGAGAACAGCTACGGCACATCAAGGATCACTACATAAGGACGTGACTTACAACCAATGAGGTAACAGCTACAGTTATGTGGTGTAAGTCATAAGGCTCAAGATCAAGCTCTAAGAAGGAGATAAGGTCACTAGAAGGAGAACAAGTGTCAAAACCAGAACTGGAAGCAGCCCAAAAGAGCTAAGTCCATCTTGATCTTTAGTTTGGGTTGTTCCTATGTTTGGAGATGTTCTATGTGACCTTTGCAGGATGTTGGAGCTAAGAAATGTCAATCAAGTCAAGCTGACTTGATGATTTATAAGTCCAACATCAAAGCTCAAGCATGTGAAATGCTGTAGATGTAATAATTAAGAGAAGGTATGTTTCTAGACTTAGTACATTGGTTTTTGTGTACTAATATACTTGTCTAAGTGTTAGAAACAGAAGGAAGAAGAAAGAGGTGCAAATGGCTTGGCTGTGTACAGCCAAGACTCAGCTCAGTCTGGCACACCGGACTATCCGGTGGTGCACCGGACAGTGTCCGGTGGTGCACCGGACAGTGTCTGGTGCGCCAGGTTGAACACTGGTGAATAGGCCACTCTCGGGTCTTCGTCGGCGGCGTACGGCTAAAATTCACCGGACTGTCCGGTGGTGCACCGGACTATCCGGTGAGCCAACGGTCGGCTGAGCCAACGGTCGGCCATGCAATCCGCGTGTGACGCATGGCCGAGCCAACGGTCGGTAGGGGCACCGAACTGTCTGGTGTGCACCGGACAGTGTCCGGTGCGCCAACGGCTCCAGGACTGCAACGGTCGACTGCCCCATTTAAGGAAGGAAATCGGGCACCGGACAGTGTCCGGTGGTGCACCGGACTGTCCGGTGCGTCACCCGACAGAAGGCAAGATTTGCCTTCCTGGATTGCTTCAAACGGCTCCTAGGCCCCTTGTGCCTATAAAAGGGACCCCTAGGCGCCTCAAGCAAAGTATGAGTGCAGCCAACAAGTGTAGACATCACTCGAATTAATTCTCACTCTCCCTCTTGTGTGTATCTCTCTAGTTTGTGTAGAAGGCAAAGCTATAAGCCTTTAGAGAGTGGAGAAGTGCTGCTAAGAGCAAGAGCAAGGTCTTGAGAGTATCGTTACTCTACCGGGGTGCTGCCAAGAAGTTTGTAAGCAGCCGCGGTTTTGTTGTAACCCAACTCATCATAGTGAAAGGCTCTATCTATCATACTGACAGATCTGAGCAAACGGAGGAAGGAGTTGAAATAGACTCCAAGCCCAGGTGTGGCTAACTCCAACGAGGACTAGGCAAGCATTTCAGGCTTGGCCGAACCTCGGGATAAATCCTTGCGTCTGTATGCTCTGTTCTGTATTGTATCCTGACTCTCTGTCTTACTCGCCTTTATATCTGCACTTCAATACTTATCTATGGTATAAGCTTTATTTGAAGTGCAGGACATTTTGAGACAGGATCTTCTATTCCGCTGCAACCTACTTGAAGGATCTTCTCACTCCACTGCGTACAAAGTCTTCGAGTAGAGTAAGAATTTAAGTTTTAAAGTGAAAAGTTTTATTCGCCTATTCACCCCCCCCCTCTAGGCGACATCCAGATCCTGTTCCCGGGTCAAAGGGAACTTTCAATTGGTATCAGAGCTAGGCCTCTCCTGTGTGGGCTTAGCCGTCCGGAGATGACGATGTCGTCACATGAGGTAACTGTAGAACTTCTTTTAGGCAATGGCTCTAATTACAAGTCTTGGTCTGTCTCTATTTATAATGCTTTCATGAGTGTTGATCCTGATTTGAGACAGGTCTTTAGTAGAAGTATTTTTCACACTAATGTTAGTAAAAATCCTTCTAATGATGAACTAAGATGTCTATCTCTAAATCACCATGCTTGCAACATCTTAGTTGATTCTCTTTCTAGAGATGCCTATTTTGCCATCATGAGTAGTGATAATGATTTATTTGTTGATGCTCATGATTTATGGAATAGAATTAAAGAAAGATATTTTGTGGCAAATTGTACTACTCCTACTCCCTATATTGCTTGTGATGTTAACCTTTCAAAGGGAAAAGAACAAGAACGATGGGCACCAAACGATGAATCCACCTCGTCAACAGGTTTGTTCTCCACCAGTAATAAATGTTTTATTGCTAACAATGACGATGGAGACGAAAGCCATGATGAGGAGGAATATGAGGATGATAGCGTGGATGAATCTTCATCACCACAAGGTGCATATTCCTGTATTGCTTCCACCAACATTGATGACAGGGAAAATGAGACCGACGATGTGGAAGAAGAGGAGATTCGCCGTTTCTACATCCATCTCAACAAAGAGGACAAAGCGCTCTGGATTAAACTGTTGAGAAGGAACAAGGAACAAGGCGAGACGCTTCTCAGGCTAGAGGAGACTCTCATCAAAACAAACAACAGCCTGGAGAAGATGACCAAAGAACATGAGGAGCTAAAGTGCTCTCATGATATCTTGGTCCAACGGTATGATTCAATTCTAATTGAGCAAAGTAGAAATGATGATGCTTTATCTTGTGTTGCTCAACTTAGAATGAGAAATGCCATGCTTGAGAGGCAAGTTGAATTGCTAAGTCATGATAAACTAGCTCTCACTGAAAAATATGATTCAATGTCTTATTCTCATGATAATCTCTTAGATAGTCATATCATGCTTAATGTTGCTCATGAGGTTATAATTGCGAACTTAAATTCATGTGAACCTCATTCTCGCACGTGTGTGCATTTGAATTGTATATCACCATGTGCTAACCCCTGTCACTTAAAAGAAAGTCAATCATTGATTGAGCAACAAGTTTTAGAGACACAAAAGAAATTGTGTGGGAACAAGAAGCAAAGACAACTAAGGTGAAGACGCATTGCTCAACTCTCTCAAGATATCCACGGGCGTGTGGTGAAGAAGCTTGAGAAAGGAAAAACTGCAGCAAGTGTTAAGCTCAATAAGAAGAATGTTCCTAAAGATGAAGAAATCAACATGAGCTTGAAAAAAGGTAAAGATTCAATTAATCATGTTGTTTGCACTGACCTTTTCTCTATGTCATCCAAGAACAAAAAGAGAAAAGGGAAAAGGAGGTGCTTTAAGTGCAACAAGTCAGGACACCTCATTGTGTCGTGTCCATACACCAACAAGGGTGAAGGGATAAGGAGATGCTTCGGATGCAATGACAAGAACCACACGATCACTTCTTGTCCTCTATTGACAAATCAAGCATGTGCAGTCTCCAAGATGACTCTCACCAAGGAAAATGACAAACAGCAAGCGTCATGTCAGGTTCAGCGACGCTTCTGCTACAAGTGTGGTGAGCAGGGTCATCTATCTAAGGTATGTAATAAAGGTGAGGTTCCTAAGCAAGTAAATTTATCTCAATCTTATTCGCTTAGGAAACCCAAATCGTACTCTTGTGCTAGATCAGTCATGAGATCACCTAGGACTAGCACAAATGCTATTTGGGTACCAAAAGCACTTTTAGTTGAACATCATGGACCCATCCCAAGGTGGGTACCAAACTGTGCTAACTAGACTATGCAGGTGCCTTGAGATGGACTGGAGACCATGGGAGAGCTTAATACGGTTAACTCAAACTCTATGCTTAAGCTGTTAATTGTTTTGGTGTTTATTCATTGACCCAAGGTTGAATTATTGTAAGACACTAATCCCATGTTCATCTCAAGTGAAATAAGTTGTAGAGGTCCCTAATCATCATTGGTGAATCAAGCAAAGGACCTTAATTGTGCATCTGACTCTCCAAAGGACGGTACCTGTGCATTATCAATATTGCTCTTAAAGTTGAATGTCGTGCTATCTGTCCTTGGAGTAGTTAAGCTTTGAAAACTGCTTGTGTTGGATTCTTGTTAATAATTGATTCATGTTTTTAAAGATCACATTCATGTTAGCTTAAACATGACTAGGTGCTCTCTAAGTCATATCTTTTGAATCGTCAATTGGGTAGCCTATCATTTGATATATTTACCATGATTAATCCTTTATGTGTTCATGAATAAACATGTTTTTCTTTGTAAATCATGCTATACGTGTGTAATGAGTAACCCATGTGTGCAAGCATGACATCTTGTTTAGTCCATGTTCACATGATTACCCTATTTTAGCACTATGTGTTATGCCTCTAATGCAACCCTCTCGAGCTATGTAGCGCATAAACAATAGGAAACTTGTGGTAATAAATGATGCTCTCATGGCCATACAAGGCAAAGGTATGGAAAATGGAACTATGCAATTTCATGAAATGTCTTGAAGTTCCATTGATTGTGATCACGGCTATGTTCTTGCATTTCATTGGTAGTATCTTGGCTTAGGTGACTTATGTCTTAAAATGTTGTCTCTATTGGTATATCTAAGGAACCCTTTTAATTATGATGTACTTAGACATTGCGCTTTGTATGCATGATCGTGTTGTTCTTCAATTGGTACTTTCAATTAGTATTTATGGTGCAATGATTGTCACGGCTAAAGCATGTCTAAGTTGCGTATAATTGTTATACTTCCTATGAGTATTCAATTGGCTTAA
Source organism: Zea luxurians (assembly GCA_029449295.1). NCBI lineage: Eukaryota > Viridiplantae > Streptophyta > Magnoliopsida > Poales > Poaceae > Zea > Zea luxurians. The sequence continues at coordinate 96,012,163 of JAOPSE010000015.1, read as the reverse complement.
GTGCTCCTGAGGCATGCATCGCTGTATTTAGTCAACCTTTCATTTAGCCTTCAATTGGTATTAAGTGACTTTTCATTTGATATTCAAATTGGTATCTTTGTGTGATGAAAGTGATAAAGTATGCCTTGACCAAGATATGCTGTGATCCCCTCTAGTTCTGAGGAAGCTAGAATGTGCAAAGTGCAAGTCATTCAAATACTTGATGCACAACTTGAGGGGGAGCACACATAACTTGTGTCTTTTGAGACTAATTGTATTTTGAGCAATCTTGTGTAGTCTCAAGGTGGAAAAGAGGAGATGAGCAAGAAATGGAGAAATCAGGACTAGGGTATCTCTGTAAGTCAAGGAATTGGTATCTTAAGTCATGAGTAATTGCATATTTTTAGATTGCTCATGCTCTATAAAATTTGGTGATAATAGATACTCATCTTTGAAATATCATACGGCTATGATAATAAATGATCTTGCAATTGGTATCTTTCAATTGGTAGTCGTGATAGTTTGCTTCAACTGACACCTTTTAATAACCATTAGAATAGAAGTTTCTTCTTGTGCCCAATACTATAACTTGTTCTAAGTTTGGTGTCTTAGCAACAAGAAAAGGTTAGGATAAAGAATCAGGCACAAGTGTGAAGAAGCTCTCGAGAGATTAAATACTTTCAAGATGGGAAGTGCACTACAACATGGTAAAGGTACAAAAGGAAGTATTAATCTTTTTGGGTATATGTATCTTACTTAAATGTTGATGGTGCATATGTTCAATTAGTAAGGAGGAGTTTTGATAGTGTGTTTTCCTCCTAAAACACCCTGCTGTCCCTTGACATCATCCTATGTTCTTGCTTGAGTATGGTTTTTGGTGTTTGATGTCAAAGGGGGAGAAGTTGTGCATTAAAGCTTATCTCAACCTGAGAGGAAAGCTTATCCTAAGGGGTGATGTGTTAGTTTGAGCATTGTTAGTGTGTTATTGATAAATCTTATCATATGCTTCGTGCAGTATGATATGTATTGCATCATATGGACTAGTGTTTCCGCTGCTATGAATTAATTGGCTTCTATAGTATAATAGATAGTCATGTGGTTAATGGTGCTTTAAGATTAAAGATGCTTTAAGATTGATTTAATTTGGTATCTTAGCTTAAATTGGTATCTTAATGGTGAATAGTGGTAGGTTGATCTTCCTATGATATATCGGTGTTTAACTCTGATTATGTGCATTTGTATGTTAAAGCATCATGGTTTGATTCTTGACACAATGCATCCCAAAAATGCTAAGGTGTAGAAATGCTTCGAATTGCCTAAGTATGTGCAAATTGGAGTCTGAGACCAAAATTATGTTTTCGAAGTAAGCACATATTTAGGGGGAGCATTCTATAAACTTAGAATTCAAAATTTGTGTTTCAAATCTTATTCTTATGTAAGCTTTAATTGTGTTGCCATCAATCACCAAAAAGGGGGAGATTGAAAGCTCTCTTGTGAGTTTTGGTGTTTGGATGACAACTCAATTAAAGGACTGACAAGTGTACTAAGTATTGAACAGGTGCTTAAAGTAAAGCTAACAGGGTTCAACACAAGTGAACAAATGTGATGGTCCAAGAACTGGATTATGGATACATGATGGACATCACAAGTTAGATGGACATTGCAAAAGTGATACTTGGGTGCGTAGCTCGGAGACAACTGATCAAGCCAAGGACAGAAGGCAAGAAGAGCTTCAAAGTACCAAGTGCACGGGAGAAGGTCAAGGAGGCTGGGTAACCCAAAGCCAAGGGTGAAGAAGAAGGCTTGCAAAGTCAAGGGTGATCGAGTTGAGAACAACTACGGCACATCAAGGATCACTACATAAGGACGTGACTTACAACCAATGAGGTAACAGCTACAGTTATGTGGTGTAAGTCATAAGGCTCAAGATCAAGCTCTAAGAAGGAGATAAGGTCACTAGAAGGAGAACAAGTGTCAAAACCAGAACTGGAAGCAGCCCAAAAGAGCTAAGTCCATCTTGATCTTTAGTTTGGGTTGTTCCTATGTTTGGAGATGTTCTATGTGACCTTTGCAGGATGTTGGAGCTAAGAAATGTCAATCAAGTCAAGCTGACTTGATGATTTATAAGTCCAACATCAAAGCTCAAGCATGTGAAATGCTGTAGATGTAATAATTAAGAGAAGGTATGTTTCTAGACTTAGTACATTGGTTTTTGTGTACTAATATACTTGTCTAAGTGTTAGAAACAGAAGGAAGAAGAAAGAGGTGCAAATGGATTGGCTGTGTACAGCCAAGACTCAGCTCAGTCTTGCACACCGGACTGTCCGGTGGTGCACCGGACAGTGTCCGGTGCACCAGGTTAAACACTGGTGAATAGGCCACTCTCGGGTCTTCGTCGGCAGCGTACGGCTAAAATTCACCGGACTGTCCAGTGGTGCACCAGACTATCCGGTGAGCCAACGGTCGGCTGAGCCAACGGTCGGCCGTGCAATCCGCGTGTGACGCGTGGCCGAGCCAATGGTCTGTAGGGGCACCGGACTGTCCGGTGTGCACCGGACAGTGTTCGGTGCGCCAACGGCTCCAGGACTGCAACGGTCGACTGCCCCATTTAAGGAAGGAAATCGGGCACCGGACAGTGTCCAGTGGTGCACCGGACTGTCCGGTGCGCCACCCGATAGAAGGCAAGATTTGCCTTCCTGGATTGCTTCAAACGGCTCCTAGGCCCCTTGTGCCTATAAAAGGGACCCCTAGGCGCCTCAAGCAAAGTATGAGTGCAGCCAACAAGTGTAGACATCACTCGAATTAATTCTCACTCTCCCTCTTGTGTGTATCACTCTAGTTTGTGTAGAAGGCAAAGCTATAAGCCTTTAGAGAGTGAAGAAGTGCTGCTAAGAGCAAGAGCAAGGTCTTGAGAGTATCGTTACTTTGCCGGGGTGCTGCCAAGAAGTTTGTAAGCAGCCGCGGTTTTGTTGTAACCCAACTCATCATAGTGAAAGGCTCTATCTGTCATACTGACAGATCTGAGCAAACAGAGGAAGGAGTTGAAATAGACTCCAAGCCCAGGTGTGGCTAACTCCAACGAGGACTAGGCAAGCATTTCAGGCTTGGCCGAACCTCGGGATAAATCCTTGCGTCTGTATGCTCTGTTCTGTATTGTATCCTGACTCTCTGTCTTACTCGCCTTTATATCTGCACTTCAATACTTATCTGTGGTATAAGCTTTATTTGAAGTGCAGGACATTTTGAGACAGGATCTTCTATTCCGCTGCAACCTACTCGAAGGATCTTCTCACTCCACTGCGTACAAAGTCTTCGAGTAGAGTAAGAATTTAAGTTTTAAAGTGAAAAGTTTTATTCGCCTATTCACCCCCCTCTAGGCGACATCCAGATCCTGTTCCTGGGTCAAAGGGAACTTTCACATCCTCACTATCTTCAAGAATAATAGCAGCTTCCTTCTTTTTTCTTATTAGTTCCTCTAAATTGCCTTCAATTAGACTGGCTTCTCCACCTTCAACATTGTGCAGAACCTGATTATCATCACCTTGTTGCACTATATGCTCTGTATCAAAACAATAATCATCCTGATGCACATCATTACTGCCCTCATATTTTTCAGCCACATCATAAATATTCCTATGTTCAAATTTCTGCACAACTCGGAAATCTTTACATTGTGGAGTTGTGTCTTGCAGGTAAAATATATTTTTCGCTTGGTCTGCCAAGATAAAAGGATCGGACTTGTACCAAAATGACTGCACATTGATGGATTTGAAATGGCTGTCATCTCGAATGCCCACAATCTTTCCTACTTGGTTGTACCAATCGCATCGAAATACAACCACCGACCGACGAACTTGATAATTCGAGTTATATTGTAACTCAATTACCTCTTTAAGGACACCATAAAAATCTATGTTCTCCCCATTATGTTCACCTTCAGTCATTACACCACTATTTTGTGTCTGCATGAACTTCTCACGATCCACTGTGCTAAACCGCACTCCATTAATCTTGCAAGCTGTACTAGTCTTAACTCGCCGAGCTGGGCCACATGACAGTGCCCATAGTCCTTCGCTAACCAATTCTGGATTCTCATTACGCTTCTTCTCAACCTGTTGCAACAAAATTACTCAGCTGAGCAATTACATATGCATACCAAAAACTTTAGTAAACCTATAACATAAAAGTTTAGTGACTTACATGGGACATAAACCACTTTGCAAATCCTTGTTGAACCATTCGATCAACATCATTTGGACGTGCACCTTGCTACGATAGCTCCTCCCTGTACAGACTGCATGGCATACTTTATTCATAAGCATATTTTCAAATTTAATAAACATAACATATAAATTATGTAGCACATACCAAACTAACTTACATCAAATATTCCTATACTTCATCAGCATTATGTAGCACATACCAAACTAACTTATTCATGATAGCATCATCAATGTACTCAGTCTTAGTAGCTCCAACAAGAGTACCACCATGCTTAAAAACAGACATGTCATTAGGCAATGGCATCTCTGTACCACTATCATCATCCCGGTTAAATCTAGTGTCAACATCCTTCATGTACCTAGAACAAAATGTTAAGGTATCACTTGCCATATATGCCTCAGCAATTGATCCTTCCGGCCTAGCCCTGTTCCTTACAAAATTTTTCAAAGTGCCTAGTCGCCTTTCTATTGGGTACATCCATCCATACTGAACAGGTCCTCTAAGCATTGCCTCATCGGGAAGATGGACACTCAAGTGCACCATGACATCAAAGAAGGCAGGTGGAAAGATTTTCTCAAGCTTGCATAGGATCAATGAAATATCTCCTTTTAGCCGTTGCACAACATCTATCCGTAGATTTCTACTACATAGTTCCCTGAAGAAGGTCCCCAGCTCTGCAATTGCTTCATATACATCCTTCCTCACCAGTCCTCTAAGGCCAGCGGCTATGATTCTCTGTAGGAGTATGTGGCAAGAATGTGTTTTCAGTTTTCCAACCACCTTTGAACCATCTTCACTTAAGTATCTTGCTAGGTTATCCGCAAATCCATCAGGAAACTTGATACCTTTGAGGAACTTGTAAAACTCGACTTTCTGATCCTTCCCCAACACATATGGAGCAGGTGGAGCCCTGCAGGCTGAGTTGCCATCTTGTTGCAAGTGCAGTTCAGGTCTTATGCCCATATCATACAAATCTAGCCTTGCATTATGTGTGTCCTTGGACTTGCCTGGTATACTAAGTAGTGTGCAAAGAATATTTTCACATACATTTTTCTCTATGTGCATCACATCGAGATTATGTGGAAGCATCAAATCTTTCCAATATGGCAATTGCCACAACCCAGATTTCCGGCTATAAATCTTTGGACCGTCACTACTATGCTTCCTTTTATTTCCAGTAATGTCAGCCTGCTTCCCTGGCCTGACATCTTTCACCTTCTCTAGCTCTTGTAGGACCTCATCCACAGTGAACCTGCCAGGCACAACTTTGTTTTCATGCTTACCATTGAAATCCAAGCTATTCCGCCATGAATGTGTCCTTTTAAGGTAACGACAATGTCCAATGTAGCATAACTTGTTCCTTATTGCCATAGACAATGGATTCTTGTCGCAATAAATACATGCATAATACCCTTTTGTTGTTCGCCCAGATAACGTGGCCAGCGCTGGATAATCATGTATACACCATAGTACAGTAGCACGAAGGTCGAACTTCCTACCAGTACATGCATCATAGGTCTTGACACCCTTCCATAGCTTCAGCAGTTCTTCAAATAGGGGCTCAAGGAACAAATCAAAATCCTTTCCTGGACATCTTGGACCTAGGATGAGTAAAGACATAAAGTAGTTTGTTGGATTCACGCATTCCCATGGTGGGAGATTAAGCGGTGTCACAAGCACTGGCCACATACTGTACTGGGTACTCATGTTGCCAAATGGATTGAATCCATCGGTAGCTAAGGCTAGCCTCAGGTTCCTCGGATCATTTGCAAAATTTGGGTACTTTCAGTCAAAGTCCTTCCACGCTTCCCCATCAGCTGGATGGCTCATCACATTGGCGACTGGCTTCCTCACTTTCTTGTGCCATTGTGTTTCCTCTGAAGTTTGTTTTGAAGCAAAAATTCTTTTCAACCTTGGCAACAGTGGAAAATGCCTCAAAACCTTATGTGGAACCCGCTTCGAACCAGTTTCATATTTCCATCTAGACTCCATGCATACTGGGCACTCATTCAATTTAGCATTAACATTCCGAAACAACACACAATTGTTCTTGCACACATGGATGTTTTCGTATCCAAGGCCCAATTCTTTAAGATATTTCATGGCCTCATTATATGATTTTGGCAACTCACTGTTAGGGTATCCATCGGACATCAGCTTCATCATTGCTGAAAATGCTGTATTGCTGATTCGATAACGAGACTTCATATACAACATCCTCACTGTGACGGAACCTTCCAAGTCATTAGGCCCACCTACGGTTGTCCTTGTCCAACAGACATCAGGCAACCCCGTAGATGTTCCTGAATCACTTGATAAGTTCGGTATCTTTCCTTACCTTTCCAGGAACGTTTCACCCGTCTTGCAGACATTACAGAACATCGGAGATATCAAAATGCGGAAGTGATTACATAAACTTACATTTATTTAAAAAGTAAGATTTAGTTACTTATTACAGACCAGAAAATATAAACGAGTGCAGAGTAGTATTATTACATACCAAGGGAGGCAAAAACTCCTCCCATAAAAGTTTATACACAAAAGTTTTTATGGAGGACCATGTCCTCCTGCATCTTCATTGCTGATTTTCATCCTGGGGAACCACCTTGGTACAAAAGCAACAGAAATCTGCTGCTCCCTCACCTAAAAACAACGAGGGAATAAACCCTGAGTATGGAATTACTCAGCAAGTCTTACCCGACTAAAGAAAAGACTCTCAAGGGTATGCTGGTTATAAGGGAGTCAAGGTAAGGCTTAACAAGAATCAAAGACTCTGTTTTTGCGGAAAAGCTTACTATGAGTGGATCCTTAAAAATCCAGTTTTATTTTCAGGTTAAGTAAAGTTACCTGCATCTAGAGTTCTTTCTACCCTAGTTCAAACACTTGTCCTGCACTAGCCAGTTTCTCATCAATCCCTTCATCTTTAGTGGATTGCTACGTGTAAGTCAGTGGCCAAGTCTCCATAACCGCGGAGGTACGGCGATCCGAATCGATTATACTCAGCTGAGGATCTCCGATCACACGACATATGTAGCACTTAACCCTTGCATATGTCAACCCGCCACCGGGTTTCTTAAGACCAGATCAGGTTCACGCAAACCGAGAGCACAGATACACCACCGTCCAGCCTCTTGCCACGGAGGGTTGAGAGCACCTAGAGGGGGGGGGTGAATAGGTGATCCTGTAAAAACTTCAAACTTAAGCCACAAAAACTTGTTAAGCGTTAGCACGATTATTGCCAAGTGGCTAAGGTGAAGTCTCAACAAAACACAATACCACAAAAGATCAAGCACAGATGTGACACAGTGGTTTATCCCGTGGTTCGGCCAAGACCAACGCTTGCCTACTCCACGTTGTGGCGTCCCAACGGACGAGGGTTGCAATCAACCCCTCTCAAGCGGTCCAAAGACCCACTTGAATACCACAGTGTTTTGTTTTGCCTTTCACTATCCCGTTTGCAAGGAATCTCCACAAATTGGAGTCTCTTGCCCTTACAAGTATATGATCACAAAGAAACACAGAGTAAGGGAGGGAAGCAACACACACAAATCCACAGCAAAAGCGCACACACACGGCCAAGAATCGAGCTCACAAGACTATCTCAGAGTTCTCACTTAGAACAGAGCTCGAATCACTTAGAAACACAAACGAATGCGCAGAGACTTAGTGTGGATGATCAAGAATGCTCAAAGGTTGCTTGTGTGTCTCCTCCATGCGCCTAGGGGCTCCTTTTATAGCCCCAAGGCAGCTAGGAGCCGTTGAGAGCAAATCCGGAAGGCCATCCTTGCCTTCTGTCGTCGGGGGCACCGGACAGTCCGGTGCACACCGGACACTGTCCGGTGCCCGATTTGTTTCCATATCTGGCGCTTTCGACCGTTGCCGACCGTTGGAGATGTGGGAGCCGTTGGCGCACCGGACATGTCCGGTGCACACCGGACAGTCCGGTGCCGTCTTCCGACCGTTGGCTCCGCCACGTGTCCCGCGCAGATTGCGCGGCCGACCGTTGGCTCGGCCGACCGTTGGCTCACCGGACAGTCTGGTGCACACCGGAGAGTCCGGTGAATTTTAGCCGTACGCCGTCGGCGAATTCCCGAGAGCGGCCAGTTCGCTCCGAGCCAGCCTGGCGCACCGGACACTGTCCGGTGCACACCGGACAGTCCGGTGCTCCAGACCGAGCTGAGTCTTGGCTGCACACAGCCAAGTCATTTCCTCCTCTTCTCTCTTCTTCTTCTTTCTGTTTCTAACACTTAGACAAATATATTAGTACACAAAAACAATGTACTAAGGCTTAGAAACATACCTTTATCTCATGATTTGCACCTTGTTCATCCATGTACATAAATTCACAATTAAGCACATGTGTTGGCACTCAATCACCAAAATACTTAGAAATGGCCCAAGGGCACATTTCCCTTTCAATCTCCCCCTTTTTGGTGATTTATGCCAACACAACATAAAGCAACTAGAACAAGTGCAAACTCACTTCAAATAAAACTTAAATTTATTTTGAATCGATTTTGGCATATATGGATCATCCTTTGCCACCACTTGGTTTGTTTTTGCAAATCAAACTCAAATCTCTATCTCTAAGTTAAACACACATGTTGAAGCATAAAGAGAGTCATTCCAAAAGAGATTGATCAAAGATTTCAAAAACTCCCCCTTTTCCCATAATCAACTACTTCTCCCAAAAGAAGCCAACTTTGAAAAGAGAGTCAACAAAGAGAGTTTTGACAAACCAAAAGCTCTACTCTACTATTTTCAAATTTCTCAAGTGGTAGCTGATCCATTTATTGCTTTGGCCTTTATTTTCTCCCCCTTTGGCATCAAACACCAAAACGGGATCAATTTTGGCCCTTTAACCCCATTGCCTCACAAAAATCTTCAATTAAGAGCAAATGGCAATAAGAGTTCATGAGATGAACTTGGAATAAGTTACCCCTCAGCGGAGTGCAGTGGAAGTCTTTCATGGTCCAAGTCCACCTTTTCCTTTTCAATTCTCCTTTGTGACTAAAACAGCAAACTCAAACATATGGTTAGTCTCAAAGGGTCAAGTTGTAACACATCTCCCCCTAAACATGTGCATCACTTTGCAACGGACTTGTGAGGTCCAGGGAGTGTTTGGACAACTTGAGCACCATGATAAGCAACAAAATGCAAAAAGGAACATGATCAAAAGCATGAATACATGTATGCTACAATTCAATCCAAGTTCCGCGAATCTAAGACATTTAGCTCACTACGCAACCTGCAAAAGGTCTTCTCATCTAAAGGCTTGGTAAAGATATCGGCTAGCTGGTTCTCGGTGCTAACATAAAACACTTCGATATCTCCCTTTTGCTGGTGGTCTCTCAAAAAGTGATGCCGGATGTCAATGTGCTTTGTGCGGCTGTGCTCAACAGGATTTTCCGCTATTCGGATAGCACTCTCATTGTCACATAGGAGTGGGACTTTGCTCAGATTGTAGCCAAAGTCCCTGAGGGTTTGCCTCATCCAAAGTAGTTGCGCGCAACACTGACCTGCGGCAACATACTCGGCCTCAGCGGTGGATAGGGCAACGGAGGTTTGTTTCTTAGAGTTCCATGACACCAGTGACCTTCCTAAGAATTGGCACGTCCCTGATGTACTCTTCCTATCGACCTTACATCCAGCATAGTCGGAATCTGAGTACCCAATCAAGTCAAAGTTAGACCCCTTTGGATACCAGATCCCGAAGCAAGGCGTAGCGACTAAATATCTAAGAATTCGCTTCACCGCCACCAAGTGACACTCCTTAGGATCGGATTGAAATCTAGCACACATGCATACGCTAAGCATAATATCCGGTCTACTAGCACATAAATAAAGCAAAGAACCTATCATTGACCGGTATGCTTTTTGATCAACGGACTTACCTCCTTTGTTGAGGTCGGTGTGTCCGTCGGTTCCCATCGGCGTCTTTGCGGGCTTGGCGTCCTTCATCCCAAACCTCTTTAGCTGATCTTGCGTGTACTTCGTTTGGGAGATGAAGGTGCCGTCCTTGAGTTGCTTCACTTGGAACCCAAGGAAGTAGTTCAACTCGCCCATCATCGACATCTCGAATTTCTGCGTCATCACCCTGCTAAATTCTTCACAAGACTTTTGGTTAGTAGAACCAAATATTATGTCATCGACATAAATTTGGCACACAAACAAATCACCATCACAAGTCTTTGTAAAAAGAGTTGGATCGGCTTTCCCAACCTTGAAAGCATTAGCAATTAAGAAATCTCTAAGGCATTCATACCATGCTCTTGGGGCTTGTTTAAGTCCATAGAGCGCCTTCGAGAGCTTACACACGTGGTCGGGGTACCGCTCATCCTCGAAGCCAGGGGGTTGCTCCACGTACACCTCCTCCTTTATTGGCCCGTTGAGAAAAGCGCTCTTCACATCCATTTGGTACAACCTGAAAGATTGGTGAGCGGCATATGCTAGCAAGATACGAATGGACTCTAGCCTAGCCACAGGAGCAAAAGTCTCCTCAAAGTCCAAACCTGCGACCTGGGCATAACCTTTTGCCACAAGTCGAGCCTTGTTCCTCGTCACCACTCCGTGCTCGTCCTGTTTGTTGCGGAACACCCACTTGGTTCCCACAACATTTTGCTTGGGACGAGGCACCAGCGTCCAAACTTCATTGCGCTTGAAGTTATTGAGTTCCTCCTGCATGGCCAACACCCAATCCGGATCTAGCAAGGCCTCCTCTACCCTGAAAGGCTCAATAGAGGAGACAAAAGAGTAATGCTCACAAAAATTAACTAATCGAGATCGAGTAGTTACTCCCTTGCTAATGTCACCCAAAATTTGGTCGACGGGATGATCCCTTTGAATCATCGCTCGAACTTGGGTTGGAGGTGCCGGTTGTGCTTCTTCCTCCATCACGTGATCATCTTGTGCTCCCCCTTGATCACACGCCTCCTTTTGATGAACCTGTTCATCGTCTTGAGTTGGGGGATGCACCATCGTTGAGGAAGAAGGTTGATCTCGTTCATCTTGTTCCTGTGGCCGAACGTCTCCAATCGCCATGGTTCGTATAGCGGCCGTTGGAACATCTTCTTCATCTACATCATCACAATCAACAACTTGCTCTCTTGGAGAGCCATTAGTCTCATCAAATACAACGTCGCTAGAGACTTCAACCAAACCCGATGATTTGTTGAAGACCCTATACGCCTTTGTATTTGAATCATAACCTAATAAAAACCCTTCTACAGCTTTGGGAGCAAACTTAGAATTTCTACCCTTCTTCACTAGAATGTAGCACTTGCTCCCAAAAACACGAAAGTAAGATACATTGGGTTTGTTACCGGTTAGTAGCTCATATGACGTCTTCTTGAGGAGGCGGTGAAGGTAGACCCTGTTGATGGCGTGGCAAGCCGTGTTCACGGCTTCCGACCAAAAGCACTCGGGGGTCTTGAACTCTCCAAGCATCGTCCTCGCCATATCGATTAGCGTCCTGTTCTTCCTCTCTACCACACCATTTTGCTGTGGTGTGTAGGGAGCGGAGAACTCGTGCTTGATCCCTTCCTCCTCAAGAAACTCCTCCACTTGAAGGTTCTTGAACTCGGACCCGTTGTCGCTCCTTATCTTCTTCACCTTGAGCTCAAACTCATTTTGAGCTCTCCTGAGGAAGCGCTTGAGGGTCCCTTGGGTTTCAGACTTATCCTGCAAAAAGAACACCCAAGTGAAGCGGGAAAAGTCATCAAAAATAACTAAACCATACTTACTTCCTCCTATGCTTAGATAGGCGACGGGTCCGAAGAGGTCCATATGCAGCAGCTCCAGAGGTCTTGACGTGGTCATCACATTCTTGCTGTGATGCGCTCCTCCCACCTGTTTACCTGCCTGACAAGCTGCACAAGGTCTATCTTTTTCGAAATGCACATTTGTTAGACCTATCACGTGTTCTCCCTTTAGAAGCTTGTGGAGGTTCTTCATCCCCACATGTGCTAAGCGGCGATGCCACAGCCAGCCCATGCAAGTCTTAGCCATTAAGCATGCATCTAGACCAGCCTCTTCTTTTGCAAAATCAACTAAATAAAGCTTGCCGTCTAGTACACCCTTAAAAGCTAGTGAACCATCACATCTTCTAAAGACAGTCACATCTACATTTGTAAATAAACAATTATATCCCATTTGACATAATTGACTAACAGATAGCAAATTATATCCAAGACTCTCCACTAAGAATACATTTGAGATAGAATGCTCATTAGAAATTGCAATTTTACCTAACCCTTTTACCTTGCCTTGATTCCCATCACCGAATATAATTGAATCTTGGGAATCCTTATTCTTGACGTAGGAGGTGAACATCTTCTTCTCCCCCGTCATATGGTTTGTGCATCCGCTGTCGATAATCCAGCTTGAACCCCCGGATGCATAAACCTGCAAGGCAAATTTAGGCTTGGGTCTTAGGTACCCAACTCTTGTTGGGTCCTGCAAGGTTAGCACAAATGTCCTTAGGGACCCAAATGCAAGTCCTGTCTCCCTTGCATTTTGCCCCTAACTTCCTAGCAACTATTTTCCTATCCTTTCTACAAATAGCAAAGGAAGTGTTTAAAGCACAATAAATTATAGAAGGTTCATTCCCTACTTTCCTAGGAGCATGAATAACATTCTTTCTAGGCACATGAGCAATATTTCTCCTAGGCATATGTACAACATTTCTCCTACACATATTCCTATCATGCTTATAAGAAGAACTAGAAGCAAACATGGCATGAGAATCATAAACATGTGAATCAAAATCATTATAAGCATTTCTAGCATTTCTCCTATCACTATACATAAAAGCAAGGTTCCTTTTAGCACTACTAGCCATAGGGGCCTTCCCTTTCTCCTTGACGAAGATGGCAGCCTTATGGCTTGTTAAGTTCTTGGCCTCTCTCTTGAAGCCAAGACCATCCTTAATTGAGGGGTGTCTACCAACCGTGTAGGCATCCCTTGCAAATTTTATTTTATCAACTTCATTCTTGCTAGTCTTAAGTTGGGCATTAAGACTAGCCAATTCCTCATTTAATTTGGAAATTAAAACTAGGTGTTCACTACAGGCATCAACATCGAAATCCTTACACCTAGTGCAAATCTTAACATGTTCTACACAAGATTTAGATTTATTTGCTACTTCTAACTTAGCATTTAAATCATTGTTAACACCTTGTAAAGTAGAAATGGTTTCATGACAAGTAGATAGTTCATAAGAAAGCATTTCATTTCTTTTTACTTCTAAAGCATATGATTTTTGTGCCTCTACAAATTTATCATGTTCATCATACAATAAATCCTCTTGCTTTTCTAAAAGCCTATCCTTTTCATTCAATGCATCAATCAATTCATTGATTTTATCTATCTTAGATCTATCTAAGCCCTTGAACAAGCATGAATAATCTATGTCATCATTATCACTAGACTCACTATCACTAGAAGAAGCATAAGTGGGATCTTGAGTACTCACCTTCTTCTCCCTTGCCATAAGACATGTGAGACGCTCGTTGGGGAAGAGAGCCGATTTGTTGAAGGCAGTGGCGGCGAGTCCTTCGTTGTCGGAGTCGGAGGAGGAGCAATCCGAGTCCCACTCCTTTCCTAGATGCGCCTCGCCCTTTGCCTTCTTGTATTGTTTCTTCTTCTCTCTTTTGTTCCCCTTTTCCTGGTCACTTTCATTATCGGGACAGTTAGCGATAAAATGACCAAGCTTACCGCATTTGAAGCATGAGCGCTTCCCTTTGGTCTTGGTCTTGCTTGGCTGCCCCTTGCGACCATTTAGCGCCGTCTTGAATCTCTTGATGATGAGAGCCATTTCTTCATCATTGAGTCCGGCTGCCTCAATCTGTGCCACCTTGCTGGGTAGCGCCTCCTTGCTTCGTGTTGCCTTGAGAGCAAGGGGTTGCGGCTCGTTGATCGGACCATTCAAGGCGTCGTCCACATACCTCGCCTCCTTGATCATCATTCGCCCACTAACGAATTTCCCAAGAACTTCTTCGGGCGACATCTTGGTGTACCTGGGATTTTCACGTATATTGTTCACCAAGTGAGGATCAAGAACGGTAAATGACCTGAGCATTAGGCGGACGACGTCGTGGTCCGTCCATCGTGTGCTTCCGTAGCTCCTTATCTTGTTGATAAGGGTCTTGAGCCGGTTGTATGTTTGCGTCGGCTCCTCGTCCCTTATCATTGCGAACCGTCCAAGCTCGCCCTCCACCAACTCCATCTTGGTGAGTAAGGTAACGTCGTTCCCCTCATGAGAAATCTTGAGGGTGTCCCAGATTTGCTTGGCGTTATCCAAGCCGCTCACTTTATGGTATTCATCCCTGCACAAGGAAGCTAGAAGAACAGTAGTAGCTTGTGCATTCTTATGAATTTGTTCATTAATGAACATGGGACTATCCGAACTATCAAAGTGCATTCCACTCTCTACAATCTCCCATATACTAGGATGGAGAGAGAATAGGTGACTACGCATTTTGTGGCTCCAAAATCCGTAGTCCTCTCCATCAAAGTGTGGGGGCTTGCCGAGTGGAATGGAGAGCAAATGTGAATGTGAACTTTGCGGAATACGAGAGTAATCAAAAGAAAAGTTCGAATTAACCGGTTTCCTTCTCTCGTAGTCGTTGTGGTCTTCGTCCTTTTGGGAAGAAGTAGACTCGTCGCTGTCGTAGTAGACGATCTCCTTGATGCGCCTTGTCTTCTTCTTTTTCCCTTCCTTCTGTCTTTGGCCCGAGCCGGAGTCGGTAGGCTTATCGTCCTTCGGCTCGTTGACGAAGGACTCCTTCTCTTTGTCATTGATCACAATACCCTTCCCCTTAGGATCCATCTCTTCGGGCGGTTAGTCCCTTTGTGAAGAGAACGGCTTTGATACCAATTGAGAGCACCTAGAGGGGGGGTGAATAGGTGATCCTGTAAAAACTTCAAACTTAAGCCACAAAAACTTGTTAAGCGTTAGCACGATTATTGCCAAGTGGCTAAGGTGAAGTCTCAACAAAACACAATACCACAAAAGATCAAGCACAGATGTGACACAGTGGTTTATCCCGTGGTTCGGCCAAGACCAACGCTTGCCTACTCCATGTTGTGGCGTCCCAACGGACGAGGGTTGCAATCAACCCCTCTCAAGCGGTCCAAAGACCCACTTGAATACCACAGTGTTTTGTTTTGCCTTTCACTATCCCGTTTGCAAGGAATCTCCACAAATTGGAGTCTCTTGCCCTTACAAGTATATGATCACAAAGAAACACAGAGTAAGGGAGGGAAGCAACACACACAAATCCACAGCAAAAGCGCACACACACGGCCAAGAATCGAGCTCACAAGACTATCTCAGAGTTCTCACTTAGAACAGAGCTCGAATCACTTAGAAACACAAACGAATGCGCAGAGACTTAGTGTGGATGATCAAGAATGCTCAAAGGTTGCTTGTGTGTCTCCTCCATGCGCCTAGGGGCTCCTTTTATAGCCCCAAGGCAGCTAGGAGCCGTTGAGAGCAAATCCGGAAGGCCATCCTTGCCTTCTGTCGTCGGGGGCACCGGACAGTCCGGTGCACACCGGACACTGTCCGGTGCCCGATTTGTTTCCATATCTGGCGCTTTCGACCGTTGCCGACCGTTGGAGATGTGGGAGCCGTTGGCGCACCGGACATGTCCGGTGCACACCGGACAGTCCGGTGCCGTCTTCCGACCGTTGGCTCTGCCACGTGTCCCGCGCAGATTGCGCGGCCGACCGTTGGCTCGGCCGACCGTTGGCTCACCGGACAGTCCGGTGCACACCGGATAGTCCGGTGAATTTTAGCCGTACGCCGTCGGCGAATTCCCGAGAGCGGCCAGTTCGCTCCGAGCCAGCCTGGCGCACCGGACACTGTCCGGTGCACACCGGACAGTCCGGTGCTCCAGACCGAGCTGAGTCTTGGCTGCACACAGCCAAGTCATTTCCTCCTCTTCTCTCTTCTTCTTCTTTCTATTTCTAACACTTAGACAAATATATTAGTACACAAAAACAATGTACTAAGGCTTAGAAACATACCTTTATCTCATGATTTGCACCTTGTTCATCCATGTACATAAATTCACAATTAAGCACATGTGTTGGCACTCAATCACCAAAATACTTAGAAATGGCCCAAGGGCACATTTCCCTTTCAAGGGTACACGCTACTCTCGCCACCGCTCCACGCCCATTTTGTGTTATCTTATTCTAGCCTTAGTCTGCCCGAGGCAAAGCTTACCCATGACGAGGCATGTGACCAGTTAAAGGGTCCTCGGTCAGCAGGCCTACATCGACAAGGTCCTTAATCGACTCAGACGGAGACACTACACCGAGACACTCTTCTCGTGCAAGTCACCCGCCCGGTCTTAGCTTAATTATTTACCCAAAAACTTGGTACCTGGCAGAGGTACATCTTTTCCGATGTTGGACCCATCACGGCCATGATGGATCCACCATCAAGTTTTATTTTCAAACATTCCACCCACTTTTGCCACATCAACTTTTGTAAAACAAAACATTTTGTTTTTCTAAAGCAAGGCTAAGCATAAAAAATCTTTTGTAAAATGGGTGATCAAGGAAGGTATTCAAGTCCAAGGAAGGTAATGCAGGAATTGTTTTAGCAATCAACTCCTATCACCTAATGCATCAAGCAGGTGAGAAAGAATTTAAAACATCAAGGAGGTGGCAAATGCACCGGGGCTTGCCTTTGTTGACAGGTGAGTCTGGCTTGGATCCACAAATATCAAAGTAAAAGCAGTTGCCTGCTTGAGAATCCGAGGGTGGTGGTGTCCTTTCTTCGGTGACTTCTGCTTCTTCTTCACGTTCTAACATAACCATATATATATATAAGAATGAATGCCATGGGATGTTTATGAGAATGCAAAGATAATATAAACTTATTATCTAAGTCTTGAATACAACTTTCCTTCACGGAACTCCGAGAACTTAGGGTTTCCGGAGTCGGTAAAGGACTCCATAGGGCAGAGGGGGGGTGGTTTTGGGTTCTAGTTATCAAACATGGTCCAAATCAATTCCAACTGTACCTAAGGCTTCTAAATAATATAAGGAACTCATATAAAAATTTTGAACATTTTTGGGATTACCATTTATCTTTTAAAAATCCAGAACTACTTCTTTAAACTACTTAAAATGCCCTAAAATTCCCAATTTAACCCAAAAATCATGAAACTATTTTTGTTAAATTCTATGGAAAATAAGAAGTCTAGGAAAATTAGTTTCACAATTTTAGGATTTTTCTACATTTTTCTATAATTGTTTTAGCTCTGGAGTAAAAAGAAAAGGAAAAACAGATGAATAGTACTGGGCTGATTTCAGCCCAGCAACCCAGTTCGGAGGGGAAAGACGCCCGCGCGCGCGCCCGCGCTGGCGATTTTGTAAAAATACCCTCGGGGTTCTAGCTAACTAGAGACAGGTTCTTCTACTGTTTTAATGAATCACTGACACTCTGCAGAAGAGCCCTTAAACTCCTATTCCTTCGCAGAGGGAGGTCCCCGATGGTGCTCACGCCCAGCCGAGCTCCGATGAACGCCTGTACCGGCCGAATGGAGCAACGGCTAGGGTTCCCGAGCGGTGGACTTCAAATTGGACCTAGCCCGAGCATTTCCCCTAACCCAATTCCATTGATGGCCCGATGGCATGCTCTAGCCACGGTGGCCGTGAACATCACGGCGAGACAACCGTGTTCCCGGCGATCGGAGAGCTCTTAGCTTAATTGGATGGGTTGTCGAGCATCACCGAGCTATGAGTAAGCTTAAACGAAGAAGAGTGAGGGATGAGCTGACCTGGAAAGGGTTGGCCGCGGCGAGCTCGACTCTACGGTGGCGGAAAACCAATTTGGGGGAAACGAGAAATTCAAGCTCGTCGGTGATCAACTGGAGACAATACTGGGTGTCGAGGTACTTGACTACCTTATGGAGCTTGTGGTAGCTTCAATTTATAGAACTAGCAGGCGGTGGTCACGAATTCGGGCGAGGACGCGCGGCGGTCAGAGGTAGAAGAAAGCACTAGCGCGTGCGGCTGCGTGTCCCCGGTCGTGGCAAGTTCACCGGCGGCGATGGGACTGCGTTAGGGAGTCACAGCGACGAGGTGGAAAGGTAGAGCCACGCGGCGGGCAACGACGAAGACTTGACGACGGTGAGAGCTTTATCCACGGCGGTGAGCAAGGGGAGGAGTACTGCGGCTGGACGGGGTGGCCTCCAGCTCACCGGCGGCAGGGCTTTTACCGAGCAATGTTTATCAGATGGCCATGGCGCACGAATCACGGCGATCGGCAATCAACGGCGACGGTCACCGGCGGTGAGGGCAGCTGCTGGTGATCTGATCCGATTGGTTACTGTACCATGGAATTCCTCATTCAGATGAACTGACAGCCCGAATTGCAGAGCTAATTACTCCCAATTTTGTGTAATAACATGATCAACATTCTTTAGCAAAGTTATAGTCTTAAGATCCAGCTACAACTTTGTTATAGCAATCAAAGGTAAATTCCCACTGGATCTTAGTCTAACTGGCTCTTAATGTTGGATCAAAGTCACTGTCCAACCGAAATTCAGTCTATATTAGTCTGACAGACCAACTTCAGGCTCAATTATCTCCAGTTTTTCCTTAACAACTATGCTCACACCTTTAAGCAAAGTTGTTCTCCTATGATTAGGCTATAATCTTGATGTGGTGACCTAGGGCAAAAACCCTTTTGTTTAGAAGTTACAAGGTCACAAAGTTGGGCACAATACACTGAATTTCAGACTTAATCACAAGAGTTCAAATGTGGTTCTTTTGCAAATAAGTCCAAATCTTAAGTTTTGGATTGCAAATTCACATATGAGTGACCCAAATAACTTAAGATACTTATTTGACTTGATTTGTGCACTTTAGCCCAAAAGTGGACTAATTTCACACATAAGTCCCTAGGGTTTGGTTTTAGAGTTTTCCAGGGTTCTAATTAGGGTTTTTAGTATCCCAGGAGTATAAATGTGATTCAACTTTATTTTGGGGATATTTTATGACTCTTTCCCAAAAGCCTTTAGGTTTTTCTCATTTGGGTTAAGTTTTGCCCCAATAATCCCTAATCAGGGTCAAGTTACTTAACCAGGGGTCTATTTGCAAAATACCAAAAACAATACACTTGTTTGAAATTTTTACCTAGTAAATGCACTCTAGGTGTGTCAAACATATGCAATGTCAATGTTTATGATGTCATGCTCAAGTTTTAGTTACAGTAACACCAGGGGTGTTACATTCTTTCCCCCATAAAAGAATCTCGTCCCGAGATTAAAAGTCCTAGGGTGAGTAATGGAAAAGGAAATGTGTCACATTTTTATTTCCTTATTTCTGGTACAAGGCAGGGGTGGTGTGGGGGTTCACTCCTTTATTACAATACTGAATTTACTTTACAAATTACATGAGGCTAGGAAGCCTGGGAAATTCTTATTTAAAAAATCTTGTGTTTCGCACGTAGCCTCTTCTTCAGAATGTTGGTTCCACTGTATCTTATAGAACTTGAGAGTTTTTCTCCGGGTAACCCGGTCCTTTTGATCCAAGACTCGAATAGGGTGCTCAGAATATGTCAAGTCTGGTTCAAGGACAACATCTGTCACTTCAATGGTTCGATCAGGAACCCGAAGACACTTCTTCAATTGCGATACATGGAACACATTATGTATAGCAGACAGGGTCTCGGGAAGCTACAGTTGGTATGCCACTGGTCCACATTGCTTAAGTACAGGGAATGGACCAATGTATCTGGGTGCAAGTTTTCCTTTAACCCCGAAACGGGATACCCCCTTCATTGGTGAAACCTTCAGGTAGACATAGTCTCCTTCAAGAAAATACAAGGGCATTCGCCGTTTGTCTGCATAACTCTTCTGACGAGCTTGAGCTTTCTTCATATTATAAATTATTTTCTGAACCTTTTCTTCGGTTTCTTTTACCATATCAGGCCTAAAGAAATACCTTTCACCAGGTTCAGACCAATTTAGCGGAGTACGACATCGTCGCCCATATAAAGCTTCAAAAGGTGCCATCTTGATACTTTCTTGGTAGCTATTATTATATGAAAACTCCGCTAAGGGTAAACATTCATCCCATTTCTATGAGAAATCCAGGACACATGCCCGCAGCATATCTTCGAGTATTTGATTAATCCTCTCAGTCTGTCCACTGGTTTGGGGATGATATGCCGAACTATGGAGCAGCCTAGTACCCAAGGATTTGTGAAGTGCTTCCCAAAACTTGGCTACAAATTGCGGTCCACGATCCGACACAATAGTCTTCGGAACACCATGCAGACTAAGAATACGATCAATATACAATTGGGCATAGACAGTAACCGGGTGATCTGTCTTGACTGGCAGAAAATGAGCTGTCTTTGTGAGTCGATCAACTATAACCCAGATAGAGTCATACCCTTTGGCAGTCCTGGGCAGTCCCACAATGAAGTCCATACTTATGTCTTCCCATTTCCAGGTTGGGATTGGCAAAGATTGTAATGGACCAGCAGTTTTTAAGTGTATGGCCTTGACACGTCTACAGGTGTCACACCTAGCCACATAGCGTGCAATCTCGATCTTCATTTTTGTCCACCAATAATGTTGTTTCAAATCTTGATACATCTTAGTGCTTCCGGGATGAATAGAATAGCGACTAAGATGTGCTTCATCAAGAATTTGTTGGCGGATCTCTTCATTCTTCGGCACCACTATACGGTTATTAAACCATATAGTGCCTTGCTCATCTTCTTTGAAACATTTGGCTGTTCCAGCCTTTATCTTTTCTCGAATATGCTTCATACCCTCATTATCTTTTTGAGCATCAATTATCTTTTGCAAGAGAACTGACTCCAGCTTTAGCTGACTTAGGGTCCCTTGTTGGACCATCCCCAGGTTTAGTTTTTCCATCTCTTGACATAAAGTATTTTCAGAGTTCTTCATCAGAAGACAGTGGCAGGAAACCTTACGGCTAAGTGCATCTGCCACAACATTGGCTTTGCCTGGGTGATAATGAATTTCCAATTCATAGTCCTTAATAAGCTCAAGCCATCGCCTTTGTCTCATATTCAATTCTAACTGGGTGAAGATATACTTCAAGCTTTTATGGTCTGTATAAATGTGACAGACATTTCCCAGTAGATAATGACGCCAGATTTTCAGGGCATGAACCACAGCAGCTAGCTCCAGATCATGAGTTGGATAATGTTCCTCATGTCGGCGTAACTGCCTTGAAGCATATGCAATCACTCGGCCTTCTTGCATCAATACACAACCAAGTCCACTGCCTGACGCATCACAATATACATCAAAAGGCTTGGTGATGTCCGGCTGAGCCAATACCGGAGCAGTGGTTAATAATGCCTTCAATTGCTCAAAGGCTTCTTCACACTTGGAAGACCAATTAAATTTACAATTATTTTTCAATAAACTTGTGATTGGTTTCACAAGCTTAGAAAAATCGGGTATGAATCTGCGATAATACCCAGCTAGTCCAAGAAAACTCCGGACTTGATGAACAGTGGTCGGAGGTTTCCACTCCAAAATATCTTTGACCTTGCTAGGATCTACCGCAATTCCCTTGGCAGATAAGATATGTCCTAGAAACTGAATTTCCTCCAGCCAAAACGCACATTTACTGAACTTGGCATATAGCTGATGTTCCCTCAAGCGCGTTAATACAATCCACAAATGTTGAGCATGCTCCTCTTCATTTTTGGAATATATCAAGATATCGTCGATGAAGACCACCACGAACTTGTCCAACTCAGGCATAAACACCGAGTTCATCAAATAAGTGAAATGGGCAGGAGCATTGGTCAATCCGAAAGACATTACCAGATATTCAAATAATCCATATCGCGTAGTGAACGCAGTCTTTGGTATGTCCTCGGGCCGAATACGGATTTGATGATAGCCCGACCTGAGATCAATTTTGGAAAATACCCTTGCTCCAGTCAGTTGATCAAATAAGATGTCGATCCTTGGAAGAGGGTACTTATTCTTGATGGTGACCTCATTCAGGGGCCGATAGTCCACGCACATCCGCAAGGTTTGATCCTTCTTTTTAACAAAAATGGCGGGGCAACCCCATGGAGACGAGCTTGGCCGGATGAATCCCTTATTCAGTAGATCTTGTAATTGAATCTTCAATTCCGCTAACTCATTAGGGGGCATACGGTACGATCTTCGGGAGATAGGAGCCGTACCGGGCTTTAGCTCAATTACAAATTCTACATCTCTTTCTGGGGGCAGTCCAGGCAAATCTTCCGGAAATACATCTGGAAACTCACATACTACCGGAATATCTTTGATTTCCGGTACAATGGCTTCGTATACTCTACCAGAAGCTTTGGCCGGATTGGTCATGGGAAGAGACAAAAGAATTTCCTCTTGATTATAGCTCAACCTGACGGTTCTGAGTTCAGTGTTGAGTATTGCCTTGTATTGGGTTAACCAATTCATACCCAAAATCACATCTATATCCTGGCCTTTCAGAACAATCATGTTAGCAGGAAAGTTCCGTCCGGTCATTATTACTGGCACTTCATAGGCCACTTCTCGAGTAAAAATATATCCCCCAGGTGAATGAATTTTAAATCCCTCTTTTGATTCATGGCATGAAATGTGATGTTGCTCCACAAATTTCTTGCTAATGAAGGTATGCGAAGCACCAGAATCAAAGAGAATGATTGCAGGATGATTGGCCACGAGGAACGTACCCATCATTACCGGTTCTCCTTCCGGTGTAGTGGCCACCTGGGTGTAGTATACACGCCCCGTCTTCTTGGTATTCTTCCCCACAGTATTCCCTTTGGGCTGAGTGGACTTCCCAGTTCCTTGCTGAGCATTGGATTGATTTTGCTTGGGGTATGGGCAGTCTTTGATAAAATGTCCCGACTTGCCGCAGTTGAAACACCCAGTTGAAGAGCTGGGCAAGGCAGGGAATCGAGTGCCTGGGGCACCCGGCTGATTTGGGGAAGTGGGGGTATTGTTGGGGCGAATAATAATGGGCTGTTTGAAAGGGAATGTTGGTGGACGAGAAAAGGTACGGTTTTGGCTAGAAGGCCGGATGACGAACCGTTGCCTCTTCGCCTGGCCCTGATTAGGCCTTTCACCACTAAATCCCTTATTCTTCCCAGAACTTGCGTATTTTGCTTCCACAGATAAGGCTGTACTGACAGCCTTTCCATACGTGAGATCAATACACGTGGCCATCTTTCGCTGCAACCGGTCATTTAGACCCCTCATGAAGCAGTTCTTTTTCTTCAGATCAGTATTCACCTGGTCGATGGCATACTGCGACAGGTGATTAAACTTGTTGAGATACTGAGTGATGGTATCCCCTCCTTGTTTTAGTTTCATGAATTCCTCTTGTTTCATATGCAGCACCCCTTCAGGTATGTAGTGCTCACGGAAGGTTGCTTTAAATTCCTCCCAGGTTATTTGATGATTGTCTGGTTGGATTGCCACAAAATTTCCCCACCAAGTACTGGCAGGGCCACGTAGTTGCTGTGCCGCGAATAATGGCTTCTGCGTTTCAGAACAACGAAGAAGACCAAACTTTTGTTCAATGACCCGTATCCACTCGTCGGCTTCTAGCGGGTCTTCTGCCTTGGTGAATAGAGGTGGACGAGTTTCGGAGAAGTCCAGATAGGTGGTTTCACGGGGACCTTGCTGAAAACCCCTTCCAGCCTGCTGCTGGAACTGCTGTTGACTCGCCATTTCCCTAAGGAAGCGGGTATTGTCGGCGGTGGCATTTACCAAGGCGGCAATCGCCTCGGCTAGCGTGGGTGGAACCGGAGGTGGATTTGGGGTGACATCCCGACCCCCAGAAGTTCCAGCTGCGTCTTGTCCGCGAGTCCTGGTCGGCATCTGAGGCAACAACATTCGAAATAAACATAATATGCCAAAGAGACCTTCCATTTACATTACTATAAAAAGTAATGGTACAGACTCGATATTACATAACAGGACACATTACCCATTGTACAAAAGTTCTACCTATTTTACAACTTACTATTTCTACTTTTACTTTTATTACTACACTGCTACTTCTACTGCTGGTTACCCCTAGCAGCCTCATCATCAGGTGTGGGAGACCATTCATCGACCAACCTCATAGAAGGAGGGGGTTGAAAAAGGTCTAGCTCACCACCAAGCGCTTGTCCCATCACGTGGGAGGGTCCAGCTTCCGACTCAGCAGGATGTATGGGCTCACTCGGATGCAGTTGCGAATACAATACATGCACTTCCTCATGTAATGTATTGCAGTATGTCTGTAATTCTTCAACAGCCATGTTGAGCTCAGTTATACGAGCCTGAGCCCTGGCCTCCTTGGCCCATGCCAATGAACGAGATTGAACGACCCAATCGAGTGCCAAATCTCGATCTGCCAGCTGGTCTTGTAGATGGCGAACGTCTCTTCGTAACTCATTTATACGGTCACCATCTCCAATCCATATAGCTGTCCTGCGGTGGAGTTCCGCTTGGATCCTGCTTACTTCTGCTTCCAGATCCCCTATAGGATCATTGCTTCCGCTACTACTATCTACATCTCGCGGAGCCAGTTGATGCCGAGGTACTCCAATGGGTCCAGTCGACTTACGCGCAATTTTTCTCGTGCGCGGTGGCATTTCTCTAAGGGGGAAATTTATTAGTACAATTCTTAGCATGATGCATGAATAATTACAGAATCAATCCTGATTCATCCTTCTATACATTGCACTCTTCCTACCTGGTCTTTATAGATTCTTCAGATATAAGGGATAAGAAAGGAAGAAATCTTTGTAGGTAAGTCTTTCTTTTGAAATCCTTTTGAATATGCCTTGTAATATCTGTAAAGAAGGGCTTCGCTCCGATACCAGCTGTGACGGAACCTTCCAAGTCATTAGGCCCACCTACGGTTGTCCTTGTCCAACAGACATCAGGCAACCCCGTAGATGTTCCTGAATCACTTGATAAGTTCGGTATCTTTCCTTACCTTTCCAGGAACGTTTCACCCGTCTTGCAGACATTACAGAACATTGGAGATATCGAAATGCGGAAGTGATTACATAAACTTACATTTATTTAAAAAGTAAGATTTAGTTACTTATTACAGACCAGAAAATATAAACGAGTGCAGAGTAGTATTATTACATACCAAGGGAGGCAAAAACTCCTCCCATAAAAGTTTATACACAAAAGTTTTTATGGAGGACCATGTCCTCCTGCATCTTCATTGCTGATTTTCATCCTGGGGAACCACCTTGGTACAAAAGCAACAGAAATCTGCTGCTCCCTCACCTAAAAACAACGAGGGAATAAACCCTGAGTATGGAATTACTCAGCAAGTCTTACCCGACTAAAGAAAAGACTCTCAAGGGTATGCTGGTTATAAGGGAGTCAAGGTAAGGCTTAACAAGAATCAAAGACTCTATTTTTGCGGAAAAGCTTACTATGAGTGGATCCTTAAATATCCAGTTTTATTTTCAGGTTAAGTAAAGTTACCTGCATCTAGAGTTCTTTCTACCCTAGTTCAAACACTAGTCCTGCACTAGCCAGTTTCTCATCAATCCCTTCATCTTTAGTGGATTGCTACGTGTAAGTCAGTGGCCAAGTCTCCATAACCGCGGAGGTACGGCGATCCGAATCGATTATACTCAGCTGAGGATCTCCGATCACACGACATATGTAGCACTTAACCCTTGCATATGTCAACCCGCCACCGGGTTTCTTAAGACCAGATCAGGTTCACGCAAACCGAGAGCACAGATACACCACCGTCCAGCCTCTTGCCACGGAGGGTACACGCTACTCTCGCCACCGCTCCACGCCCATTTCGTGTTATCTTATTCTGGCCTTAGTCTGCCCGAGGCAAAGCTTACCCATGACGAGGCATGTGACCAGTTAAAGGGTCCTCGGTCAGCAGGCCTACATCGACAAGGTCCTTAATCGACTCAGACGGAGACACTACACTGAGACACTCTTCTCGTGCAAGTCACCCGCCCGGTCTTAGCTTAATTATTTACCCAAAAACTTGGTACCTGGCAGAGGTACATCTTTTCCGATGTTGGACCCATCACGGCCATGATGGATCCACCATCAAGTTTTATTTTCAAACATTCCACCCGCTTTTGCCACATCAACTTTTGTAAAACAAAACATTTTGTTTTTCTAAAGCAAGGCTAAGCATCAAAAATCTTTTGTAAAATGGGTGATCAAGGAAGGTATTCAAGTCCAAGGAAGGTAATGCAGGAATTGTTTTAGCAATCAACTCCTATCACCTAATGCATCAAGCAGGTGAGAAAGAATTTAAAACATCAAGGAGGTGGCAAATGCACCGGGGCTTGCCTTCGTTGACAGGTGAGTCTGGCTCGGATCCACAAATATCAAAGTAAAAGCAGTTGCCTGCTTGAGAATCCGAGGGTGGTGGTGTCCTTTCTTCGGTGACTTCTGCTTCTTCACGTTCTAACATAACCATATATATATAAGAATGAATGCCATGGGATGCTTATGAGAATGCAAAGATAATATAAACTTATTATCTAAGTCTTGAATACAACTTTCCTTCACGGAACTCTGAGAACTTAGGGTTTCCGGAGTCGGTAAAGGAGTTCATAGGGCAGAGGGGGGGTGGTTTTGGGTTCTAGTTATCAAACATGGTCCAAATCAATTCAAACTGTACCCAAGGCTTCTAAATAATATAAGGAACTCATATAAAAATTTTGAACATTTTTGGGATTACCATTTATCTTTTAAAAATCCAGAACTACTTCTTTAAACTACTTAAAATGCCCTAAAATTCCCAATTTAACCCAAAAATCATGAAACTATTTTTGTTAAATTCTATGGAAAATAAGAAGTCTAGGAAAATTAGTTTCACAATTTTAGGATTTTTCTACATTTTTCTATAATTGTTTTAGCTCTGGAGTAAAAAGAAAAGGAAAAACAGATGAATAGTACTGGGCTAATTTCAGCCCAGCAACCCAGTTCGGAGGGGAAAGACGCCCGCGCGCGCTCGCGCTGGCGATTTTGTAAAAATACCCTCGGGGTTCTAGCTAACTAGAGACAGGTTCTTCTACTGTTTTAATGAATCACTGACACTCTGCAGAAGAGCCCTTAAACTCCTATTCCTTCGCAGAGGGAGGTCCCCGATGGTGCTCACGCCCAGCCGAGCTCCAATGAACGCCTGTACCGGCCGAATGGAGCAACGGCTAGGGTTCCCGAGCGGTGGACTTCAAATTGGACCTAGCCCGAGCATTTCCCCTAACCCAATTCCATTGATGGCCCGATGGCATGCTCTAGCCACGGTGGCCGTGAACATCACGGCGAGACAACCGTGTTCCTGGCGATCGGAGAGCTCTTAGCTTAATTGGATGGGTTGTCGAGCATCACCGAGCTATGAGTAAGCTTAAACGAAGAAGAGTGAGGGATGAGCTGACCTAGAAAGGGTTGGCCGCGGCGAGCTCGACTCTACGGTGGCGGAAAACCAATTTGGGGGAAACGTGAAATTCAAGCTCGTCGGTGATCAACTGGAGACAATACTGGGTGTCGAGGTACTTGACTACCTTATGGAGCTTGTGGTAGCTTCAATTTATAGAACTAGCAGGCGGTGGTCACGAATTCGGGCGAGGACGCGCGGCGGTCAGAGGTAGAAGAAAGCACTAGCGCGTGCGGCTGCGTGTCCCCGGTCGTGGCAAGTTCACCGGTGGCGATGGGACTGCGTTAGGGAGTCACAGCGACGAGGTGGAAAGGTAGAGCCACGCGGCGGGCAACGGCGAAGACTTGACGACGGTGAGAGCTTTATCCACGGCGGTGAGCAAGGGGAGGAGTACTGCGGCTGGACGGGGTGGCCTCCAGCTCACCGGCGGCGGGGCTTTTACCGAGCAATGTTTATCAGATGGCCATGGCACACGAATCACGGCGATCGGCAATCAACGGCGACGGTCACCGGCGATGAGGGCAGCTGCTGGTGATCTGATCCGATTGGTTACTGTACCATTGAATTCCTCATTCATATGAACTGACAGCCCGAATTGCAGAGCTAATTACTCCCAATTTTGTGTAATAACATGATCAACATTCTTTAGCAAAGTTATAGTCTTAAGATCCAGCTACAACTTTGTTATAGCAATCAAAGGTAAATTCCCACTGGATCTTAGTCTAACTGGCTCTTAATGTTGGATCAAAGTCACTGTCCAACCGAAATTCAGTCTATATTAGTCTGACAGACCAACTTCAGGCTCTATTATCTCCAGTTTTTCCTTAACAACTATGCTCACACCTTTAAGCAAAGTTGTTCTCCTATGATTAGGCTATAATCATGATGTGGTGACCTAGGGCAAAAACCCTTTTGTTTAGAAGTTACAAGGTCACAAAGTTGGGCACAATACACTGAATTTCAGACTTAATCACAAGAGTTCAAATGTGGTTCTTTTGCAAATAAGTCCAAATCTTAAGTTTTGGATTGCAAATTCACATATGAGTGACCCAAATAACTTAAGATACTTATTTGACTTGATTTGTGCACTTTAGCCCAAAAGTGGACTAATTTCACACATAAGTCCCTAGGGTTTGGTTTTAGAGTTTTCCAGGGTTCTAATTAGGGTTTTTAGTATCCCAGGAGTATAAATGTGATTCAACTTTATTTTTGGGGATATTTTATGACTCTTTCCCAAAAGCCTTTAGGTTTTTCTCATTTGGGTTAAGTTTTGCCCCAATAATCCCTAATCAGGGTCAAGTTACTTAACCAGGGGTCTATTTGCAAAATACCAAAAACAATACACTTGTTTGAAATTTTTACCTAGTAAATGCACTCTAGGTGTGTCTGTTGGGGTCATGCTTCGTTGCGCCGAAGGTCTTGCACGAAGAAGCAGCTTCGGCTGAAGTTGTCCCCAGGAGATGGCCGAAGGTTCCTTTTCATGGAGCTTCGGCGTTACAAACCGACATAGAGATAGAATGACCTTTTTATCCATAGAGGTCTGAGTCAATGTTGTAAACTTTTGTAAGGGGCATAATTGTAATTTGTCACAGGCTGTGACCTGTATCTATAAATAGATGAACAGTACCTCTGTACTGTTCACGCGAACCTGCCATTTGCTTTCGCATCACACCTGTACTTTTGCTTTCCTCAGGACCAAAGGTACATTTTTAATTCGAAGTCATTTATATTCGTTCATGATAATAAAAATGGAGATGATTCTATGATAATATTTAAATGTTTATTTCATACCTTATGATCTGTATGAATACTTCGTTCCTTGCTATTATGTTTACGAAGGTACGTCCTTCGTAACCTTCGTCCGAAATTCCTTATATCCCGAAAGGATATAATGTCTTGGAGGACGAAGGACTTTAACCCTTAACATTTTCTATGTTGCCTTGTTCTTAATTCTTAGCATTTGAGAACAAGCCCCCAACATTGGCGCCCACCTCCGGTGAACTCACTTCCACTTTTCTGAGCTGATGGCTTCGTTCAACAATCAAGCTGGAGCTGCTTCGGCTTCGAAGCTGGTGCTCCCGATAACAGGCGGTTCTTGCTCAGAGCCGGTTAACAAGAAGCAGAAGAAGGAGGCTCAGAGAAGGGTGCAGCATGTTGGAGTGCAGGGACCCTTCATCAAGTCAAAATGGTCCCACATTCCAATTACTTTCTCTCAGGAAGACCTTCAGCTTAAGGATTATCCTCACAATGATGCCATGGTCATCTCTTGCGTGATCAAAGGATTTCTGGTCCACAATGTCCTAGTTGATACAGGCAGTGTAGCTGATATTATATTTGCTAAGGCCTTCAGACAAATGCAGGAGCCTGAAGACAAGATTCATGATGCTACGCACCCTCTTTGTGGCTTCGGAGGGCGGCAGATTGTAGCACTTGGGAAGATTACCATGCCGGTAACCTTCGGATTTGTTAACAACACAAGGACTGAGCAAATTGTGTTTGATATTGTTGACATGGAGTATCCTTACAATGCTATCATTGGTCGCGGTACTCTTAATGCCTTCGAAGCAATTCTTCACCCAGCTTATCTTTGCATGAAGATACCTTCGGACCAAGGGCCTATTGCTATTCATGGAAGCCAGGAAGCTGCTAGAAGGGCCGAAGGAAGCTGGACTGATTCCAAAGCAATCCATAACATAGATGGAGCTTAAGCTTGTGAACAGTACAAATCTAGAAGGGAGAAAGCAGCTTCAGCAGATCAGCCGAAGCCCATGCTATTGTGTGAGGATATAGCAGAGCAGAAGGTGCTGTTGGGCTCGCAATTATCTGAAGACCAGGAGAAAACCTTGATAAGGTTTTTATTCAACAACAAAGATGTTTTTGCATGGTCAGCCAATGATCTCTGTGGAGTAAATCGGGATATTATTGAACATTCGCTCAATGTTGACCCATCCTTCAGACCCCGAAAGCAGAGGCTTCGGAAAATGTCTGATGACAAGGCCGAAGGGGCTCGCAATGAAGTAAAAAGACTCCTCAGTGCAGGAGTTATCAGAGAAGTGAAGTATCCAGAGTGGCTAGCTAACACTGTTATGGTGAAGAAGGCCAATGGCAAGTGGAGAATGTGTATCGATTTCACAGATCTCAACAAGGCTTGTCCGAAGGACGAATTCCCGCTGCCAAGGATAGACTCTTTAGTCGATGCAGCAGCTTCTTCAGAGCTCATGAGTCTCCTAGACTGCTACTCAGGCTATCATCAAATTTGGATGAAGAAGGAAGATGAGCCGAAAACTAGCTTCATAACCCCAAGTGGCACATATTGCTATCTTCGGATGCCTGAGGGGCTCAAGAATGCTGGAGGGAGTTTCAGCAGAATGACTGCGAAGGTTCTCCAGTCTCAGATAGGCAGAAATGTGTTGACCTATGTTGATGACATTATCGTAAAAAGCACGAAGCAGGAAAATCATATTGCTGATCTGCAGGAGACCTTCGCCAGCTTCAGACAAGCTGGTCTGAAGCTGAATCCAGAAAAATGTGTCTTCGGAGTAAAGAAGGGTAAATTTCTTGGATGCTTGGTTTCAACAAAGGGAATCGAAGCTAATCCAAATAAAATCGAAGCTATACTTCGAATGGAGCCACCAACCACAAGAAAGGGAGCCCAAAGATTGACAGGAAGGCTAGCCTCTCTCAACAGATTTATATCCAGATCAGCAGAAAGAAACTTACCATTTTTCGAGGTGCTGAAGTCAGCTGAAGTCTTTCAATGGGGCCCAAGTCAACAAAAAGCCTTCGAAGAGCTGAAGCAATACTTGATAGATCTCACAACATTAACTCCACCAACGCCAGGGGCTCCTCTGTTGTTATATGTGGCAGCTTCGCACTCAGCAGTAAGTGCGGCACTTGTCCAGGAGAAGCTTGATGGCCAAGTCAAGAAGCAAGTTCCAGTGTATTTTGTATCTGAGGTCCTTAGTGTCTCAAAGAAAAATTATACAGAGCTGGAGAAGGTATTGTATGCCGTTTTAATGGCATCCAGGAAGCTTCGGCATTATTTTCAGGCATACAACATTATTGTTCCTTCTTCGCAGCCGTTGAAGGATATCATGAGAAATAGAGAAGCTACTGGACGGATTGGAAAATGGGCTGCGGAGCTCAATGAATTTTACATTGATTATGTGCATAGATCCTCGATCCAGTCTCAAGCATTGGCAGATTTCATTGCCGACTGGACGCCAGGGGCTCAGGATGAAGAAGCAAATAAAGATGCCGAAGTGTGGACAATGTTTTGTGATGGCTCTTGGGGAACCTTCAGAGCAGGTGCAGCTGCTGTGTTGGTCTCACCATCCAAGGTTAAAACTTGTTATGCAGCAAGACTTGACTTCAGCTGCACAAATAATATTACTGAGTACGAAGCCCTGCTCCTGGGTCTTCGGAAACTAAAGGCAATGGGAATCAGAAGGGCGATTCTTAAAACTGATTCCCAGGTTGTTTCGGGTCATATTGACAAAAGTTGCAAGGCTAAAGACCCGAAGCTTGAAAAATACCTAGACACGGTCCGAAGGATCGAAGCTTCCTTCGAAGGATTTTCTGTCAAGAATATCCCTCGAGGGCAAAATGAGCATGCTGATTTGCTAGCCAAGTCTGCAGCACAGGGGCTGCCGTTACCTTCGGATGTGTTCTTCGAAACAATAAAGGCACCTTCAGTAGAGCTCCTTGAAAGAGCAGTCCTCAACATTTCTCCTATTTACAGCGAAGATTGGAGAACTGGAATAATCTCTTACCTTCAGGGTAACTTCCTATCAGATGACGAAGCTTACAATAAAAGAATAGAGGCAAGAGCTCGTCCGTATGTCATGATAGAAGGGGAACTATACAAACATGGAGTTTGTGCCCCGCTGCTCAAGTGCTTGTCTAGAACCGAAGGTATAGAGTTAATGAAAGAGATACATGCAGGCCTGTGTGGAATCCCACATCGGATCTAGGCCGTTACTTGGAAAAGTTTTCCGCCAAGGGTTTTATTGGCCGAAGGCAGCTTCGGATGCAGCGGAATTAGTTCAAAAGTGCGAAGGTTGCCAGAAATGTGCAAGAGATCAAAAGCAACCTTCGTCTTTGACCCAGCTGATACAACCCATCTGGCCATTGCAAAGGTGGGGCCTTGATTTGTTTGGTCCATTACCACCGGCTCAGGGGAATCTAAAATATGTTATAGTGGCTGTGGAGTATTTTTCTAAATGGATTGAGGCGAAGCCATTAGCCACAATAACTTCGGCCACTATCCAAAAGTTTTTCTGGCAGAACATTGTCTGTCGCTTCGGAGTACCGAAGGCCATCACTGTAGATAATGGAACGCAGTTCGACTCCGAAGCTTTCAGAAATTTCTGTGATCAAATTGGAACAAAGATCCATTTTGCATCAGTCAGGCATCCGGAGTCGAATGGGCTCGTTGAAAGGGCCAACGGCATTATAATGACAGGAATAATGAAGTTAATCTTCAATCAACCCAGGGGAAAGTGGCCAGATCAGTTAACCAAAGTGGTGTGGAGCCACAATACAACAGCATCAAGGTCTACAGGCTTTACCCCATTCAAGTTATTATTCGGTGACGAAGCAATAACTCCAGAAGAAGCCAAAGCTAGATCAATAAGAGTAGTAGCTTCGGCAGAATCAAGTCCTGAAGATGATTGTCTTGTGGAAAAAGATGCTTTAGAAGGAATCAGACTTCAAGCCGTGGAAAACATCAATAAATACCAGGCTGAAACAGTTAAATGGCGAGATAGAAAGGTCCGGCTAAAAAATATTGAGCCGGGACACTTGGTGCTTCGGAGAGTGGCCAACCTAGATACAGCGGGCAAGTTACAATTAAAATGGGAAGGGCCTTTCTTAGTAGCATCTTCGTCAAGGCCTGGTTCCTACAGATTGAAGGACATGGATGGCAACAAAATTCCAAGATCTTGGAATGCGGATGAGCTTCGGCGATATTATGTATAACTTGATGTAACTTTTTATGTTTTTTCTTTTCTTTTTCATGGCACCCTTTTCCTTTCTAAAGGGGGAGAAAGGTTTTTAATGGGGCCATCATCTGTAATTTCCTTTTTAGTTTTATAAGAGCAAAATCCCCCAAAGAATGTAAATGTAAAAGCTGAGAACGCACCATCGAGTGCCGAAACTGAAAAAAAAAGAGAAGAAGCTCCAAAGACGTCCCTAAGGGGATGCAGAGCTCTGATCCCGCCGAAAGTAAAAAGCGAAGAAGCTCCAAAGACGTCCCTAAGGGGATGCAGAGCTCTGATTCCGCCGAAAGTAAAAGGCGAAGAAGCTCCAAAGACGTCCCTAAGGGGATGCAGAGCTTACAGCGAAAAGTCAACGCTGATACCGCCTAAGTAAAAGGCGAAGAAGCTCCAAAGTCGTTCCTAAGGGAATGCAGAGCTGATGTGTGGTTGTTTCTAAGGAAATAATGGCTGAGAGTGTGGCTTCGGACATATGTTTTGGACATTCATTCGCACATTACATTACATCATAGCATTTGCATGCATAAGCATTCATTCATAGCATTTGTGTACCTAAGTGGTTGCTTCGGCAAACAGAAGAAGTGGTCTTTTAAAGTGGTCTTTTATGATTCGTTACGTACAAAAAAGAAAAGCTTCGGCAAAAAGAAGTGGTCTTCTATGCTTCGTTGTGTACGAAAAGAAGGGAAGGTGTTTTTTCGCCTTCGGCTCAAAATACTAATTTCGTCCACATCAAAGCGACTCAGTAGAAGGGTAAGAATATATTACAAGGTATGTACAAAGTTCCTTGAGAACAGTTTAATTGTATTTACAAAAGTTGTTACAAGAGTATCCTGAGTTTTTTCCATGGTATACTCCTACTAATCTCCACTAAGCTTCAGCTTCGGCGACAGCTTCGGCAACATATTTTAAGCATCATCTTCACCTTCGTCATCCTACATGAATCAAGGTATCGCGAGTAAAAATCAAGCGTGAAGGAGAAGGTAAGTACAAAGTATGATTTCTTACTGGATCAAGATGACTTCGAGCTTCGTCTCCAGCTTTCTCTCGCCCGCCTTTTGTCCATATCATTTTTATAAATCTATTTGAGATGCTTCGGGCGAGGTCAGGAATATCATCCAGAATTGATGGAGACAGGGTGAAGTTGGGCCTGTTGACGACTTTTCCATGCTCGCAGCCGGCTTTTAGGAACGCAGCAGCGGTACCCCGAGAAGCTACCCAGGCACAGAAGTCACCGTGCCCGGCTATAACTTCGTCAAGTTCTTCAATTTCAGCTTCAATATGATCGAAGGCTTTTGGTAAATTTTCCGCTGAAGGGTTAAACTTCCCGCTGCTGGCTCCAACAGAGTAAAAGATCTTTTTTAATCGTTCAATACAATTACTGCTAAATTTCAAGCACTTGTCTTGAAGGCTTGTTAGTGATTTCTTCAAGTCTGAGTTGGTCTGGACTTCGGCTTCAAGTTTCGAATTGAGCTCTAGCTTCTCCTGTTCAAATTGTTTTGATTGGCAGCTAAGCTTCGAATTCAATTCTGATACTTTAGCTTCAGTCTCTGCCAGCAAGCCTTCAGTTGATTGGAGTTCAAAGTCTTTCTTTTCAATAATGGCTGATTGCTCTTTTATCTTGTTCTCTAGATTTTCAATTATAGCTTCGTGTTTCTCATCTTCTAGATCTTGTTGCATCTGCAGAGCTTTGCTCAGTAGCATGCTCTGCACAGAAACAACCTTCGTTAGTAACATTTTCATTATTAAAAACAATAAAAGCCAGAGAAAAGGTTGTTTACCTTGAAATTGGAATAAAATAAGCTGCCGACGATATGTTGTCGTCGGTAGCGGCTGATATCTGTTTCTAGCTTCGGAAAAACCGATACTCTTTGATAGAGTACCGATGACCTTAGCCCCAGCCTGATCACGAATGCAGCCCAATTTTTCATCATCAATGCCTCCAAATAGAAGAGCTCCTGGCTTGTATCCGCAAGATTTGGCATATTCCTTGAGCTCTCCTATTTCGGCCTTCGTCAGCTTTTGCCCAACTAAATTTTGAAATGTGTAGGCTTCGTCGTCCGAAGTGTCTTCGGCCATTTCTTTCCCCTTCCCAGGCACTGTGGCCATGGTTTTTTCAGCAGCAGTGGCAGCTTCTTCTGCAGCCATGTCTTGCAAAATTTTGTCGATGTCCTCAATGGTAGTTTCTAAGTTCACATCTTCGGCTGTAGCGGCTTCGGTAGCCGCGACCTCCGAAGGTGCGACTTCGACGTTTGTTGTGTCTTCAGCAGCTGCCGTTTTCTGAATTGACGCCCTCGGCGGCGTCTTATCGATAACTTCGGTCACTGCAATAATTCTTTGCCGCTTTGGTTTGGTTATCTTCGTTTGTTCCGGCTCTTCCACCTTTCGAAAAAGCTTCGTCAGTTGAGGCCCTAATGGACTTAGCTTCGTGGGCACGGGTTCAGTCATTACCTTTAAAATTTCCTCCACGTCGCTGGTAGAAGGTGGTGTGGGGGTCCCCTCTTCTTCGGATAATTTTCGCTTCGGAGTTGATATTTTTCTTTTCTTGGGAATTTTCTTCTCTTTTGCTGGTCTTTCTTCATCCTTGTTCAGAGTTTCGGCCACTCTTTTTCTTTTTTGGCCCTCAGCACCCTTGCTCAACTGCTCATAGTCAGGGTACTCGAAGCCCAGAGCATCAAGCACTCGGTTCAGCCTTCGCTTCGGACGGGTGCCGAAGGCTGCTGTCATCAGTTGATCTTCTTTTT
Source organism: Zea luxurians (assembly GCA_029449295.1). Lineage (NCBI taxonomy): Eukaryota > Viridiplantae > Streptophyta > Magnoliopsida > Poales > Poaceae > Zea > Zea luxurians. The sequence continues at coordinate 95,975,799 of JAOPSE010000015.1, read as the reverse complement.
TCGAATAATTTCCAAGAATTTCATTACACATCACCTCAACTGTGTCCAGCCACTCTTGGCAGGGCTTCTTAAAGTATTTCTTGAATTTGAAGTGATAAGGAAGCCGGACAAGTTCCCCCTCCTTCTTCTCCCCCTTTAACTTTGGCATTTCCCATTCTTTCAGAGTAGGGAAGACTCTGAATGCCAAGAATTCTTGAACCAGATCCCTGGTACCGATATGCTCTGCAATAATTCTGAATTCATCCATTGCCTGTTGTGTTTGACCCTCTGGTGTCATGTTGCAGCGGGGTCGGGTTTCTCCGAAGATCAGCTCGAGTGGACTTTGCACAAGCTTCTCCTTGTCGTCATCAACCTTGACATAGAACCATTCTGATTTCCAGCCTGCCGGCCATTTGCTTCGGTAGCTGATCACAGGAAACTTTGCGGTTTTCCGGTAGGCAAAATTGTAGCAACCGAAGTTATCATGTAGCCCATCTTTTCTGGCCTTTGTTTGATAATGTAACTCATGAACTCGACAGAAACTGTCGGCAAATGGCTCCACTGCTTGGCTTCGGAGGGCCCAAATATAAACGCTAAGCCTAACGATAGCGTTAGGAGTTAACTGGTGAAGGTAGATACCAAACCTCTTCAGTATCTCCGCAATAATCTCGTGAAGAGGGAATCTCAGCCCAGCCTTTAAAAAGCTCTTGAAGATGACAATCTCGTCCTTCTCTGGCTTCGGGGTGGTTTCTTCTCCCCCGAAGCGAAGTAGCTTCTTCTGATTTTCACTGAAATAACCTGCTTTCACCATCTTGGAAAGATCAGCCTTTGAAACAGTCGACTTTCCGAAATCTAGGTGACTGGGCTTGCTGGGCATGGCAATACGGTAGTCATCTTCGGGATCAGTCCCTTCAATGTTTTCTTCTTCTCCTTCGGCAGTTGTCGGGTTTGCTTCAGCAGCAGGCATTTCTTCCGCAGTCACCAGTCCGGAACGCTGCATCGCTTCGGAGATGGGCACAGTATTCGAACCTTCGGCTTCGTCTCCTTCACGTGCAACTCTGGCAGTAGATCGTACTCTGGCCATTTGATTCTGAATTTGGGGAAGTTAGATACTTTTTCTTTTTCCTTTTCTCCCGAAGCCTTTCTTTCTGACGAAGCAGACGTCGAGATGGACCTTCGTTCGATTCTGAGAATCAAGCTTCGGCTATAGTTAAAAATTTTGGCAGCAAAACAGTGCAAATAGCAATGAATGCTGTGGTAACTTCACACCTACTCGTCTGTTTATATAGTGCTGCAGGTAAGAAGGCGAAGCGGCAGGATTTTTACACCAGGCGGGCAGTCACTTGTACTCGCTGTGCAGTGGACCGCAAAGATCAAACAGTAACTCTGCAAGGTGGGCCTGGCACGCGCTCGGAAACCGGATCGTTTCTCAGCAACGAGCTCAGGGAAGGTGTTTTTTGGACCTTCGGCTTCCCGAAGCTGAAGAGGCTTTTTTCACGGGTCAAGCTCGTTACGAAAAACGATCTAGCACCGCGAAAGGGGCTACTATTGGGGTCATGCTTCGTTGCGCCGAAGGTCTTGCACGAAGAAGCAGCTTCGGCTGAAGTTGTCCCCAGGAGATGGCCGAAGGTTCCTTTTCATGGAGCTTCGGCGTTACAAACCGACATAGAGATAGAATGACCTTTTTATCCATAGAGGTCTGAGTCAATGTTGTAAACTTTTGTAAGGGGCATAATTGTAATTTGTCACAGGCTGTGACCTGTATCTATAAATAGATGAACAGTACCTCTGTACTGTTCATGCGAACCTGCCATTTGCTTTCGCATCACACCTGTACTTTTGCTTTCCTCAGGACCAAAGGTACATTTTTAATTCGAAGTCATTTATATTCGTTCATGATAATAAAAATGGAGATGATTCTATGATAATATTTAAATGTTTATTTCATACCTTATGATCTGTATGAATACTTCGTTCCTTGCTATTATGTTTACGAAGGTACGTCCTTCGTAACCTTCGTCCGAAATTCCTTATATCCCGAAAGGATATAATGTCTTGGAGGACGAAGGACTTTAACCCTTAACATTTTCTATGTTGCCTTGTTCTTAATTCTTAGCATTTGAGAACAAGCCCCCAACAGTGTCAAACATATGCAATGTCAATGTTTATGATGTCATGCTCAAGTTTTAGTTACAGTAACACCAGGGGTGTTACACTCACCATAAAAGAAAATTTTGAATGGCTAGAACCCGGACTAAGTGCCTTCTTTGAATCTCCAAGAACTCCTGCAAATCTTGGCTCTTCTCCATCAGCCTCTGCCGCTGCAAACAGTTCACCGATCATCTCAGGTACTCCATGATCATCATCATAAACATCATCGTCCACATCCATATGTATCCCAAATTCATTATCATATCCTTCGACATCCTCCTCTATACCCTCAACTTCTATATCTGCTGACTCCCCATGATGAATCCACCTCGTGTATGTAGCTGACATTCCATAAATGTGTATATGAGTTTCTACTTCACTCTGAGGTCGCAGCCTTTGATTAAGACAATTCACGCATAGACAACGAATGTGTGTGTCTTCTGGGTATCTTTCAGTAACAAAATTCATGAACTCTTCAACTCCTTTCACATATGCAGGTGTGAATTGTTTTCCATAAACTCATCTTCTATCCATCTATTTTGACAATAAATTAAAACTTGCATTAACTCCATAACTATGATTACATTGAACAAAATTGAAAACCACATCAAACACATGCATATATGAAATAAAATTCAAACGCACATGGAACCTTATTGTCAAAAACACAACACATCAAACCTTGTCTTTTCTCCCTGCCCTGCCGCTGTTCTGTCCATGCCCGCCGTAGCTCTACGCACGACGTCGCTGCTTTGCCGCGCCCGAAGCTTCTCTGCCTCGCTGTTTGCAGACGACGCCGTTCTTCCAACACAGTTGGATCAATGGATCAGGCGACAAGATCGCTCGTTCGCTGCGACGCTACCCAGTTGCCGATCAAGCGGATGACCAGACGCCAGCGTCGTTGTGTGCTGTAACCTAAGGGCCGATCGCAGAAGCGCAGATCGCAGAAGGCAAAATCAGAACAGGCGAACAACCATGCAGATCGCAGAATGGCGGCTGGAAAAACCTGTTAACATAACGACAGATGGGAACACCTATTAACAGACGGATACTTTCTTTATATACAAGAACAAGTGCGTAGTCTGGTGGTAACAATGATTTGAAGAAAGGCACGGGTCCCTGGTTCGAAGCTGCCGGGGCCGCGTCGCCAAGCGGGGGCTGTGTCCCAAAAAACTGCGGCCCATGTAGGCCAAGATCCCACGCCATCAAGTGGTGTGTACACGTGGGCCGTTTTTTACTAAAACTCATCTGTGACCAATTTATTTCATCATTACGTCAGCCAATCAAGCCAAATTAGCGATGACAATATCAAATCTAATCTGTGACGAACTTGTTGCGTCCAAACTTTGTGTCTATGACGTTCCTTTCATTTTCGTCTTTAATATTCAAGTCTAATCTTTGTCCCTTGTAATTGTTGACGAAGATGTAAATTTGGTCATAGAAATGTATCAATATGTGACTGAAGTCACCAGCGTCACTGGAAAATCGTCACTGATGATCACATTCTTACTAGTGATTCCAGTTTAGAGATTCGCTGATCCACAAAGTTGTCATTGACATAAACTAAGAAACGTCTACGGTCTTTGCCCATATTATACACACATGACTGATCTGAAGTTTAGGGAACCATTGTATACACAAATATATTACATGTCCAAACTAAACTACATCCATTAGACCTTGAATCTTTGGATGTCTTCAAGCAGCGATAATGCTTTGTTCTTCAGATGGAATGTGATATAATGCAGCGCAAGAGACCGTATCTCACTAGTGTTGCCCTGCAATACAATAAAATTGAGTTATGTATAAATCTATACCATCTGTTGCATTGTGCCAAATATAGAATTAACTGGTAAATTTGTACGTACTGCTTCTATGTCTGACCGCAGAGATCCTTCGTCGCATTCATAAAATAGAATGTAACCCATAACATAAAACCCACAGTCATTGGATCCTGCTGCCATGTTAGGACAATTTGGGCACAAGTCAATTGCGTAGTTGCCAAATTTGGGAAAGCATGTCCTCGGCCGTACATGTTGTATTGCTTTGTTTAATCTACTCATAATAACCTTAGCCCATGGTAACTTTCTGCCACCTAAGCCCAAATGTGCAAAATGATAGTCCTTCCATGTAGTACCACCAAGTGTTGTCCCATATGGATTGGAATCTAAAATATGAATGCACTTCTTGACTGTATTGACAACATACAATGTCCAATGCCCCCTTCTTACCATGGGAACCATGATCTGACCGTGTAAAAAAAGCATAAAATGAACAGTGTAAGTTACAAAAGCATAACAATGTGATATGTTCCATTTAAAATAAATTATGTTTGTATTATGAAATACGATTGTTACCGCTTTGCATTGATCCAATTCATCTGTCTCAGGCAATGAATTGTCTAGAAGTGTGTGGAGTACAGATTCATCAAAAGGTTGAGGGTTGCGACTGTGTCGTTCCTGTTTCTCAAAGTTGAGTAGTGACTGCAATAAATGATATAAATGGAGTCAGTATACTTGGGTTCATCCAATGTGTATATGAATATGGTGTAAGTATGTTACAATAATTTACCCCAACATTAACATCAAGAATTAATCTGTTCGAACTCATGGAAGTCTGCTGATTTTTTGCATCATCATCAACACATTGGATGAAACACTACATGAACACATTGTCGAGTCACTTCCCATCGGCAAAAGATTCATATATATCAGAATATGTCGCTGAATATTCACCATAATCTATTATGGTCCTAGAGAATTTTTGATAACAATTAGAGAGGTTGCGAAAAACTACCAGCATATAAACAGATTTTGATTTAGTCTGTACTTCATACCTGCTGGTGTCAGATTGTGGACCACACAAATATTCGCGTAGAGCTAACACAGTTTGCATCTCCGAATCAAGTGCAGCCTGGCTAACCTGAGGAGTGTTTGTAGCTGGATCGGTTTCAACAGAAACCTAACGATATATATGAAAATATACATATAAATCTGTGAACAGTTTTGACAACTATAATGAAAATAAAAAGTACTGAGCTGACATAAACTGGAATAAACGTATGTGGAATCAAGTGTCATAAACTGGCATAAAATTACTGAGCTGACATTGCTGATTCGAATCAAGTGTCATAAATCTGCTTGCAAACTGGCATAAATGTATGTGGAATTTATCATAAGCAATTAACAGATATGGATACATGTACATCTACTTAGCATACATGTATGTGCAAATATGCATAACACTGCTTTGTGTAATGCATAAACTAGTCAGACTGTGAAGCATGACTGTACAAAATCTGTGAACAGTTTTGACAACTATAATGAAAATAGAAATTACTGAGCTGACATGTTCAGATGGAGTCTGATCAAAGCATGGACCACTGTCGGGGAGATCTGTTTCTGCCGCTTGTTGGACGCCGCCAGTAGACTAACAATTATGGTATAAATGGATTAGAAGTTTAGTAAACTACTAATAATAATATAGAAAAAATAACGAGGCGGTGTACTCATACCTTTATTTGCGGCGTCGCATCAAATATCGGCGCGGAAGATTCCGTATGTGGTGTTGCTTTAGGAGTGACGTTTGTGTTGGTCGGCATTTTCTGGCCACCGTCACCATGTTTACCCTGAAAAAAATTGTAATGGTTATATGCTATTTAAAGAAAACGATGAATACAACCCTTAAATGAAAATACAAGTAATAAGAAAAACATTACCACTGGGGTTGTAGGTGTTTTGTTCTGTTTTGTTATATTTGTATGAACCAGTGGATCAATATCAGCTTCATCGGGGCAACTTTCTAATAGTACACGAATATGTTGTTGCCTTAACAGTAATTCATGTACCTGTGTGTCTGTAAACTACGTATCCTGCTGTGATGCTGGAGTAGAAATATCGGGTACAGTTGGGGGGGCCGGACACGTACATCCTTCTTTATGTATCATGTAAACAAAAAAACATTGTTTAAAATAATGGCATCAAAACGATATCGACAAATGATTGCATAACTTTTTTATATTGACGTAAAGACCATAAAACTGACTAACTTGCCGTCTGGGGAAGAATATCATCTGATTTTGTAGTTGTTTTCTGCACATCATAACCATCTTCATTGTCCCCCGACTCAGCGCGGAGGACCTCATCAATTAACTCGCCAAAAACATCAGATAGAATGTATTGTTTCTCAACAATCTGTTGAAGAGTCTGTTTAATAACTGGACACGCCTTACCAACCTCTGTATCAAAATGTGACAACTTCTCTATGAAACCCAGGCGGTGGCGGGATGGAAGCTGATTCAGCTTGCTTGATATCAAATCCCTGATGAGCGGAAGTTCGATGTGAATTATGTGCTGTCCAGATGGGTCAGGACGAGGTACATCAAAAGTGTTTGTCCTGGTCTTATGCTGTTGTAAATTGAAAAATATTAAGTAAATATATAGCGTATCACTGAATATTATGTTGAAATTCTATGACAAAAAAATATATAAATAGAATATTGCCTTAAATTGTGCTTCAACAGGTGGTACAGCTGTGTAGCAGGTCTCTGTGGTGCTTCGGAACTAAAAAAAGGCATGAAAGATAGAGTAAAACTTATACACACATATTAAATTGATAAATGTGATTCATATGTTTAATGGACAATGCAAAAAAAGCATCATAAATATGCTTACAAACTAGCATAAAGGTATGTGAACGTTATCATACGCATGTAAAAAAATGATTGACACATAAAAAAATACCGAACAATGTCCAAATGGTTCTTCTCCTTTGCGTATCTTGCCCTTGTCAGCTCTTGTCAGTGCTTGAATAATATTCCTATCAAAATATTTGATGCGTGGTGTTCCACGTTTATTCTGAGGTGCCGCTGAGTCATGAAGATGATCCAAATAATACAGCTGCAAAAATCATAACATGAGTCATTGTGAGACATAACAAAGCATAATCTACGTGTATATGGATTTTGCATACAAGAATATGGCTACATATAACAGACAAAAAAGGATATGCTTACAAGAATGACGATGGAACACCCATAAATGGTTGTAGAAACGTTCGTAACGCTCCTAGTATGCCACTTCTTGGCAGCTTGGCATAAATCATTGAAAATAAGCTGGCACCAGTCCATCTGGTGGAAACGATCCATCTCCTCAGTTAAAAGAACCTCATGGTTGGTTATTCCCCAGCTGGCAGTAGGGAACACCAACCTATTGAACAGTATCAGGAAAAAGGATCTGATGCTTAGATCATCGTCAGACCCTTTCCTCAGACGATCTTGAAGAGCTGCAACCCCAAAATCTTCTTTCGATAAACCAAGTTCAGCCCTTAAATTGTTGGCAGCAACAGCTTCATCGATGCCCAATGCCGTTCCTCCACCAGCATTTGGTAACCCCAAAATAAGGTGCACTGTATCCTTTGTAATTTTGAGCTCCTTCCCTGGGCCAGCTCGAATTTTCATGTCATTATGGTCAAGCTTTTCCATCAGCCAAGCTAAATGTGATCTACTGTCGAGTGCGTCAAGTCTCATATCAAGAATACTGGAAAATCCCCTCCGTGCAATAGCTTGGCGCTATCTGTCATTTAATATCTGGATGCTTACTAATACATCTTGGGGCTTGCATCTCACGTTAAGCCTCTGCTGAAAAAATGTATACAATGAATATCGTAAACATTTACATCTGCATAATCGCAACTCAATGTTTAACTCAAACCTCAACACAACATGATTTCATGCAGAAAATGATATATTGCCATAGACCATAAATTCTAACCTGTCGGGGGGGTCCACTACTTTCCTCCGTTTTGTGACTATCTTCTTCAAGACTTTTCGAGGACTGTCGTCGAAGTTACGCTTCTTGGATAATGGCATAAAGTCATCGTCCTCATCAGCAGCCTGCCTTGTTTCGTGTCTAACAGTTTCTGCCGGAACACGGGGTATGTCAACAGTAAAGCACTCTTGAGTAGACTGAATTATAATCCGTTTTGGATTAGATGGAGGTCGGTCTACGATTCTTCATGTATGATGTTCCTACCAAATCAAACAACACATATACATAAAATACGTAAAGGATCAATAAAAAGATAAGCGCAAGTCAATTCAGTTCAGTTCATGACCATGTATTCCATTACTACACAAAAAATCATGCAGCAGCACTACTAACATCTATGCATGTTGTGCAAAATACGAACAAAGCGGGCCGGGGAGCACTGCTAGGGCCCACTAGGAAGGGTTTGGAGGTAGGGATAGGGAGACGCGCTGTTGCGTTCTTCATATATGATGTTCGAGCCAAATCAAACAACACATATACATAAAAAACTTAATGGATCAATAAAAAATCTGCTCATATGCGACATCCAATTAATGTATAATCTGGATATTTCGTGTGTGCTGACCCAAATCGAACAGCGAGATGTTTATGGCATAACATATTGATGTATATATCATAATTTTGTCAACAAAGCAGCATAACACAGTATTGTAAATTGCATAAATGTGTGAGACGTTGAATAGTATAAATTTGTGTCTCCATTTAACAATAAATTTATGCTGAATTGGTTTTTGATAAATCAAGCAATTGGCAAAATAATAAGGTGAAACCTATTTACGATTCAGATTGTGTAAATATGCAAATGTAAGAGTTAAAGTTTGAGGACTTACCGGAGTGTGGATGTGCCTGGAGGCCGGCCGATTTCGGGACCCTTCTGCAGGGGACAAGCCCAAGGCGACGCGCGGCTCAGTCAAATGCGTAGGGGGCTCGACGTTGGGGACGGAGCTCGCGACGGCGTAGGGGACTCGGCGTTCGGCCGCCGCGGTGGAGAAGATCGAGGTCTCGGTCTCTGCGGAGGAGAAGAACGAAGGGGCAGCGCCACCGCCTCCGCGATTCCGGGTCCCTTCCCGGTGAGGAAGAATAAGGCGACGGCATCTCTGCGGCGGAGAAGGCGATTCCGGGTCTCTGCGGTGGAGAAGGTGAATGCGACGGCGGTGGAACGAAGGGGGGAGAATCTCTATGTGTTCGGCGGCCGCGGTAGAGAAGAAGCTCACGGCTGCGATTAATCTAGGGTTCGGCGGGCGCGGAGGAGAAGAAGCAGACGGCGGCGATTTAGCTAGGGTTCGGCCGCCGCGAGCGTTACGGGAGAGGTGAGCTGAAAAAATGCGTTCTCGGTTGCTGGATTTGTGGGCCCGATACACGTAAACTACTTGCGAAATCAACGTGAAGGCCCATGGACCGACACGTGGATTACTGTCTCATAAACGGAAGCATAAGACATCGTAATATCAATATTTATTTGGGGACTAGTACGGCTGCCCAGATTGCGGGGACACGATCTTTTCGTGGGCCCGGATGCCGCGAAACATGCGCACACCAAAAAGTGTGTAAACCGTAACAAGATTGAGCATAACACGTAGTTATAATTGACGTAACTAGGTGGTACAGTGAGCCAAAAAAGCCTGCAAACCTGGTCGGTACGGTGCGATCAGCGCACCTGGTCGATTTCTGGTCAGGGCTTCCATTAGTTAGAGAGAGCCTATATATATATATATATATATATATATATATATATATATATATATATATATATATATATATACTGTATTTATATATTACACCTGGGTGCATTCAATATAGAGAATGCACCCAGGCCGAACCTACGTGCCAGGTCCGAGCCAGCCGTTCCACCCAGGCCGTTTCGTCCCTCCCGCACGCTCCCGACAGAATATTTTAACTTTCCCGCCCCCGCCCCTCTTTCTCCGTGAACGGCTCCTCCGTGAACGGCTCCTCCGCGAACGGCTCAACCTCTTCACATAAGTTGCAATCACACCAGACTTGCAGTTGCAATTACACCAGGCAGCAGTTGCAATCATTGTTTAACAGATTTTTGGACATAGTTATATAGGAGTTGCAATCACACCAGACCAGCAGTTGCAAATACACCAGACAGCAGTTGCAATCATTGTTTGTTTAACAGATTTTTGGACATAGTTATATAGAAGTTGCAATCACACCAGACCAGAAGTTGCAATTACACCAGACCAGCAGTTGCAATCTTGTTTGTTTAATAGATTTTTGAACATAGTTATATAGAAGTTGCAATCACACCAGACCCACAGTTGCAATTACACCAGACCAGCAGTTGCAATCTTGTTTGTTTAATAGATTTTTGGACATAGTTATATAGAAGTTGCAATCACACCAGACCCACAGTTGCAATTACACCAGACCAGCAGTTGCAATCTTGTTTGTTTAATAGATTTTTGGACATAGTTATATAGAAGTTGCAATCACACCAGACCAGCAGTTGCAATTACATCAGACCAACAGTTGCAATCATATTTTTTAACAAAATTTCTCAGAGTTATTCAAATGCGGGGGACAGAGACACGCTGACAGAGAGGCGCGCGGCGGCGCGAGGACAGGGAGGCGCTCGGCGGCGCGAGGACAGGGAGGCGCTCGGCGGCGGTAGGATTTAGGGGAGGAGCATCGAGGAGAAGACGGCGGCGCGGGGAAAGGGATGCGCGCGGCGGCGGTGGAGGGCTGGGAGGCGCGCGAAAACGCCTGGGTGCATTCAATATAGAGAATGCACCCAGGTGTATTTTAGCAGCGCCGTGTATATATATATATATATATATATATATATATATATATATATATATATATATATATATATATATATATATAATTTGGCATATAGGTGTCAAATAGCTATTTATCCGCGTATATGAGCAGTTGCATGCAGCGCCCAACCAAGCCTCAAATTTTTCGAATAAATATCTCGTCCACCACGTGAAGCCCACCATCCTTCCTAAACAATGACCCACGCATGCATGTTTTGATGTGTCACTTACAAAATAAATATCTACTAAAAGAATTGTCAAAATTAAAAACCGATTTCACCGTTATCTTTGCCGTAATGAAAACTTTAAAACTAGATCTCACCTAATATATTTATCTTATAGTTTATTAGAGTCAGTCATTACATCTTTTAACCTATGTTATTCATGAGAATTATGGGAAAAAATTCTTTACATCAGGAATGTAAAGATTCTATTTTACAACTCCTCACATACACCAGTTGCTGGTACATATAAATAGAAGAAAAACAAATTATTAAAGAGTTATTTTGTAAATTTTGATCTGTCTTTGTGGGCCTTCAAGTGGTGGATGTAAGAGGCTGTAAAAGATGATGTTTATATCCGGTATGTATCAATTATTTAACACGGAAAACGAAGGAATAAACTTAGTCATTCCATCTTTTTAGCCTCAGTAATTCTTGAGAATAAATGAGATATCGATCATTTAGTGAGTAAGTCATTCTAAAAACAAATGTTGTAGGAAAGAAAGCAAATAAACTCGGTCATCCTACGAATACTCAGCCATTCCATCGTTTTTGCCTGAGTCATTCTATGAGAATCACTGTTTAAACAATTATTATGTCATGGTCTATCAGGGTCACACATTCTACGAATACTTAGTCATTCGATCTTTTATCTCCAGTCATTCATTCTTTTACAGTTCAATCATTTTGTTACAGATTCAGTCATTTTATTATGAATTCAATTATTTCATTATAATTTCAATTATTTATTAGGATAAGTCATTGTATTTTATCAGGATCAGTCATTATACTTACGAGTGCCAGTCATTATAGTATCAGGGTCAGTTATTGTACTTATCAGCATTAGTTTGTACTTATCAATGTCAGTCATTGTATGATCAGGGTTAGTCATTGTGATTAAATAAACTATTTGAAAATATATAATACATGTGTGGTCTCGTTTTGTTTACAAAAATCTCGTAAACATAAATATGAAATTGGCTGGGCGAATAAATCTTTTAATTAGAAGGTATAATGAAAAAACAAAATAAAAATGTCTTGTTTTAGTGTGTGCATGGTTGCATGCCAAATGATGTGTTCCAACTTGTGATGCTAAATTGCTATTTTAAGGTGCATGCATGTATAGATGTACAGAAAGCCCGAAGCACGTTTTTTGGCCCGGTAGGAGCCTGGTCCGGCCTGCTTTTATACGGGTCCGGGCTAGCCCGACAAAAATAAGCGTGCTCGACCTGGACAGTAAACTATGCCCGGTGGGCTAGCCCGGCATGGCCCGTTTTTCTCTAAGCGTGTCAAGCTCGCTTTCTTGCACTAAATTGTGCTTACCAGTATCTTAGCTCATTTTTTGGGTCGCTTTTAGGGATGAAAACGGTCGGAAACGGACGGAAAAATCTCTCTCCCGTTTCCGTATCCGCATTTTATCATCGGAAATGGGATCAGGTCCGGAATAGTCGGAAACGGAAATGGGAGCGGGATAAACGGAATTGCGAAAACGAACGGAAACGGAAATACTAACAGAAACTCATAATTTAATACAAATAGAAATGTTATTGATGTTTGACTAGTGATTGATTGGCAGAACAATAATATAAAACAAATAGATATAGAGAGACAACATTATATTATTGTTTGGTTGTTAAATATGTACATTTAGCTACATCCGATGTTGTTTAATACTTTAGATCACTTGTCATTTGAAAAGAGCCGGTGGTTACAATGGCCAATTGTGCTATAATTTGTCACTTAAATACACGAGGATTTAGTTTATATACTAATGCATATTAGTCTCGTCCCATATTTGTCAAATACGGAATAAATACGGGTTCAATCCGGAAAAAACGGGATCCCGCAAAAACGGACGGAATAATCTCTCTTCTGTTTCCATATTTTTCCGTAAATACGGAAACAGTCGAGTCAAATATAGAAAATAGTACGGATCGGGATGAGATTTTTTCTGTCCGTTTTCGACCCTAGTCGCTTTTTCATGCTTAGACCCGTTTGGCAAACTCTAATGCCATGCATGGTTGGTACGAGGTAGGGACTGGTGCATGCGGGCTGTATGCCCGCAAGACTACACGACTACTGCATCCGGGTGTGTTGCTAAATAACTATTTGGCACAATAGCGCTACGGTATCAACTAGGGTGAAGCTTCGACCAAACCCAACCAACCAGTCAAACGATGCACCAAGCGAACCAGCTAGCTCACTAACGGATCACAAGCCGTGCACTCCCCCGTCTCCCTCGCGCACGACTCCCATGAGCGCCCGCTCACGCGCCACGTCATCTTTCAGTAATTTAGTAGTAAAGAAACGTTCGGTGATTGCTGACGAAAATATTTATTAATAACTGATGAAATGTTCAGTAATTACTTACGTTGTGCTTATTTAGTCATTCATCACTCAATTTCATAAATTATAAGTAAGCACAGTAATTTTTAGTGCAAAAAACAAATACTAACGAACCATTCATTAATTTATCACTTTAGCAATGAAAAAATGTTTGGAAATTACTAGTGAAACATTCAGTAATTTATAGTAAGCACAATAGTTGTTAGTGCAAAAAGAACAATTACTTATGAAACCTACAATAATTTAAAACTTCAACAGTGAAGAAATGTTCGGTAATTGCTGATGAAACGTTCAGTTATTATGAACAAAACGTTTAGTTATTACTGTGAATATGAATAATCATCGCACGCGACGAAACATTCAGTAATTACTGACAAAACATTCAGTTATTACTGACGAAAAGTTCAGTTATCACTAGCAAATCTGAATAACTTTCTCGTCTAGATCTTAGGGCGACTGGGCGGGTGTGGCAAAGGACGCGTTGTTGGGTCGATTGGAGCGTCGGGCTAGGTGCTCGCTAGGACAGGGTGGCGCGAAGGGCAGCGGGGCGGGGCTAGCCTAGGTGAAGCTTCACCTTAAATGACAAATAACGGTAGCATATACTCCATTTATTCTAAATTATAATTTGTTTGACTTTTTAGTGCCATGTTTGACCGTCTCCTCCTAATCAAAGTCATATTTAAAATATGTTATATGCTAAACAATATCACAACAAAAATTAATCATAATTATAAAAAAAATTTAATAAGACGATTATATTAAATTTGGATAAAAAAGTCTATAAATTGGAATGCACCGAGTATATATTAATGAATATGCTCATAAGGTTCCTATGTTCTATGATCATAATTTGCTTTTACGACCATAAAACAAATTGGTACTCGTTATGACCCTATGTTCCAAGTCAAGTATCCGAATGCGGATTCAAACTATCTGTTTTGTACCAGGGGCGTCGCGTAGTTTTGGGAGGCCCAGTGAAAAAAGTAGCAAAAAATATTAAGTACCATTATGTATATATGTACACGTGATATAATGGAAATTAAATATTGTATGGGTTATGTAATCTTTATTCAGAACACATTATTTTAGTATTCTTTAAAATACCATCTTCAATAATATTTTCGTATTTAATCTTCTACGATATTTTACCATCGATTACTATTACATCTAATGCATTAAGTTTTTTGTCATTATAAAACACCAATAGGACTTCGATAACTTTAATTTAGAAAATTTTCACTTATATGATTCAAGTGTAACATGAATATTAAAAAAATCTATATGCACTAGTTGCATTAGGAAAAATAATCATATTGTTTAAAAAATAGATTGTCAATAGAACATATCTCGTAGAATAAAATCTTGAAGAAAACTCAACTCCACGAATAGATCACTGGAGTAAATCAGATTTTCTGCCTCTTTTAAGCGCGGTCTTAAGTTGGTGACAACAATTATTCAAGCTGTTTTTATCTAAATGTTGCAATTTACTAGAGGTAATAAAAAAACTAATTTTTTTTTGATAACCTTGATATTGTTGAAACCTCCTTATAAGCGAAGAAATAGTTTGATTAACAATTGGAAGAACAGATCGATTTTAACATTCTTGTGATTCTAGGTCATATTTTACCAATATTTATATAAAATAATATATTTTTGTTTATGATACCTATGAGTTGCTATAAATTTTGGGATCCTACGATTTTAGAGGTACTGTGCGGTCCAACACCTTACACACCACTAGGGACGCTGCTCGTATTCGAATTAAAACATGATAAATAGTGACATCTGATTTGGTTTGCCATCTGAATGCATCCCTACAGAGCGGTGCCCATTCAGATGCACTTGCATGCATGCATGCATGACTTGACCTGTACGGCTGTACGCAAATTCAAGAACGAAGACGAGCAGGGACTCCCTGCCCGTCTTCGTTCTTGAATTTGCGTACAGCCTAGGGATGGCAACGGGGATTTCCCCGTGGGGAAATGGCTTCCCATCTCCATCCACGCGGGGACAAAAATTCCCCGTCCCCGTCCCCGCGAACGCTCACGGGGGAGCTTTTTCTTCCATCCCCATCCCCGTTGGGGAATTTATTCCCGTGGGGAACCCCGCGGAGAAACTATCCCCGCTAGAAGTACAATATTTAAAGATAAGTTTAAATTGATTGTATCGAATTAATACAAATTTAACAAACAAGATTGAAAATTATAAGAGACATCTACTTTAGAGTTTAGTTTTCTATTTTATAACATGTCATGCACTGAGTTCTTACTATAATTTTAACAAGTAAATTAACTAACTTGGATAAAATAGTTTCGTGGGGCGGGTACACGGGGAACAGGGACGGGGGATGGTTTCCCGTCCCTATCCCCGCGAAACCGACGGGGATTAAATTTCCCCCATTTAGATCCCCGCGGGGACTAAATTAGTCATATACCCGTCCCCTAATAGAGGAATTCCTTACGGGGAATCGGGAATCGGGGATCGGGTCCCTATTGCCATCTCTACCAGGGACGACGCTCTCTAGCTCTGTCACGTGATTTGCGTTGATCTTCTTTAATATGTGTTTAATTAGTCCTGCTCCTGCGTCGAAAAATGTATCGTATGAATCGCAGGGTGTTTTTGGTAGAGAACCAGTGTGAGACTGTCACTAGTACACAGAAGTTCTATAGTAACGGTCCTAAAACTATTTTCACTGGCGTTTTTCAGTGTCGCTAGTGCTAGGGGCCAGTGGAAATCACCATTTCCACTAGCGGTTATTATAGAACCGCCAGTGGAAATAGCATTTTCACTGGCGGTTTTCTTAAGAAACCGCCAGTGGAATTTCCACTGGCAGTTTGTTTTATTTAGCCGCCAGTGGAAGTTTTTCCCCCCTTTTTTTTAAATTTTCGTACTGAAATTTATATATTTACACACACAAACATATATATATATATATTGATATTGATAAACATGTAGTATTGATATTAAAAGCAACATAGAATTAAATTCTATCATACATTTATATACATCAAAGTCTTGTTTACAACCATGTATGCATCACACATTATATACATCAAAGTTTTCACTTAAGCTCTAATAACTATCTCGGCTAAGAGATAGTCTACTAATTTCTGTTAGTATTCTAAACTCTGGCAAAGCTAATGTTCCGGAAGCATCGTGATATTTCCCTTCTGCGGGAATGACCTCTTTCAATATAAATGTGCACAGGTCCTCAACTATGCCATACAATGCACCTTCAGTCAAGTTCTCCGGGCTTCCTTGTTGAAATTGCTGTAGAGGAAGTTTATAAACATTATCTATTTATACTCAATAATAACACATTTGCATCTTTAGTGACATAAATACATACGTGACTATTACTAATAATACCTTGCCAGGGTTCGTGATGTATCGTCCGTTCATTCTCATGAACTCGCACACGTAGAACCCACATAGGACCAATCCAGGTGGTTGCTTGTGGCACTACATAACGGGAGATTGGTTATTTAGTTGCAACATTGTCCTATGTACATACATGTATGATATGTATTCATAAATTCACGTACTTACCGGCCAGTTATAATGGATGTCTAGTGGCACGCCTTTTTGGACGTGTCGTACTTTCCACCTCGTAGCTTATAAAACCTAAATATCCTGTGATCTCAAATAGAATCATCATGTTATTCTACAATTCTCATCGATATAAGTATGCATGCATAGAAAATGCTTACAACTCTAAGAGGCCGAGGAATTTTGAATAGGATGAAGGCTCGGTGTGCAAGGAGTCGAGCACCAGCACCTTTCCAACCTTAGGATAAATGAAGAAGCATATCCAGTGGTCCCTGTACGAATCAAACTTGTGATACATGTGTATTGAAATTATTAATTTTATTTATGCAAAATCACACTTACTTAAATTTGTACGGGGCCACTATGGATTCCCTGTCTTGAAATTGAAGCATTGCGTGTCCTATGTAGGTGGCGTATTTTGCTTCAAAATCCTTCTTCAGATCCTGGATACGCACCTCAATTTCTTCGTCCGTTAGCCCCTGTAATGCTTCGTTGCCTTTTCCGATTCTAAAAGTGTGGTTATCCTCGCATATCTTTATTGGGTTGAGATACCCAACCCTTTTACTGCCACTAGCATTGGGATAGGTACCATAAAGAATCTCCTGCTGATCATGTTGCATTCTGCAACACACACGTGCATGTCAGATATTGAAAATTTATACAACTCACTAATAATAACACATATATGTGGAGTATGAGTGACACTTACAATGCAAATATGGTTACAAGTTGCACGTCGAGTCTCTGAAGGTTCATCATTAACCACATGTCCTCGAATGCAACAACGGCTTTTTGATTTGAACCAATAAAAGCATGGGTTGGTATATTAACACTGATGGTGTCGATGCCAACTGAAGATGCCCGCATGTACCAATCATGCAACCTTTTAATATTAGCCGGGACCTTCCTTAGTTTCTCAAAAGTGAGTAGTGGTCTGCCCGGCACATATTTTTTAGGAACGTTTTTATAATCTGCCTTAGTTGGCTTCTTTATCTTTGCGACCATTGCCTCAGCCTTTTTTGCGGACTCCTCGAGATCGGCCAAATCAACAGTGTCTGACGTGAGGCTCCGTCCAATCCCTTTCAAAAAACGAGCTGTGCCAGCAGTGGATTTACTCTTCTTTTTCTTCTCGAACGGGGACACTAAATTTGGTATAGAAACTTTAGATTTCTTTGATGGTCGTGGAGATGGCTGTGGAGAAGGTGGATCCCTGAAGGGCGATGTATGTGGCGGAGACGGTGGGCCACCATGAGGATGAGGAGAAGGAGGGTCAGAAAGAGGATGAGGAGCAGCATGTGAAGTTTGAGGAGGTGATGATGGATGTACAATAGGAACAACAATTTGAGAAGGCGGAGATGGTTGGGCCTGTGACGAATTTGACCAATCAACCAATTCGACATCCCTTCGAGGCCAAAGGATAAAATTCTTGATAGCTTGTCCAAGTGTCTCGATACCTTCGGACCCAGGGATGTCTAGCATGTCGTCCTCGTATCCTTGGACGACTGTCGTCACTTCTACCCTGAAATATTCTTCTGGAATGTCGTTTCCATGGAACTTGCGTCCTGGGATCGCAAGGCCTGTGGCTACTTTCTTTGTACGCTGATTGTTAATACCATATCTTATAACTAGTGTGCATGCCATAGGCCTTGTGATGTCATCAACTGGATAGCGGACCATATTTCCCGTTGACGCGACAGAGCTTGGGATGGTCGTACCCTCGGTGGAAGCCAGCGTTTGAGCTGCTGGAATTATTTGCATCTGTGGAGTGGTCATCTATTGAACAGACATCGCACTCGCCATCGCCAATTGCTGCATCAATTCTGGAGGAGGATTCAATAGCATTTCAGACATCAGACCTTTGAACTCTTTCTTGGCCTCCTCCTTAAAATAATTCGCCATCTCTTCCTTGTATCGATCATGTTTCTTGTACAGACCTTCCCATTGTGGTCTGAATCCTTCCTTTCATCCTTCCTTAGATGAGATTCCTCATACACAACCAGGATGCTCAGGGTTACCGAGACCAGCCGTTAGAATGTCTCTCTCCCTTTGCGGCTTAAATGTTCCTTGGCTCTGCTTAGCTGCAATTGCATATATGTTTTTTGTCGCTTCTTCGACAATGGGATCATCAAAAGATACACCAGACTTAGTTTCCCTTGGTTTTCTAGCACGGATCCAATTAGCTGTCCTTTCACCAAGTAGGGTCACGTTGCAACTCACGCGCAGCGGCCCTATCTATCCTAGTGGTAGGAAAAGGGTCGCTAGGCGTTTCATATCCTTCACTGCTAGATTCTTCTTGAGCAACACTCTTGTCCATGTGGTCGAGCCCTAATCCTTGGTCCTTGGTTGGAGAACTCATTGAGCTATATATATACAAATACATATTAACACATATTAACATAAGCAATAATTAAATTCATATTAACAAATACCCTAACCCTTAACCACTAACACTAACCCTAAGCCCTAACCCTAACCCCTAATATTGTGATACGGATATTATCGAGTTACGTATAGAGAGGGAGAGTCGTATAGGACGTAGAGAGAGAGATGGAGAGTCGTATAGAACGTATAGAGAGGGAGAGAGAGAGTCGTATAGAACGTAGAGAGAGATGGAGAGTCGTATAGAACGTATAGAGAGGGAGAGAGGAGGAGTCGTATAGGACGTAGAGAGAGAGATGGAGAGTCGTATAGAACGTATAGAGAGAGAGAGAGAGAGGGAGAGAGGAGGAGTCGTATAGGACGTAGAGAGAGATGGAGAGTCGTACAGAACGTATAGAGAGGGAGAGAGGAGGAGTAGTATAGGACGTAGAGAGAGAGAGATGGAGAGTCGTATAGAACGTATAGGAGGAGTCGTATTACACATTGAGTTCATCTCTATCGCTAATCCTGTATTCTCGGGACTTTTCGACTCACGTGTAGTGTATAGCTCTACATCAGCCTTATCTGAACCAGCCACCATTACGTGGGGGCGAGTAAATGCATGATCTACACGCTTTACGTGTGACGCACGATGACAGTGGAACGATGAAAACCAATGTTTTATAGTAGTAGAGAAGAGTTGTAGACAACGCACGATATCCAAGAGAATGCACTATGCACTCGATTCTGAGATATTGTTTCTCCGTACATGAAATCCAAGCATAAAATATGTAGCGTTTGGATCATAATGCATTTCTAAAATCAGATTCTCAGAGGTAAACCAATTGGAAGCCAAAAAACATGCTTTCCGCTGCCCTCTCCTCTCTCTCCCTCTCCCTCTCTTTCCTCTCTCTTCCCTCCCTCCCTCTCCCTCTCTTTCCTCTCTCTTCCCTTTCCCTCTCTCTCCTCTCTCTCTCTCTCTCCCTCCACTCTCTTTCCTATATATACACTCCCTCTCCCTCCTCTCTCTTCTCTCTCTCCCTCCCTCCACTCTCTTTTCTATCTCTTCCCTTTCCCTCTCTCCTCTCCTCTCTCTCTTCCCTCTCCCTCCTCTCTCTTCCCTCTCCCTCTCGCTCTCTCTCACTCTCTGTAGAGACGCGCGCAGGGTTTACACCCTAAACCCTAAACCCTCTCCCTCTCTTCCCTCTCCCTCCTCTCTCTTCCCTCTCACTCTCTCACTCTTCCTAGGCCTAGGGTTTCACGCGCGGCGGCAGCGCGTGCACGGCGGCGGCGCGTGCACGGCGGTGGCGGCGTGCCCGAGCGATCATAGTCGAAGAAGGGAGAGAGACAGAGGAAGAACTTACCTACGACGTGGGGACGACGGCGTGGACGACGGCGGCGCACGGCGGAGAAGATCGCCAGGGCGAAATTTCGGCAGCCTGATGGCGGGAAGTGTAAAAGACAGGGCGCCAAAGACTTAGCGAAATTTTCGGCCCCGTGCGCGCTCCTTTATATAGGAGGTATTTCTACTGGCGGTTGTCATAGAGAACCGCCAGTAGAAATGCCTTCCACAGACTGTGGAGGCCATTTCTACTGGCGGTTGTCATCGAGAACCGCCAGTAGAAATGCCTTCCACAGACTGTGGAGGCCATTTATACTGGCGGTTTTCGTTGTGAACCGCCAGTAGTAATATTTTTAGTATATTATTTTTATTGTATATTCATACATTAAGTATATAAATTTTTATACATATTAAATATATAAATATATATATATATATTTAGTATACATAATATATATATTTATATATTACTTCTCTCTCTCCCTCCTCTCTCTCTCCTCTCTCTCTCCTCTCTCTCTCTCCTCTCTCTCTCCTCTCTCCTCTCCCTAGCTCCTCTCTCTCCCCTCTCCCTCCTCTCTCTCCCTCCTCTCTCTTCCCTCTCTCTCCCTCCTCTATCTCTCCCTCTCCCTCTCCTCTCTCTCTCTCTCTCCTCTCTCTCTCCTCTCTCTCCTTTCTATCTTCTCTCTTTCTCCTATCTCTCCTCTCTCTCCCTCTCTCTCTCTCCTCTCTAGAAAGTCACTAGAATGCTCGTTCTTGCAGTGTTTAAATACTACGTCGTCTCCTGGCTTCGCGTCTCTCGTCATCATTGGTGTGAAGTTCTTTCATAAGTATCAGATCTGGTAAACATCTTTCCAAGTTCTTTCACAGCATGTTCTTTGAAGATGCTTGTTTCTTACTGCCTGATATATATAAATATATATATATATATTAGTTGAATAGTCCTCCCTGCTTTTATTTTACCTCGCGTTCTAGGACGCGCTGAAAACGGGCATTCTGGATGTGCAAAGTGCTGCATCCGCACGGACGGTAAGTGCTAGACCTGCTCCGAGCGCATTGGCAACAATAGCTCTCTCTCCCTCTCCCTCTCCTCTCTAGAAAGTCACTAGAAAATCGTGTAAAATTATATGCTTCGGTTTGTCGCTAACAATAATCAATTACATGACAACTATATAATCTAGGGAGCTACTGTTCTGCCTTGTCCATCGTGGCGTACCCAGGGCATCGAATTGCGTGGGATGCTTCGCTCAACGTTCCTTATCTTGGTTGGATGGTCTATAAAAAGAGACATGTCGTTGAACTGGTTAAAATCCTCTAAATCAGATACACCATCAACTCCTATAGCTTGTTGTTTTCCAGGAAAAACTACATGCTTCGGTTTGTCGGTGCTTTTCTTTTCATTGTTAGAAATGATCTGTTCAGCATAGAAGACCTGTGCAGCACGATTAGCAAGGATCCATGGGTCATCTTTGTAACCTACCTTACTTAGACCAAGAACTCTGACCCCATAGTTGTCTACCGTGACAAGTTTGTCTTCAACCCATTGACATCGGAAAACCGAGATCTGAAATGTACCATAGTCTAGTTCCCATATGTCCTCATTAAAGCCAAAATATCTAATAATCTCACCAGTTTCATCATCTATGGCCTCGCATCGAACACCACTGTTTTGTGACATGCTCTTTTTATCCTTGGACTTGGTACAAAATGTGAATCCACTAATGTCATAGGTTTGCCATGTTGTGACCTGGCGTGATGGTCCAGATGCCAACCCCTTGATGGTTTTTTCTTCTATTGTTTCTCCACATGGAATGTCCTTCACCATTAGCCATGTGTTGAACCGCTGCTTATGTTGCTTCATTACCCAATCAGCCGTATGCCCATGATTTTGCTCGTGAAGCTCATTGATGTGTTGTTGGATAAATGACTCTATTATCGCTAGCTGATGTAGGATGCTGTGATGTGCCTCAAGTACTGTATTGTAATCTGGTGGGATGAAAGATTTCCGTCCCATCCTCCCGCTTCCATACAATCTACCCTCGTGTCGTGATAGAGGCAGACCTATTGCAACCTGGTCTTTTAGGATACTATTGCAGAATGGACCTCCAGACTCAATGGCCTCTTCGGTATAGTACCCCTCTATCATGGATGCCTCGGGACGAGCACGGGTTGATATATAGCCATTCAGTATTGACATGAAACGCTCGTACGTCCACATTTCATGCAAGTACATAGGACCCAATGCCTCTATTTGTGGCACCAAGTGCACCATAAGGTGCACCATAATATCAAAGAACGATGGAGGGAAACACATCTCAAACTATGATATTGTCTCCACTGCGAATTCCTGAAGAGATGCCAACTCATCACGGTCAATTACCTTTTGTGAAATTCTGTTGAAAAAGTAGCACAACCGTGTGATTGCCATCTTTAAAAAAAGGATTTATAGCCCTGATGGCAATAGGTAGGAATGTAGTCAGCATGACATGACAATCATGTGAGTTGTAGTTGGTGACTATCAGGTCTTTCATTGACACAATACTTCGTATGCTAGAGCAGAATCTGGATGGGACTTTCAAATTCTTAAGCCAAACACACATCGCATGTTTCTCATCTACATTGAGATTGTAGCTTGCTGCTGGGAGATGATACTTCCCATTTTCTTAAAGAACAGGATGTAGTTCCTTTTTTATGCCTAAATTTACCAAGTCCATGCGTGAATTGAGCCCTTCTTTTGTTTTGCCCTTTATGTCTAGCAAGGTGCCAATTATGCTTTCAAACACGTTCTTCTGAACGTGCATACCATCGATCGCAAGCCGCACATCTAACTCTTTCCAGTAAGGCAAGTACTCGAAGAAAATAGACTTTTCTTGAATATAGCCCCCGGAGCTGGTTTGGCATCCTTTCTTGTTTTTCTGTCTTTTGTCTTCTTCCCGAAAACAAACTTGATATTCCTGACTATTTCAAAAAATCTATGACCTTTATTGTTACTCGATGGAGCAGTAGAATGTAGTTCACCATTATTGTCAAAGTACTTATCCATCTTTCGCATGCGGTACCTGTGTCCTTCCAATAAAAAGCGTCTGTGCCTCATGTACACTATCTTCTTAGATGCAGTAAGGGACACGTAAGCAGTTTCATCAATGCATACTGTGCAGCCAACTTTTCCCTTAAACTGGCCTGATAATGTGAAGAGTGCAGGGTAATCGTTGATCGTAACAAAAATAATTGCTCTCAGCGTGAATGAATCTTTACGATACTCATCCAACATTTGAACACCCATTACCCACAATATTTTCATATCCTCCATTAAGGGCTCTAAAAATACATCCATATCAACTTCAGGTTGTGTAGGTCTAGAAATAAGCATGGTTAGCAAAATGTACTTCCGTTTCTGCATCAACCATGAAGGAAGGTTGTATATGGTGAGGATCACTGGCCATTTTCTATGCTTGCTGCTCCTTTCAGCAAATGGATTCATTCCATCAGTACTCAGTGCGAACCTAACATTTCTTGGTTCATCGGCAAAGTCTTGGTGGTTCTCATTGAAATCTTGCCACTGCTTCCCATCGGCTGGATGTCGAAGCTTCCCATTGTTTTTGTGCTCATCAGAAGCATGCCAGCTCATAAGTTTGGCATCCTCAGGGTTAGCGAACAAACACCTCAATCGATCGACGATGGGGAGGTACCACATCACCAAAGCAGGAATCTTTTTGAGCACATAATAGTCTACTTCTTTTTCTTTGCTCGTGGATTTTGAAGTCTTCTTTTTGGCTTTCTTTCGCTTCTTCCCTTTAGACACAGATGCAACACACTCTTCCTCTCGATAGTCTTTATTCGTCTTGTATCTACTTGCACCACACTTTGGGCAGCTCTCCAAGTCTTTATAATCATCACCTTGATAAAGGATACAGTGATTTCTACACGCGTGGATCTTCTCCACGCCCATAGTGAGTGGACTGATTAGTTTCTTTGCATAGTACGTGTTAGCAGGCACTTTGTTCTCCTTTGGAAGCATGTCTGCGACAATACTCAAGAACGCATCGAAGCCAGCATCAGACAGACCATATCTAGCTTTTAACATCAACAGCTTTAACACAGACCGGAGCGTCGTGAACTCTTTGGTACAACCCTTAGACTCGTCGTACAAAAGCTCTTCTGCTGCCTTCTTCAGGGACTCCATACCTTTCATGAAGAACATCGATGGATCTGTATAACGACGCAACATTGCCTCTAACAACTCTGCATCATCCTCGTCCATAACATTTGGCAGAACATGGGTTCTTTCACGTTCATTTCCTCCAGCGTAACCATGATCAGTAACATTTGGCACTACATGTTCGCTCTGTGGAAGAGGTTGTTGTGTCTCGTGAACGAACTGAAAGCTGTCGTCGATGTTCGCAGGGTTTCCAGCTGTATAAGGCGAAGAGCTACCCTCTCCATGCTTTGTCCAAATTATGTAATCCTTCACAAATTCTCGACATACCAGATGAGATATGATTTGTTCTGTGTCATCAAATACAACAACATTTTTGCAGTCTATGCATGGACAATATATGTGCTTTGTCTTTGTTCTCCAAGCATGGTTCGTAGCGACAACAATAAACTTATGGACCTCAGATATGTATGATGGATCTAGCCTTGATAAGTTATACATCCAGGATATCCTCTCCATCATCACCTGTAAAAAAGTAACATAAAACACACAAGACACATAAATTGGCAAGAGAAACATACACCAATATTTCCTAACAACTAAATATATCATGGATAAAGAAAATTGGCAAAAGAAACATGAACAACCTTTCTTAGCGACCTTCTTCCAAAAAATAAATATCAAAACCTCCCCTTGTATTTTGCGAAATCTGGCCTTCCAATAAAAGTTGGGCTGCGCGCGAGCTACATAGTTTTTGCCGGGAAGGATGAAGCATAGGCGGTTGGATCGATTAGGCAACCTAACTACTTTATCTCTAACACATGGTGAAACCCTAGATCGAAAATGTGGCTAAAATGGAGGAAAAATGAACAAAATTTGGCAAAAGAAACATAAACCAAACTTTCCTAGCAACTAATAAACAAAAAATCTTAATACACAAACCTATCTCTAACACATGGTGAAAGCCTAGTTTCAAAATGTAGTTAAAATTGAGCAAAAATGAACAATAATTGGCAATTGAAACATAATTAAACCAACCTTTCATAACAATTAATAAAAATAATCTTAATTACCAAACCTATCTCCCTCTCCATACAACACATTCACCAGTCATTAAGCAACTAAATATGTGTCATGGATAAACTTATTTGAGAACTAAACATGAAAAAGGAGAGGGAATAGACAAAATCTAACCATCTTAAGCAACCTCATTTGAGGAAATAGAGAAAATAACCTAGCTATACTCTTCTTCTCTCACATGTAAAACCCTAGATCAAAAATGTGGCTAAAATTGAGCAAGAATAAACAAAAATTGACAAAGAAACATAAATCAACCTTTCTTATCCACCTTCTTCCAAAAAATGAAGACCAAAACCTCCCCCCTTGTATTTTGTGAAATTTGGACGTCCAAAATTACCTCCAATAGAAGTTGGCTGCGAGCTACAGCTCCTGTCGGGGGAGGAAGAGTGGTATTTATAATAGATAGTTCACTGGCGGTTGGCTTGAAAAACCGCCAGTGGAAACCTATTTCTACTGGCGGTTCTGTTACACCAACCGCCAGTGGAAACTAGATTTTCACTGGCGGTTCCTATTTTCACTGGCGGTTGTGTTAAGAGAACCGCCAGTGGAAATAGGTTTCCACTGGCGGTTCCCAAGCTAGGCCCACCTGATTTTTTTTACTGGCACACGGTAACTGAAACTGTCAGTGATAATTTATAGGTGCCGTAGGCTTTGAGCTCTTTTCTACTAGTGTGTGGCCCTGTGGGACGAGACGTCGGCGCTGGCGTCCAGTCACATCACTTTGAGAAGAATGCAAGTTGAAATTGATCGAGAAGGTGACATGCATGTCGATGTTGGCACAGGCTAATAAGGCCGTCGTTCAACGCATACATCACATATATGCGACGCGGGCCGCGTGCATGGACGCCACGCCTGTGAGACTAGCGTACGTCGGACTTATCTAAATTTTATTGTAGGTCTAAAATATATCCAGTGTTTAATATGGTTCTGAAATAATGCTATTATAAGATTTATTCCATTTAAACTTGTTTAAGTTTAACTAGATGTAAAAATATTAATAATATTTAAATATATTTATTATAAAAATATGCTCAACCATCTAGACTCTATCTAATTATAATAACAAGTATATAGTACGTGCTAACGCTACAATCTCGATGAAGGGGTTGATGGTGGAGGTGCAAGTAAGGGGTGGCGGGGTCACGGGAGAGGGATTATGGATGAGAGATGATCTAAATAATATAGTTCATTAGATTTGAGTGAGTAAGAAGGACGGATTATTAGTAATCTGAATAGTTGGTTTTGATGGCGTACTAAGTTTAGTTACCATTTGTTTGGTGAATTTAGAGAATGTTATGGATATGTGAGTGATTTGATTACGTGGGTTTTGCAAAAGTTTAAACTGGTTGATTATAGTGGTATAAATTATATACTATCAATATTATTTTCTTGTGTACATTTAGTTAAAGCTAATAATGTTTGACTTCTAATGACACCTAACATCGCCACCTAATATGACGGACGAAGTAATCAAGTAGGTCTCAAGCGCCGAAGGCACAGACGGATTTGTTCACTGCGAAGACCAAGGTCATGGATGCACGCATGGTGTCGTCGGTGGTCTCGGTTGGGCGACAAGCACTGGCGTGCACATGATTTAAAGGATGGATATTTAAAATTGCTAAGTAGTAAAAATATTTGGTATAGATTCGTCGGACTTATCTAAATTTTATTGTCGATCTAAAATATATCCAGTGTTTAATATGGTTCTAAAATAATGATATTATAAGATTTATTCTATTTAAACTTGTTTAAGTTTAACTAGATGTAAAAAATATTAATAATATTTAAATATATTTATTATAAAAATATGCTCAACCATCTAGGGCCTATCTAATTATAATAATAAGTATATATCACGTACTAACGCTATAATCTCGAGTAGGGGTTGATGGTGGTGGTGCAAGTGAGGGGTGACGAGGTCACAGGAGCGGAAGAAGGGTTATGGATGAGAAATAATCCAAATAATATGGTTCATTGAATTTGAGTAAGGAAATGTGGATTATCCAGCAACCTAAATAGTTGATTTTGATGGTGCGCTAAGTCTAGATATAATTTGTTTGGTAGATTTAGTGGATGTTATAGGTGTGTGATTGATTTTGTTGGGTGAATTTTGGAAAGTTTAAACTGGTGGATTATATAGTGGTATATGTTATATATTATTAATAATAATACTTTCTTACGTACATTTAGTTAAAGTTAAAGTTAATAATGTTTGACTTCTAATGACACCTAACATCGCCACCTGACGGACGAAGTAATCAAGTAGGTCTCAACCGCCGAAGGCACAGACGGATTTGTTCACTGCGAAGAGCCAGAAAGGTCATCGATGCACGCATGGTGTCGTCGGTGGTCTCCTATGGTTGCGCGACAAGCAGTAGCGGGTACAGGATTTAAAAGATGGATATTTAATTTGCTAAGTAGTAAATTTGGTATATATATATAATACTGTATAGAGTATAACTACTTAGAGTGGAGTTTAGGAGTAAAGTTTTTTTTATAGTTTTAAAAGAATACTACAGTATTATATATAAAGGTGTTTAGCAGTGTAACTAAAATATCTGTTTTTAAAACTGAAGTATTGTAAATATTGTAGTTGTTTTAGAGTATTTTAAGGTTTGGACATCAGTTTTCAAAACTATAATATTTTAAACTATGATATTATCATTACTAAAATATACTGTAATATTTTAAAAACTATAGTTTTCAAAAACTTTATTCCTAAACAGGACCTTAGTATGTATAATATGGTAATATATTACTCACTCTGTCCTAAAATAAAATTTGTTTTAGGGGAATAACGGATTCATAGTTAATGTATGTGTTTTATATATGAATATAGATTCATCGTTATTTATGTGAATATGGACATAAAAACCAAGAGCTAAAACGACTACTATTTTGGAATGAAGAGAGTACATAACAAAAAAATCCATAGCATACATGTTGGGGGCCTTCGCCGAAGGTCCTCAAAAACGTGATTTAACAATATCTTACAAGTGTGACATGTGAATAGGTACCTTCGGACTCGAGCTAAAAGCATGTACGATGTAAAAAGCATGATCGTGACGAAGGTTGGAGTTGTTCCGAAGCTACGTGCAGGGGAGCTTCGGCTAAATGGCGGAAAAAGGAACCGACTTAAAGAGGAAAAAGACTATCTAGTCCTTATAGAATTGTCTATAAGTTAATAATAAATGTAAAGAGCATGAATATAATTTCTTACAAACTGTGTCCTGTGCCTATAAATAGATGAACAGTACCCCCGTACTATTCACACTGACCTGTACTTGTTTTTGCGTCACGCTTGTACTTTTTTGCCTTCTATCAAGCCGAAGGTACATTTGTGATTCAATATTGTTTCTATCTTTCTAGGATAATACAATGAATTAATAACGTTATGTGATTATTTATCTTGTCTCTTATATTTCATATACTTCTTCTTTTATTAACATATATCGCGTTGATGAAGGTATGTCCTTCATAACCTTCGTTTGAAGATCATTATATCCTAAGGGAAATAATGCTTCGAAGGACGAAGGACATTAATATTTAACATTTTGTGTTGCCTTGTTTTTAACTCATAGCATTTGAGAACAAGTCCCCAACATTGGCTCCCACCTCCGGTGAACTCTTTCGACCACCTTGGGCAAGCACTGACCTTCGTCATGCCGCCGAAGAAAGCTTCAGCACCAGCGACCGCTGCATTGCAGCCACTGGACCCAAACCAGGAAACTCTTTCTCTTTGAGAGGCTCGAAACCAGAAGAGGAAAGCCACCAGTCCAACACTCCAGGAGGAGGAGTTGGACCAAGAGATCAGGGACATGGAAATAATCCATCAGCAAGTACAAAGGAAGAAGGAGAAGATGGTGTGGCTGGCTGATCTTCAAAGGAAGATCGACGAAGCCACTGAGGAAGTGCGTCATCTTGCTCAAGATGAACTGGATCGAAGACCTCAACACAGGGAGCTTCGTCAAGAAGGCTTGTTCAATGATGACAGATGGTATGATGATTTTAATCATGATGCCTTTACTTTTGATGATACTTCTCCCTTGGCAGCAGAACTGCAGGCTACCCCATGGCCCCCGTCATACAAGCCACCTCAGCTCCCCATGTATGATGGGCATTCAGATCTAAAGCAGTTTCTGATGAGCTACGGAGCAACTATATCTTTGTATGGAGGCAATACTGCAGTTATGGCGAAGTCCTTCATCATGGAAGTCCGGAATGTAGCCTAAACATGGTATTCTTCTCTTCGACCAGGGACTATCACGTCGTGGCAGAAGCTTAAGGACATGTTGGTTACCAGCTTCCAAGGTTTTCAAACGAAGCCGGTCACAGCTCAGGCTCTGTTCCAATGCACGCAAGACCACGAAGAATACCTTCAGGCATATGTACGAAGGTTCTTGCGATTGAGGGCACAAGCGCCTACGGTGTCCAATGAGATTGTCATTGAGGCCATGATCAAGGGTCTTCACCCAGGACCTACTGCCCAATATTTCGCCAGGAAGCCCCCAGAAACTCTGGAGAAGCTGCTTCAGAAGATGGATGAGTACATCCGGGCTGACAACGACTTTCGCCAAAAAAGGGAGGAAGCTTACAGATTCTCTGAAATGACCAGGGGCTTCGGAGGAAGAATCCATCCGAGGCACGTCAGGTCAATCCATAACTCCACTCAGAGTGACGACAAAATAAGTCAGTCTCAGAGGTCACAATATACTTCACAATCTTCGGGGCAACAGCAAAGCTCTTTCAGGCCATCAGCTCCAAGGGGCAGAGGCGCCAGGGCTTCAGAGAAAGATTTGGGGATCAGTCTAGAAAGATTTACTGCTTATTTTGTGGTGAGGACAAGGGCCATACTACAAGAATGTGCCACATCATCATTCAGAAGCAAAAGAAGATAGAAGAAGCCGAAGCTCGGTAGAATCAGCCGAAGCAGGTCTTACACACTGCTTCGTGTCACTCTCCTTACATACCAGAGTATGTGAACAATCATCCTGCAGCTTCTGTCGCTTCGGCTAGCCATTCACAGGCTTCCTGGCCACAACTCCCGCCTCCACCACCACTACAACCGACCTATTCCCGAAGCCAGCAGCCAGAAGGGCGCCAGTACCCTCAGCAGCAACGTGAAGTCAGGGAGGAATCCGAAGCTCGCACAGTCAATAGTACTGTGCCAGAATCAAAGCACATTTATTGAGCGATATCCTACTCCTGAAGTACTTCTGTGTTCTATGTCATTTTGTTTTTCAATAAGGAACAAACAATGTAGAACTAGTTTTAATTTCTTGTAATAGTTTCACTTTTATCAGAATGAAATATATCTTCTTCAAATATTTACGAAGCTCAAAAATTGCTGAAGCTCAAACGTCGTTCCTAAGGAGCGCATCGTAAGTTTCGCCGAAGCTACAAAAAGTCGTTCCTAAGGGAGCGTAGTATAAGTTTTCTGCTCAAAAGTCATTCCAAAGGGAATGCAGAGCCAAATACCGCCAACATATAAGGCGAAGAAGTTCAAAAGACGTTCCTAAGGGAATGCAGAACTTACACTGAAAAGTCAACGGTGATACCGCCGAAATAGAAGGCGAAGAAGTTCAAAAGACGTTCCTAAGGGAATACAGAACTTACACCGAAAAATAAGCGGTGAAGCCGAAAAATAAACGGCAAAGAGATTTTGATCGTTCCTAAGGGGACGCAGAGATTGTGTGTTTCAGTGTGGGTGTGTGGGTATGTGTCTTCGGCACTAGCATCATTCTTTGCATCATATCATCACATCATCCCGCATAGCATCACATCATACATCATATCGCACCAATGACACGAATTGAATACGAAGTCGATCTTCGGAGAATGCTTTACAAAAATGAAAAGGTGCTAAGGCACAAAGTAAGCTAAGAAATATAGCTTCATCAGCTCTGATGTGAAAGAAGAGATCTCTTGTTTACGAAGCATTGATGTTTTTACGAAGCTTGGGTGTTCTTACGAAGCATGGATATTCTCACGAAGCATAAATATTCTTCTTTACGAAGCATGAAAAGAAGGGAAGGTGTTTTTTTGCCGAACGCTCAAAAACGGTACGTATATAAAAGTTTCATGCATCGCAAAGAAGTATATTGCAAAATTGTTTACATATTAGATTCAAAATTATACACATCAAATATTACAGACTTAGTTCAGCAAATGTTACATTAATCGCCTAAAAACGTTTTTACAATAATTACTATTCTTCCTTCAGAACCTTCTCTGTAACTTCGTTAAGCAATTTGTTAACGACTTCGTCAACAACAGATTCGGCTATATTAATAATTTCCAGTGCTTCCTTTGTTTCTGGGTCGGCCAGGGGATCAAACGGTTCTGGTGGCGGAGATAATTCAGCTACAGAAAAAAATCAGTCTAAAGCCACAAAAACAAATGCCGAAGTTAGATGCCGCGAAACAATACCTATGTGTTTTTCACGCTCAGCAGCTTCTTCAGCTCGTTTTGCTTCAGCTCGGGCCTCATGGATGTCTTTTTCACTTTTCTTCATAATTTCATGAGCCATTTCTCGGCCACCATTCTCCCACACATCATTATAAAATTTTCTGCCCATTAAGGTTGCTTCAGCTGAAGGGTCCTTCGTGACGTCTGTGGAGAAGGCAGCTTCGGCATGGGCCATGGTTTTGATGTGATCGTACCTCGCATTCTCCAAGATCGCTGAAATCCCGCGTGCACCAAAAAATGCACATACATCCCCTCGATCACTGAAGATTTCTTCAAAAGCTTCGGCCTCTCCGCTGATCCATTCAATAACACCCTTAGGTTCGCCTCGTATAAAGTTATCTTCATTGGAATAAGCGCCCACGTTGGCGAAGCTAGCCTTTATCTTCTCCACATAGCTCAGGGATTTTTTGAAGCATCTTTATTTGGATGCGCGAAGTCCTTCAACTATTTCTTCTAAATAGTTTTTCCAATACTCATTAATATCTCGGTTGGCCTCTGCGAGACCACATTTTTCCTTGGCTTCGGTCAACTATTTCCGAAGTTCTTCAATCTCAATTTTTGGGGCCTCGGATTGATTTTTGAAGCTAGATTCATCCTCCTTTGCTTTATCCACCAATGAAAGTAGAATCTTGTCTTTTTCCGTGGCTTCATTTCTCAGCCTGATAACCTCTGATCGAAGGTTATTGAGAGCTATAGTGCAACTCTCATCTTCAGCATTCTTTTGCGCCCTTAGGGTGTTGCTAAGTATTAAGCCCTGCAAGACAGAATAAAAGGATTAACAAAAGAATAAAAGACTCCATTACAGAGTCCATAAGCTTCAAAATTCACAACTTTTGTACCTTCAGACTGTTGTATGCAAGACTATCTGCGAGATCGTCCTTCGTCATGGCACAAAGGCCAGCTTCGAGCTTCGGAAAACCCATACTTCTGGCCATCTCCCGGCAGATGGATAATTCTTGTTGTTCGGGAGGCAGTATAAGGAATCATCTTCATCCGTACCGTTAAACACTAAGGCCCCCTTCGGATACTTCAGTTCTCGGGCATAGTGTTTAGCTTCAAAAATTTATTCTTCGGATAATCTCTTACCCGAAGCATGTCGAATGATATAATCAAAATCTTCGGTGAGTGCTTCAGGGGCAAGGGATTCGGCCTCTTTGGCCGCACTCTTCTCAAAAGCTATATTAATATCTGGAGTTATTCCTTCGGCCTTCTGCTCGGTGGCGGCAAGCTTTCTCTCAGTAGGCAATGTGGGCCATGCCTCGGTTTCAGCCTCGGTTATTGTAGTCTCAACTTCTATTTGCTTCGTATCAGCTTTGGGTTGCGTTTTGTCAGCTTCGGCAACCTTCCCTGTGGGAGCGGGACTTATAGAGTCGGTTGTTTCTAAAATATCTAATACATTTACCATCCTCCTTCTCCTAGGAGTTGTGGCAGAACTCTTTCCTGCCTTCAGCGCTGTTGCTTCTGTTGAAGGACTTAAAATTTCTGGCATCTTTGTTACTTCTTCAGTTTTTGACCTTTCAGCCTTATTTTTGTCAACCTTCGTTTCAACTAGCTCAACCGAAGGTGCCTTCGGCATTATAGCCGGCCCTTCAGCCTTCTGCGTGGGAGGAACAAGTTCTCTTGATTCAGCAGCTGAAGGAACCTCCCTGCCAAACTCAGGCTCCATGGCCGGTTCAATATAGCGCGGCCGGTGGGTAAGAACCTTTAACTTTTTGCCCTTCGGCACATGCTTGTCTGGAGTGGCCGAAGTAGCAGCTTTTCTTTTCTTTCCCTGTCCTCGCAGCGGATAGCGGTAGTCAGGGTAGGCAAAGCCAATGGCATCAAAAACTCTGTTCAATCTCTTCTTTCCTCGACATCCGAAGGCTGTGGATAATGCATTATCTTCTGCCTTGGAATATGATCCAAGCAGTTCATCACTTGTAGCTTCGATATATTTCAGCTAGTCGTCGTTTGGTTCATCAAACTTATCCCCATATCTGAATGTATACTTCAGCCGAACCAGGTCACCTTCGCTAGACTTGGTGACGGTCTCCTTCGGCAATTCCCAGTTCTCTACAAGCGGCCATACTCTAAATGCTATATGCTCTTGAATTAAATCTCTTGTACCAATGAAGAAGCAGACAGTACCAAATGTCTTCTGACAAGCTTCCACAGCTTCATCAATTTCAACCTTCGGCCTTCGGAGGCCGAAGCGGGACCAAATGGGGCGCATAATGACTTCCTTTATATCTTCTCTTGTCTTCATATCATTCTTCACATAAAACCATTCCTCCATCCAAGCTCCAGGCCACCTTTTCCGGAATGTTGGCACCGGGTGGCTTGCGTTGGAGCGAGCGATAAATCCATAACAGCCAAAATTGTTATGATATTGTTCTTTGCCCATGGCCTTCGTCTCATATACAAGTTCGTGCATACTGCAAAGGCATTTTGCGCTTGGCTCCAGCCCCTGGCTTCTCACAGCCCAGACAAAAATCCCCATTCTAATAATAGCTTCGGGGGTTATCTGATGAAGGTAAATCTGATATATTTTCAGCACTTCAACTTGAGAGCACCTAAAGGGGGGTGAATAGGTGATCCTATAAAAACTTGAAACTTAAAGCCACAAACTTGATTAAGTGTTAGCACAATAAAATCAAGTGGCTAAGGAGAGCTCTTGTGAACCACAATTAACACAGTGAGAACAAGCACAAGAGACACAGAGATTTATCCCGTGGTTCGGCCAAGTACAACACTTGCCTAGTCCACGTTGTGGCGTCCCAATGGACGAGAGTTGCACTCAACTCCTTTCAAGTGATCCAATGATCAACTTGAATACCACGGTGTTCTTTTTCCTTTACTCTTTCCCGTTTGCGAGGAATCTCCACAACATGGAGCCTCTCGCCCTTACAATGAGATGATCACAAAGAAGCACAGATGTAAGAGTGGGAAAAGCAACACACACAAGTCCATAGCAATACGCACACACAGCCAAGACTTGAGCTCAATTGAATAACACAAGGTTCACCACTAACACGAAGCTCAAATCACTAAGAATGCCAATCGAGTGCGCAAAGACGGAGTGTGAATGATCAAGAATGCTTAGAGTGTGCTTGGTGTACTCCTTCATGCGCTTAGGGGTCCCTTTTATAGCCCCAAGGCAGCTAGGAGCTGTTGAGAGCAATCTAGGAAGGCAAATCTTGCCTTCTGTCGACTGGTGCACCGGACAGTCCGGTGCACCACCGGACACTGTCCGGTGTGGATTTCTTTCCTATTCTGGCGCAGCCGACCGTTGCCGATTTGGAGCCGTTGGCGCACCGGACACTGTCCGGTGCCCCCATCAGACCGTTGACCCGGCCACGCGTCACGCGCGGATTGCACGGCCGACCATTGGCTCGGCCGACCGTTAGCTCATCGGACAGTCTGGTGCACCACCAGACAGTCCGGTGATTTTTAGCCGTACGCCGCCGTCGAGTTCCCGAGAGCGGCCAGTTGACCAGCGCCAGCCTGGCACACCGGACACTGTCCGGTGCACCACCGGACAGTCCGGTGCACCCGGACTGAGCAGAGTCTTGGCTGCTCGAGCCAAGTCTTTTCCATTTGTCTTTTCTCTGATTCTAGCACTTAGACAAATATGTTAGTACACAAAAACCAATGTACTAAGTCTAGAATCATACCTTTGTATTGATTTGCACTTTGTCCACCATTTGGCATAGTTTAACACATAACCATTTGTGTTGGTCACTTAATCACCAAAATACTTAGAAATGGCCCAAGGGCACATTTCCCTTTCACAACTACAAACCTGCTCAATGGGAATTGAAGCCCAGCTTTGAAGAAACTTCGATAAATCACAACTTCGTCTTCCTCGGGGACAGGAACATTGTTGTCTCCACCAGCTCTCACAATAGACATATCCCGAAAGTACCTTCCTCTCATATTGTCAAGATGACTCTGTTTAATTGTTGATTTCCCAAAAATTGTATGACTCGGCCTCCAGGACCGATCCTCAGAATCTTCTCCCCCGCTTTCAGCATCATAATCATCGCTGTCACCAGTATCTTCAGACAAGCCCTCTAGTATTTCCTTAGTAATCTTCTTTGTATTTGTTTTTGCCATTGATTCGATAAATCCAGCAATGTAAGGATTCACAGCCTTCTTCTCCTCAAAAAGCTTCTCCTCTTCAGTTAGCTTCGTCTCAGCATCAGACTTCTTGTCTTGAGACATTTCTCCTCTAGAAATGATGAAAATGTGTCTTTTTAACCGAAGCTCAGAAAGCTTCAGAAACTAGCAAGCGTTAGTGAGCAAGAGCTATGAAATTGAGAAAATAAAGAAAATAGCACAAGCAGCGTACCAAATGTGGTTGGTGCGTGTTCTTATTTATACGCTCGACACGCTCCAAATTGGAGGGCCTCGTCCATCATTGACTGTTGCTATTCTAGCAAAGGGAAGGTGTTTTTTTGGACCTTCGGCTTAAGGCCTTTGTCCATGTCGCAGTCTGAATTCGTTATCTTAAACAAATTAATACTGCGAGGGGCTACTGTTGGGGGCCTTCGTCCTCTGAAGGTCCTCAAAAACGTGATTTAACAATATCTTCCAAGTGTGACATGTGAATAGGTACCTTCGGACTCGGGCTAAAAGCATGTACGATGTAAAAAGCATGATCGTGACGAAGGTTGGAGTTGTTCCAAAGCTACGTGCAGGGGAGCTTTGACTAAATGGCGGGAAAAGGAACCGACTTAAAGAGGAAAAGGCTATCTAGTCCTCATAGAATTGTCTATAAGTTAATAATAAATGTAAAGGGCATGAATGTAATTTCTCACAGGCTGCATCCTGTGCCTATAAATAGATGAACAGTACCCCCGTATTTTTCACGCTGACTTGTACTTGTTTTTGCGTCACACTTATACTTTTTTGCCTTCTATCAAGCCGAAGGTACATTTGTAATTCAATATTGTTTCTATCTTTCCAGGATAATACAATGAATTAATAATGTTATGTGGTTGTTTATCTTATCTCTTATATTTCATATACTTCTTCTTTTATTAACATATATCGCGTTGATGAAGGTATGTCCTTCATAACCTTCGTCTGAAGATTATTATATCCTAAGGGAAATAATGCTTCGAAGGACGAAGGACATTAATATTTAACATTTTGTGTTGATTTGTTTTTAACTCATAGCATTTGAGAATAAGTCCCCAACAATACACATGATATATATCAAACCAGGAAGTCCAGATCTAGCTAGTAATAACCAGGACTAATTAGCTTGTCACATGGACCAAATTCCCATTTCTCAATTCTAGCCAAATAAATAGTGGTTATCATACCGAGTTAAACTATTGAAGCAGTTTTGTGGCATGTGGATCGGACGACTGGATGCGACTCGTGAGCCGAATTTTTTGTTTTTTAGCCCCTTTCGAGTCAAAAATTTACGTTTGGACCCCCGGAAATTTTATTTGCATGTTTGGACCCGAAGCTCGGCGCCACAGCCTGTGGCGCCGAGGTAACACAGCTCGGCGCCACAGCCTGTGGCGCCGAGCTTCGTGACGTGGCAGTCCCGCGTGGCACCTAGCTCGGCGCCACAGATCTTGGCGCCGAGCTAGGAAAAAACCGAAAACTGCCTTCTCTCTGCGCGTTTCTTCTCTTTCTACCCATTCGAAATCACGGCCGCCGCCTTCCAGAAATCGCCGCCGCCATCACCAGGTCCGGCTCGCCGGCGCCCGCCCGCCCCGGCCACGCTCCGGCTCGCCGCCGCGAGCCCCGCCCGAGTTGCCCGAGCGCGCTCGCCGCCCGAGGTCCGCCCGAGCTCGAGCTCCGCCCGCCCACGCCAAGCTCCGGCCGCTCGAGCTCCACCCGAGCTCGCTCGCCGCCGCCCGCCCACTGCCGCCCCGAGCTCACTCCCCACGCCGCCCAGTCCCCGCCGCCGACCAGTCCCCGCCCACTGCCGCCCCGAGCTCGCTCCCAACGATCGGCCACCGCCCGCTCCGGCCCCGGTAGCTCCCGCAAACACTGTCGTCTAGTATTTTTTTTTAATTTCTTAGTTTGTAAACTAGTAGTAATTAGTTAGGTATACACTTATTTATTGTTTAGTAAATAGTTAGATATTTTATTGTTAGTGTTTATTAAAATAGTTAGCTAGTTTGTTGCGTAGTATATTGTTAGTGTTTAGTAAATTCTTAGTGATTATATAGTTACCATTTTGTTTAGCGCATTGATATTACATGTTTTCTGTGTTGGCAACCATCGTGTTGTCGTTTATTCGCAGGTTCTATAAACATCACTTTACAGGGGAGGTGCTGCCAAATTTTTTACTGACCATTGGTTTTTTTTTACGTAGGTGTTCGTCCGACTTGACCTTCTCCACCGTTAGCTGGAGTCGTACGCGTTCTCAGGTATACATAGTTTTCGTACATTATTTATAGATTATTTAATTTCGTTTGATGTGTTCATTTAATATTTACTGTATAGTTATTAGTTAATATATATTTATTACTTAGTAAGTTAGTAGGCTTAAGTATGTAGCCATTATTTAGTTAGTAATCCATTTTTGCAATAGATGGACAGCCTAGTAACACTATACCATGGAGGAAGGGTGGAGATAGATGCTTATGGGAGTGTTACTTTTGATGGTATGAAGATCGTGACCATGTTGTTCGTTGAAAGACCAACTTTTGACCAGCTTTTGGCTCGAGCTTGTGAGGAGATTAGTTGCGACATAAACGACCCTAGAATATCAATTCAGGGTTTGTTGTCCCATATTACATATGGAACAGTTGTCCGACGGTTGATCTCCATTACCTCAGAAGATGATTGGGTGATATATTTAAGAATTGTGAAGACGATGGTTCCACCATGTTTGGATGTGGTTGTTCAAAAGTTACCTGTTAGTCATTGCGGAGGTCCAGTCGGGTTGTCTCCACAAATGCCAAATGCATCTCGTATTGAAGCTCCTTTGGTAGAGCTTCATGAAGAAGTCGTTGTTGTGCCCGATGCTCAATCGGGTCCGCACGAGTATGGGATTTCTCATCATATTCCCGGCGTTTGTGGGGCTTCTAATGCGGTGGTACCCCCCCAAGAGATCCCATTGACCCAGGATCCAGTTCACGATCATCCTAGTAAGTGTCTTCGACACATTGTTCGTATCCATCGTTATTTCGTTTGATTAGACTTTTTAATGTGGTTTTTCTTGCTCCGACACGATGCAGGATCTCCACATATGAATAATGCTGCTTATCTTGATGTGCCTGTGTCATATAATATGGACAACATATGCAGGGCATCCAATAGTGTTGATGTTCAGATTGAGGATGAGGAGGAGCCATATGAGGCTGCACGGGCCTTAGATTCTGATGATGACCGTCCGGTTCAAGAAATGACGGAGCAAGAAATTGAACTCATAAGACGTTTGTGTCCGGAGCGAGACCCTGCAGTACATGAATTTAGCAGTTTAAGTCATTCCACCCGTGCTTATGCTGAAGGACGTGACGATGAACTGCTAGAGGCTCCGGATAACGCCGACAGCATTGAGATTAAGGTAGGCTTACTTTTCAAGGACCTGCCTACACTGAGACGATGGCTACAGGAATATTCAGTGAACCGGAAGAGGCCGTTCAAGGTGAGACATTCGTATGCACAGTGTCGTTACACTGTTGTGTGCGAGGTGTCGGAATGTAATTGGAGGGTATGTGCCCGAAGGCAGAAGGACACCGGAAAGTTTAAGATCACCAAAATTGTAGGTCCACACACTTGTGCCCAGACAGAGCTGAGCACTAAGCATCGTCAGTTGACATCTACCCTGATTGCGAAAAGGATATTGGGGATATTGAAGGGTCAACCTAACTTGAAGGTGAAGTCAATTATGACCATGACTTCGGAGCTGTTTGGTTACAAGATCAAATATGGGAAAGCATGGAGGGCAAAGCAGCGAGCATGGAAGATGATATACGGGGATTGGGAGGAGGGTTATGAGAAGTTACCAGCATTGTTCAATGCAATGAAAGCAAAAAACCCAGGCATGCATTACGAGTACATCCCCAAACCTAATGAATGGAGGCACGGCAGAGAGATATTTTTTCGTGCTTTCTGGTGTTTCTCGCAGTGCGTAGAGGCCTTCAGGCATTGTCGTCCCGTGCTCTCTATTGATGGTACATTTCTGCTTGGGAAGTATAAGGGCACATTGTTGGTTGCCATATCATGCGACGCAGACAACGCACTGGTTCCTTTGACATTTGCTTTGGTGGAGAGAGAGAACAGAGATAGTTGGTCTTGGTTCTTGCGGCTTGTACGCATCTATGTCGTAGGCCCTGGACGCGAGGTTGGTGTCATATCTGACAGACACCAAGGTATTCTTAATGCAGTGCAAGAGCAGATTCCTGGCTACGCACCCATGCACCACAGATGGTGCACTCGACATCTAGCAGAAAATCTTCTTCGAAAGGATCATAGCAAGGCTAACTTCCCCCTTTTTGAGGAGGTATGTCGACAGTTGGAGGTTTCGTTTTTCGAGGATAAGTTGAAGGAACTAAAAGATGCAACAAATGTTGAAGGTAAGAAGTGGATAGCTGGATTGCTGAGGGAACCGCAGAAATGGACAAGGGCCTACGACGAAGGGGGCTGGCGGTTCGAGTTTCAGACTAGCAACATGGCCGAGTCATTTAACAGTGTGCTCAAGGGTATACGGGGCATGCCAGTCAATGCTATAGTAACATTCACTTTTTATAGGGTTTACAGAGGGTATCACGTCGTCTTCGTCGAGCAGCGGCTCGGTGTGGATGCCGGTCTCTAGCGGGCGTTGACGTGCAGCTGCCTGTGCCTCGTATGCAGCAGGACGTTCAGCCTCCCATTTCTGCAGTTGGACCATCTACAGCAGGACTCAGCTCGTCGCGATCGACGCGGGACACGTTTGAGAACGTGGCCCAGGACGACGACGACGACGACGACGACGATGACGACGACGCTGGCGCTGGCGCCGCAGGTCAGGTGGAGATTGGACCGTCTCAGTTGCAGGATGCTCCTACAACTCAGGCATCACAACTGACACCACGTAGAAGGCGTCCACGAGACCCTTACACTCCAGGCACCGACGCTCTTGGGGCCAAGGGCAAGGGTAAGACTAGGAGGCGTTGATTTGGACTGTGTGATTTGGACTTATGCTGGAGACGTTGTGAACTATGTTATGTGTTTTGGACTATGTGTTGTGGAACTTGTATTTTGGACTTTGTTTGTGGACATTGTATGAAGAACTATGTTCTGTGGATGTTTTTATATTCGATGTTATTTTGTGATGTATTATATGTTGAAATGCTTATATGTCTTATAATATGTGATTATTTGAACTGTGGTTGTTAATAAAACAAGGGGAACTCTTGCAAAATTTTTTTGTGAACTGTAAAAAACATAATAAGCAATAAGTAACACATCTTTAGAGTTCTAAATTATTTTTGATACGTAAATACTACATAATAGGCTACAATTCTTCAGTCTGAATCACAATCTATGAGTAACTCATCTTCGGAGTCATCCGTCGCGCAATCCTCAACAACAACCTCATTCCACTTGCTGCATTGTCCTGCATCACACTTGTCACCAGTTCTTTTGTAATAATTGGCTTCTGCTTCATCTGCAGCTTGGGAGAATAGCTCATCCTCAGCCTCAGCCTCATCAGCCTTCTTCTTGTAATAAGCTGCCTCTACCTCTGCGGCGGCCTGTGACATAAACTCATCCTCTTCCTCTTGAGCACGTAATCCTGCCTCAGCTAGTGCGATGAGCTCACTCAACCTTGACGTGTCGTCCTCCTCTTCTTCATGTAATCCTGCCTCTGCGAGGGCGATAAGCTCACTCAATCTAGATGTGTCGTCGTCCTCCTCCTCCATCGTTGCCATTTTATCCTGAACATATCTCGCATGCGCCTCATCGGCCAAATAGTTTACGCCGCTTCCAATCTCTGCAAATATAATGAGAAAATTAAGTTAGCAAAGTCAGGATAAATAAATTGTACTAACATAATTATAATATCATTTATCTCACTTACTTCCCTTGAGGCGATCAGCAAGATTATCCAACATCTGTTTCTCGGCTTGAGCCGCTTCCCATTCCCTTGCATCCTGTGCTCTCTTCTCATCAGCCGCCTTCAACCTCCTATACTCTGCACGCTTCAGGCTATCATAAAAGGCAGATTTTGCTTCCCTACGCATGTCGCGTATGCGATCGTTAATGTACGAATCGACGAGCCGAGATCCACAACGCATCTTCTGTCCCATTATTCTCTTGGACTCTATTGTGCGCATCACCTCTCCTTTGTCGTCGTAACTCTCCCAACTGCATTTCCTCGTCTCCTACAAAAAAATAGTAAGTACCGCTATAACATTATATCTCGTGCAAAAAAAAATACCAACC
Source organism: Zea luxurians (assembly GCA_029449295.1). NCBI lineage: Eukaryota > Viridiplantae > Streptophyta > Magnoliopsida > Poales > Poaceae > Zea > Zea luxurians. The sequence continues at coordinate 95,933,161 of JAOPSE010000015.1, read as the reverse complement.
TCATCGTAATCGACCATATGTCCACAAAAATATCCAACACCAAGCTCCGAAGGAACTAATCCATACTTAGCTTCAATACCACATTTGCAGAGTACTGGATCAAATTTGACCTCTTCAGCCGCCCACCCCATGTATCTCTTTTCCTTTACCTCTGGCTCTGGCCAATGGGACAAAGGACCATACAACCACTCTCTGAAACGACACTTACGCCACCCGTATGGCTGCAGGAGAAAAAATTAGTAATTTATTGTAAATAAAAACTAGTTCATACATTTAGCGTAGGAATGGGCTCACATAATCAATGTTCGGACAACAGAACTGCTTGTCATGGTCTTCGTCGATGACAGCACGGTCTCCACAATCGCATCGAGGCGGTGAGTCCATCCGTCTTTCTGTTGCTACCTCCTTCTCCGCATCCGTCATTGGTGGAGGATTCGGGGGAGGAGGTACCCAACGCTTAAAACGCTCATGACTGGTCCTTCCACTCAACCAATTAACGAAAAGAAGATATCGAGGGTCGAATTTATCGGGACCATCGATCCACTGAAAAAAGAAACACCTCTGATGTCCCTAAAATAATGGAAAGATGCACTATTATATATTTACAAAATAATGAATGCGAACAAAATTAAGTGACAAGTCATAAGCTACGTACGTCCAAAGTGCCACAAAGGTAGTAGCAGCGAGCAGCCGTGTCTGGATGTTGTGATTGATGTACCCAAGCCAGTCTGCCACAGTCACAGTTAGGCACGGGGAGTTCAGGAGGAACAGGAGCATCCTTACTAGATACGTCCGGATATAACTCCCGAGGACGACCTCTCTTCTGCCACAACGCCTCTCGGTACATGTCTTTCATCTAATAAACGATTATAATTATCACTTGTACCTATTATGCTTTATAATAAGTTTACACAAACTAATAATCGAAATGATAATATAATAGGTGTATACAAATTATTAAACTAACAACCTAATATACAAAACGAATCAGTTCGAAATCATACCTTGGTCTACGAAGTGAACCAACTCAAATCTTTGAATCCAGTAAATTTTTACGAAGTTTGGAAATGGGATGAAATGAGCTGCTCTCGGCCACCCGCGCGGGCGTTTTTATAGGATTTCGTAGCTCGGCGCCAAGATCTGTGGCGCCGAGCTACGAGGCCGCGCCGCCGCCACGTCAGCGCCAGGTCAGCCCTGGACGCAACTAGCCGTTGCGGCCACGTCACAGCTCGGCGCCATAGGCTGTGGCGCCGAGCTGAGCTCGGCGCCACAGCCTATGGCGCCGAGCTAAGGGTCCAAACGTGCAAATTAAATTTCTGGGGGTCCAAACGTAAATTTTTGTCTCCAAAGGGGCTAAAAAACAAAAAATTCGGACTCGTGAGTCAAGGGGCAGCGACGTGGTGGTCAAACCATCAGAGTAGCAGTTGCGGACGACTGCGAGGGACCGAGGGCGAGGGCTGAGGGTCCGACGAATTGTAATACCCAAATAATTGGATTTATAAAAATGTATAAGTATTGTGAATTATAAAAGGTTTATGTGATTATTTGTTTTGTTTCCTCCTTTTTGCATATTCAAATCATGGGTCAACTTGACTACTAACAATTTTATTAAATAAAAGAAATAATGCATCATGTTGTAGTTTATTATATTGTGGACTGATCGGAGGAATTAATTTTCGAATTTGAACTTAGTGGGATTCAAATTTGAAAGTCGAAGAATTGAAATAGAATTAAGAAAAAGAAGAAAAAAGAGAAATAGATCTGCAATTGGGCCGAATCCCTTCTTGTCGGCCCACCTAACCAGACTATCCTAGCCCGCGTTCGCACCTGCGCCGACAGCATGTGTGATGGAACCTTCCAAGTCATTAGGCCCACCTACAGTTGTCCTTGTCCATTGGACCTCGGACAACCCTGCAGGTGCACCTGATTACTTGACAAGTTCGGTATGTGAATTCTTTACCTTGTCCAAGAGCGTTTCACCCGTCACGCAGATATTACAATACATCGGAGGTACAAGTATGCGGAAGAAGTTACAACAACTTATTTTATATTAAAATATGGAAAGAGTATTATTATTACAGACCAGTAAAATATAAGAGTGCTGGAGTAATATTATTACAAATCCGGGAGGCAAAACCCCTCCCGTTTAACAGTAAACAAAAGTTTTTAAAGGAGGACACATCCTCTCGAGGCTTCAATCCTGGTTTTCTTCCTTAGGCACCACCTTGAAACAAAAGCAACAAAAATTTGCTGCTTCCTCACCTACAACAACATGGGTTCAAAAACCCTGAGTACGAAGTGTACTTTCACAAGTCTTACCCGTTAAAATAAAAGACTCTCAAGGATATGCTGGCTTGAGGGAGTCAAGGTAAGGTTTAATCAATAATCAAGACTCTATTTGCAAAAATACTTACTAATAGTGGATCCTTAAAATCCAGTTCTTTAGCAAGTTAAGTCATTACCTGAATCTAGAGTTCTTTCTACCCTAGTTCAAGCACTTGGACTATACTAGCCATTTTCTTATCAATCCTTCTTATTCACTGGAATGCTACGTGTAGGGCAATGACCAAGTCTTCATGTCCGAGAAGTAACGGCGACCCGAATCGATTAATACCCAGCTAGGGATCTCCAATCACACGACATATGTAGCACTTAACCCTTGTATATGTCAACTCGCCACCGGGGTTCTTAAGACCAGATCAGGTTCACACCAACCGAGAGTACAGATACACCACCGTCCAGCCTCTTGCCACGGAGGGTACACGCTACTCTCGCCATCTCTCCACTCCCATTGCGTGTTATCTTATTCTGGTATTAGTCTGCCCGAGGCAAAGCTTAACCATGATGAGGTATGTGACTAATTAAAAGGTCCTCGATCATCAAGCCTACATTGAGACGATCCTTAATCGACTCAGACGGAGACACTACACCGAGACTCCCTTCTCGTGCAAGTCAACCGCCCGGTCTTAGCTTTATTATTTTCAGCCCAAAGTTTGATACTTGGCAGAGGTACATCTTTTCCGATGTTGAACCCATCACGGCCATGATGGATCCACCATCAATTTTTATTTTGAAAACATCCCACCCACTTGAAGCATCATCTTTTGTCAAAACAAAATGTTTTGTTTTTCTAGAGTAAGGCTAAGCATAAGAAAAACCTTTTTCTAAAACAGGGGATCAAGGAGAGGTAATCCAATTCTCAAGGAAGGAAATGCAACAATTTGTTTAGCACACAACTGCTATCATGTAATGCATCAAGCAAGTGAGAAAGATTTTAAAATAGCAAGGAGGTGGCAAATGCACCGGGGCTTGCCTTGTGTTATGGGGGAGTCGGGCTCTACTCCACAAATGTCAAAATAAAAGCAGTTCCTAGCCGGTGGGTCTTCAGGTGGTGGTGGTGTAGCTCTTGCTTCTTCAACTTCTACTTCTTCGTTTTCTATGTATATATCACATATATAACTAAGAATGCTTATGAAAATGCAAATATAATAAAAGTATACTATCTTAGGTCTTGAATACAATTTTTCTTTACGGGACTCCAGGAAACTAAGGTTTTTAGAGCCAAAACTGAAGTTCCTAGGGCAGGCATCACTATAAGATTAGGGTTTTGGGATTTAGGTACCAAACATTGTCCAAATCATGCAAAACTTTACCCAAGCCTTCTAAATAATATTTAAAGCTTATCTAAAACGTTTAGTGATTTTTGGAGTTATTAATCAATTTCTAAAATTCCAGGAGTATAGGTTTTAGCTATTTTAAATACTCCATAATTTTTTATTTGGACTAAAAATTATAAAACTATTTTTATTAAATAGTATAGAATTTTAGGAGCCTAGCAAAATTGGTCTTGTATTTTTAGCATTTTTCTACAATTTCCTAGAAATTCTCTAATCCTGGTAGAAAAAGAAAAAGGAAAACATAAATAGTACTGGGCCGAGACTGGCCCAATACAACCCATGCCCAGGCGAAAACACGCGCGCCCGCGCCCGCGTTGACAACTTTGCGCAGAAGACCTTGGCGATTTGAATAACTTGAAAAAGGGTCGCGACACTATTCCTGTGTTTCACTGACAGCTACAAAACCCCCCCCGGACTTCTATTCCTTTACAACATCAGGTCCACAACGTCGCACGGCAGAAGACCGAGCTCCAACAAGCCTGTACCGGCCGGATAACTCCGCTACCGGAGCTCCCGTGCGGTTGACACCGAATTGAACCCTTAATAACCATTTCCCCTCGATCAATTGCATGATCTGAGCTTTAAATCACCCTATCAACAGAGACAACGCGAACCAAGGATGAACACGGGTGTTCCCGTCGATCTAGCACGGTTTAGCTTAATTGAATGGGTCGAGGAGAATCAGGAGAATCTAAGGACACTAAAACGGAAGACCAGAGAGCATGAACGGACCTGGAACGAGCTAGCCACGGCGAGGTCACTATGTGCGATGTTTCGGACCAATTTGGGGGAAATCCCAAATTGGGGCTCTCTGGTGAGTAATTGGAGGCACGAGCGAGTGGATTGGATGCTTGAATACCTAACGGAGCCGAGGGTGTGCTCAATTTATAGGGCCTTTAAGCGGTGGCCCGTGAATTTGAGCTCACGCGGTGGCGGTCGAAGAGAAGGAGGTGCACTGGCGCAAGCTATTGGTGGCATTTACCGTGGCAAGCTCACCGGCGATCACCGGATGGGCTGAGATGACTCACTGCGGCGTGGTTAAAGCACCGAGGCACGTGGTGCAAGGTTGTGGGGTGGCTAACTCCGGTGAGCCTATCCAAATCAGCTGTGACTCAGGTGGGTACGGCGGCCGGAGTAGAATAGTGGCCGGAGTCCATCCACGGGGTGATATTTCTTACCCCCTACCGTTATCCAACTGCGCCGAGCACGAATCACCGTGACGGGCGCGAATCTGGGCGCACGGTCGCCGGCGGTGAGTTCTCTGAGCTGGCGTTCTGATCAGGACACTTTAGCATCGCGCAGCTCATTCAGTCAGTCTGACAGAGCCTGTTTGGGGCATTTTGCTCCAAATTTTATGTGGTGACCAGATCAACATCCATCAAATCGAGCTCCACAAGGTCCCAAAGTTGATCCAATCTACTGCCTTCTCTGAATATCAGGGAGCCTTAGTCTGACAGCTAGACTTCAGAACCATTTAACTCCTAATTTTGTACAATACCAAGTCTTAAGTACTTAATCAAAGTTATTCTCCTATAGTAGCTCTAGACTTTTGATGTATTGACCCTAGGCAAATTCTTTGTATTTTTAGATCTATAGAGTTCCAAAGGCAGCCCTGTTCACTGATTTTCAGACTTAGCCACATGAGAGGTGTGGAGTGCCTTTTTTGCAAATAAGCCCAAATCACATCTTTTGACTTGGAAATCCTCAAATGTGTGAACCTTATGCTTTAGGGTACCCTAATTCCATGGTTTTTGCACTTGGGTCCAAAACTGTGCAAAATTTACATATGACCCCCTAGGGTTTCAACTCAGGGTTTTCAGTGGTCTTTCTAGGGTTTCTGGCACTTCTAGAGTTTGAATGCCACTCAAGTCCATTAATTGTGATATATTATGACCATTTCTAATGAGTTTTGAAGTTTTCTCTCATTTAGGCTTTATTTACACTCCTAAGCCCAATTTAGGGTTAAGTATCCTACCCTAGGGTTTCACCCATGACCAGTCACATCAATACAACTTGTTTGAAATTTTTGCCTAGTGAATGTATTCTAAGTGTAACAAGCACATGATATGCTAATGCTCATGATGTTATGCTCAAGTTTTAGTAATAGTAACACCAGGGGTGTTACATCCTTCCCCCCATAAAAGAATCTTGTCCCGAGATTTAAAAGTCCTAGGGTAAGTAATGGAAAAGGAAACACGTCATATTTTTATTTCCTTATTTCTTGTACAAGACAGGGGTGGTATGGGGTCTACTCCTCTATTACAACAATTGTATATATCTCGTAGTTTACATGAAGCTAAAAGGCCCGAGAAATTCTTTTCTAAAAAGTCTTGAGTTTCCCAAGTAGCTTCATCTTCCGTGTGTTGGTTCCATTGTATCTTATAAAACTTGAGAGTTCTTCGGGTAATCCTATCCTTTTGATCCAAGACTCGAATAGGATGTTCTGAATATGTCAAGTCTGGTTCTAAGGCAATATCCGTTACTTCAATGGTTCGATCTGGAACCCGAAGACATTTCTTCAATTGGGATACGTGGAACACATTGTGCACTACAGACAATGTTTTGGGTAGTTGGAGTCGGTATGCCACTGGTCCACATCTTTCAAGGATAGGAAAAGGACCAATGTACCAAGGTGCAAGCTTCCCTTTTACCCCGAAACGAGATACACCCTTCATTGGTGAGACTTTCAGGTAGACATAATCTTCAACTTGAAAGTACAAGGGTTGGCGTCGTTTGTCTGCATAACTCTTTTGGCGAGCTTGGGCTTCTTTCAAATTATGTATTATTCGTTGAACCTTCTCTTCTATTTCTTTTACCATATCAGGCTTGAAAAACCATCTTTCTCCTTGTTGAGACCAGTTTAATGGAGTACGACACCGTCGTCCATACAAAGCTTCAAAGGGTGCCATCTTGATGCTCTCTTGATAGCTATTATTGTACGAAAAGTCCGCCAATGGTAAGTAGTCATCCCATTTCTGTGAAAACTCTAAAACACATGCTCGCAACATGTCTTCAAGTATCTGATTCACTCTCTCAGTCTGCCCACTAGTTTGAGGATGATAGGCCGAACTGTGGAGCAACTTAGTTCCCAAGGATTTGTGAAGTTCTTCCCAGAATTTGGATACAAATTGAGGTCCACGATCCGACACTATTGTCTTTGAAACACCGTGCAAACTGAGAATATGAGCAATATATAGTTCCACATATGCGATTACTGGATACTTTACTTTAACTGGGAGGAAGTGGGCGATCTTTGTAAGTCAATCAATGATAACCCACATGGAACCAAACCCTTTTGCTGTCTTGGGTAATCCCACAATGAAGTCCATGCTAATGTCCTCCCATTTCCAAGTTGGGATAGATAACGATTGCAATGGACCAGCAGTTTTCATATGTATGGCTTTGACACGTCTACAAGTGTCGCATCTCGCCACATAGCGTGCAATTTCAATCTTCATCTTTGTCCACTAATAATGTTACTTTAGATCATGATACATCTTAGTGCTTCCGGGATGAATGGAATAGCGACTAAGATGAGCTTCATCCAAAATTTGCTAGAGGACCTCATCATTCTTGGGCACAACTATACGGTTGTTAAACCATACAATACCTTGATCATCCTTTCTGAAATAGTTAGCTTTACCGGCCTTTATTTTCTCATGAACGTGTTTCATACCCTCTTTGTGCATCAATTATCCTTTGCAGAAGAACTGACTCAAGCTTCAAATGATTTAATGTTCCATGTTGAATCATTCTCAGGTTCAACTTCTCCATTTCTTGGCATAATGTAATGTCAGAAGTCTTCATCGTAAGACAATGACAGGAAGCCTTGCGACTTAGTGCATCTGCCACTACATTGGCCTTGCCTGGGTGATAGTGAATTTCCAATTCATAGTCCTTAATCAGCTCAAGCCATCTCCTCTGCCTAATGTTTAGTTCTGACTGGGTAAAAATGTACTTTAAGCTTTTATGATCTTTATATATATGATAGATATTCCCTAGCTGATAATGACGCCATATTTTCAGGGCATGAACCACAGCAGCTAATTCTAGGTCATGAGTTGGATAATGTTCCTCATGCCGGCGCAACTGTCTTGAGGCATATGCTATAACTCGGCCCTCTTGCATCAAGACACAGCCTAAGCCACTGCCTGATGCGTCACAATACACATCAAAAGGCTTTTCAATGTCCGGTTGAGCTAATACCGGAGCAGTGGTCAATAACACCTTCAGCTGCTCGAAGGCTTCATTGTATCTTGAGGACCAGTTAAATTTCGTATCGTTCTTCAATAAACTTGTGATTGGCTTCACAAGCTTGAAAAAATCTGGAATAAATCGGCGGTAATAACCAGCCAGTCCAAGGAAACTTCAGACTTGATGTACAGTGGTTGGTGGTTTCCACTCTAAAATATCTTTGACCTTGCTGGGATCAACTGCAATATCCTTGGCAGACAATACATGTCCCAGAAATTGGATTTCCTCCAGCCAAAACGCGCACTTGCTGAATTTAGCATAAAGTTGGTGTTCCCTTAAGCGCGTTAATACGATCCGCAGATGCCGAGCATGCTCCTCTTCATTCTTGGAATAAATCAAGATATCATCAATGAAGACCACTACAAATTTGTCCAACTCGGGCATGAATACTAAGTTCATCAGATATGTGAAGTGGGTAGGAGCATTTGTTAATCCGAAAGACATAACCAGATATTCGAATAATCCATACCGCGTAGTAAATGCGGTCTTGGGTATATCTTCGGGTCGGATACGGATCTGATGATAACCCGACCTGAGGTCAATCTTGGAAAATACCCGAGCTCCGGTAAGCTGATCGAATAAGATGTCAATCCTAGGAAGAGGGTACTTATTCTTGATTGTGACCTCATTAAGGGGTCTGTAGTCCACGCACATCCGAAGCGTTTGATCGTTCTTCTTGACAAAGATGACTGGACAACCCCAAGGTGACGAACTAGGTCGGATGAATTACTTCTCTAGTAAATCTTGTAATTGTGTCTTAAGCTCTGCCAACTCATTTGGAGGCATTCGGTACGACCTTCTAGAAACAGGAGCCGTACCGGGCTTCAATTCAATCACAAATTCTACATCTCTTTCTGGAAGTAATCCAGGAAGATCTTCTGGAAAGACATCCAGGAATTCACATACTACCGGAATATCTTGGATTTTCAGTATGATGGCTTCATAAACTCTGCCAAATGGTTTAGCTAGAATATCTACAGGAATGGACAAGAGAACCTCTTCCTGGCCATAGCTCAACCTGATGGTTCTCAGATCAGTGTTGAGGATAGCTTTGTGCTGGGCTAACCAATTCATGCCCAAAATTACATCTATATCTTGGCCTTTCAGAACAATCATGTTGGTGGGAAAGTCCCGTTCAGCCAATGTTACGGGCACATGGAAAGCCACTTCTTTAGTGAATATTTGTCCCCCAAGCGAATGAATAATAAACCCTTCCCTTCATTCGATGCAAGGAATGCAATATTTCTCCACAAATTTCTTGCTTATGAATGTATGCGAAGCACCAGAATCAAAGAGAATGACTGCAGGGTGATTGGCCACGAGGAACGTACCCATCATAATCAGCTCTCCCTCCGGTGTAGTGGCCACTTGTGTATAGCAGATTTGCCCAGTCTTCTTCATATTTTTGCCCGCTGCATTAATTGTCATGTTTCCCTTGCCTTGGCTTGAACTCCCTGGGTTCTGCTGATTATTGGACTTGTTCTGCCTCGGATATGGGCAGTCCTTGATGAAATGTCCAAACTTCCCACAATTGAAGCAGCTGGTTGAAGAACTCGGGAGGGCGGGGAAATGAGTACCAGGGGCACTCGGCTAAGCTGTTGAAGTGGGGGCAGTGGTAGGGCGGATGAATACAGGCTGTTTCAAGGGGTAGGAGGGTGGACGAGGCGAAGAACAGTTTTGATTGACCAACCTTTGTCGCTTTTCAGGCCCCTGGTTGGACCTGTCACCTCCGAAGCCCTTCGACTTTCCTGGGCCTGTGTTCTTTGCTTCAACTGCTAGCGCTGTGCTGACAGCCCTGCTGTAGGAGAGATTGAGGCAGGTGGCCATCTTTCTTTGTAGCCGGTCATTGAGGCCTCTCATAAAACAATTCCTCTTTTTTAGGTCAGTATTGACCTGGTCAATTGCATACTGGGACAAATGATTGATTTTGTTGAGATACTGCATAACAGTATCTCCGCCTTGCTTGAGTCTCAAGAATTCTTCCTGCTTCATGTGCAGCACTCCTTCTGGAATGTAGTGCTCACGAAACGCCAATTTAAATTTGTCCCATGTGACTTGATGTCCGGCAGGCTGAATGGCCACATAATTTCCCCACCAGGTACTGGCAGGGCCTCTTAACTGCTGAGCCGCAAACAATGGCTTCTGGGTCTCCGTGCATCGGATGACTCCAAATTTCTGCTCAATGACCCGTACCCATTCGTCAGCTTCGAGAGGATCCTCAGCTTTGACGAAAAGTGGGGGACAGGTTTCCGAGAAATCCAGGTACGAAGTTTTGCGGGGTCCCTGCGGATAAGCCCTCCCGCCTTGTTGCTGAAGTTGATGTCCCGCCATTTCATGTAGGAAGCGGGTGTTGTCAGCGGTCGCGGTGACCAAGGCAGCGATAGCCTCGGCCAACGTGGGCGGTACCGGCGGTGGATTGGGTGTATCTTCTTGACCATGGGATGTTCCCGCGCCATCATGTGCACGAGTTCGAGATGGCATCTGAAGCAAAGAAATATTTGGAAAAAATATAACATGCTAGTACATACCATCATTTTACATTACTTAAGATGTAATGTTACAGACTCAATGTACAACATGACTTCATTTTCCTATTTTATATTATTATTATTTCTAAACTGTAGTACTCCTAGTAGTTATCATCCTTAGCAGCTTCGTTGTCAGTTGTAGGGGACCATTCGTCAGCCAGGTTCATAGAAGGAGGGGGCTTGAAAAGATCCAATTCCCCACCAAGTGCTTCACCTGCTGTTCCGGAAGGTCTGGCTCCCATTTCGACAGGGTCGGCAGGTACGTCGGGGTGTAGTCGCGAATACAATTCATGAACTTCTTCATGTAATGTATTGCGGTACACCTGCAAGTTGTCAACGGCCGTGCTAAGCTCCTCCACACGGGCTCGAGCTTTGGCTTCCCGGTCCCAAGCAATGGAACGTGAGTTGACAGCCCAATCGAGTGCCAAATCCCGTTCGGCAAGCTCGTCTTGCAGATGTCGGATGTCTGTTCTTAACTCATTTATACGCTGACCATCCTCAATCCACACACTGTTTCTGTGACGTAGCTCCGTCCGAAGCTGCTCCACCTAGGCTTCTAGATCTCCAATGGGGTCATTGTTGCCGCTGCTGCTCTACTCATGCCTTGGAGCCAGCTGGTGGCGAGGCACGCCAATCGGTCCAGTGGACTTACGCGATGTTTTCCTCGTGCGCGGCGGCATATCTCCATAAGGGGGAAAAGTTTATTAGTATAGTTTTTAACATGATGCATGCATAATTACAGAATCAACCTTAGTTGATTCACAACCTTCTATACATTGCACTCTATTATCTGGTCTTATAAGATAAGTACTTTAGAAGGTAGTAGGATAAGAATGAAAGAAATTTTCTTTAGATAAGTATTTGAAAATTCTTTTTGAAATGTCTCATAATATCTACAGAGATGGGCTTCGCTCCGATACCAGCTGTGACGGAACCTTCCAAGTCATTAGGCCCACCTACAGTTGTCCTTGTCCATCGGACCTCGAACAACCATGTAGGTGCACCTGATTACTTGACAAGTTTGGTATCTGAATTCTTTACCTTGCCCAAGAGCGTTTCACCCATCACGCAGATATTACAATACATTGGAGGTACGAGTATGCGGAAGCAGTTACATCAACTTATTTTATATTAAAGTATGGAAAGAGTATTATTATTACAGACCGGTAAAATATAAGAGTGCTAGAGTAATATTATTACAAATCCGGGAGGCAAAACCCCCTCCCATTTAACAGTAAACAAAAGTTTTTAAAGGAGGACACTTCCTCCCGAGGCTTCAATCCTGGTTTTCTTCCTTAGGCACCACCTTGGAACAAAAGCAACAAAAATTTGCTGCTTCCTCACCTACAACAACATGGGTTCGAAAACCCTAAGTACGAAGTGTACTTTCGCAAGTCTTACCCATCAAAATAAAAGACTCTCAAGGATATGCTGGCTTGAGGGAGTCAAGGTAAGGTTTAATCAATAATCAAGACTCTATTTGCAAAAATGCTTACTAATAGTGGATCCTTAAAATCCAGTTTTATTAGCAAGTTAAGTCATTACCTGAATCTGGAGTTATTTCTACTCTAGTTCAAGCACTTGGCCTATACTGGCCATTTTCTTATCAACCCTTCTTATTCACTGGAATGCTACGTGTAGGGCAGTGACCAAGTCTTCATGTCCGAGAAGTAACGGCGATCCGAATCGATTAATACCCAGCTAGGGATCTCCAATCACATGACATATGTACTTAACCCTTGCATATGTCAACTCGCCACTGGGGTTCCTAAGACCAGATCAGGTTCACACCAACTAAGAGTACAGATACACCACCGTCCAGCCTCTTGCCACGGAGGGTACACACTACTCTCGCCATCTCTCCACTCCCATTGCGTGTTATCTTATTCTGGTATTAGTCTGCCCGAGGCAAAGCTTACCCATGATGAGGTATGTGACTAGTTAAAAGGTCCTTGATCATCAAGCCTACATCGAGACGGTCCTTAATCGACTGAGACGGAGACACTACACCGAGACTCCCTTCTCGTGCAAGTCAACCATCCGGTCTCAGCTTTATTATTTTTAGCCCAAAGTTTGGTACCTGGCAGAGGTACATTTTTTCTATGTTGAACCCATCATAGCCATGATGGATCCACCATCAAGTTTTATTTTGAAAACATCCCACCCACTTGAAGCATCATCTTTTGTCAAAACAAAACATTTTGTTTTTCTAGAGTAAGGCTAAGCATAAGAAAAACCTTTTTATAAAACAGGGGATCAAGGAGAGGTAATCCAATTCTCAGGGAAGAAAATGCAGCAATTTGTTTAGCGCACAACTCCTATCACCTGATGCATCAAGCAAGTGAGAAATATTTTAAAATAGCAAGGAGGTGGCAAATGCACCGGGGCTTGCCTTGTGTTATGGGGGAGTCGGGCTCTGCTCCACAAATGTCAAAATAAAAGCAGTTCCCGGCCGGTGGGTCTTCAGGTGGTGGTGGTGTGTAAGGCCCAAAATTTGTATAAAAAAAATAATAGTAAAATAAATATATGTAGAGATAAAATAGTAAATTCAGATATCTCCAATTATACATGAGCTTTGAATTTTGAAGATTTAAATTTTGAAAACAAGAAAGGAATATAATACAACACAAAATAAACTTATAAATAAATAAATCCATCACATTGTGAATATGTCCAACTTGAGCTTTAATCTAAGAATAAAGTTTGCCACAAGGGTTGAGTTTAAATTTGAATTAAAGTTGAATTTGGGAATAGAGAAAAGAAGAGAAAAAGAATAAAAAAAAGAAGAGAATGCCGCATGGGCTTAATTCACTGAATCCGGCCCATTAACATTGTCACCGCGCTGGCCATCTGGGGGAACCGGCGCCGACCTGTGGGCCATGGATGGCAATCTCTGCGTGATGTCGCCGACGCGTGGGTCCGCTTGGTCGGACTTACCTTCTCTACCAGAACAGCGTGAACGCCGCCATAGATCCCGCTCGGGTTGTTGCGCATGGCCGTGGACTTCGCTGACCGTGCGGATTATCTCCCCTGCCTCCATAAAAGCATCCATGAACCTCCCCTCGACCACCCAGTTACGAGCTCGAAGACACCATACATAGAGCAGAGGGCTCCGTCGTCAAGCTATGGAAGGGGAGTTGGGTGATGATTGCCGCCACCGTGGATTGCCACCAATAGCACGAATCGAACCCAAGTCTTGGCGCCCGAGGCTTGGGGAGCTCATGAGGAAGGCGTACGCGGGCGCAATCGGGGGGTGGTGCCCTGGTATCCCTGGAATTCCTCACCGGAGCTGGTGATCCGCCGCAAAATCGGATAGCACCGCGGTCGGGGTTCAGCGCCGCGTAACTACCGGTGAGAACGCTACCTCATTTCTTGCCTTCACCTTCGCTCCGTATATCGCCCTTCGGATTGGAGTTCTGCGCTTAGGATCAAAAAGCAGGGGGGGCCGTCGATGGCGCCGCCGTGGGGAAGAACGCGCCGCCGCGCGATTCGATCGGGAGAGAGAGAGAATAACCTCGGCCGTTGGATCTCTGATGGATGGACGAGATTAGAATCCCAGGTACCGTTTCGATGCATTAAAGCATGGCCATCAGATCGGATCGGACGGCTCGGAGGGGGGGGAAGCATTATTAGATCTACACCGCGGATCTCGCATCTGACGGTCAGGAGTAAGTGTGGGTGTGTAGCGCACCTGGTTCTAATCTGGCACGTTCGTTTTGGATCGGACGGCCACGATCGGCCCATACCCCTTCGGCCGGGTCGTTTTGCATAAGAGTCCCTGGACTTTGCGGAAATCAACCCGCCGTCCACCTTGGGATTTTCTGAGTCTTAGGATTTCTTACGCGCTGGCCCCTGCGTTTCCGAGTATTTGAGGCCCAGTCCAGAACTCATTTAATTTGAATAAATGAAATAGAAAATGGATTTTTAATATGAAAATAATTACTAGAACTTGATAAATTCATAGAAAATTCATACTTGCTCCAAATTAGTCCATTCCACTTTCTAAATTTTTATAATTTAATTCTCTATCACTTAGAGCCTCTGTTTTGACATGACAAACACATTAAAATTATTCTTTCACTTAATCTTGTATTAAATGCATAAAACCCTAGAAAATTCATAACTTAAAATCTATAACTCCAAAATTAATGATTCCTGTTCCTATGATCTTATTTTAATATGTATATTAATAATGTGTATTTTGTTCTTATGTTTGGTGTAATGTTAATTTTGCCTATACCATGTTTGTTTGAATTGCTACGACTAGCAGTGAGGTCACGAGTCATCTGAAGATCATCCTGGTACCTGGAATCTCAAGGCCCAGGCAAGTTGTGCCCTTGATCACTTCTTTTCACCTACTCATGTTCTAATTAATCATAATGATCTGCATAGGTTAATTTTGATGGGACCCAATAGGTTACCCTAGTTTGACTATCTTTATACCTTGTTTACCACTGAACTTTCTGGGTAGTACTTGCTAGTGCTATATGTGGTTTTGGGTATGGAGATACACCATTCATGATTATACTTTTGTTATCAGTTGTTATTTATGGTTCATGATAAGATCATTATGTTAATTGGAACATGGAGAACCACCCGGGAAAACAGTGCTACCACGAGGGTGGAATGGGACGCCCTTGGCTGATTAATTAGGAAAGCTAGTGGAAGACTACCTTACCCGAAAGGGGCAAGGGCAGTAGGGGAGTGGTCAGTGTAGGGAGGCCCTCGGGAGGATTTTGCTGCGATGGCGGTCCTGCAAGGGATTCCTGCATTGGAACTTCCTATAAACTGTAGCGGGTTTTCGGAAGCTAGTGGAACTTTGTAAAGGCCTCGTAGTGGATCCCTAGCCATTCACCTCGGAAGTGTCTAAGGGCTTTGCAAACCCTGGCGACATGGGATACACGACTTGTGGGTAAAGATGCGCAACCTCTGCAGAGTGTAAAACTGGTATACTAGCCGTGCTCACGGTCATGAGCAGCTCGGACACTCACATGATTAATTTATGGAACTAAATTCAATTTGTCATATGCATTGCATTGCAGGTGAGGTGTTACTTTTGTTCTACTACTTAATTGGGTTGGTATTTACTTATACTTAGTAATTGCTAATAAAATTTTGACCAACTTTAAAAGCAATGCTCAGCTCTAACCATCTTCTTTGGTAAGCCTTACACTTCACGTGAGCTCCCACCTTTGGCGAGTTCATGCACATTATTCCCCACAACTTGTTGAGCGATGAACGTATGTGAGCTCACTCTTGCTGTCTCACACACACCACAGGTCAAGATCAGGTACCGCAGGATGATGCTCATGGAGGATGCTGCGATGAGTTCGTGAGAGGTCTAGGCCGTCGTCTCCCAGTCAACTTTGGGTTGCTGGACCGTTGTCTCCTTATAATGTAATTATTTATTTTGTATAGAACTCCTGTTATGTATAAAGATGTGACATTCGATCCTGTGCCACTATACATCATATGTGTGAGACTTGGTCCCAGCATACCTGGTGTTTATGTTAGCTCCCGGGTTTTGGACCCCTAAAATCCGGGTGTTACAGAAGTGGTATCAGAGGAATGTTGACTGTAGGACGAAACCTAGATAGAACTGGACAACCATTATTTACTTACCCTTGCTACTCTGATTCTTATCTAAACTTTTCTTAATCTTTTCTCATCTATTTCCGCTTTACTCTGATTATTCTTACCTTTTCTTTCTAAAGACAAATGTGGATTTCACACTTTGAAATCCTGTGCCTAAAGTGACCTTTAGGAATAAGAGACCTACTCTTAGGAACTAAAAACAAAACTATTTTTATAAGTGTCTATGTATTTGAATGTTTGCTCTTATGATACATGTTTGATTTGGATCTTTGTTTGAGTGTGATGAGTTGTGGAGTAATGTCCACAATTGCATCTGCATATACACATAGGTATAAAAAAAATATTTATAAAATAACTAGACAACCTAGATTGTCCCCATTGGAACATATCTAGCTTAAGAGATTTATCTTATCCTAAAAAAAAGCTCTCATTCTAACCAATTCATCTTATCTTAAAAAGATTCTCCCTTATCTTAATAGGTCCATCTTATCTTAAAAGATACTCATCCTATCTTGAAAAGATTGTATCTCATCCTAATAGGTCTAACTGGTCTCAAAAGATTCTATCTTATCTTTATGGATCCATCTTGTCCTAATAAGCATACTTATCCACCCTAGTTTAACAACCATGATCTAATGCAAATTAATTAGATCTTATCTAGTCAAACAAGTCACACCAATCTAACCTAGATCTGATCAAATCTAAAGTGACTTATCAAACATGTTAGATAATACTGATGAAATAGTTTAGACTCTACCCCTATAGAACAGGTCTTAACCTAGTTCACCCTGCACTAAATTAAGAATGATAGATCGACTTGACCATATGCAACTACCTTAATCATCTGATAGTTGCATAACCTCTCAATTATAAACTAGCAAGAGACTCTATCTTATCATAACATATCTAACTAATCTCAAAACATCCTAACATATTCTACCCTGTTGGACCTATCTAACCTAAACTAGTCTAATCTAGTCATATCCAATTCAATCTAGATCTTATCTTACCTAATGTGACCTGATCCAGTGTGGTCTAATGTTATCTAACTTAATGTGGTTCACTTAAACAGATTAATGACACTAGTAGAAGAGATTAGACCCCAATAGCCATGTATTAACTTATCTTAGCACATTGGATCAATTCAACCATGAGCTAACCCAACCCATAGAACCATGATGAATGGTATAACCTTTCTATTCCCACCTAACAACAAACAAACTTTTAACCTACATCTTGTAGTCTACCTCACCCATATATATCTCTCATCTTGACAGATTCCATCTTACCCTTGGATATTCACCTTATACAACTGGTTACCCCAATCTGGACGTAAAACAAAGATTAAGCCCTACTAAAGAATCTTCAGATTATAACCAGCTACTAGCTTATTTATTCCGCTTATGGAATAATTTCCTTTGCAAAACTATTACCATATGCTTCTAACTTTCATGGTCAATACCAGGAAAGGAAAGATTATCACGCAACAGCAAACAGAAATGAATTCTCCAAATCCTCCACCTATTGAAACCGAACAAGTGGTTGCTGCCCAAAGACTGGTAATACAACAATTAACAGACCTGGTGACCGAGATGCAAAACCAGATAATACAACAACGCGAGGAAATACGTCAGGTCCGCCAAGAAATAAGGCAAGCACGGTTGGAAAGACAACAACAACAACCTCCACCACCACCACCAGCTCCACCAAGCTACATAGATATAAATTATGATGATTTGTAAGATCTAGATGTTACTTTAGTTAGTAGATGATATGATATTATTTTAGAAGGAACAGTAAGGTCTATTAAACCTGTGTTTTGTTAAAAGATTATGCATCATGCCGAGATTTCTTTGTTTGTGCATATGTTCCGGGAACAATATGAGTACACATCCCTTTTCTTACAAATCTCGAGGACGAGATTTTTGTTAAGGGGGGTAGGATTTGTAAGGCCCAAAATTTGTATAAAAAAAATAATAGTAAAATAAATATATGTAGAGATAAAATAGTAAATTCAGATATCTCCAATTATACATGAGCTTTGAATTTTGAAGATTTAAATTTTGAAAACAAGAAAGGAATATAATACAACACAAAATAAACTTATAAATAAATAAATCCATCACATTGTGAATATGTCCAACTTGAGCTTTAATCTAAGAATAAAGTTTGCCACAAGGGTTGAGTTTAAATTTGAATTAAAGTTGAATTTGGGAATAGAGAAAAGAAGAGAAAAAGAATAAAAAAAAAGAAGAGAATGCCGCATGGGCTTAATTCACTGAATCCGGCCCATTAACATTGTCACCGCGCTGGCCATCTGGGGGAACCGGCGCCGACCTGTGGGCCATGGATGGCAGTCTCTGCGTGATGTCGCCGACGCGTGGGTCCGCTTGGTCGGACTTACCTTCTCTACCAGAACAACGTGAACGCCGCCATAGATCCCGCTCGGGTTGTTGCGCATGGCCGTGGACTTCGCTGACCGTGCGGATTATCTCCCCTGCCTCCATAAAAGCATCCATGAACCTCTCCTCGACCACCCAGTTACGAGCTCGAAGACACCATACATAGAGCAGAGGGCTCCGTCGTCAAGCTATGGAAGGGGAGTTGGGTGATGATTGCCGCCACCGTGGATTGCCACCAATAGCACGAATCGAACCCAAGTCTTGGCGCCCGAGGCTTGGGGAGCTCATGAGGAAGGCGTACGCGGGCGCAATCGGGGGGTGGTGCCCTGGGATCCCTGGAATTCCTCACCGGAGCTGGTGATCCGCCGCAAAATCGGATAGCACCGCGGTCGGGGTTCAGCGCCGCGTAACTACCGGTGAGAACGCTACCTCATTTCTTGCCTTCACCTTCGCTCCGTATATCGCCCTTCGGATTGGAGTTCTGCGCTTAGGATCAAAAAGCAGGGGGGGCCGTCGATGGCGCCGCCGTGGGGAAGAACGCGCCGCCGCGCGATTCGATCGGGAGAGAGAGAGAATAACCTCGGCCGTTGGATCTCTGATGGATGGACGAGATTAGAATCCCAGGTACCGTTTCGATGCATTAAAGCATGGCCATCAGATCGGATCGGACGGCTCGGAGGGGGGGGGAAGCATTATTAGATCTACACCGCGGATCTCGCATCTGACGGTCAGGAGTAAGTGTGGGTGTGTAGCGCACCTGGTTCTAATCTGGCACGTTCGTTTTGGATCGGACGGCCACGATCGGCCCATACCCCTTCGGCCGGGTCGTTTTGCATAAGAGTCCCTGGACTTTGCGGAAATCAACCCGCCGTCCACCTTGGGATTTTCTGAGTCTTAGGATTTCTTACGCGCTGGCCCCTGCGTTTCCGAGTATTTGAGGCCCAGTCCAGAACTCATTTAATTTGAATAAATGAAATAGAAAATGGATTTTTAATATGAAAATAATTACTAGAACTTGATAAATTCATAGAAAATTCATACTTGCTCCAAATTAGTCCATTCCACTTTCTAAATTTTTATAATTTAATTCTCTATCACTTAGAGCCTCTGTTTTGATATGACAAACACATTAAAATTATTCTTTCACTTAATCTTGTATTAAATGCATAAAACCCTAGAAAATTCATAACTTAAAATCTATAACTCCAAAATTAATGATTCCTGTTCCTATGATCTTATTTTAATATGTATATTAATAATGTGTATTTTGTTCTTATGTTTGGTGTAATGTTAATTTTGCCTATACCATGTTTGTTTGAATTGCTACGACTAGCAGTGAGGTCACGAGTCATCTGAAGATCATCCTGGTACCTGGAATCTCAAGGCCCAGGCAAGTTGTGCCCTTTATCACTTCTTTTCACCTACTCATGTTCTAATTAATCATAATGATCTGCATAGGTTAATTTTGATGGGACCCAATAGGTTACCCTAGTTTGACTATCTTTATACCTTGTTTACCACTGAACTTTCTGGGTAGTACTTGCTAGTGCTATATGTGGTTTTGGGTATGGAGATACACCATTCATGATTATACTTTTGTTTTCAGTTGTTATTTATGGTTCATGATAAGATCATTATGTTAATTGGAACATGGAGAACCACCCGGGAAAACAGTGCTACCACGAGGGTGGAATGGGACGCCCTTGGCTGATTAATTAGGAAAGCTAGTGGAAGACTACCTTACCCGAAAGGGGCAAGGGCAGTAGGGGAGTGGTCAGTGTAGGGAGGCCCTCGGGAGGATTTTGCTGCGATGGCGGTCCTGCAAGGGATTCCTGCATTGGAACTTCCTATAAACTGTAGCGGGTTTTCGGAAGCTAGTGGAACTTTGTAAAGGCCTCGTAGTGGATCCCTAGCCATTCACCTCGGAAGTGTCTAAGGGCTTTGCAAACCCTGGCGACATGGGATACACGACTTGTGGGTAAAGATGCGCAACCTCTGCAGAGTGTAAAACTGGTATACTAGCCGTGCTCACGGTCATGAGCAGCTCGGACACTCACATGATTAATTTATGGAACTAAATTCAATTTGTCATATGCATTGCATTGCAGGTGAGGTGTTACTTTTGTTCTACTACTTAATTGGGTTGGTATTTACTTATACTTAGTAATTGCTAATAAAATTTTGACCAACTTTAAAAGCAATGCTCAGCTCTAACCATCTTCTTTGGTAAGCCTTACACTTCACGTGAGCTCCCACCTTTGGCGAGTTCATGCACATTATTCCCCACAACTTGTTGAGCGATGAACGTATGTGAGCTCACTCTTGCTGTCTCACACACACCACAGGTCAAGATCAGGTACCGCAGGATGATGCTCATGGAGGATGCTGCGATGAGTTCGTGAGAGGTCTAGGCCGTCGTCTCCCAGTCAACTTTGGGTTGCTGGACCGTTGTCTCCTTATAATGTAATTATTTATTTTGTATAGAACTCCTGTTATGTATAAAGATGTGACATTCGATCCTGTGCCACTATACATCATATGTGTGAGACTTGGTCCCAGCATACCTGGTGTTTATGTTAGCTCCCGGGTTTTGGACCCCTAAAATCCGGGTGTTACATGGTGTAGCTCTTGCTTCTTCAACTTCTACTTCTTCTTCGTTTTCTATGTATATATCACATATATAACTATGAATGCTCATGTAATGCTTATGAAAATGCAAAGATAATAAAAGTATACTATCTTAGGTCTTGAATATAATTTTTCTTCACGGGACTCCAGGAAACTAAGGTTTTTGGAGTCAGAACTGAAGTTCCTAGGGCAGGCATCACTAGAAGATTAGGCTTTTGGGGTTTAGGTACCAAACATTGTCCAAATCATGCCAAACTTTACCCAAGGATTCTAAATAATATTTAAAGCTTATCTAAAAAGTTTAGTGATTTTTGGAGTTATTAATCAATTTCTAAAATTCCAGGAGTATAGGTTTTGGTTATTTTAAATACTCCATAATTCCTTATTTGGACTAAAAATTATAAAACTATTTTTATTAAATAGTATAGAATTGTAGGAGCCTAGCAAAATTGGTCTTATATTTTTAGCATTTTTCTACAATTTCCTAGAAATTCTCTAATCCTGGCAAAAAAGAAAGAGGAAAAACATGAATAGTATTGGCCGAAACTGGCCCAATACAACCCATGCCCAGGCAAAAACACGCGCGCCCGCGCCCGCGTTGACAACTTTGCACAGAAGACCTTAACGATTTGAATAACTTGAAAACGGGTCGCGGCACTATTCCTGTGTTTCACTGACAGCTACAAACCCCCCCCCCCCGGACTTCTATTCCTTTACAACGTCAGGTCCACGACGTCGCACTGCGAAAGACCGAGCTCTGGTGAGCCTGTACCGGTCGGATAACTCAGCTACCGGAGCTCCCATGCGGTTGACACCGAATTGAACCCTTAATAACCATTTCCCTTCGATCAATTGCATGATCTGAGCTTTAAATCACCCTGTCCACGGAGACAGCGTGAACCAAGGATGAACACGGGTGTTCCCGTCGATCTAGCGCGGTTTAGCTTAATTGAATGGGTCAAGGAGCATCAGGAGAATCTAAGGACACTGAAACAGAAGAGCAGAGAGCATGAACGGACCTGGAACGGGCTAGCCACGGCGAGGTCACTATGTGCGGTGTTTTAGACCAATTTGGGGGAAATCCCAAATTGGGGCTCTCTGGTGAGTAATTGGAGGCACGAGCGGGTGGATTGGATGCTTGAATTCCTAACGGAGCCGAGGGTGTGCTCAATTTATAGGGCCCTTGAGCGGTGGCCCATGAATTTGAGCTCGCGCAGTGGCGGTCGGAGAGAAGGAGGTGCACTGGCGCAAGCGATTGGGGGCATTTACCATGGCAAGCTCACCGACAATCACCAGATGGGCTGAGATGACTCACTTCGGCGTGGTTAAAGCACCGAGGCACGCGGCGCAAGGTTGCGAGGTGGCTAACTCTGGCGAGCCTATCCAAATCGGCTGTGACTCAGGCGGGTACGGCGGCCGGAGTAGAATAGTGGTCGGAGTCCATCCACATGGTGATATTTCTTACCCCCTGCCATTATCCAACTGCGCCGAGCATGAATCACCGTGGCGGGCGCGAACCCGGGCGCACGGTCACTAGCGGTGAATTCTCTGAGCTGGCGTTCTGATCAGGACACTGTACCATCGCGCGGCTCATTCAGTCAGTCTGACAGAGCCTGTTTGGGGGCATTTTGCTCCAAATATTATGTGGTGACCAGATCAACATTCTGTATCAAAGTTCTAGCCTAACAAACCAGCTTAAACTTTGTCACAGAGGTTTTGGTTAAACATCCATCAAATCGAGCTCCACAAGGTCCCAAAGTTGATCCAATCTACTACCTTCTCTGAATATCAGGGAGCCTTAATTTGATAGCCAGACTTCAGAACCATTTAACTCCTAATTTTGTACAATACCAAGGCTTATGTACTTAATCAAAGTTGTTCTCCTATAGTAGCTCTAGACTTTTGATGTATTGACCCTAGGCAAATTCTTTGTATTTTAGATCTACAGAGTTCCAAAGCCAGCCTTGTTCACTGATTTTCAGACTTAGCCACATGAGAGGTGTGGAGTGGCTTTTTGCAAATAAGCCCAAATTACATCTTTTGACTTGGAAATCCTCAAATGTGTGAACCTTATGCTTTAGGGTACCCTAATTCCATGGTTTTTGCACTTGGGTCCAAAAGTGTGCAAAATTTACATATAACCCTCTAGGGTTTCAACTCAGGGTTTTCAGTGGTCTTTTTAGGGTTTCTGGCACTTCTAGGGTTTGAATGCCACTCAAGTCCATTAATGGTGGTATCTTATGACCATTTCTAATGAGTTTTAAAGTTTTCTCTCATTTAGGCTTTATTTACACTCCTAAGCCCAGTTTAGGGTTAAGTATCCTACCCTAGGGTTTCACCCATGACCAGTCACATCAATACAACTTGTTTGAAATTTTTGCCTAGTGAATGCATTCTAAGTGTAACAAGCACATGATATGATAATGCTCATGATGTTATGCTCAAGTTTTAGTAACAGTAACACCAAGGGTGTTACAGCGTGGCCCCACATGGCAGCCACACCACCATGGCCGCTTTCCAGCCTTCCCTGATGGACAGGCCTACTCACCAGATGCAAGCTTCACACGCGCGCTTGCCTTGTCTCACTGACGGTTGGGCCCAGGTTGTAGGTGTCTGCGCGGCACGCTCCTCGTCCGATGGAACCCACTGATAGGTGGGGTCCCTGCACTAGCTCCTTCCTCCCCACCGTAACAGTCTGCGTGGATTCATCGTCATCGCCGCCGGGTTGTTACGGCCTCCCTTCCCCAATCGAAGGCCTGGGGATAAACCGGGGCCCTATGACTTTTCCCCCTCTGTTTCCCTCTCCGCAGCCACCTCGCTGCCCCACCAGTTCTTCGTCTGTCGCCGTAAGATAGGAGAGAGAGGAAGAGTCTAGCCGCGTCCCTCGAATTGAGCATTCATCGTGTGGAGATCCAATGAATAAAGTGGGAAGGAGCCTTGGACCCAGACGCACGTCTTTGATCGCATAATCGAGCTTCGAGTGTAACCGGAGCAAACAGAATTTCTCACCGGAGTGGCATCTCTATCGTGGATCCACCCTTCGTCGTGGCAAGAGCACATCACTGCACGGATTTTGGTAATAACACTCCCATGCTGTTCGCGTTGTTGTGTACTACGAGTAGGTGTTTTCAATCTAGTGAAGAAGGCTCTGGCGCGGCTGTCAGTGTGCTCGCCGGGGAGCCTCCACCGTGGGCAGGTGATGTAGTCACGGTGGCCATCAGGCGAAGGAGAGGATACGCTGACCATCGGATTTAAACAGAGGGCTGGGATTAGATGAGGATACCGTTTTGTCCTGGGCTAGCGTGAGTCGTCTGATTCAGATAGATCGGGCGAGAGTTGGTTTAAGGATATTTAAATCCGGAGCGTCAAGATTCGATCGTGCGACTGTCATTTCGTATCGGTTCGATGTTGCATGAATCTAATCCGTGTCGTTGGCGTCAGATCAGACGACTGTGATTCATGCGTACCCCTTCGACATAGAAATTTTGTAAAAGTCCCTGATAATAGTAAGAATTAACCGGCAGTCCGGTGGCATGTAGAAATTATCACAAGACAGTCGTGTTATTTACAAATTGAACCTTTAACCTTCAGGAAATCGTGTCCGCGGTCCAAATAAAATCCCAAGTTAATAAAATAAACCAAAAAATGGTTTTTAGTATAAAAATAATTCTAGAAACTTGTTTAATTCATAAGTAACTCATTGTAACTCCTTTTTGATCCATTCCAGTAGCATTAGATTCATACAATCATACTAATACTGTTTATCATCTGGTAACCTTATTTTGTTATGAAATATAGGTTAGAATTATACACTTAAATCGTTTTACATATAACACCTAAACCTTTGAAAAATAATAACTTTATAACTGTAACTCCGAATTTAGTGGTTCTCGAACCTAGGATCTCATTACGATGTGTAGAATATTATCATGCATTCTATTCTGATGCTTGGTGTGATGTTAATTTCACATGTACCATGTTTATTTGTATTGTTGCAAGTAGACAAGCAAGCAACCAAGGACCCGGTACTCAGCAGGTGGAACACTCTGAGCAGGAGCTCATTGGAGGCAAGTTGTGTCCTTGACCACTTTTATTTACCCAATAATGTTCTCTATATTCACTTTGGCATATTTAGGCTTGATTTTGATGGGACCTAATAGGTCACCCTAGTTTGGTCATCTTTATACCTTGTTTACCACTGAACTTTTTTGGTAGTACCTGCTATTGCTCTATAAGGTTTTGGGTGTTAAGAGAATTATTATTCATGATGTTGCTTTATTATTGTTATTCTATTCTTTACTGTTCATGATAAGACTATTGTGTTAATTGGAACAAGGAGCTTAACTTGAGATAAACGTGCTACCACTAGGGTGGAATGGGACGCCCTTGGCTGATTAATTAGGAAAGCTAGTGGAGGTATACCTTACCCGAAAGGGGCAAGGGCGGTAGGGGAGTTGTCAGTGTAGGGAGGTTCTCGAGTTGATTGTGCTACGATGGCTTTTCAGATGGGGGATTCCTATATTGCTGTCCTTAGAAATTGTAGCGAGTTTTCTAAAGCTAGTGAAACTTTGTAAAGGCCTCGTAGTGTTACCCTGCCTCGCGTCCTTAGTAGAGATGAATGGGACTTCTAGACCCCTTGGCAAACGGATAGCATGACTTGTATGTAAAGGGTACAACCTCTGCAGAGTGTAAAACTGGTATACTAGTCATGCTCGTGGTCATGAGTAGCTCAGGACTCTCGCATGATTAACTTATGGAATTAAACTTAATTTGTCATTTGCATCGCATTGTGGTTTTATTATTAATTTGATCAATTATTACTTTGGGTTGGTATACACTTATATTTAGTAACTGCTAATAAAATTTGACCAACTTATTAAAATCAATGCTCAACTTTAACCATTATTTGTTGATCAACATTACACTTTACATGAGCTCCCACCTTTGGTGAGTTCATGCACATTATTCCCCACAATTTGTTGAGCTATAATCTTTTGTGAGGTCACCCTTGCGATATATAACCCCCCACAGGTGAAGAGCAGGTAGCCCACGAAAGTTGCTTAGAGGGGGTGAATAGGCAAGTTAAAACTTTTTCAACAAAAACTAGAAGCAAACTGGGTAAAACTGAATTGATCTCGAAATTCACCCAGTTAACTTTGCAAATGAGATGTTCTAAATGATTCACAGGGTTCAAAGTAGTAGATCTGAGAAGGGCACTTCTCAAAATCCACACACCAAAAAGATATAAACAAATCTTTCACGGAATGGTGAGAGAACAAAGAACACGAATAAACACAATGAACAAGAACACAAGAGACACAAGATTTATCCCGAGGTTTAGTCACACCACAAAAGGTGCCCTATTTCCTCGTTGAGGCGCCCACAAAGAGCCAGGTCTCTTTCAACCCTAATCCCCCTTTGCCGACCACAAAAGTCAAGCTCACACACTAATCTTTGCTCAAACGAGCAGGTAATACAAACTTTCTTGTGGTCTTCCACAAGATTTGGAGACTCACAAGCGACACATAGTCGTCTAGGAGCTAGAAGCTCCAAGAGTAATGAATCCACAAAGAACTTGATGTAGTACCAAAGCTCGAATCAAGAAGAGCAAGAGGGATTTAGAGGTGAAGCACAAAAACCGCAGCTCTCAAACTCAAAGATTTCTCTCCAAAGATTTGAAATGGGAGAGGCAAGAGATGTGTGAGAGAGAGTGGGAGGTGTTTCTCAAGTTAGAAATGGAGTTTGGGTCATGCTCTTATGTGGGGAGAGAGGTAGGAGAGAGTATATATAGGTGGGGCTTCAAAACTAGCCGTTGGACTGATTTTGGCATGGAGGGCCGGTTGAACTGCCCCTAGGACCGGTTCAACCGCCTGGGGCACGCTGACAGTCAGTCTGCCAGTCAGACTAGCAGACTACAGGTCAGACTGCAAAAATAGGTCCTATCACCGGTTGAACCGCCCCTAGGGCCGATTCAACCGCCTGGAGGTTAGAATAGCAGTCAGTCTGCCAGACAGGAGGTCAGACCGATCAGGTGACCCTGACACCGGTTGAACCTCCCCTAGGGCCGGTTCAACCGGTTTTGACCAGTGAGGTCCAGGGTGAAAGGAAATTAGGCTTACACCTATTTTCCTAATTGATTTTGGTGTTTGAATTGCCCAACACAAATAATTGGACTAACTAGTTTGCTCTAGTGTATAAGTTATATAGGTGTCAAAGGTTCACATTTAGCCAATAAAAAGACCAAGAATTGGGTTCAACAAAGAGAGCAAAGGGATAACCGAAGGCACCCTGGTCTGGCGCACCGGACTGTCCGGTGTGCCACCGGACAATGTCCGGTGCACCAGGGAACTCCAAACCAAACTCTTCACCTTCGGGAAAACTCAGAGGCGATACGCTATAATTCACTGGACTGTCCGGTGTACACCGGACAGTGTCCGGTGCTCCAGGAATGAAGCGACTCTGAACTCGTCAGCTTCAGGAATTCGCTCCGCTATAATTCATCGGACTGTCCGGTGAGCCAGCGGAGCAACGGCTACTTCGCGCCAACAGTCACCTGCAGAAGCAATTAATGCACGCCAGAGCGCGCAGAAGTCTGGCACGCGCGAAGTGGCGCACCGAACACTCTACAGTACATGCCCGGTGTGCCACCGGACATCCAGGCAGGCCTAGCAGTCAGAGCTCCAACGGTCAGAACCCAACGACCTAGTGACGTGGCTGGCGCACCGGACACTGTCCGAGGTGCACCGGACTGTCCGGTGCACCATGCGACAGACAGCCTCCACCAAACGGCTAGTTTGGTGGTTGGGGTTATAAATACCCCCAACCACCCCACATTCAAGTCATCCAAGTTTTCAACCTTCCAACCACTTACAAGAGCTAGGCATTCAATACAAGACACACCCAAGTGATCAAATCCTCTCCCAATTCCACAAAAGCTTTAGTGTTAAGTGAGAGTGATTTGTTGTGTTTTTTGAGCTCTTGTGCTTGGATCGCTTTCTTCTTTCTCATTCTTTCTTGTGATCAATACTCAATTGTAACCAAGGCAAGAGACACCAATTGTGTGGTGGTCCTTGCGGGGAAGTTTTGTTCCCGGTTGATTTGAGAAGAGAAAGCTCACTCGGTCCGAGGGACCGTTTGAGAGAGGGAAGGGGTTGAAAAAGACCCGGCCTTTGTGGCCTCCTCAACGGGGAGTAGGTTTGCGAGAACCGAACCTCGGTAAAACAAATCAGCGTGTCACACTCTTTATTCGCTTGCGATTTGTTTTGCACCCTCTCTCGTGGACTTGATTATATTTCTAACGCTAACCCGGCTTGTAGTTGTGATTAACTTTGTAAATTTCAGTTTTGCCCTATTCACCCCCCTCTAGGCGACTTTCAATTGGTATCAGAGCCCGGTGCTTCATTAGAGCCTAACCGCTCGAAGTGATGTCGGGAGATCACGCCAAGAAGGAGATGGAGACCGGCGACATGCCCGCTACAAGCCACGGGAAAGCTTCATCGGGAGAGTCCCGCAACAAAGGGAAGGGGAAGGAAAAGAAACCCTCTTCCCACAAGTCGCATCAGAGTGGGGACAAGAAAAAGAAGATGAGAAAGGTGGTCTACTACGAGACCGACACCTCATCGCCATCTACCTCCGGCTCCGACGCGTCGTCCATAACTTCTAAGCGCCATGAGCGCAAGAAGTTTAGTAAGATTCCCTTACACTACCCTCGCACTTCTAGACATACTCCATTACTTTTCGTTCCATTAGGCAAACCACCAACCTTTGACGGTGAAGATTATGCTAGGTGGAGTGATTTAATGAAATTTCATCTAACCTCACTCCACAAAAGTATATGGAATGTTGTTGAGTTTGGAGCACAGGTACCATCCGTAGGGGATGAGGATTATGATGAGGACGAGGTAGACCAAATCGGGCACTTCAACTCCCAAGCTACAACCATACTCCTCGCCTCTCTAAGTAGGGAGGAGTACAACAAGGTGCAAGGATTAAAGAGCGCCAAGGAAGTTTGGGACATGCTCAAGACCGCGCACGAAGGAGATGAGCTAACCAAGATCACCAAGCGGGAAACGATCGAGGGGGAGCTCGGTCGCTTCCGACTTCGCAAAGGGGAAGAGCCACAAGACATGTACAACCGGCTCAAAACCTTGGTAAACCAAGTGCGCAACCTCGGGAGCAAAAAGTGGGATGACCACGAGATGGTTAAGGTTATTCTTAGATCACTTATTTTCCTTAACCCTACTCAAGTTCAATTAATTCGTGGTAATCCTAGATATACACTAATGACTCCCGAGGAAGTAATCGGGAATTTTGTGAGCTTTGAGTACATGATCAAGGGCTCAAAGAAAATCAACGAGCTAGATGATCCCTCCACGTCCGAAGCACAACCGGTCGCATTCAAGGCGATGGAGGAGAAGAAGGAGGAGTCTACACCGAGTAGACAGCCAATCGACGCCTCAAAGCTCGACAACAAGGAAATGGCGCTCGTCATCAAGAGCTTCCGCCAAATCCTCAAGCAAAGGAGAGGGAAAGATTACAAGCCCCGCTCCAAGAAGGTTTGCTACAAGTGTGGTAAGCCCGGTCACTTTATAGCTAAATGCCCTATTTCTAGTGACAGTGACAGGGGCGACAACAAAAAGGGGAGAAGGAAGGAAAAGAAGAAATACTACAAGAAGAAGGGTAGCGACGCCCATGTATGCCGCGAGTGAGACTCGGACGAGAGCTCCTCCGACTCCTCCTCTGACGAGGACGCCGCCAACATCGCCATCAACAAGGGCCTTCTCTTCCCCAACGTCGGCCACAAGTGCCTCATGGCAAAGGACGGCAAAAAGAAGAAGGTTAAACCCAAATCCTCCACTAGATATGAGTCCTCTAGCGATGATAATGCTAGTGATGAGGAAGATAATTTGCGTACTCTTTTTGCTAACCTCAACATGCAACAAAAGGAAAAACTAAATGAACTAATTAGTGCTATCCATGAAAAGGATGATCACTTGGACTCCCAAGAGGACTTCCTTATTAAAGAGAACAAAAATCATGTTAAGGTTAAGAATGCTTACGCTCTAGAAGTAGAAAAATATGAAAAACTATCTAGTGAGCTAACCACATGCCATGAGACTATAGACAACCTTAGAAACGAGAATGCTAATTTGCTAGCTAAGGTTGATGCAAATGTTTGTGATGTTTCAATTCCCAATCTTAGAAATGATAATGATAAGTTGCTTGCTAAGATTGAAGAATTAAACATTACTCATGCTAGCCTTAGGAATGAAAATGAAAAGTTGCTAGATAAGGCTAAAGAACTTGATGTTTGCAATACTTCCATTTCCGACCTTAGAAGTAAAAATGATATATTACATGCTAAGGTTGTAGAATTAAAATCTTGCAAACCCTCTACATCTACCGTTGAACATACTTCTATTTGCACTAGATGTAGAGATGTTGATATTGATGCTATTCATGATCATATGGTATTAATTAAGCAACAAAATGATCATATAGCAAAATTAGATGCTAAAATTGCCGAGCATGAACTTGAAAATAAAAAATTTAAATTTGCTCGTAGTATGCTTTATAGTGGGAGATGCCCGGGCATTAAGCATGGCATTGGCTTCCAAAAGGGGGACAATGTCAAACTTAATGCCCCTCCTAAGAAATTGTCCAACTTTGTTAAGGGCAAGGCTCCCATGCCTCAAGATAACGAGGGTTACATTTTGTACCCTGCCGGTTATCCTGAGAGCAAAATTAGGAGAATTCACTCTAGGAAGTCTCACTCTGGCCCTAACCATGCTTTTATGTATAAGGGTGAAACATCTAGTTCTAGGCAACCAACCCGTGCTACGTTGCCTAAGAAGAAAACTCCTAGTGCATCAAATGATCATGACATTTCTTTTAAAACTTTTGATGCATCTTATGTGTTAACTAACAAATCCGGCAAGGTAGTTGCCAAATATGTTGGGGGCAAGCACAAGGGGTCAAAGACTTGTGTTAGGGTACCCAAAGTTCTTGTGTCTAATGCCAAAGGACCCAAAACCATTTGGGTACCTAAAGTCAAGAACTAAAATTGTTTTGTAGGTTTATGCATCCGGGGGCTCAAGTTGGATCATCGATAGCGGATGCACAAACCACATGACAGGGAAGAAGAAGATGTTCTCCTCTTACGAGAAAAACCAAGATCCCCAACGAGCTATCACATTCGGGGATGGAAACCAAGGTTTGGTCAAAGGATTGGGTAAAATTGCTATATCACCTGACCATTCCATTTCCAATGTTTTTCTTGTAGATTCCTTAGATTACAATTTGCTTTCCGTTTTGCAATTATGTCAAATGGGCTACAACTGTCTATTTACTAACGTAGGTGTCACTGTCTTTAGAAGAAGTGATGATTCAGTAGCATTTAAGGGAGTGTTAGAGGGTCAGCTATACTTGGTAGATTTTGATAGAGCTAAACTCGACACTTGCTTAATTGCTAAGACTAACATGGGCTGGCTCTGGCACCGCCGACTAGCACATGTTGGGATGAAGAATCTTCATAAGCTTCTAAAGGGAGAGCACATTTTAGGATTAACAAATGTTCATTTTGAGAAAGACAGGATTTGTAGCGCATGCCAAGCAGGGAAGCAAGTTGGTGCTCATCATCCACACAAGAACATCATGACGACTAACAGGCCACTAGAGCTCCTACACATGGATCTATTCAGCCCGATAGCTTACATAAGCATCGGCGGGAGTAAGTACTGTCTAGTTATTGTGGATGATTATTCTCGCTTCACTTGGGTATTCTTTTTGCAGGAAAAATCTCATACCCAAGAGACCTTAAAGGGATTTTTGAGACGAGCTCAAAACGAGTTCGGCTTAAGGATCAAGAAAATTAGAAGCGACAACGGGACGGAGTTCAAGAACTCTCAAATTGAAAGCTTCCTTGAGGAGGGGGGCATCAAGCATGAGTTCTCTTCTCCCTACACTCCACAACAAAATGGTGTAGTGGAGAGGAAGAATAGAACTCTATTGGACATGGCAAGAACCATGCTTGATGAGTACAAGACTTCGGATCGGTTTTGGGCCGAGGCGGTCAACACCGCCTGCTGCGCCATCAACCGGTTATATCTACACTGAATCCTCAAGAAGACATCTTACGAACTCCTAACCGGTAAAAAGCCCAATATCTCATATTTTAGAGTCTTTGGTAGCAAATGCTTTATACTTGTTAAAAGAGGTAGAAAATCTAAATTTGCTCCTAAGACTGTAGAAGGCTTTTTACTAGGATATGATTCAAACACAAGGGCATATAGAGTCTTTAACAAGTCCTCTGGACAAGTTGAAGTTTCTTGTGACGTTGTGTTTGATGAGACTAACGGCTCTCAAGTAGAGCAAGTTGATCTTGATGAGATAGGTGATGAAGAGGCTCCGTGCATCGCGCTAGGGAACATGTCCATTGGGGATGTGTGTCCTAAGGAATCCGAAGAGCCTCCAAATGCACAAGATCAACCATCCTCCTCCATGCAAGAATCTCCACCAACTCAAATTGAGGATGAAGCTCAAGTTGATGAAGGAGAAGATCAAGCAAATGAGCCACCTCAAGATGACGGCAATGATCAAGGGGGAGATGCAAATAATCAAGACAAGGAGGATGAAGAACCAAGACCGCCACACCCAAGAGTCCACCAAGCAATCCAACGAGATCACCCCATCGACACCATCCTCGGCGATATTCATAAGGGGGTAACTACTAGATCTCGTGTTGCACATTTTTGTGAGCATTACTCTTTTGTTTCCTCTATTGAGCCACACAGGGTAGAGGAAGCACTTCAAGATTCGGATTGGGTGGTGGCGATGCAAGAGGAGATCAACAACTTCACTAGGAATGAGGTATGGCATTTGGTTCCATGTCCTAATCAAAATGTTGTAGGAACCAAGTGGGTTTTCCGCAACAAGCAAGATGGGCATGGTGTGGTGACAAGGAACAAAGCCCGACTTGTGGCCAAGGGATACTCCCAAGTCGAAGGTTTGGATTTCGGTGAAACCTATGCACCCGTAGCTAGGCTTGAGTCAATTCGTATATTATTGGCCTATGCTACTTACCATGGTTTCAAGCTTTACCAAATGGACGTGAAGAGTGCCTTCCTCAATGGACCAATCAAGGAAGAGGTCTATGTTGAGCAACCTCCCGGCTTTGAAGATAGTGAGTACCCTAATCATGTCTATAAACTCTCTAAGCCGCTTTATGGGCTCAAGCAAGCCCCAAGAGCATGGTATGAATGCCTTAGAGATTTCCTTATCACTAATGGATTCAAAGTCGAAAAGGCCGATCCTACGCTCTTTACCAAAACCCTTGAAAATGATTTGTTTGTATGCCAAATTTATGTTGATGATATTATATTTGGGTCTACTAATGAATCTACATGTGAAGAGTTTAGTAGGATCATGACACAAAAATTCGAGATGTCAATGATGGGGGAGTTGAAGTATTTCTTAGGATTTCAAGTGAAGCAACTCCAAGAGGGCACCTTCATTAGCCAAACGAAGTATACTCAAGACATTCTAAACAAGTTTGGAATGAAGGACGCCAAACCCATCAAGACACCCATGGGAACCAATGGGCATCTCGACCTCGACACGGAAGGTAAGTCCGTGGATCAAAAGGTATACCGGTCGATGATAGGCTCTCTACTCTATTTATGTGCATCTCGACCGGATATTATGCTTTCCGTATGCATGTGTGC
Organism: Zea luxurians; assembly: GCA_029449295.1. Classification (NCBI taxonomy): domain Eukaryota; kingdom Viridiplantae; phylum Streptophyta; class Magnoliopsida; order Poales; family Poaceae; genus Zea; species Zea luxurians. The sequence continues at coordinate 95,899,355 of JAOPSE010000015.1, read as the reverse complement.
AAGATTCCAAGCCGACCCTAAGGAATTTCACCTTACGGCCGTAAAACGAATCTTGAGATATTTAGTTTATACTCCTAAGTTTGGGCTTTGGTATCCTAGGGGATCCACATTTGATTTAATTGGTTATTCGGATGCCGATTAGGCAGGGTGTAAAATTAATAGGAAGAGCACATCGGGGACTTGCCAGTTCTTGGGAAGATCCTTGGTGTCTTGGGCTTCAAAGAAGCAAAATTCCGTAGCTCTTTCTACCTCTGAAGCCGAGTACATTGCCGCAGGCCATTGTTGCGCGCAACTACTTTAGATGAGGCAAACCCTTAGGGACTATGGTTACAAATTAACCAAAGTTCCTCTTCTATGTGATAATGAGAGTGCAATCCGCATGGCGGATAATCCCGTTGAGCATAGCCGCACTAAACACATAGCCATTCAGTATCATTTTTTAAGGGATCACCAACAAAAGGGAGATATCGATATTGCATACATTAATACTAAAGATCAATTAGCCGATATCTTTACCAAGCCTCTTGATGAACAAACCTTTAACAAACTTAGGCATGAGCTAAATATTCTTGATTCTATGAACTTCTTTTGTTGATTTGCACACATAGTACATTCATATACCTTTGATCATATCTCTTTCATGTGCTATGACTACTGTGTTTTCAAGTGAATTTCAAATCAAGTCATAGGTATATTGAAAGGGAATTGGAGTCTTCGGCGAAGACAAAGGCTTCCACTACGTAACTCATCCTTCGCCGTCGCTCCGAGCATCTCTCCGGCTTTGGTATAATCTTCACTCATGTTTTATTTGCCAAAGGGGAGAAAGTAGTTAGGAAAAGGGCTCTAATGACTCCGTTTTTGGCGATTTATGCCAAAGGGGGAGAGAGCATGAGCCCAAAGCAAAAGGACCGCACCACCACCTAATTTTAAAAAGAATTTCTCAATTGGTATGATTTTCAAATTAGTATCTCATTGTGTTTAAAAAGAGGAGATCTTAAAACCCTCTTGAACACTAAGAGGAGGAATTTATCAAGGGGGAGTTTTGTTTAAGTCAAAGGAAAAGCATTTGAAGCAGGGGGAGAAAAATTTCAAATCTTGAAAATGCTTCGCAAAATCTTATTCATTTACCTTTGACTATTTGCAAAAGAACTTTGAAAAGGTTTTACAAAAGAATTTGCAAAAACAAAACATATGGTGCAAGCGTGGTCCAAAATGTTAAAAATGAAGAAACAATCCATGCATATCTTATAAGTGTTTATATTGGCTCAATTCCAAGCAACCTTTGCACTTACATTATGCAAACTAGTTCAATTATGCACTTCCATATTTGCTTTGGTTTGTGTTGGCATCAATCACCAAAAAGGGGGAGATTGAAAGGAAATTAGGCTTACACCTATTTTCCTAATTGATTTTGGTGTTTGAATTGCCCAACACAAATAATTGGACTAACTAGTTTGCTCTAGTGTATAAGTTATACAGGTGTCAAAGGTTCACATTTAGCCAATAAAAAGACCAAGAATTGGGTTCAACAAAGAGAGCAAAGGGATAACCGAAGGCACCCTGGTCTAGCGCACCGGACTGTCTGGTGTGCCACCAGACAGTGTCTGGTGCATCACCGGACAATGTCCGGTGCACCAGGGAACTCCAAACCAAACTCTTCACCTTCGGGAAAACTCATAGGCGCTCCGCTATAATTCACCGGACTGTCCGGTGTACACCGGACAGTGTCCGGTGCTCCAGGAATGAAGCGACTCTGAACTCGCCAGCTTCGGGAATTCGCTCTGCTATAATTCACCGGACTGTCCGGTGTACACCGGACTGTCCGGTGAGCCAGCGGAGCAACGGCTACTTCGTGCCAACGGTCACCTGCAGAAGCAATTAATGCGCGCTAGAGCGCGCAGAAGTCAGGCACGCGTGAAGTGGCGCACCGGACACTCTACAGTACATGTCCGGTGTGCCATCGGACATCCAGGCGGGCCCAGCAGTCAGAGCTCCAACGGTCGGAACCCAACGGCCTGGTGACGTGGCTGGCGCACCGGACTGTCCGGTGCACCATGCGACATACAGCCTCCACCAAACGGCTAGTTTGGTGGTTGGGGTTATAAATACCCCCAACTACCCCACATTCAAGTCATCCAAGTTTTCAACCTTCCAACCACTTACAAGAGCTAGGCATTCAATACAAGACACACCCAAGTGATCAAATTCTCTCCCAATTCTACAAAAACTTTAGTGTTAAGTGAGAGTGATTTGTTGTGTTCTTTTGAGCTCTTGCGCTTGGATCGCTTTCTTCTTTCTCATTCTTTCTTGTGATCAATACTCAATTGTAACCAAGGCAAGAGACACCAATTGTGTGGTGGTCCTTGCGGGGAAGTTTTGTTCCCGATTGATTTGAGAAGAGAAAGCTCACTCGGTCCGAGGGACCGTTTGAGAGAGGGAAGGGGTTGAAAAAGACCCGGCCTTTGTGGCCTCCTCAACGGGGAGTAGGTTTGCGAGAACCGAACCTCGGTAAAACAAATCCGTGTGTCACACTCTTTATTTGCTTGCGATTTGTTTTGCACCCTCTCTCGCGGACTCGATTATATTTCTAACGCTAACCCGGCTTGTAGCTGTGATTAACTTTGTAAATTTCAGTTTTGCCCTATTCACCCCCCCCCCCTCTAGGCGACTTTCACGGGGAAAAACCCCAGTTGAACTTTCCGTAGACCCCGGTTGAACCTCTCTAGACCTCGGTTGAACTTTTCCTGGACCCCGGTTGAACCTCTCTGGACCCCGGTTCAACTTGCCTAGACCCCAGTTGAAGTTCAGCTGGAGTTGAGAAAGCTCAACTCAGCTGAAGTTCAGCTCAGTTGAAAAGTTCAGCTGTAGCTGAAGAAGCTCAACTCAGCTGAAGTTCAGCTTAGCTGCAGCTGAAGATGCTCAACTTAGCTAAAGTTCAGCTCAGCTACAGCTGAAGAAGCTCAACTCAGCTGAAGTTTAGTTCAGCTGAAAAGCTCAGCTGCAGTTGAAGATGCTCAACCCAGCTGAAGTTCAGCTCAGCTGAAAAGCTCAACTACAGCTGAAGAAGCTCAACTCAGCTGAAGTTTAGTTCAGCTGAAAAGCTCAGCTGCAGCTGAAGAAGCTCAGCTGCTTTTCAACAAGAACACTCTAGGTTTCTTAAACCTAACCACGGTCAACCATAGAATTTTAAAGAGATTTTTGGTTTTCAAAAAATAGCTTTTGAATATAGAGGCTTGAGCTTTGGCAAACACCAACCTTCTTTTTGGATCCCCCTTGATAGTACGACGATTCCTATACTCAAGTTAAGTAAAATATAATTAAGTAAACTCCTTGAGTAATTGGTGTCTCATGTGTGATTTCTCCATGGCGTTGCTTCATAAGGATCACAAACATCTTTGCCTCACCTTTTGAAGTAAACATAAATCAAACCCTGTGACTTGTACCATATCACCATATATGAGTTCAAATCATGGCCTTCAAGTCACCTTACTGATGCATCAACATGTTATAACTCTTCATAGCTGATTAGTTCATCGACTTAGTGCAAGTACTCTCTTCTTCACCTTAGCCATGGTACCTCGATCTACAAGCCGTCGCTTGGCCTTCACCTTCGCTTAGTTCCTCGAAGCCCTTTCCTTGCTATCTTCACCCTATCAAGCCATTCTTGAGTCACATCATTTTGAGCATCCATTGAGAGAATCATTTCTTCAATATTGTGAACCTTGCTTGAATGTCTTCTAGATATAAACATTAAGATTAATCAAGCTCTAGTTTGATTCTCATAGAAGCATATATGAACTGATAGTAATATGGTCAAGCCAATTCACGATTCCTCATATCTTATTCACTTTGGCTTGACCTATCCTCTTAATCACTTCATCCTCTATTCTGATCATATGTATGTAGTGATTTCTCAGGTCTTGTCCATATATTCAAACCAATATAGAGATCATATTATATCCATTTGCATTGTCTCACTGGTTATTTAACCTTGTGTTGCACCTTTGTTCACTGTCATTATACACTATTCAAGTATGTTCATCATACTGAATTTCCTATTCAATACTTAGCAAACTTGTTAGTCTTTTAAATGTGTTGTCATCCAAATCACCAAAACTCACAAAAGGGATGAATGCACTTTCAGCCCAGGAGGAGGACTACTATGAGGAGTTTGATGAAGTCTAGGTGGCATCTCCCGGTCAGCTTAATGGCATCAGGGGAATAATATTAGTTCGCTTATTTGTTATCATTTATTTTTGTAAGACACTTCTGCTATGTAATAATGTTTGTGACATTTATCTCTATACACTTGGTCATTATATATGTTGTTTTTCTTTGGCGCACATATGAGACGCACCCGAATTTACCCCTTAAATCCAAGTGTGACATGGATGGCTGGGCATGGATAGCGACAAGGGCAGATGGTGGCGGTGAATGGCTGGTAAAACACAGATGGATGATGCTATGACCGCACGCGTACGAAGTCTAAAACCAACAGGCATTAAGATGAGCCTCGAGAGATGGACTCTACCGGGCTGCTGAATATATAGTTTGTTTATATATACATGTATTCATAATTATATACACTTATTTTTAACACTAAAATCTTGGGTATTCATTTGAATACCTTGTCTCTACACTAGGCCCACCCATGGCGACAACCCACTCGACCAAGCAGCGAAAAGGTGACGTATGCATTGTATCGAGGAGGGAGGCTGCACTGAACAATGCATGGATGCAACAACGAGGTTGGTCGTCAGTGCACGACTTATAGATGTCCTACTTGAGCTATATATAATATTTTTTTGTTGCTATCTGTCCAGCCCCAGCCGATGGAACACGGATGTCGTTTGATGATCAATTTAACTATTTGAACTAACATTATTATATTTACTAGTGCTTTTTGAATGTAATTCAAAACGATGTACAAGTGAACTTGGACTTAGACAATGTGATGATATGGATGATGAACATCTCAAACAAGATATTAAAAGACATACTAAATATCTACAAGAACATACAAAAGTCTAAGACACAAGATAGAACCAAGTTAAACATGAAGACAATGAAGAAGAAAACCAAAAAAGAGGTTCTATAAGTGTTGGACTATCCCTGAGGAGCCATCAGACCATACGATCGAATAAACCCTAGCCGAGATCAATAGGAGCGTCACAATGAGCATTGTACCAACAATAGAGAATGCAACGGACCATATAGTCCCATTGTACAGACTCAAAGGAGTGTCAAACTCACATTAAAGTAGGGTGTCGAATAATATGGTCCCACTCTTCATTCTCAGAGGAGCATTAGACCAATCCTGTGTAGAGGCATCGGACCATCAAGGATGGAGTTTGATGATCACCCATAATGTTCCAGATAGGAAAAAGGACATCCGACTAGTTTGATAACCAGCGTCGAACTATACACTATAGAGTCATGCCCCCACGATTGGCAACAAGTAGTGCTAACATAGTAGTCATTATGGGTCATTGGAATATGATACATTAGTCTGACAACCAAGCTTTGAACAACGGAAGATGCATAGATAGAGTTGTTGAGAATGCAATGACTATATCTCTCTGTGAGGGCTATAAATAGGACCCCAATCAATCATTTGAGAGTTGACAAACATATCTAGTTGAGACCCATTCATATAGTGCTTAGCATTAGTGTTTTGCAAAGTGCTTAGATGATAGGTTTAGAACCAAGGTTACATAAACCTTCATGGTAGAGATAGCAACACACTTAGGCAAAACTATAGTTGCACATAAGTAGTTTATTATTTGCATAGGTGAAAGAACACGGATGCCTAACAGGGGGTGAATTAGGACTTCTAAAAACTTTGCTAATCTAGGCCACAAATAAATCGCTAAAACAAAACCTATGCAAATATGAAAACTAGAATGTGCAAACTAGGTTTTGTCTAAGTGTTGCTATCTCTATCGCAAAAGAGTTTTGCAACATAAGTTCCAATCCTAACAAATCTAAACTAGGAATATAGATTGAAACTTAAGTACTTGAACGTAAATGTGGAAGCTAAAGAGAAAAGGTAGAGATGCAAAGTCACATGGACGCCAACGGTATTTTTATCGAGGTATCCAGAACCACACAAGGTCTCGACTAATCCTCGTTGGCGCCCCTACGCAAAGGGTAGCCCACACGAGGGCCAAGCACCACAGATGAGTAACTCCATAGAGAGCCATGGGTCTTCTCCACGTGCAAGTGGTGCTCTACTTTCGGCTCCTCTCGAACGCTTCTCGCCGTCTTCACTATCGAGCTTCTAGCTCAAATGTCACGGGCATCGTTCCCTCTGGTACACGGTGGCGACCGCACCACGAACTAGGTTGATGCAGTCTCACAAGACTCTAACCCACTCTATACAAATACAATGGCTCGCGCAAGAGCTGAGAGGTTTTGTGGGTTTTCTAAACTCACTCATCTAACTAGGAATCATCTAGAGCAAGTGCAATAGCGATCTAACTAACCTAAGCACTTTGCAAAGTTGTTAAGCACTTGGGTGTTTAGCACTTGGAGATGTGTATAACCTTTCTTGGTATGTTGCTTGGGCTCCCACACCTTTAAACGGCCGGCTAGGGGGTTTATATAGAGACCCCTCCAATTCTAGTCGTTGGTAAAAGCTGCAGACTTTTTGTCTGTGTATGCACTGGACCGTCCGGTCCAAGCATCCATGTCAGTTAGACATTGCACCCTGTTGTCCCTGTAGACGGCCTAGTGTTCCACCCACACGGTCTGGTGCCCGTCACATCATGTAGTTGTTGCAACTAGCGATTGGACAACGGTTCGGTGCACCACCACACCAGTCCGGTGCGCCAACTGCCAGAGAGCCAATTGTAGAGTTCATGTGCAGACAGTTCGATGAGCCACCGGTGTGTTAGCTGACAGCCCATTTCTTGGATCTTCTAACTTATTTTCTTGCGCTCTTTTGGTCTTGTGTCTTGGACTTGTCACTTGTGCTGAGTATTTATATGCCTTTTTGGAGTATTTTAGGTCTTCTTTTGAGGTATTGCGTCCTCAGGTCCTGAGTCCAATCCACTTCGCATCCTATGAACTACAAAACACAACCACTTGGAAAACATTAGTTCACTAGTTACGTTGTTCATCAAACACAAAAATCCTTTAGTCAGATGGGTGAGGGTCCATTTTCCTTAAAATCTCCCCTTTTCGGTGATTGATGACAACACAACCAAAGCAAGAAAATATTGAACACCAAACTAAAATATGCAATCTACATGCATTAGATGCATATGTATAAGCAAGATGTATGAGATACCAAATTGTCATATATGAGGTCATTTAGAAATTAAGCACGTTCTTGCATATGCAACTAGTCCCCTATGTGATTATGGACTTAAACCTCCCCTTTACTCCATAATCCATATACTTCATATTTAGGATTGAAACCAACATAGATAACCATTTGAAAGAATCAAAAGTTCAAAATTGGTGATTTTTGGTATTTGACATACTTTGGTTGCTTTGGTCCATAAAATTCTCCCCTTTGGAATCAAACACTAAAAAGGAAGATATGATAAAGCATATAGGAAGCAATAAAAGACTTGCCCTCTAAAAAGATTATTCTCCTTAAAAGAAAGTTATCCCCATGTGGAAAATAAATCTCCCCCTTAATGGAAAAAGTCATACTCCCCCTGTCGAAAAACCCACTACTTAGAAAAAGCACATGAATATAAGAGGAACCAAGACATGATTGAAATAGACTAACTCCCCCTAAAGCTATGCATATTTAAATGATAGAGGATATTCTAGAGATACCAAATGAAACATTTGACAACATATGCATATATGGCAACATGGGGGTAAAAGATGAATAGAGACATAGCCTATTCAAATAGAGAAGACATGTAAATGATACCAATCGAAAGATTTGGAATGATGACACGTGGCATTCTTGCAGTGGAAGCACATTGTCTTTCTCTATGGACTCCATTTTCCTTCAATGAGACTACTACATGCATAATAGGCTTGAAAAGTGTTGTTTGTCTCAAAGACTTAGATTATAGAGTAACCTCCCCCTAAAAATGTGCATACAAGTTTTGAATACTTGTGGGAGACATGCCTTTTGATTTTGAGATCAAGAGGGGCAAATTATTTATAATCCGGACTTTGGGACATATCATTCAAAATGACACTAATTGAAACATTTTACTTTAGAAACAATCAATAGTGCCATCTATCTAGGAATTTTAATTAATGTGTCATGCTTTATTACACATTTTAAAACATGTAGGTTTGCTCAACAAGAATGAAATTTAAACCGAGCAATCCTACAATATGATATACCTAGCATGTATGCAATGAATAATACCAACTGAAAAATGATATCAATTGAAAAGATACTAAAAGCAATACTAGGCATGAACAGTAAGCTAGATACAAAATGAAATTAGATACACATATCTAAAACAAGAAATTATAATAAAATATAGTTACGTTAGTCATGGGTGGGGAATTTGGGTCCAAAGTATTCTCTAATCCACTTGGCATTATTCTTGATCCGATGTGATGTATCCCATGATATATGTTGGGGACCTTCGGCTTTCGAAGGTCCTCAAAATCATGATTTAACAATGTTTCTAGAGTATAATACATAAACAGGTACCTTTGGACATGGATCGAAACCACAGTATGAAGAAGTACAAGGAATACGAAGGATGGTGCAGAGCTGAAGCTATGCGCAGGAGAGCTTTGGCACGATAGCAGAAAAGGAAACCGACTTAAAGATAAAAAGGCTATCTAGACCTCGATGGATTACTATAGAGTTATTAGCAAATGTAAAGGGCATGGGTGTAATTTTACATGGGCTGCGTCTTGTGCCTATAAATAGATGAACAGTACTCCCGTACTAGGCACGCGGTCTTGGCATTTGCTTTTGCGTCACGCTTGTACTTTTACCTTCTTTCAAGCCGAAGGTACATTTGTAATTCATTATCATTTCTATTTTTCCATAATAATAAAATAGAAATGAGTTGATAGTAATACATAACTGTTTATATTATCTTTTATATTTCATATGTCTCCTTCTTCATTATTTATATGTCATATTGACGAAGGTACGTTCTTCATAACCTTCGTCCGAAAATCATTATCTCTCAAGGGAAATAATGCTTCGAAGGACAAAGGACTTTAATGTTTAACATTTTCTGTGTTACCTTGTTCTTAACTCATAGCATTTGAGAACAAGTCCCCAACATTGGCGCCCACCTCCGGTGAACTCTTTTCGACCACCTTCGGCAAGCACTAACCTTCGTCATGCCGCCGAAGAAAGCTTCGGCGACAGGGGCTGCCGCTCTGCAGCCGCTGGACCCGAACCAAGAGACTCTTTCTCTTTGAGAGGCTCGAAGCCAGAAGAGGAAGGCTGAGAGCACCTAGAGGGGGGTGAATAGGTGATCCTGTAACACTTAAAACTTTGAGCCACAAAAACTTGGTTAAGGTTAGCACAGTAATTGCCAAGTGGCTAGAGAGGAGTCTCGTCAAAACACAATAACCAACAAGAGATCAATCACAGAGATGGCACGATGGTTATCCCGTGGTTCGGCCAAGACCAACGCTTGCCTACTCCACGTTGTGGCGTCCCAACGGACGAGGGTTGCAATCAACCCCTCTCAAGCGGTCCAAAGACCCACTTGAATACCACGGTGTTTTGCTTGCCTTTCTTAATCCCGTTTGCGAGGAATCTCCACAACTTGGAGCCTCTCGCCCTTACACTTGAAATTCACAAAGAAGCACGGAGCAAGGGAGGGATTAGCAACGCACACAAGACACAAGAATCAGAGAGTCAACACGCACACAAGTCGCAACAAGAGCTCGCAACACAACCCAATGAGTTTACAACTCCACTAGAGCTCTATATGCTATCACAATGAAACAAATGCGCGAAATCGATGTCTTGGTGCTTAGGAATGTTGTAAGTATACTTGATGTGCTCCTCCATGCGCCTAGGGGTCCCTTTTGTAGCCCCAAGGCAGCTAGGAGCCGTTGAGAGCATTCTAGGAAGGCTGATCTTGCCTTCTATCGACTGGCGCACCGGACATGTCCGGTGCACCACCGGACACTGTCCGGTGCGGATCTCTTTCCTTAAATGGCGAAGCCGACCGTTGGCGCCAGAGAGCCGTTGGCGCACCGGACACTGTCCGATGCACACCGGACAGTCCAGTGCTCCCTTCTAGCTGTTGGCTCGGCCACGTGTCCCACGCTGATCGCTCGGCCGACCGTTGGCCCGGCCGACCGTTGGCTCACCGGACAGTCCGGTGCACCACCGGACAGTCCGGTGAATTATAGCCGTACATCGCCGGTGATTCCCGAGAGCGGCCAGTTCGCTCGAGCCAGCCTGGCGCACCGGACACTGTCCGGTGCACCACCGGACAGTCCGGTGCTTCCAGACTGAGCAGAGTTTGGCTGAACTTATCCATCTCTTCTCAACTCGATTTTTTTCTGTTTCCAGCACTTAGACACAATACATTAGTCCATAAAATAATGTACTAAGTCTGAGAAACATACCTTTACACTTGATTTGTATTTTGTCCACCATTTAACACTTAGGCACATGTGTTTGACACTATATCACCAAAACACTTAGAAATGACCCAAAGGCACATTTCCCTTTCAAAGGCCACTAGTCCAACACCCCAGGAGGATGAGTTGGACCAAGAAATCAGGAACATGGAGATGCTTCATCACCAAGTACAAAAAAAGAAGGAGAAGATGGCTCGACTAGCCGACCTTCAGAGGCAAATTGACGAAGCCACGGAAGAAGTACACCATCTTGCTCAAGATGAGCAAGAATGAAGGCCCAACACAGGGAGCTTCATCAAGAAGGATTGTTTGATGATGATGGATGGTATGATGATTCCCATCATGGAAATTTTGTTTTTGATGATGCTTCTCCTCTGTCAACAGAACTGCAGGCTACACCTTGGCCTCCATCTTATAAACCACCTTAGCTTCCCATGTACGATGGGCACTCAGATTCGAAGCAGTTTCTGATGAGCTACGAAGCAACCATATCTTCATATGGAGGCAATACTGCAGTCATGGCGAAATCTTTTGTCATGGCAGTCAAGAATGTTGCGCAAACCTAGTACTCCTCTCTTTGGCCAGGAACAATTACATCATAGCAGAAGCTGAAGGAAATGCTGATCACCAGTTTTCAAGGGTTTCAGACGAAGCCGGTTACCGCTCAAGCTTTGTTCCAGTGCACGCAAGATCACGAAGCATACCTCTAGGCATATGTCCGAAAGTTCTTGCGTCTGAGGGCACAAGCGCCAACAGTGCCCAATGAAATTGTCATTAGCCATGATTAAGGGGCTTCGGCCCAATACTTCGCCAGGAAACCCCCTCAGACCCTGGATAAATTGCTTCAAAAGATGGATGAATACATCCGCACTGATAATGACTTTCGGCAAAGAAGGGAGGAAGCTTACAGGTTCTCCGAGATGACCAGGGGCTTCGGAGGGAGAATCCACCCAAGGCACGTCAGATCAATTCACTCCGCCTAGAATGACGACAGAGGGAGTCAACAACAAAGGCCACAATATTCCTCCCAGGCTTCGGGGCAGCAACAAAGCTATCTTCGGCCGCCAGCTCCAAGGGGCAGAGGTGCCAGGGGCTTTGGTGGAAGGTTTGGGGATCAGCCCAGGAAAATTTATTGTCTATTCTTTGGTGAGGACAAGGGCCATACTACAAGGATGTGCCATGTCACCATTCATAAATAGAAGGAGATAGCAGAAGCTGCAGCCCAACAGAACCAGCCGAAGCAGGTTATGCACACTGCTTCGTATCACTCACCATACATACCAGAGTATGTGGGTAACCATCCTGCAGTTTCTATTGCTTCGGCAAGCCAACGACAAGCATCTTGGCAACAGCCTCCACCTCCACCACCAATACAACTCGCATACTCCCGAGGCCAACAGCCAGAAGGGAGCCAGCATACTCACCAGCAGCGAGACTTCAGGGAGGAGTCCGAAGCTCGCACAGTCAACAGTACTGTGCTAGAATCGAAGCATATCTACTAAGAGATATCCTACCTCTGAAACAGTTTTTGCATTTGTCATCATTTTCTTTTTTAATAAGGAGCAATCATCGAAAGCCTAGTTCTTTTGTTGTATTCAATTTCTTGTAATAGCTTTGTTATTGTCATGATATAATATACCTTCTTCTCGGACTCACGAAGTTCCAAAAGTTGGTGAAGCACGAAAGTTGTTCTCAAGAGAACGCGGGGTTCACAATTATATTACAAGTTTTGCCGAAGCAACAAAAAGTCATTCTAAGGAACGCAGCATAAGTTTCCCGAAGCAACAAAAAGTCGTTCCTAAGGGAGCGCAGCGTAAGTTTTCTGCTCAAAAGTCGTTCCAAAGGGAATGCAGAGCTTACAACGAAAAATAAACGCTGATTCCGCCAAAATATAAGGCGAAGCGCGAAAAGTCAACGCGAATACCGCCGAAATAGAAGGCGAAGAAGCTCCTAAGGGAGGCTTACAGCGAAAAGTCAGCGCTGATACACCGAAAAATAAGCGGTGAAGCCGAAAAATAAACGGCAAAGAGATTGTGTGTTCTACTGTGGGAATGTGTGTGTACCTTCGGCACAAATATCATTTTGCATACCATAACATCATCACATCATTCGCATAACATGACATCATACATCATATTGCATCAATGGCACAAGAAGGGGATACAATTTTGATCTTCGGAAATTGTTTCGAAGAAGTTGTGCCAAGGCACAAAATAAGTTTTGAAGAAATACAGCTTCATCAACTCTAATATCAAAGGAGGTCTATTGCTTATGAAACATAATGTTTTTACAGAATATGGATATTCTTCACGAAGCATGAAAAGAAGGGAAGGTGTTTTTTCGCCGAAGGCTCAAAAACGGTATGTACATAAAGTTTCATGCATTTAAAGAATTGAATTGCAAACAGCTTATATATTACATTCAAAACTACAAAATATTACACACTTTTTTCATCAAATATTACATTCCAAATGTTTTTACAATAACATCTATTCTTCTTTTAAAATGGCTTCCGCAGCTTCATTTAGTAGTCGAGTAACAGCTTCGTCCATAATAGCTTCGGCCATTTTAGTAATTTCATCTTCCTTTTTTGCTTTGGGGTCGGCCAGTGACTCGAAGGGCTCTAGGGGGAGGAGATAGTTCGACTGCAATATAAAACATAAATAAGTTCGAAGTCACAAAAATAAAGCATAAAGTCAAAAACAATTAGGCAATACCTATCTGCCTTTCAAGTTCTGCAGTCTTTTCAGCTGCCTTTGCTGCTTCTCTAGCATCGTGTGTATCTTTTTCACTTTTCTTTATAATTTCGTGGGCCATCCCTCGGCCGCCATTTTCCCAGATGTCGGTGAAAAACTTTCCACCAACTAAGCTTGCTTCGGCCGAGGGGTCTTTTGTGCCTTCAATAGATAAGGCAGCTTCGTTTTGTGCCAAAGATTTTACATGTTCGCAACCTATCTTCTCCAAGATAGCTGCAACTCCCCTCGCGCCAGAGAAGGTGCAGACGTCTCCATGGCCATTTAAAATTTCCTCGAAGGCATCGGCTTCGCTGCTAATCCATTCAATTGGGCCCTCGGGATCGCCTCTTACGAAGTCGTCCTCGCTGGAGTATGTGCCAACGCTGGCGAAGCTAGTCTTAATTTTTCTCACATATTCTATGGATTTTTCATAACATCTTTCTTTTGAAGACTGAAGTTCTACAGCTGTTTTCTCCCAATAATTTTTCTAGTAATCACTGGCGTCTTGGTCAGCTTCGGCAATTGCACATTTTAATTTTGCTTCTGCCAGCTGTTTCCGAAGATCTTCAATTTCGCATTTCTGGGCTTCGGCTTGGGCTTTTGAAGTAGCTTCGTCTTCTTTTATCTTGGTCACCAATGAGCTCAATATCTTATCTTTTTCAAGACCCTCATTCCTTAGTTCAATTACCTCAGAACGAAGGTTGTTCAAAGCTATAGTGCATCCTTCATCTTCGGCACTTTTTTGCGCCCTGAGGGCGTTGCTAAGAATTAGGCCCTGTAGAAGGAGTGTGGTATTAAGTATAAGCAAATAAAAAAATTGTTTTTAGAGTACAAAAAGTTTATTCTCGTACCTTTAAACTATTATATGCTAAGCTGTCGGCCAATTCATCTTTTGATAGCACCGAAAGCCCGCCTTCTAGTGTCGGGAACCCGAAGCTTTTGCTCATCTCCCGGCAGACAGAAATCTCCTTGCTGTCTGGGAGACAATACAAGAAGTCTTCTTCTCCGTTGCCGTTGAATATCAACGCCCCTTTTGGATATTTCAGTCTCTGGGCATCTTGAGCTTCTCGCTTTTCTTCTGCAGATAACCTTTTTCCCGAAGCATGTCGTACAATATAATCGAGAGCTTCGAAAGATGCTTCGGGAATAGGAATGACAGTTTTTTCAGACAGAATTTGTTCTGCAGCTTCTTTTTCCGTTTCTTCTCCAATTTCCAAGGATTTCTCCTTGGCCGGCTCTGAAGGCCCAGCTTCGGTCTCGGCCTGGCTCTTGGCAGCTTCGGCTTCGGATAGTTTTGCCTCAATTTGTGTTTTTGAAGCTTCGACACTCTTCTTCGGAGTAGAGCTTGAAGTTTTTATCGTTTCCAACACATCTAGTACATTGACCATCCTTTTCCTCTTGGGGGTGACTGTAAGATCTTTTTGTGCCTTCAGCACTGTCACTTCTGCCGAAGGACTTGTAACTTCTAATATCTTTGTTCTCTCGACCTCTATCTCTTTAACACTATCGACCTTCGGCTCACCCAATTTGGCCAATGGTGCCTTCGGCGTTGCAGCCGGCTCTTCAGTCTTCTGCATAAGCGCAGTTTCTTTGGCTTCAGTAGCCGAAGAGGTCTCACCGCCAAATTCGGGCACTGTGGCCGTTTCAATGTAGTGTGGTCGGTGAGTGAGAACCTTCACTTTTTTCCTCTTCGGCGTAGCCTCACTAGAGGCAGCCGAAGCAACATCTTTCACATGAGCCGCACCTTTTCTTTTCTGACCCCGTAGTGGGTACCGGTAGTCAGGGTACATAAATCCTATAGCATCAAACACTCTGTTTAGCCTCTTCTTTTTTCGGTTCCCGAAGGCCGCAGATAATGCGTTATCTTCTGCTCTGGAGTACGGCCCAACCAATTCGTCACTTGTAGCTTCGATACATTTTAACCAGTCATCATCCGGCTCAACAAACTTACCTTCATATCTGAAGATGTACTTTAACCGAACTAGCTCTCCTTCGCCAGTCTTAGTGACAGTCTCCTTCGGCATTTCTCACTTTTCTACAAGTGGCCATACTCTAAAAGCTATATGCTCCTGGATTAGATCTCTTGTCCCGATGAAAGAGCAAACTGCGCCGAAGGCTCTTCGGCATCCTTCGGCTGCCTCATCAATCTCTACCTTCGGCTTTCGAAGGCCGAAGCGCTGCCAGATAGGGCGCATGATTATCTCTTTAATGTCTTCTCATGCCTTTAAATCATTTTTCACATAGAACCATTCCTTCGTCCAGTCTCCGGGCCATCTCTTCCGAAAAGTCGGCACTCGGGAGCTTGAGCCAGAACGGGCAATGAAGCTATAGGAGCCAAAATTGTTATGATATTGTTCCTTACCCCAGGGCTTCGTCTCGTATAACAGTTCGTGCATACTGCAGAAACTTTTTGCATTTGGCTCCAAGCCCTGGCTTCTCACGGCCCAGACGAAGATTCCCATTCTTATGATTACTTTGGGAGTAATTTGGTGAAGAAAGATTTGGAATATCTTTAAAACTTCAACCACAAATCCGCTTAAGGGGAACTGAAGCCCAGCTTTGAAAAAGCTTCAGAAGATCACGACTTCATTCTCTCCGGGAGTAGGAGCAGTCTTGTCTCCATTGTCAGCCCTCACCAGAGACATATCTCGAAAATATCTCCCCCTCATATTGTCAAGATGACTCTGCTTAATAGTTGATTTTCCGAAGACTGCGTGACTTGGTCGCCACAGTCGATCTTCGGAGTCCTCGCCCCCACTTTCCACATCATAACTGTCACTATCACCGGTGTCTTCAGATAAACCTTCTAAAATCTCCCTAGTGATCTTTTCTGTATTTGTCTTTGCTATTGATTCAAGAAACCCAAAATTCTTCTCCTCAGAAAGGCTCAGCTTCATTTCGGCAACAACTTTTTTATCTTCAGACATCTTCAAAAATGTTGAAAAGTGCTCTCAAGGCCAAAGCTTAGAAAATTTAAAAAAATCAAGCAAGTGTTGGTGCGCAAGAGCTAAAAATTGAGCAAGCAAGAGCAGATGGCAAAAAGCGTGCCAAATGAGCTTGTGGTGTGCTCTTATTTATACGCCTAGTACGTTGAAAACAAGAGGGTCCCGCTTGTCATTGACTGTTGCTATTCTAGCAAAGGGAAGGTGTTTTTTCGGACCTTCGGCTGAGGGCCTTCGTCCATATCGCAATCTGAATTTATCATTCTAACAAATTAATATTGCGAGGGGCTACTGTTGGGGGCCTTCGGCTTCCAAAGGTCCTCAAAAACATGATTTAACAATGTTTCTAGAGTATAATACATAAACAGGTACCTTCGGACATGGATCGAAACCACAATATGAAGAAGTACAAGGAATACGAAGGTTGGTGCAGAGCCGAAGCTATGCGCACGAGAGCTTCGGCACGATAGCAGAAAAGGAAACTGACTTAAAGATGAAAAGGCTATCTAGACCTCGATGGATTACTATAGAGTTATTAGCAAATGTAAAGGGCATGGGTGTAATTTTACATGGGCTGTGTCCCGTGCCTATAAATAGATGAACAGTACTCCCGTACTGGGCACGTGGACTTGGCATTTTCTTTTGCGTCACGCTTGTACTTTTACCTTCTTTCAAGCCGAAGGTACATTTGTAATTCATTATCATTTCTATTTTTCCATAATAATAAAATAGAAATGAGTTGATAGTCATACATAACTGTTTATATTATCTTTTATATTTCATATGTCTCCTTCTTCATTATTTATATGTCATATTGATGAAGGTACGTCCTTCATAACCTTCGTCCGAAAATCATTATCTCTCAAGGGAAATAATGCTTCGAAGGACGAAGGACTTTAATGTTTAACATTTTCTGTGTTGCCTTGTCTTAACTCATAGCATTTGAGAACAAGTCCCCAACAATATACATACCAATTTGCCAAGTCTCCAAATTCCTGAAGTCCTTGATGATGAGGCTGATGCTGTTGACCTTGCTTGAACTGCTGAAGTGGGTTTCCTGAGTAGTGGGGACGGCTGCTACTCCCGGCCTGAGATCCACCAATCTTGTGTTTCCTGCCTTCCATCTCCCGACGCTTGCTTTCAGTCATTATGGCTTTGTCGATCAAATGTTGGAAGGTAGGGAAAGTGTGGTTCATCAGCTGATAGTGAAGGGGATCAACCAAACCTCTCAGAAAATGGTACTGCCTATTGGCATCCGTATTGACATCTTTAGGTGCGTAACGTGACAACTGCAGAAACTTGTTCCTATACTCACTGATAGACAGCGAACCTTGCTTAAATGCTAGAAATTCCTCCTTCCTTACTATCATCAGTCCTTCAGGCACATGGTAGCGACGGAAGTTGTCCCAGAACTCCTGCCATGTAATGGCTTCAAGGTCGGTATGGGTGGCCAGGTAAGACTCTCGCCAAGACTATGTTGCTCCCCTTAGCAGGCGAGGACCATACAGAACCTTCTGACAATCGTTGCACTGAGTAGTGTGCAACTCACGCTCCACCGTACATAGCCAATCTTTGGTGTCCATGGGGTCTACAGAATGGGCAAAGACAAGGGGATGGCCCCTCATGAATTCTGCATGTTTGTCCCTGGGCATCTGTGGCATCTGAACTTGCATCTGAGGTTGAGGTGGGGGTTGCTGCTGTTGTACCTACTGCATTACTACTAACGTCTAGCCAATTGATTGGACTGCTTGGGTTTGCATCAGGAACATCTGCTCAATTGTCATCGGGGGTGCCGGTGGCAACTGCTGTTGACCTGCCTCCTCCTGGGGTGCCTGCTGCTCCTACTGAGCGTGCCTTCCACCTCTGCGTCTTTTCTCAGACATCTGTAGAAAGCACACACACATCAGATCTAACTCTGTAGTCCTTCAGCATAAGAAAAGATATATGGAAATCTTCATTACACTGAACAATTGATCATCTTCACTGACTCCCAAAACAGCCAAACACAGCTTCTCGGATAAAGAGGAAAGTGGAAACAAATGGATTGCCCAACTAAATAACTGACTTTATTAATAACTACACCAAGTGGCAGGGGATACCCACACCCTGGTGACAATCATTACAAAGATCCAACTTCATTACAAGTTAATCACGACAGACATAGAAAAACATATGATAAGCAACCTAAGACTAACTAAGACCGACTAAGACTAAGACACTGAATTAAGCATTATTACAGACTCCGACTCCGTCGATCTATGGCTCCAAATCTATCTGGGTCTGGCAGTCAGGGTGCCGTAATCAAATCGACCACGGGGCGACAAGCGGTAAGGGTGCTGAATCCCAACGGTAAGGGGAATCACCATCTTGATAATGGTGCGCTACGCGCTCAGCACGTAGTTCCACAACCTCCGCCCGAACCTTGCCCAACTCGTCAAGGGCGTGGTCCAGCTCGGTGTCGAGCACGGCGACCAGGTTGACCATGTTGTTCAGCCTAGGATTGCCCTCACCAATGGGTGAGACAATCACACCTCCAGCACTATCGGTCGAACAGTGAGGGTAGTATTTAAGGTCGATGCCATCAGCTACCCCGCTAAACAATGAACAGTACTGCGAAAGCGCACGACGTACATCATCTTGCATGGTTACCTCGACAGTATCCCTCTCATTGATAGAATAATGCTCTGCGAAGATCTCTGCACCCCAGAGATCGTCGTCTGGACGGCGCACCTAGCAAGTATCCTCCCACTGGTCCGGGTATAACCCATGACGATGCTGGTAGACTACACAATGGTACTCAATAGACCAAGTGTGTCGGTCGAAGGCCCAACGCGGCAAGGTGTCGAGAGCGTCGTCGAAGTGACACCCGCGAGTGGTGTCGCGAGTGATGGGTTTAGTGATCCATCCCTCCGGCTCCTGCTCCTCCGAGAGCTCCGTCTTGTGGCTCGAACTGCCACCGATTTCGTCATCGTCTCCGTCTCCGTCAGGGTCTCCTCCAGCAACCGGGATGCCCTGTGGTGGTGCAGGGGCATCTTTGGCTGAGGTGCAGGGGAAGGCTACCTCCTAGACTCCAACTCCTTCTGAGGCGAGGGGGAAGAGTCTTGATGCTCCTGCTCCTGGCGTCAACGCTCCTGTTCCTCGTGCAGGCGATGATGCAATCTCTCCAGATGGCTAGACTGACCTATCACCATGCGGCGTAGTGGGCGCTCCGCAAGGCAAGAGGGCAAAAAGGGGATCACTGACTTACGTGCAATGCATCTAATACGGGCCATTTACAAAAGACATCATAAGCATAAGAGTGAGAGTAGAACTATATGACCAACAAGTAAACCAAAAGTAAAGTGAGATAAAAAAATTGTAAGATGAGTATATAGATAGTAATATAACATAGAATTGGTCAAGATGACTGTTGGGGGCCTTCGTCCTCCGAAGGTCCTCAAAAACATGATTTGATAATGTTTTCCAAGTGGATTATATGAACAGGTATTTTCGGATTCAGAATTATGGATATGGAGCACGACCAGGACGAAGCCTGAACCAGACGAAGGTCGAGGGCAGCCGAAGCTGTGCGCAGGGAAGCTTCGGCGCGATGGCATAAGGGGGAACCGACTTAAAGATGAAAAGACTTCGGGGGCCTCGACAGATTTCCATAAACCGTTAACAAATGTAATGGACATGGATGTAATTTTACGTGGGCTGCGTCCCGCGTCTATAAATAGATGAACAGTACTCACGTACTGTTCACGCTGACTGTGCATTGGCATTTGCGTCACGCTTGTACTTTTTACTTTCTCTCAGGACCGAAGGTACATTTGTAATTTGTAATCATTTCTATTTCTTTGTGTTAATAAAGTAGAAATGATTCTATGATCTACATTTCATGTTTTATATGAGTCCTTCGTTATTACTTGTTGAATTTACGAAGGTATGTCTCTTATGACCTTCGTCCGGAACTCATTATTCCCGAAGGGGAATAATGTTCAATAGGACGAAGGGCCTTAACGTTTAACACTTTTTATGTTGCCTTGTTCTTAATCCGAAGCATTTGAGAACAAGTCCCCAACATTGGCGCCCACCTCCGGTGAACTCACTTCCACTTCGAGCTTTTTTGAACACCTTCGGAAGCTATGGCGCCGAAGAAAGCTTCAGCGACTGGGGCTTCAGCACTGCAACCGCTGGACCACAACCAGGAGACCGTCTCTCTTCGGGAGGCCCGAAGCCAGAAGAGAAAGGCTGTCAGCCCGACACTTCAGGAAGAAGAGCTAGACCAAGAAATCAGGGATATGGAGATGCTACACCAACAAGTACAAAGGAAGAAGGAGAAGATGGCCCGCCTAGCTGAGTTGCAAAGGCAGATAGACGAAGCCTCTGAGGAAGTCCGCCATCTTACTCACGATGAGCAGAACAGAAGGCCTCATCAGAAAGACCTTCATCAGGAGGGCTTCGTCAACGAAGATGACTGGTATGATAATTTCCATCAGGGAAATTTTGTTTTTGATGATGCTTCTCCTCTGTCTGCTGAGCTGCAGGCTACACCTTGGCCTCCATCCTATAAGCCACCCCAGCTCCCCATGTTTGATGGTCACTCCGACCCGAAGCAATTCTTGATGAGCTACGAAGCAACGGTGTCTTCGTACGGGGGCAATGCTGCAGTCATGGCGAAGTCTTTCGTCATGGCCGTCAGGAATGTTGCTCAGACCTGGTATTCCTCCCTTCGGCCAGGAACAATAACTTCATGGCAGAAGCTGAAGGATATGTTACTGACCAGCTTTCAAGGATTTCAGCCGAAGCCGGTCACAGCTCAAGCCCTGTTCCAGTGTATTCAGGATCACGAAGAGTACCTTCAGGCGTATGTCCGAAGGTTTTTACGATTGAGGGCGCAGGCACCAACGGTGCCCAATGAAATTGTTATCGAAGCCATGATCAAGGGGCTTCGTCCTGGGCCTGCAGCTCAATACTTTGCTAGAAAGCCTCCTCAGACCTTGGAGAAATTGCTCCAAAAGATGGATGAGTACATTCGTGCTGACAATGACTTTCGTCAAAGAAGGGAGGAGGCCTTCAGATTTTCTGAAATGACCAGGGGCTTCGGAGGAAGATACTACCCGAGACATGTCCGTTCCATCCACAACACTCAGAATGATGATAAGGGGAGTCAGAACAGACCGCAATGCTCCTCACAGGCTTCGGGGCAACAACAAACTTCCTTCCGGCCACCAGCTCCAAGAGGCAGAGGCGCCAGGGGCTTCGGCGGAAGATTCGGAGATCAGCCAAGGAGACTGTTTTGCTTGTTCTGTGGAGAAGGCAAGGGCCATACCACTAGGTCGTGCCATATTACAATCCAGAAGCAAAAGGAAATTGCCGAAGCTGCATCTCGACAAGCTCAGCCGAAGCAGGTCATGCATACTGCTTCGTATCATCCGCCTTATATCCCACAATACATAGACAACCACCCTGCAGCTTCTGTAGCTTCGGCAAGTCAACCTCAAGCTTCCTGGCAACAGCTTCCGCCCCCACCTCCATTGCAGCAAGGTCAACAGCCAGAAGGGAGTCAATATGCTCCACATCAGAGGGACTTCAGAGAGCAGTCCGAAGCTCGCACAGTCAACAGCACTGTGCCAGAGTCGAAGCACATTTATTGACACATATCCTACCTTTGATAGCAGTCTTCCCTATTCAGTTTTATTTTCTGTGAAGCAAAAAACATTGATAGTTTTCATGTAATAATTTCGTTGTTTTCCACGAGGAAGATCTATTTGCTCCACAAGCTTAAGTTGCTGAAGCTTAAAATTTTTTCCGTTACCAAGGAGGACCTTCGAATTAAAAATCCTTCGGAGTAACAGAAAGTCTTTCTAAGGAACGCAGAGTAAGTTTGTGAAGTCACAAAAAGCCGTTCCAAAGGGAGCGCAGTGTAAGTTTTCTGCTCAGAAGTCGTTCCTAAAGGAATGCAGAGCCTACAGCGAAAAGTCAACGCTGATACCGCCTAAGTAAAGGGCGAAGAAGCTCCTAAGGGAGGCTTACAGCGAAAAGTCAACGCTGATACCGCCTAAGTAAAGGGCGAAGAAGCTCCTAAGGGAGGCTTACAGTGAAAAGTCAACGCTGAGATCGTCTAAGTAAAAGACGAAGAAGCTCCAAAGACGTTCCTAAGGGAATGCAGAGCTTACGAATGTGTTTTGTGTGTATCTTCGGAACAGACGTCATTTGCATAACATAACATCATCACATCATTTCGCATAGCATAAGCATCATACATCATGTTGCATACGGCAAAAGAAGGGCACACAGTATTAACCTTCGAAAGAATGATTTGAGAAAGTGCAAATCGTGCAAAGTCACGAGGGAATATGATGATGATCTTCGGAAAATAGCTTCGGAGGCTGTTTTTACGAAGCATGGATGAGCTTCATCAGAGCAATATCAAAATTGTTTAGCTTCGGAGAGTGCTTTCACGAAGCATGGATGTGTCTTATCAGAACAGTTTTAACGAAGAATGTTTTCTTCACGAAGCATGAAAAGAAGGGAAGGTGTTTTTTCGCCGAAGGCTCAAAAATGGTATGTATGTACAGTTTCATGCATCGTAAAGAATTGAATAATGGAAAGAAACTTGTATATTACATTCAAATGTACAAATCTTACATAGATCACAATTTAACTGTTTTTCTAAATAGCATCTAGTCTTCTCTTAATACTGCTTCGGCGACTTCATTTAAAAGTTGATCAACAACTTTGTCCATGATAGCTTCGGCCATTTGTTTAATTTCATCATCCCCTTTTGTGTGGGGATCGACAGTCGATTCAGCAGCTTCTGAGGCAAAAGAACATTTTTTCATTACTATTACAAACTATGAGCAGAGTTTGAAACAAAAATTACAACACAATAAGAACGACTAATTAATACCTAATTGTCTTTCGGGCTCCGTACTTTTTTCGGCAGTTTCTGCCACTTTCCTAGCTTCGTGGATGCCTTTTTCGCTCCTTTGGATAATTTCTTGTGCCATTCCTCGGCCGCCGTCGTTCCAGATGTCAGTAAAAAATTTGCCACCAACCACGCTTGCTTCGGCCGAGGGGTCTTTGATGTCTTCACAGGAAAAGGTAGCTTCGGACTGAGCTAGAAATTTTACATGATCGCAACCTTTTTTCTCTAAGACAGAAGCAATTCCTCTGGCGCCCGAAAAAGCGCAGATATCACCGCGACTGCTCAGAATCTCCTCGAAGGCCTCTGCTTCGTGTCTAATCCATTCCAATGGACCTTCGGGATTGCCTCGAGAGAAATTCTCTTCGCTGGAAAAGGCGCCTACGCTGGCGAAGCTGGTTTTAATTTTATTCACACACTCTATAGATTTAACATAACATTTTCCCTGAGATGCACGAAGCTCTTTAACTCTTAACTCCAATTTATTGACCATATGATCGCTGAGTTCTCGTTTTGTTTCCTCAAGGACGCGCTCCTCTCTAGCTCTAGTCAGCTGTTTCTGAAGATCTTTAATTTCACGCTTTTGGGCTTCGGCCTGGGTTTTTGAGGCAGCTTCATCCTTCTTTACTTTGTCTATCAGCGTAAGAAGAATTTTATCCTTTTCTAGAGCTTCGTTTCTCAGTTTGATAACTTCGGAGCGCAAATTGTTGAACGCAATCTCATAACTCTCATCTTCGGCACTTTTTTGCGCTCTCAATGCGTTGCTCAGGATTAAACCCTATAAAAAAAGAGAGTCTGTATAAGAATAAAGGAATGAATTAAGTATTATAGAAATTTTTTCAAAAAGTCTAATCCTTAAACCTTTAGGCTATTGTATGCAAGACTGTCTGCGAGATCCTCTTTCGACATGGCGCTTAATCCAGCTTCCAGCTTCGGGAATCCTATACTCCTGGCCATCTCTCGGCAGACGGATAATTCTTTATTGTCTGGGAGGCAGTACAAGAAATCATCTTCGTTTGTCCCATTGAATATCACCGCCCCCTTCGGATATTTTAGCTCCCTCGCATAATGGTTAGCTTCATGAGTTTCTTCTTCAGATAATTTTTTCCCCGAAGCATGTCGAATGATGTAATCACATATGCTGGCAGGCGCTTCGGGGATGGCAGTGTTAGTTTCTTCAACTAAAATTGGTTCTGGTATTTTCATTGCTTCGGCTTCCAAAGTTTGCTCCTTCAAGGGCTCCGAAGGCCCAGCTTCAGCTTCAGCCTGTTGCGTCGAAACTTCAGCAGAAGCTTCAGCAACTTCAACACTATTTTTTGGAGTTGTGCTTGAAGACTTAATTGTCTCCAAGACATCTAGTACGTTTACCATTCTTTTCCTTTTTGGGGTCACCGTTGGACCCTTTTGGATTTTTGCTGTTTCGACATTTGCTACAGGACTCAAAACTTCTGATGCTTTTTCCTTAGTCGGATTTTTTGCTTCTGTGGATGGCACTGCGGCCATCTCTGCAATTTCTGGCAGCAAGGTTGGCTGTTCAGCTTCGGCGGCCGAAGAAGTTTCTCCGGTGAACTCAGGCACCGAAGCTGGTTCAATATGGCGTGGCCGGTGTGTGAGGACCTTCAACCTTTTTCCTTTCGGTTCTGGCTCGCTAGGAGCAGTTGCAGCCTCTTCTTTTGCAGAGGTTGTGTTTTTCCTCTTCTGCCCTCGAATGGGATAACGATAATCGGGGTAGAAGTACCCGATTGCGTCAAACACCCGGTTGAGTCTCTTCTTTTTTCGGCCTCCGAAGGCTGCTGATAGCGCAGTATTTTCCGCCTTCGAATATGCTCCAAGTAGTTCGTCACTCAAAGTTTCAATGCTTTTCAGCCAGTCATCATCAGGTTCAACAAATTTATCTGCATATTTGAATGTGTATTTCAGTCTAACTAGTCCGCCTTCGTCGGACTCTTTAATAGTTTCCTTCGGCATTTCCCACTTTTCTGCAAGTGGCCATACCCTGAAGGCAATGTGCTCTTGGACTAAGTCCCTTGTCCCGATAAAGGAGCAAACTACGCCGAAGGCTCTTTGGCACTCTTCGGCTGCCTCATCCATTTCAACCTTCGGCCTTCGAAGTCCGAAGCGTTGCCAGATTGGGTGCATAATGATACTTTTGACATTATCTCGCGCTGTTAGATCATTTTTCACATAAAACCATTCAGTCATCCAGGCTCCGGGCCACCTCTTCCGAAAGGTCGGCACAGGGCAGCTTGACCCGGAGCGGGCGCCGAAGCTGTAGCACCCAAAATTGTTGTGATATTGCTCTTTTCCCCAGGGTTTCGTCTCGTACAATAACTCGTGTATGTTGCAGAAGCTTTTAGCGTTTGGTTCCAAACCTTGGCTTCTCACAGCCCAGACAAAAATCCCCATTCTTATAATAGCTTCGGGAGTGAGTTGATGAAGGTAGACTTGGAATGTTTTCAGTACCTCAACAACAAAGTTGCTCAGGGGGAATCGAAGCCCAGCCTTGAGAAAGCTTCGGAAAATCACAACTTCATCTTCTTCGGGGGTGGGGGAAGTCTTTTCTCCAGCGTCAGCCCTCACAATAGATAAATCTCGAAAGTACCGCCCCCTCATATTATCAATGTGACTCTGCTTGATGGTCGTTTTCCCAAAAACTGTGTGGCTTGGTCGCCACGGTCGATCTTCGGCCTCTTCCCCACCACTTTCCACATCATAGCTGTCGCTGTCATCAGTATCTTCGGACAAACCTTCGAGAATCTCCTTCGTGATTTTCTCTGTATTGGTCTCTGCCATCGCTATCAGGAACCCCAGATTCTTCTCCTCCTCGAGACTCAGCTTCGTCTCAGCAGGGATCTTCAGCTTCGTCTCAGCAGGGATCTTCTTGCCTTCAGACATCTTCGGAAACGCTAAAAAATTGTTCCCGAGGCCGAAGCTTCGAAATCAAAAAGACCAGCAAATCTTAATGAACAAGAGCTAAAAATTTTAGTGGGCCGAAGCAAAAGGCAAGTGTGCGTACCAAATGAGTTCGCGATGTGATCTTATTTATACGCCTAGGGCGTTGAAAATTGAAAGGCCCCGCTTGTCAGTGAATGTTGCTATTCTAGCAAAGGGAAGGTGTTTTTTCGGACCTTCGGCTCAAGGCCTTCGTCCATATCGCAATCTGAATTTATTATTTACAAATTAATATTGCGAGGGGCTACTGTTGGGGGCCTTCGTCCTCCGAAGGTCCTCAAAAACATGATTTGACAATGTTTTCCAAGTGGATTATATGAACAGGTATTTTCGGATTCAGAATTATGGATATGGAGCACGACCAGGACGAAGCCTGAACCAGACGAAGGTCGAGGGCAGCCGAAGCTGTGCGCAGGGAAGCTTCGGCGCGATGGCATAAGGGGGAACCGACTTAAAGATGAAAAGACTTCGGGGGCCTCGACAGATTTCCATAAACCGTTAACAAATGTAATGGACATGGATGTAATTTTACGTGGGCTGCGTCCCGCGTCTATAAATAGATGAACAGTACTCCCGTACTGTTCACGCTGACTGTGCATTGGCATTTGCGTCACGCTTGTACTTTTTACTTTCTCTCAGGACCGAAGGTACATTTGTAATTTGTAATCATTTCTATTTCTTTGTGTTAATAAAGTAGAAATGATTCTATGATCTACATTTCATGTTTTATATGAGTCCTTCGTTATTACTTGTTGAATTTACGAAGGTATGTCTCTTATGACCTTCGTCCGGAACTCATTATTCCCGAAGGGGAATAATGTTCAATAGGACGAAGGGCCTTAACGTTTAACACTTTTTATGTTGCCTTGTTCTTAATCCGAAGCATTTGAGAACAAGTCCCCAACAATGACCAACTTTTGAAGTGACACCAAAAGTCAAGGTAAGGGTAGGGGTCTTTAGTTCTTAGGGCGACCATTCTAGTCTAGATTAGCGGTTCTACAGTCAGCAAGGCTTTGATACCACTTATGCCACACCCGATTTTGGAAGGCAAACCGAATGTGAACCATGTACATGCTAGGATCAGAAACTCACATACACAACGATTACATAATTGGAAATCATCACACATTGCTCAAAGTAAATAGCAGACATCATAATTGGCAATCATGCATTCAATACATTTGGATAAAGACAAATGAACAACACACCAATCATGTACAAACAAGTGAACACATCTTACAAGAACAGCATAAACTTAAGAGGTAGTTTAGGTTATAGGGTGAACTAACACATTTAGAAGTTTGTTATTCTCTAAGTGTTGTCTATCTCCATGATTACATAAATTTAATTCCACTTATTTTAATGAGACACAAAAGTTATACCAGGGATAAATCTATACATTACATATTATTAGTCTCACAAGGTTAAACATCTAATTACCATTAGGGTTTCCTTTTTATTTATCTTATTAAGTAAATAAACTATTACATAAACTAACCTATAGCCTAGGCATAAAATTAGGATGTGCAGATAGTGAATAATCACAATTTATTTGGACAGAGAATAATCCTACGAACCTTTTGCAATTTGAATCACTCAATTTGGAGTTCATATGCAAAAGATATGAAATAAACAAGTTTTGAAGTTTAAAATACAAAATTAGGCCTAAATATGTGATTAAATAAAAGTCCAGGGTTCGATCTGCAAGATTAAAGGGGCCTGCGCGTGAAAACCAGGGACGGTGGGTTGATTTCTAAAAAGACGGGGGTTTCTTTAATAATTTTACCGCGCGAAGGGGTATCGGGCGCTCTCAACCATCAGATCTCAAATCGACGGCCGAGAACAAATCCCGCGGGCGAGCGCGCAAGCACAGGCGCGCACTGACCAGTGGGCCAGGGCAGTCAGCGACCAAGGGATAATGGGGTTGACAGGCCAGGCCCAGCGGCAGCGGCACGGGTGAGGCGGAAATCCGAGCGGTCGGATCACAGGTGGGCGGTTGGGATTAGATTTGGTCTGATTAGATCCGGGCCATCCGATCTCAGACGGATGCCTGGGATCTAATGGCTAGCTCGAGCCAGGTCCCTCGATCGTAAACGGTGGCACCGCTCGCGTCCACGGTGGAGGCCCACCGGAGACAAGGGCGCGAGCGCTCTAGGGCCCGCTGGGACAGCGGGAAGGGCTCAGGGAGGTTCAAGGGAGTGTGGCGAACACGGCCATGGGCACAGCACCGGCACAAGGGCATCAGAGGGCGCGGATCGCAGCAGAGCGGCCCAACGGCGGCGTGGACTTGCTGCGGCGAGCAATCGCGCGAAGTACAAGGCAACAAATGGGGAAATAAGGGCATGGGGAGGTTGCTCACCTCAAGAGGAAACTCTAGAGCGCTTGAGCAATGGCGGGGACGCAGGGAGACCTCGGGTCAACGACGGTAGGGCTTCGGCTGCACGGGGAGAAAGCCGGTGAGCACGGATGGGGTGAAACCGAGGGGCTAGGGGAAAACCAGAGGGTGTCCCACGTTGTTGGCGAAAAGGCAGACCTCACCGACGCAATGGACGTGGTAGACGCTCGACGATGGCCATAGAATGACGGGGGATCACGGCGGAGCTCCACGGGCGCGTGCGCAAAGCGAGAGAGAGCGAGGGAGTTCGGCTGGGGCGTAACTGGGCGAGAGGAGTGAGTGAGTGGGCGCGGACTCTAGAAAAGGGCTCGAGCGTGGGGGACGTGGCCGAGAAACGCGCGATCGTGGGCGCGTCCATGCCGGAGATCACAGGCAGGATGTTAGGGAAGGGAGCAATGGCTGACAAGCGGAGTCCGCAGACTAGCGAGGGTGAGCGGGCGAACGGGTGGTCAGCAGTGATAGGGAGGTCCCACCGAGCAGCGAGCGAGAGCGAGCGTGTGCGCGGATGGATCGATGCCAACAGGCCAGTCCCACCGAGCAGCGGGAGGAAGAGAGGGAGAGGGAGTGTGTGTGCGGTCGTCGCTGACAGGTGGGGTCCATTGTCAGGCGACGCGGGCGCGCGCGGCCTGGCTGGGCTGGATTGGGCCTAATGGGCTGCTTTCGGTTTTTCTTTTTCCATGGAATTTTTAATGCCTTTTGTTTTTATTTTCTCTATGGATTTTAAATCAAATTCAAACCAAGTTTCAAATTCAAACCAATTCAAATATATGCATCGATTCAAAGAATAATTTAGGCTCAGCATGATGCAACAAATCATGACTCACATAGTTTTGACAAAATAAATAATTAATCCCTCACTTAATTAACCTAACTCTTATCAAAAGGAAAAGAGAGAGAGACTAGAGAGAGAAACAAAGGGTAACACCTGAATTTGGTAGGCATTTAGAGAAGAAATTGTATACCCCAAAATTCAGGGTGTTACACAAAGTCTTTGACAAATTCATTGAGCTCTGCTGCCCACTTTCCAATTGGACCCGAAGCCTCACTATTTCTTATGATGTCCTTGAGTGGTTGAGATGATGGTACAATAATGTTGTGGGATTGTAAATAATGTCGAAGCTTTCTTGAAGCTGTTAAGACTGTGTACATGACCTTTTCCATCTCTGTATAGTTCCTTTTAGATGGGCCCAATACTTAGGACATGAAATAGACAGGCATCTGCCTTTTTACACTTTCGTTCACTACCTCTTGGACCAAAGTAGCACTCACAGTCGACTACGAAGCTGATACATAAAGCAATAGAGGAGCCCCTGGTGAATGTGGGGAGAGTGTTGTCAGCTTTATTAGGTAAACTCTCAACTCTTTGAAGGCTTGCTGGTAAGAAAGTCCCCAATGAAAGACCTCTGCTGATTTCAGGACCTGAAAGAATGGCAAACTTCATTCTACAGATCTTGAGATAAATCTGTTTAGCGAAGCTAATCTTCCTGCTAGCCTCTGAACCCCTTTTTTGACTTTTGTGGCTCCATCCAAAGTATTGCTTCGATTTTGTGCGGGTTTGTTTCTATTCCCTTAATGACACAAGGCAACCCAGAAATTTGCCCTTTTTAACTCCAAAGACGCACTTCTCAGGGTTCAACTTTAGGCATGCCCTTCGAAAATTGGTGAAGCTTTCTTGTAGATCTAAGATATGCTCTTGTTGTTTCGTGCTTCTCACAATGATAACATCGACATAAGCCAAGACTTCCAGTCCAGTTGTGAACTCAGTACCTTGGCTATCATTCTACTGAAGCTTCCATCAGCATTCTTGAGCCCCTTAGGCATCCGAAGATAGTAGTAAGTTCCATTGGGGGTTATGAAACTAGTCTTCGGCTCATCATCATTCTTCATCTAGATTTGATGTTACCCTGAGTAACTATCCAACAAACTCATGAGCTCCTAGTAGCATTTGCATCTACCAAAGAATCAATTCTTGGTATGGGAATTCGTCGACTCCAATGTTGAATACTTGTTTTCTATTGCTACATGGCATCAAAAACAAGGCAACACAAGTTAAGAAGCTTGGACCTTCATCCTTGAGTTATCACTTCTTCGAAGATTAACTCGAGGATGATGGTCTTTAGAAAGATGTGAATGAAACAACATCAAGTGAGGTAATAATGAACAATGGAATGGGGAACTCATTGAAAGAGAAATGTGCCCTTGGGCTATTTCCAAGTGTTTTGGTGATTAAGTTCCCAACACATCACTTTTAGCTAACATGTCAATTGTGAGTATGAGCACATGGTTAAAGAAAAGCAAATTGATAGTTATATGAGTACATTGCAAATCCTAGTGAAATGGGGAGACAAAGGTATGAATCTAGCACTTAGTCGATTGTTTTTGCTACTAACTATGCTCATCTAGGTGCTAGGAAACTTCTAAAGTCGATACAAATTGGAATGGAGAAGTTTGGCTAAGTTTGGCCAAACCTGCCCTAGCCTGGGGTGCACCGGACTGTCTGGTGTGCACCAGACTCTTCGGTGTGCATCGGACAGTGTCCGGGGCCTAGGCTGGCCAAGCCAGTGAAATGACCGCTCTCGGGAATTCGCTGAGGCACCGCGGCTATAATTCACCGGATTGTCCGGTCTACACCGTACGGTCTGATGTGCCAGCCAAACGCCTGGCCAACGGTCAGCCGCGCGATTAGCGCTGGCTGCGTTAACTGAGCCGAAGGTCACCAGGGTGCACCAGACTCTCCGGTGTGCACCGAACAGTCCGGTGTGTCCGCGGACAGTCCAGTGTGTCCGCAGACAGTCCGGTGTGCCCGTGGACAGAAGGCAATCAATGCCTTCCAAACAAAGAAGAAATGGCTCTTTTGGCCCTTTGGGCTATAAAAGGACCCCCTAGACGCATGGAGCAAGAACCCAAACATTCTTTGAACACTCTACAACACCGAGAACTAGCAACCACGTTATTGCTTTGCTAGATAGAGATTCGAGCATGTGTGAGTTGTAACTCTGTTGCGTTGTCTCTTGCGCTCTTCTCTGAACTTGTGTGTATGTTACTATGATTTTGTCTCTTGTGTGTGTTTCTACTCCCCCTTACTCTTGTGTTTCATTGAGCTCTAATGTGTAAGGCATGAGAGACTCCAACTTGTGGAGATTCCTCACAAAGGGAAAACTTGATAAAGGAACAAAACTGTGGTACTCAAGTTTGATCTTTGGATCACTTGAGAGGGGTCGAGTGTAACCCTTGACCGAAGGAGGTCAGCACAACCATGGGATAAAATCACCGTGTCACTTGTGCATTTCTTTATTGTCATTGTTTTCTTCCATAGAATTCTCACATATTCACTTTTGTTATTGTTCCTAAGTTTGATACATATCTTTAAAGGAACAATCAAGTGAAGAGTTCTTTTCTTTTCTCTACCTCTATTAATCTCAACTTGGTTTTGGTTCTACTAACACTTATTATAAAGCAAGTTTGTCTTGTTTAGATTGATTTTTGCAAGATGACCTATTCACCCTGAAAGTCGCCTAGAGGGGGGTGGATAGGCGAAACCTGAAAATTACAACTTTAAACCCAGACTAGATCCCTTGATTAGTGGTTAGAACAAGATGCATCATTATCGAAGTGTAAAACTAAGTCCTTTGCTTGCAAAGAGTGTTGCTTTCAAAGAATGCAGAATTAGCAAATTAATACAACTAATAAGTTTATGAAGTAGAGAGCAAGAGGACTTAGATAAAGAAGAGGAATAACACAAATTCTTTCTTGCAAGGTGATGCTTCTCTAAATGAGAATTTAACTCGAAGCAACACAAAATAATATTAGCAAGGAATAGATCAAGAGAACTTAGAGAGAGAGAGACAACGAACAAATCACAAGCAATAAACACAAGAGACACGAGTGATTTGTTTTACTGAGGTTCGGTTCTCGAGAACCTAATCCCTGTTGAGGTGTCCACTAAGGACGGGTCTTTTTCAACCCTTTCCCTCTCTCCACCGATCACCAAGACCGATGAGCTCTTCTTCTTCTTTGTCAACAAGAGACCGAAGTCTTCGCAAGGCCAACCACAAAGATAAGGGGCTCTTGCTAGCTTTACAATGAATGGGAGTCAAAACTCCACGCACAAATGATCACAAGATGTAGCACACACTTTATCTCAATGAATCTCATAAGGCACTAGTGCTAAACTCACACGAGTAGCTCTCTTTTGCTTGATCTCTCTTTTGTGGCACTTGTATTGCTTGTGGTGGCCTAAATCTTGTGTATGAGATAGATCAATGAATGGAGGTGGTTGGGAGGGCTTGAGTATGTCAACTATATGACTTGGAATGTTGCTTGGGCTCCCACACCTTAAAGTGGCCGGTTGGGGTGGTATTTATAGCCACCAACCAAATTATAGCCGTTGGGAAGGCTGCTGGTGATGGGCGCACCGGACAGTCTGGTGCGCCACCAGACACTGCCTGGTGCGCCAGCCACGTCACCCAACCGTTAGGGTTCTGACAGTTTTGACCGTTGGAGCTCTGACAGCTTGGGCCACCGGACAGTCCAGTGCCGCACCGGACAGACACTGTTCACTATCCGGTGCGCCTTCTGGCGCTGCTCTGACTCTGCGCGAACTGTTTGCACACTGTAGCGCTTTTGCAGGTGTCTGTTGGAGTCGACCGTTGCGCTGGAGCTGTTGCTCCGCTGGCACACCGGATAGTCTATTGACCCACCGGACAGTCCGGTGAATTATGCGGAGCGGCTCTCTAGAAACCCGAAGGTGAGGAGTTTGAGTCGATCGCCCCTGCTGCGCCGGACACTGTCCGGTGCGTCAGACCAGGGTTCTCTTCGGTTTCTTTTGCTCCTTTCTTTTGAACCTTAACTGAGATCTTTTTATTGGTTTGAGTTAAACCTTTGGCACCTGTAGAACATGTAATCTAGAGCAAACTAGTAAGTACAATTATTTGTGTTGGGCATTTCAACCACCAAAAATATTTAGAAAAAGGTTTGACCCTATTTCCCTTTCAATCTCCCCATTTTTGGTGGTTGATGCCAACACAAACCAAAGCAAATATATAAGTACAGAATTGAACTAGTTTGCATAAGGTGAGTGCAAAGGTTGCTTGGAATTAAACCAATTTTACTTATAATAGATATGCATGGATTGTTTTCTTTCTTTTTATCATTTTGGACCACGCTTGCACCACTTGTTTTGTTTTTGCAAATTCTTTTGGAAAATCTTTTCAAAGTCCTTTTGCAAATAGTCAAAGGTATATGAATAAGATTGCAAGAAGAATTTTTAAGATTTGAAATTTTCTCCCCCTGTTTCAAATGCTTTTCCTTTGGCTAAAACAAAATTCCCCTCGATGAAACTCTCCTCTTAGTGTTCAAGAGGGTTTTACCATTTGAAAGAAGATCAAATATTTTAGATATCAATTTGAAATATACTAACCAATTGAAAAATCCTCCTTTAAATATTTCATCATAAGATATCAATTGAAAACTTTATTTTAAACTTTGGTGGTGGTGCGGTCCTTTTGTTTTGGGCTAATACTCTCTCCCCCTTTGGCATTAATCGCCAAAAACGGAGTTTTTAGAGCCCTTTTTATCTTTTCTCCCCCATTGATAAAAAATATACGTTAAAGATTATACCAATTGGAGAGATGGCGGAATACCGGCAAAGGGTAAACAATACCGATGGAGTTGAGTGGAAGCTTTTGTCTTTGCCGAAAACTCCATTTCCCTTTCAATCTTAGACTAATACAAGAAATACTCATGGAAGCACATGAGTATTAGCCTTGGCACAATAAGAATAAGAAATATGTATATGTACCAAATGAAGGAGATATGATCAAAGAATATGTCAATTGAGCTCTATCATAGTTCTATATAATATAGATTGCTCCCCCTCAATATGTGCCTTGAGAGGAATGTGGCAGAACCACCCGAATTATTCCAGCTCAAGTGCCTAAGTCACGCCTCAAGGGCCGTGACACACTTAAATCGGAATAACCCGTCAGTCCTTCAGATCTAGTCTGATAGAGCCACTTAACCAGGATCAAATTCCACAATCTCACTCGAAGGTGAGTCACAGAAGAAATACAATAAAACAGGAAACCTCAAATTAAGTACTGAATTATTACATAAATCGGAGTTCTGGAGTAGCAAATAAAGTTCATAAAGTAAAGTGCAGCGGATAATCGATGTCGTCGGTAGTGAGGAAATGGGCAAGGCCTAGCCCATTACTCCTCAGGCTCCTCTCTTGCCGGAGCAACATCCCACTCGACCGTCCAACCCGGTGGCAGGGTGGTAGGCCAAGTCACACCATCAACCAACTCCTGCATGGTACCTGCAAAAATGGTGCCACAAGCAAGGCTGAGTATACTAATACTCAGCTAGACTTACCCGGTGTGAGGAGTCTACTCCTCTACCTCTAGACTATGCAGCTGTTTGGCTGAGGGGTTTGGTTTGCCAAAAGCACTAGCTGTTACTAAAATCAATTTTTAGCTTTTCCAAATTTTACCATCATTAACTTAGCTAGATTTGCTCCTTCTAAGCATACATGGTAACAATCAATTAGTTCAATCAACAAGTTATCTCATGTAACCACATTTCACTTCTTACTCGATGCAGTACAAGGAATCAAGCAGTCTCATTAGCTGCGAGAAGCAGACGATTCGAATCGAGTTTTAACCTTGCAAGGTAAACCTAAACACACGGCATGTCAGGGCACTCCGACCCTACACATGACAACCGTCCCCATCGATTCCCCGTTCGCGTCCAGGCCTCACCGCCTTGGCATACAATGCTCCACTGACCCCGGCTGCCGCCGTGCAGTGACCGCACTTGTACCCACCATAGCTAGCATGGGAGAACCAGTCTCAGGTCGCATGAGGGATAAAGTCCGCGCCTGGCTTCACTCAGGTACTAGGTTTACCGGTTACCATTTTTCCCGGCATGTGCTTAGTACGTTCAAAAGCTTGACTCAGGTATCCACACATTAATCCTTAATTCATTTTCCCATCTCATGGGCAAGGCATCCTCCCTGGATCCAAGTCCATAGACCAACATATATCCCATTATCAAGATGAATACAATCAATTCCTGACCTTGCGCGAGTGCTAGAAAAATCACTCGACTTTTACCGAGATCCTGATTAGCAAGCGGCTACTCGACCTAGCATACTAGTATCCATCTCAAAAGGAGTCCTAAGTTCATGCAACTAGAGGTTTCAAGCAACTCCTACACTTAAGTGCACATTGCAATCCTACAAGCATTAAGTGTAGTAAATTAGCATAATTAATAGGTTATGCATAAAACTGGGGCTTGCCTTCAATTGCTGGGGCTGCGGGGAGATCCTCAATAGCAGTCTCTGAAGCCTGCTCCTGGTCCTCCTCTTGGACAGGTCCTTGCTCGGGGATGAGCATGTACTCTCCGTCGGCAAGATTACAATCTAATGAATGCAATGCGTAAGATATATGCATGATATGATATGTGCTTTTAGAAATCACAACTTAAAAGGTGTATGGTCTTTCTTGAGTTAAACAAAGTTAACTTTACTTATGCAAGACCCTTGGGTGGTGTATTTGGTAAACTGGTTCAAATTTAGCTAAGGTAAAAGGTAGGTTTACTTTTGGGGTTCCTCTGAATTCTTTTTAAGTCTTTAGGGACAAATGATAAGTACTCAAGTTAGACTTATTGAGGTGGGGTTTATTTCTTCTTTCCTTTTCCTTTATTCTCTTTAATGTTTTGAAGTAGGTTTGAACTACAAGTTGCTTTTATAAAATTCTAAAAATTCTGTAAAAATTACAGTGGCTTGCTACTGGTGTGTGTTTCTCTTTCTTAAAATTTGGGGATCAGAAAGTGAATAGTTTTCTCTGCACAAAATTACTAAACTCTAAGGTAGAAGGGGTGCTTTGAACTACAACTACTATTTAACAGTGGGCAATTCTTCAGAACTTATTTTTGCTGGCTTTTAGGTGTTATAACATGATTTGATACAAATTTCTAGTCATTAATACCTTTTAATTATTTTTCTATGGTTTTCTCAAGTTTCTAGCCAAATGGGTGCTTTCTACTACCACTATACTTGAAAAATATCAAACAACAGAGTTCTTATTTTTCTTGGTTATTATTTTGTGCAAGAGCAATCATTCTGAAGTTTGGCATCTTTTTGCTTAAGGGAAGGGGTGGTATGCATTATTTGAATCAAATGGCTTTTCTCTTAAATTATTAGTAATTGGTAAGAGTTTTGCCCCTTCTCATGGGTTTGCATTTTTCCCTGGTAGTTTACCTCATCATAGACTTAGCTAATTTTTGGTTGCCCATTATCACATTATTTGAGGTTGTTCATGATTTAATTGGAAAATGCCTTATTGTCACCTTGTATTTATTTCCCTTACTTAAAAAGTTGGACTGAGGTGCTCTGCATTTTTGTAGTGGGGTTCTGGTGGTTATAAGTTCACTGGATTTTTGTTAAGCATTTTGGTTATAGTTTTGCCTCTTTAATAATTGATTTTCAGTCTTATTTAGGCTAAACAAATCATTTTAATTTAGCATTGATCCAAATTGATGGTCTCTGTATTTTTCCTAAGTCCTCTGTTACATAAGTAAACTAGGAAAAATAATATTAATCACTGTTCATTAATTTCTAATATCTTTCTGATTTTCTCTAAGTTTTGGACAAAACATCTTTAAATGAGAAACTACATCATAATTTCTAATGCTGGGGTTCCTACTATTTTTAAACAGTGTCTAAAAGAGGTTTGAATACCCACAAATTTTCTTAAGTCTAGCACAGAAGAAAAACTAATTTTCCTTGATTAAATAAGGTTTAGTGGGTTTCTGTTTTTAATTTTAAACTCTAAAATTTTGAACAGAAAGCATAGGGTTTACTATTTTTAAATGATAGATTATAATATACAGAGGCTAGCAAAATTGATTTGACATTTTTCGATTAAGAATTCATCAAGTTATGAATTTTACAAGTTCTCTGGTTATTTAAAAAGAATAACAGAATTGATTAAATGAAAATCCACTTTGCACTGGAGCCCCTGGCGGTTTTCTAAGTTTTTCCTCGCGAATCAGTCCTCAGGCTACTATTCACATGAGTCGCTGACGTTACAGAAAACCCCTCGGGTTCTACAAAAACCTAACCCGAGGTCCTTCTTCTACCTCAAACAGTAGCCGCGGCGGGGAAAAGGGCGGAGGGGCTTACCGGCGGCGAGACTGTTCCGGTGAAGCGGTCGAGGATGAAGGGGAGGTCTTGGGGATCACAACGGTGTGCGGAACGCCGTCGGAGATGGCCGGAGTCGGTCGGTCCACGCGCGCAGGCGGGGATGCTCGTCGGCGGCGAGGAGACCGGCCTGGTCACGGCGAGATAGTTCAATCAAATAGGTCAGGGAGGTTCACGGGATGCCAGAGAAGACTCGAGCGCAAGGAATTGGGCGGAGAC
Organism: Zea luxurians; assembly: GCA_029449295.1. Taxonomy (NCBI): domain Eukaryota; kingdom Viridiplantae; phylum Streptophyta; class Magnoliopsida; order Poales; family Poaceae; genus Zea; species Zea luxurians. The sequence continues at coordinate 95,861,449 of JAOPSE010000015.1, read as the reverse complement.
TCACTGGATAACTCAGTCCACGCGCGGCGGTGGAAGACCGAAGTCCGGTGAGGTCGATTTCGGGCCTCCGGTGAAGTCCGGCTGGGTCCGAGGGCTTGGCAAGCTTCACGGGCTGCTGGTGGAGCTGGCCGAAGCACTGGCTTGACTTGAGGGTGGCTGGAGGGAGCTGGCCACGGTGGCCGAAGCTCGGGCGGCAATGGCGGGCGGAAATTAAGCTCGCCGGAGCTAAGGAAAAGTGGTTGGCCGGTGAGGGTGAGTGCGGGGCGAAGTGAGGCGCGCCTGGGGAGGCTTTATAGGCGCGGGCGGGCACGGCCGAGGGCGTGAGCGCGCGGCGGTCTTGACCGGACGCCAGAGAGCGCGCGCGCGCGGGTTGGGCGAGCTCTGGCGTGCCGACCAGGGTCGAACACGTGTGAGCGCGCGTTCTGCCCAAGTTCTGGCGCGTGTAGTCGCTCATCCGAGCCTGCTCTCACCTTGGTCAGTGCACAAAACCTCTTCTCCTCCCTACAAGCTACCATTCTTGTGTGGGGGTCATAGGATTTTGCCTACTTGTTGCAGAGATATGGAGCCAGGAAATCTGGTCTGTCTCCCTGCGCAAATCCGAGGCAAATCCAAGGTTTAGTCGTGTCTAGGGCTCGCGTCCCAATGCCATCTTCTGGCACACGACAGAGGGGTTAGTTAGACACATTTTTGTCAATGGGGCCATTAGGATTCGAGTTAGGGATCAAGGTGAACATCCCTGATCTTTGGCTCAAGGTCTGAATTTCAGAAATCTGAATTTCAGAATTCTCATTAAGTCCACACATGGAAAGCTTGATTTGGGGTTTTATTTGAGTTATTTTGGCTAAGCTTTCTCAATCTTTCTTGTTGCCCATTAAATATACTTCAATTTTTATAATTGGCTCAACTCAAAATTTTAAACTTTTCACTCCCTTTTTCTTACTTTTTGAATTTTGCTCATGGGGCTCATTTAGGGTTTTTTAAACTAGGGTTGCATAATCTGATCTTTTAAGGGACTCAATTGCTTTGATCATGACACTTTTAAGTATATACTTGGTGACTTCATCATTACTTAAGTTATTTTGATGCTCATGCTTACTTTGGTTCACATAAAATAATGGCTCTTGGTTTGGCTTTTTGAGAAAAACCCTGAGTGACACTGGGGTGTCACAAGGAATACATATTTTGGCCTTAAATGCCAAAATGCACATAGTGAGGTTAATAAGAACATATCTATATCATAGACAAAGTGAAGTGCATTGTGTCATAATAGAGGTGGAATGTTCACGACAGACTATGCACTTATGAAAGCATGTTATAAACATCTTAAGCATTTACCCTTAAGGATTTCAAAGAGGCTTAAGGAACCTCCACCTTTGGAATAAAGGCAGCTTATCCTCGTTACAAGGTTAAGCTTTAAGCTCTTTGACAATAACATTACTTCACCTAGTTTTAACAAAAATGTATTAATGCAAGAATGAGGTTAAACTAGATATGAAGCAGGGATAATGCATAGACATGCTTTTTCTTCCTCTTGTAATTTAAAGATATGCAATATACGTATAAGAGGGAAATCTAGGTACATGTGTAAATGATAGGAAGTAGTTAACCCTTTTGTACCTTCACATAGGGATGCTCTCTTCATTGTGTTTTGTCCTTAGCCATACTTAAGACCTATATTCAAGACAATGTATGGAAATATTTTGCACAAGAGAGAGTTCTACAACTAGTGATCCTTTTCTAATTCATTTTGTCATATATCAAGGAGATCACAAATTGCATAAATTTATCCTGAATTCTCCTTTTAACTTAGTGCATATCAAGAGAGATATTGATTGATAGTATATGAGGCACTAAGCAACATAAGTGTCAATTTAAGTTATTCAATGAATAACATATGCAATCAAAAGAACAACATAGGAATATCAAATAAGCTTAAAATAGGAGAATCCAGTAAGTATGCTACTTTAACAATGAAAGCTACAATCCTTGATAAAAGTGACATTATTTTACCAAGTAGGATTGATTTGGAGTAGCATACTTCATGAGAAACTTATTCTCATACATGAGACTATACGAGTTCACCTAAGATTAAGTGTTAGTCTCAGCATAATCAAGATATAGAAATAGGCTCCCCTAAAGATATGCATCAGAATTTGAATGCACTTCTCTTTTATGAGAAATAGGGGAATTCTATGAACATCTTGATCAAGGCATGTAATATTTCCAATAATCAATTTATGCCTGGTATTCTCAACAACAATAAGAAGGTTTAGAATACTTACAACCGCACCATTGACCATTTGAAGATCTTATTGTCCAAGTAGGTGTTGTTGTTCTTGATATCTTCCTTTTGAATGTCCTCCCTTTGTAGTTGTCTCTTTTTCTTTTCAAACTTATTGAAAATACTTAAGAAAGATATTAGCATCACAGAGGAGTATATGATGAATGATGATTTCTTTAGATATGAGATACAAACAATTCATCATCCACAAGTCACACAGACATGAAGTAAAATCCTTTGCTTTTACCTTACTTCTTTTAGGTGAAGAGCAACCCTTGAGGCTTGTGTATTTTAATAAATTGAACATGCGCTTACTCTCTTGTATATTTTCATAAATATGCTCAAGAGATATGTCATTAGTAGCACAAGCATTAGTTTCCCTTTTTGTAATCATTTTGAGAAGGAATGAAAAGTAGATTACTAAAGCATGGAAACTTTATAATATGAACTAGATTATCATGTCATGCTCAGTTTTAACTCATAAGACAAGCATAGCCAATTTCTTAAGATTATGGGAACAAATCTAATTCATAGCATGGAAAGCAATGAATGAAGAAGAATCACATCTAGTTAAAGCAAGAGGGGATGCATCATAAATTATTGGATTGATTTTTCTTTTTCATGTTAGATTACGCATTTCCATAGAGAAACTTATTCTCTAAGTGTGAGACTACATAGGTCAAATAGACAAAAGCATTAGTCTCATGATTCTAGTCATAAAGAGATATTCCTTTTATAAGTGTCCTAAGGATTTGAATTCCTTATATGACACTTTATTCTTTTAAGAACTTGGAATATGTCTCTATGTCTAGATCATGGCAATAATGGGATGATTAGTGTAAAACATGCCACAAGGTAGTTAAAACAATTTAAAGCATGTAGATTGCCATAATATAGAAATGATAAATATGCAATCTAGCATATGAGAGGAATTTCTTCAAAGAATGGTGACATAATTTAAAAACATTTTAAGTGATTCCTTTTTCTATGTGACTACACAAGACACATGAGAGATGATAATTTAAGATACTTGCACTTAAAAGCATAGGTGTTACCATCCTTTGGCTTTCCTCCATGTTGTAGGCCTTGATTTTCCGCACAGGATTAATTCTTTGTTTCCTACAACATTAATATCTTCCCCGAGATGATATGAGTTTTAGACATAACAATTCAAAATAACTTTGGGTCAATCTTAGATATATAGATTATTGTAAGATTGGTAGCTTGAGTTGATAAGAATTGAATTGACTCCCTCAAGCACCCCAAAGCTTCATATCATCTCCCTCTCCTGCAAAGCTTGTCAAGCATATTTTGGTCCCCATCGCTTGATGGGTCCATCAAGGTTAGTCAACAAAGATCTAGGAACCCAAATGTCCTTTGTGTTAGCACTTGGCAAACTCATTACCTTTATAGCACAAGTTGCAATTTGGGGTTGCCTAGTTACATGTGAATTAATTGATAAGCTAGAAGTGGGATAGTTACCAATGGGACAATTCTTGCATTGATGTCCCTTCTTTCGGCATATGTAGCAAAGGCGATCTTCTAGTCTTGAAGATTTATTCTTTCCTTGTTTCTTGCTTGTTACATGGTTAGTTAATCTTTTCTTTTCTAACACTATGCCTTTTTGTTTCAAATGGGGACAAGACTTAACTAAGTGTCCCTTCTTTGAGCATTTAAAACAAAGTTTATCATCCTTGTTAATAATCAAACCATTTTTAATATAGGGACATGACCTAATCAAGTGTTCCTTTTCAAAGCATTCACTACACTTCTTACTTTTCTTAGTGTGAAGTGTGGCTTGATCATCACCTTGAATGTTACCTTGCATGGAGGCATGGTTGAGGCTTTTGGCAGAGGTATTGATTTTCTTCTTTTGTTTCTTTCTCTTGACAATCCTTAAATCCTTGACTTTTTATTCAAGGGATTTTGTGCATTCCACGGTTGTTCCGGTCTCAAGCTTTTTCACCATGTAATCACTGTTATCTTGAGAAGGTTGGGTAGTGCACTTCCCTTTTTGTTGTGTCAAACTCGTTCTTAGCCTCTCATTTTCATCCTTGAGCTTTTGACATGTATCATCTCTTGTTCCTGGAAATTCTAGCTCAAAGTAAGATTTGCTTGTTGACGGATCACAAGCATTAGCACATGGTAATATAGTTTCAATTTGAATACATGTGCATGAGTGAGGTTGTTGGGATTTTAAGTTTTATATTACAACCTCATGAACAATGTTTAACATAATATGATCATCCATAAGATTTTTATGAGAACATAGAAGCATATCATGTTTTTCTTCAAAAGCTAGATTTTCATCTTTTAGCTTTTCTACTTGATCCTTAAGCAAGGCATTCTTATTTACTAATTGAGCGACACAATATAAAGAGTTATCTTGCTCAATTGAAATAGTCTCATACCTTTGGACCAAGTCAACATGAGAGCACTTTAGCTCATCATGTTCTTTAGTCAACTCTTCAAAGCATTGGCTTTTCATGGTGATAATATTTTCTAGCATTTGAAGAGCTTCGCTTTGCTCTCTTGCTCTTTTTAGAAGTTTGAGCATGACCGCCTTATCTTCTTGGCTTAGATGAGCGTAGAGTCGCATGAAGCTTCTTTCATCCTCCTCATCCTCATTTGTGCTTCCGCTATCATTTTCATTAGCCACACAACATATGTGGTAATCGAAATGGGAAGACAAACCTTTTAGAGAGGTGGATTCATCATTTGGTCTCCTACATTCATTTTCTTCTTTTTCCTTCAAAGGGTTAGTTTCACAAGGACTAAAGGGAGTAGAAGCATAAAATGAACTATCATGTTTGGACTCATCAAATTTATTTTAATTCTAGTCCAAATATTATGTGCATCAGGAATATGTTCATTATAATTTATTATGAAGGCATAATAATCTTCTTTGCTAAGAGAATTACCTAAGATGTTAAAAGCAAGATAATTTAAGCGTATACATCTTTGATCTTCCTCGGAAATATTTTCTTATCGTAATTAGAGGGTATAATACTCTTATCTAGAATTTGTTTTAATCGTGGGTCTATGGTCCTAAAAGCATTTATCACACTAGTAGACCATGAATCATAATTAGAACAATCATTAAGTAAAATCTCAAGAGTTACCTCCTTGATTTTCTTTGGAGGTGTCTTCTTGTTCTTTTGAGATCTTCCTCGAGCCATCACTTCGAGTTGTTAGACTCAATATGAAGTGCCTAGCTCTGATACCAATTGAAAGTCGCCTAGAGGGGGGTGGATAGGCGAAACCTGAAAATTACAACTTTAACCTAGACTAGATCCCTTGATTAGTGGTTAGAACAAGATGCACGATTATCAAAGTGTAAAACTAAGTCCTTTGCTTGCAAAGAGTGTTGCTTTCAAAGAATGCGTAATTAGCAAATTAATACAACTAATAAGTTTATGAAGTAGAGAGCAAAAGGACTTAGATAAAGAAGAGGAATAACACAAATTCTTTCTTGCAAGGTGTTGCTTCTCTAAATGAGAATTTAACTCAAAGCAACACAAAATGATATTAACAAGGAATAGTTCAAGAGAACTTAGAGAGAGAGACAACAAACAAATCACAAGCAATAAACACAAGAGACACGGGTGATTTGTTTTACCGAGGTCGGTTCTCGAGAACCTAATCCCCGTTGAGGAGTCCACTAAGGATGGGTCTTTTTCAACCCTTTCCCTCTCTCCACCGATCACCAAGACCGGCGAGCTCTTCTTCTTCTTTGTCAACAAGAGCTGAAGTCTCCGCAAGGCCAACCACAAAGATAATGGGCTCTTGCTAGCTTTACAATGAATGGGAGTCAAAACTCCACGCACAAATGATCACAAGATGTAGCACACACTTTTTCTCAATAATCTCACAAGGCACTAGTGCTAAACTCACACGAGTAGCTCTCTTTTGCTTGATCTCTCTTTTGTGGCACTTGTATTGCTTGTTGTGGCCTAAATCTTGTGTATGAGATAGATCAATGAATGGAGGTGGTTGGGAGGGCTTGGGTATGTCAACTATATGACTTGGAATGTTGCTTGGGCTCCCACACCTTGAAGTGGCTGGTTGGGGTGGTATTTATAGCCACCAACCAAATTATAGCTGTTGGGAAGGCTGCTGGTGATGGGCACACCGGACAGTCCGGTGCGCCAGCCTGAAAGGGAAATGTGCCCTTGGGCCATCCCTAATATATTTCGGTGATTAAGTGCACAACACATATTAAAGTGAGTAATTATGTGCCAAATGATGAATGAAGTGCAAATCAACAAGAAGGTATGATTCTAGACTTAGTACATTGGTTTTTGTGTACATTATATTTGTCTAAGTGCTAGAATCAGGAAAAGAAAAGGATTGGAAAAGAGTTGGCTGTGTACAGCCAACTGCTGCTCAGTCTGGGTGCACCGGACTGTCCGGTGGTGCACTAGACAGTGTCCGGTGGTGCACCAGACAGTGTCCGGTGCGCCAGGATGGCTCTGGCGAACTGGCCACTCTCGGGAATTCGTCGATGGCGTACGGCTATAATTCACCGGACTGTCTGATGGTGCATCGGACTGTCCGGTGAGCCAACGGCCGCCAGCGCAACGATCGGCCACGCAATCCGCGCGCGACACGTGGCCCCAGCCAACGGTCGGCTGGGGGCACCGGACTGTCCGGTGTGCACCGGACAGTGTCCGGTGCGCCAACGGCTACAATTCTGCAACGGTCGACTATGCCATTTTAGGAAGGAGATCCGCATCGGACAATGAACAGTGGATGTCCGGTGGTGCACCGGACTGTCCGGTGCGCCACCTGACAGAAGGCAAGAATTGCCTTCCAAGAATGCCTCCAATTTCTCCTAGTTGCCTTGGGGCTATAAAAGGGACCCCTAGGCACATGGAGGAGTCACCCAAACATACTTTGATCATTCTAAGTCTTCCACACTCCATCTCCGCGCACTTGATTGACTTTCTTAGTGATTTGAGCTCTGTTCTAGTGGTGAACTTGTTGCGATTCATTTGAGCTCAAGTCTTGGTTGTGTGTGTGTATTGCTGCGGATTTGTGTGAATTGCTTCCCTCCCTTACTCTAAGTGCTTTCACTTTGATCTTTGTTGTAAGGGCGAGAGACTCCAAGTTGTGGAGATTCCTCGAAAACGGGAAAGAGTATAAGAAAGAAAACAACCGTGGTATTCAAGTGGATCATTGGATCACTTGAAAGGGGTTGAGTGCAACCCTCGTCCATTGGGACGCCACAACATGGAGTAGGCAAGTGTTATACTTGGCCGAACCACGGGATAAATCATCGTGTCTCTTGTGCTTGTTTTCTTTGTGATTATTGTGTTTCACAAGAGCTCGGTTCTTAGCCACTTGATTCTATTGTGCTAACACTTAATCAAGTTTTGTGGCTATAAGCTTTAAGTTTTTTTAGGATCACCTATTCACCCCCCCTCTAGGTGCTCTCAATTGGTATCAGAGTCGTTCTCTTCACGAAAGGGACTAATCGCCCGAAGATATGGATCCTAAGGGAAAGGGGATGGTGGTCAACGATAAGGAGAAGGAATCCGTCTTCAACGAGCCAAGAGACGATAAGCCCACTGACTCTGGCTCAAGTCACAAGAAGAAGGCCAGGAATAAAAAGAGGTGCATCAAGAAGATAGTCTACTACGACAGCGACGAGTCTTCCTCTTCCCAAAGAGACGACGACGACGAGAAAAACAAAATGATTAACTCAAACTTTTCTTTTGACTATTCTCGTATTTCGTCTAACTCCAATGCTCATTTACTTTCGATTCTACTTGGGAAACCTCCGCACTTTGATGGAGAAAACTACTCATTTTGGAGTCACAAAATGTGTAGTCACCTATTCTCTCTCCATCCAAGTATTTGGGAGATCGTTGAAAACGGAATGCTTTTTTATAGTACTGACAATCCCGTTTTCATTAATGAGCAAATCCATAAAAATGCACAAGCTACCACTGTTTTGCTAGCATCCTTGTGCAGGGACGAGTACCACAAGGTGAGCGGCTTGGATAATGCCAAGCAAATTTGGGACACCCTCAAAATTTCTCATGAGGGGAATGACGCCACCATGATCACCAAAATAGAGTTGGTGGAAGGCAAACTAGGAAGGTTCGCAATGATCAGGGGGAGGAGCCAACCCAAACGTAAAATAGGCTCAAGACCCTGGTCAACAAGATCAGGAGCTATGGAAGCACGAGATGGACGGACCACGACGTCATCCGACTTATGCTCAGGTCCTTCATTGTACTTGATCCTCATCTTGTGAATTCTATCCATGAAAATCCTAGGTACACCAAGATGACGCCCGAGGAAATACTCGGAAAGTTCGTAAGCGGGCGTATGATGATCAAGGAAGCAAGATATGTTGATGAGGCATTGAATGGTCCAATGCCCATCTACGAGCCTCAAACGGTTGCTCTCAAAGCAACAAGTAGCAGGGAGGCACTACCTAGCAAGGTGGCGCAAGTTGAGGCGGCCGGGCTAAATGAGGATGAAATGGCCCTCATTATCTAGCGCTTCAAGACCGCATTGAAGGGACGCAAGGAGTACTCAAACAAGAACAAGGCAAAGGGAAAGCGTTCCTGCTTCAAGTGCAGTAAGATAGGTCATTTTATTGCTCAATGTTCCGATAATAAAAATGACCAGGGAGACGAAAGACATGGGAAGAGAGAGAACAAGAAGGTTTACAAGAAGGCGAAGAGCGAGGCACACCTTGGCAAAGAGTGGGACTTGGATTGTTCCTCGTCCGACTCCGATGACGAAGGACTCGCTGCCTCGGCCTTCAACAAATCGTCGCTCTTCCCCAACGAGCGCCATACTTGCCTAATGGCAAAGGAGAAGAAGGAAAACGCTCAAGAAACTCCTAAGTACTCTACTTCTAGTGGTGAGGACTCTAGTGATGATGAAGTAGATTACACTAGCTTGTTCAAAGGATTAGATAGAGCTAAAGTAGAAAAGATTAATGAGTTGATTGATGCATTGAATGAAAAAGATAGACTGCTAGAGAGGCAAGAGGACATCTTGTATGAGGAACATGACAAATTTGTTAGTGTTCAAAAGTCTCTTGCCTTAGAGATTAAAAGGAATGAATTACTATCTTCTGAATTATCTATTTGCAATGAATCTATTTCTAGCTTGAAGATTTTGAATGATGATTTAAATGCTAAGCTAGATGTAGTTAATAAATCCAGTCCTTGTGTAGAGCATGTTGTAATTTGCAATAGATGCAAGGATTTTAATGTTGACGCATGTGATGAACATTTAATTTCTATCTCTAAATTAAATGATGAAGTAGCAAGTCTTAATGCTCAACTTAAGACTTGCAAAAGTGATTTTGATAAATTAAAATTTGCTAGGGATGCCTACACTGTTGGTAGACACCCCTCAATTAAGGATGGGCTTGGCTTTAAGAGGGAAGCCAATAACTTAACAAGCCAAAGGGCTCCCATTTTCAACAAGGAAAAAGGGAAGGCTCCTATGGCTAGTAGTAGTCAAAAGAATCATGCATTTATTTATGATAGAAAAATTTCTAGGAATGCTCATCATAATAGGAGTTATAATGCTTATGATTCACATGCCATGATTGTTTCAAGTTCTTACTTTGTGCATAGTAGAAATATGCCTAGAAACAATGTTGTTCATCATGTGCCTAAGAAAATGCAAAATAAATCTGCTACTGTTTTTCATGTCTGCAACACTGATTTTGTACTTTCATGTAAAAATAAGAAAGTGGTTGCTAGGAAATTGGGGGCAAAATGCAAGGAAGATAAAACTTGCATTTGGGTCCCTAAGACTATTATTACTAACCTTGTAGGACCCAACAAGAGTTGGGTACCTAAAACCCAAGCCTAATTTGCCTTGCAGGTTTATGCATCCGGGGGCTCAAGCTGGATTATCGACAGCGGATGCACAAACCACATGACGGGGGAGAAGATGTTCACCTCCTACATCAAGAACAAAGATTCCCAAGATTCGATCATCTTTGGAGACAGGAATCAAGGCAAGGTTAAAGGACTAGGAAAAATAGCTATTTCATCCAAGCATTCCATATCGAATGTGTTCTTAGTTGAATTGCTCGGGTATAACTTGTTGTCCATTAGTCAACAATGTAATATGGGTTATAATTGCTTATTTACCAATGTAGATGTGTCTGTCTTTAGAAGGAGTGATGGTTCATTAGCTTTTAAGGGTGTACTAGATGGCAAACTTTATTTAGTTGATTTTTCGAAGGAGGAGGCTGGTCTAGATGCATGCTTAATCGCTAAGACTAGCATGGGCTGGTTGTGGCATCGCCGTCTAGCACATGTTGGGATGAAGAACCTTCATAAACTTCTAAAGGGAGAACATGTGTTAGGTCTAACCAATGTAACTTTCGAAAAAGATAGACCTTGTGCAGCTTGTCAAGCAGGTAAACAGGTGGGAAGTTCTCATCATAGCAAAAATGTGATGACCACATCAAGACCTTTGGAGCTACTTCATATGGACCTCTTCAGACCCGTCACCTACCTCAGCATCGGGGGAAGTAAGTATGGTCTTGTTATTGTTGATGATTTTTCCCGCTTCACTTGGGTATTCTTTTTGCAGGATAAAACAGAAACCTAAGGGACCCTAAAGCGCTTCCTAAGGAGAGCTCAAAACGAATTTGAACTCAAGGTGAAAAGATAAGGAGCGACAACGGGTCCGAGTTCAAGAATCTGCAAGTGGAGGAGTACCTTGAGGAGGAAGGAATCAAGCACGAGTTCTCCGCTCCCTACACACCACAGCAAAACGGTGTGGTACAGAGGAAGACCAGGACACTTATAGACATGGCGAGGACAATGCTTGGTGAATTCAAGACTCCCGAGCGGTTTTGGTCGGAAGCTGTGAACACAGCCTACCACACCATAAACCGGGTCTACCTTCATCGCCTCCTCAAGAAGACGTCGTATGAACTTCTAACCGGTAACAAACCCAACGTATCATACTTTCGTGTATTTGGGAGTAAATGTTATATTCTAGTGAAGAAAGGTTGGAATCCAAATTTGCTCCCAAGGCTGTAGAAGGGTTTTTGTTAGGATATGACTCAAATACAAAGGCATATAGGGTCTTCAACAAATCATCGGGTTTGGTTGAAGTCTCTAGCAACGTTGTATTTGATGAGACTAATGGCTCTCCAAGAGAGCAAGTTGATCTTGATGATGTAGATGAAGATGACATTCCAACGGCCGCAATACGCACCATGGCAATTAGAGATGTGCGACCACAGGAACAAAAAGAGCAAGATCAACCTTCTTCCTCAACAATGGTGCATCCCCCAACTCAAGACGATGAACAGGTTCATCAAGAAGAGGCGTGTGATCAAGGGGAGCACAAGATGATCAAGTTATGGAGGAAGAAGCACCACAAGCCCCTCCCACTCTAGTCCGAGCAACGATTCAAAGGAATCATCCCGTCGACCAGATTTTGGGTGATATAAGCAAGGGAGTAACTACTCGCTCTAGATTAGCTAATTTTTGTGAGCATTACTCGTTTGTCTCTTCTATTGAGCCTTTTAGGGTAGAAGAGGCCTTGCTAGATCCGGACTGGGTGTTGGCCATGCAGGAAGAGCTCAATAACTTCAAGCGAAATGAAGTTTGGACCCTAACGCCACGTCCCAAGCAAAACATTGTGGGAACCAAGTGGGTGTTCCGCAACAAACAGGACGAGCACGGAGTGGTGACAAGAAACAAGGCTCGACTTGTGGCAAAAGGTTATGCCCAAGTCGTAGGTTTGGATTTTGAGGAGACTTTTGCTCCTGTGGCTAGGCTAGAGTCTATTCGCATTTTGTTAGCCTATGCCGCTCACCATTCTTTCAGGTTGTTTCAAATGGACGTGAAGAGCGCTTTCCTCAACGGGCCAATCAAGGAGGAGGTGTATGTAGAGCAACCCCCTGGCTTTGAGGACGAACGGTACCCCAACCACGTGTGTAAGCTCTCTAAGGCGCTCTATGGACTTAAGCAAGCCCCAAGAGCATGGTATGAATGTCTTAGAGATTTTCTAATTGCTAATGCTTTCAAGGTTGGGAAAGCCGATCCAACTCTTTTCACTAAGACTTGTGATGGTGATCTATTTGTATGCCAAATTTATGTCGATGACATAATATTTAGTTCTACTAACCAAAAGTCTTGTGAAGAGTTTAGCAGGGTGATGACACAAAAAATTGAGATGTCTATGATGGGCGAGTTGAACTACTTCCTTGGGTTTCAAGTGAAGCAACTCAAGGACGGCACCTTCATCTCTCAAACGAAGTACACGCAAGACTTGCTCAAGCGGTTCGGGATGAAGGACGCCAAGCCCGCAAAGACTCCAATGGGAACCGACGGACATGTCGACCTCAACAAAGGAGGTAAGTCCGTTGATCAAAAGGCATACCGGTCTATGATAGGATCCTTGCTTTATTTATGTGCTAGTAGACCGGATATTGTGCTTAGCGTATGCATGTGTGCTAGATTTCAATCCGATCCAAGGGAATGCCACCTAGTAGCCGTTAAGCGAATACTTAGATATTTAGTTGCTACGCCTTGCTTCGGGATCTGGTATCCAAAGGGGTCTACCTTTGACTTGATTGGATACTCAGACTCCAATTATGTTGGATGCAAGGTTGATAGGAAGAGTACATCAGGGACGTGCCAATTCCTAGGAAGGTCCCTGGTGTCTTGGAGTTCAAATAAACAAACCTCTGTTGCCCTATCCACCGCTGAGGCCGAGTACGTTGCCGCAGGACAGTGTTGCGCGCAACTACTTTGGATGAGGCAAACCCTCCGGGACTTTGGCTACAATCTAAGCAAAGTCCCACTCCTATGTGATAATGAGAGTGCAATCCGCATGGCGGATAATCCTGTTGAACACAGCCACACTAAGCACATAGACATCCGGCATCACTTTTTGAGAGACCACCAGCAAAAGGGAGATATCGAAGTGTTTTATGTTAGCACCGAGAACCAGCTAGCCGATATCTTTACCAAGCCTTTAGATGAGAAGACCTTTTGCAGGCTGCATAATGAGCTAAATGTCTTAGATTCGCGGAACTTGGATTGATCTATAGCATACATGTGTTTTATGCCTTTGATCATGTAATTTATGCATTTCAATCGATTTTGTTCATTGGTAGTGCTCAAGTTGTACCCATGACCCCCGGACCTCACAAGTCCATTTGCAAGTAATGCACTTATTTAGGGGGAGGCATGCTACAACTTGACACTTTGAGACTAACCTTGTGTTTGAGTTTATTTGTTTTAGTCTCAAAAGTGGATTGAAAGGGAAAGATAGACTTGGACCATGAAAGACTTCCACTGCACTCCGATGAGAGGGTACTTAACACCAAGTTCATCTCTATACACTTATTTCCTTTTGCTCTTAATTGACAATTTTGGTGAGGCAATAAGGTTAAAGGGCCAACAATGATCCCGTTTTGGTGCTTGATGCCAAAGGGGGAGAAATTAAGGCCAAAGCAAGCAAATGGATCAGCTACCACTTGAGAATTTTGAAAATAGTAGAGTTAGAACCTTTGTTTTGTCAAAATACTCTTATTGTCTCTTGTTGTCAAAAGTGGGTCTACTGTGGGGAGAATGTTTGATTATGGAAAAAGGGGAAGTTTTTGGATCTTTGATCAATTTCTCTTGGAATACCTCCCTTTATGTATCAACAAGTGTGTTTGACTTAGAGATAGGAAATTGAATTTGATTTGCAAAAACAAACCAAGTGGTGGCAAAGAATGATCCAAATATACCAAATTTGAATCAAAAACAATTCTTGTTCTCATCTGCATTGATGTTGCACTTCTATTTGTTGCTCTTTGATGTGTTGGCATAAATCACCAAGAAGGGGGAGATTGAAAGGGAAATGTGCCCTTGGGCCATCCCTAGTATATTTTGGTGATTAAATGCACAACACATATTAAAGTGAGTAATTATGTGCCAAATGATGAATGAAGTGAAAATCAACAAGAAGGTATGATTCTAGACTTAGTACATTGGTTTTTGTGTACTAATATATTTGTCTAAGTGCTAGAATCAGGAAAAGAAAAGGATTGGAAAAGAGTTGGTTGTGTACAGCCAACTGCTGCTCAGTCTGGGTGCACCGGACTGTCCGGTGGAGCACCGGACAGTGTCTGGTGCGCCAGGATGGCTCTGGCGAACTAGCCACTCTCAGGAATTCGTCGGCAGCGTACGGCTATAATTCACCGGACTGTTCGGTGAGCCAACGGCCGCCAGCGCAACGGTCGGTCGCGCAATCCGCGCGCGACGCGTGGCCCCAGCCAACGGTCGGCTGGGGGCACCGGACTTTCCGGTGTGCACCGGACTTTCCGGTGTGCACCGGACAGTGTCCGGTGCGCCAATGGCTACAATTCTGCAACGGTCGGTTGTGCCATTTTAGGAAGGAGATCCGCACCTGACAATGAACAGTGGATGTCCGGTGGTGCACCGGACTACCCCCAACGGCTCCTAGCTGCCTTGGGGCTATAAAAGGGGACCCCTAGGCGCATGGAGGAGTCACCCAAGCATACTTTGATCATTCTAAGTCTTCCACACTCCATCTTCGCGCACTTGATTGACTTTCTTAGTGATTTGAGCTCTGTTCTAGTGGTGAACTTGTTGCGATTCATTTGAGCTCAAGTCTTGGCTGTGTGTGTGCGTATTGCTGCGGATTTGTGTGAATTGCTTCCCTCCCTTACTCTAAGTGCTTTCACTTTGATCTTTGTTGTAAGGGCGAGAGACTCCAAGTTGTGGAGATTCCTCGCAAACGGTAAAGAGTATAAGAAAGAAAACAACTGTGGTATTCAAGTGGATCATTGAATCACTTGAAATGGGTTGAGTGCAACCCTCGTCCATTGGGACGCCACAACATGGAGTAGGCAAGTGTTATACTTGGCCGAACCACGGGATAAATCATCGTGTCTCTTGTGCTTGTTTTCTTTGTGATTATTGTGTTTTACAAGAGCTCGGTTCTTAGCCACTTGATTCTATTGTGCTAACACTTAATCAAGTTTTGTGGCTATAAGCTTTAAGTTTTTACAGGATCACCTATTCACCCCCCCTAGGTGCTCTCACAGCCATGTCACCCAACCGTTAGGGTTCTGATGGTTTTGACCATTGGAGCTCTGACGGCTTGGGCCACCGGACAGTCCGGTGCCGCATCGGACAGGCACTGTTCACTGTCCGGTGCGCCTTCTGGCGTTGCTCTGACTCTGCGCGAACTGTCTGCGCACTGTAGCGCTTTTGCAGGTGTCCGTTGGAGTCGACCGTTGCGCTAGAGCTGTTGCTTCGCTGGCACACCGGACAGTCCGGTGACCCACCGGACAGTCCGATGAATTATAGCGGAGCGTCTCTCCAGAAACCTGAAGGTGAGGAGTTTGAGTCAATCGCCCCTGGTGCACCAGACAGTCCGGTGCGCCAGACCAGGGTTCTCTTCAGTTTATTTTGCTCCTTTCTTTTGAACCCTAACTTAGATCTTTTTATTAGTTTGAGTTGAACCTTTGGCACCTGTAGAACATGTAATCTAGAGCAAACTAGTTAGTCCAATTATTTGTATTGGGCATTTCAACCACCAAAAATATTTAGGAAAAGGTTTGACCCTATTTCCCTTTCACACCCCTCTCCCCCTCTAGGTGTTCTCACTCATCTCATAGGCCTTAGCATAATCCATTCCATCTTCTATCATATTACAAGAATTCACAAACATACCTTCGACTTCTTAACACAAGATAGCTCGAAGGTACTTTGAACACTAAGCAAGATGAAGCTTGGGGCCTTCCAAAGGTGATTTTATGTAGGGTACTGTTCACCTATTTATAGGTAAGATGAACAGCTTTGTGGGAAATTACAAACATGTCCATAAAGTTTACTGTTGTCTTTTCTTTTTCTTTCTTGCTGCACAAGTCTCAGGCTTTGTCTGCTTCATCACTTCAGGTAGGAAAGCTTCTTCGTGTCGAAGCTTGCAGCTTCAAGTTTCTCCCTTGTCGTTCGTATGTGCTAGACCAAGCCTCTCTCTGCATTGCTTCATCTATTTTAGGTGGCGCTTCGGCCAAAGGCTAGCTTTGGTCGCCGTTATCCGTGTACCTAAAACATATTTGTTTGCACCGAAGTAAAAGCTTTATGAGGACCTTCAGCAGAGTAGGCCCCCAGTAGTAGTTTCTATTTCAACGATTTCCTAATGGTCTTGCTTTAGTCTTACTGGAAGGGTGATTGAGGGGCATCGACAATGTTTGGCACCTGAGATGGTGGAGATGTTGCATTGATCAAGGATTGGGAGTTATGAGAAGCAAGACCACAACATAATGTTGAGAATATTGAAGTTTAATAAGATTTCAAGAATTTGTGGCTTGATGAAGATGTTCTTGTTGCTCCTTGAACCGGAATTGTGTTCTTGTAATATGTGTTCTAACTGAGTGACTAAGAATATTTCAGTGCAAGATTGAGAGAGACTAAGAATATCTTAGTGTGGTTGTAAAACTATTAAGTTGAACTGTTGAACTTTATGACCTATGTTGTACTTTTTGTTTCTAAGGTTTTCTCACAAGGGTGAGATCTCATAGAAAACATATTTAGTGAGATAGTCATTGCACTAAATAGCTCAATAATGCGTAGTTTTTTTTCTAAATGTTGATTTTCTTTGTTTCTATATAATGTGATTTAGGTTTTTGTAATCTGTGTTATACCTTGTATTCTGATAATAGAAATAAGTGTGATACTATTGCCTTAAGCCTTTGATAGTTTGATGTTAAAGACTTCATTTCAAAGTCTTGGTCTAGCACAATCTGCTCGAAAGGTCATGTTTTTTGATCCAGCCATGCCTAGGCTAATGACTAGGCACTAGGACCTTTTTGACATGTCCTAATGGCCAACGGAGCCTAGCCCGGTGTAGCCAAGCCATGCTTTTTTTGAGCTCAAACCGAGTGGTCAGTTTAGCCATTTATGACTAGAGTGAATATATTCGAAGAATTGTGGATCTTAGTTGTTTCATCTTTGAATGTTGCCCTTAGGCCTTGTTTAGATATCCACCTAGTTACCTCTATCTATGTGTTAAAATTGGTTGATGTAAAATTTAGATTAAAATTTACACCAAACCACCTCAAAGCACATAAATTGAGGGGATAAATTGAGATATACACATGATGTCGAAACTGCGTGCAGAGTATATGATGCGGGCAACAAAGCTATGTAGGGGTGTAATCACATCGAATACGGATGGATATCACCGAAACCACGTTTGTTTTCATATTTTTGTTCAAATTCGAATATGGATAGTTTTGGATACGAATACAAATGCGGATGTTTTCGGATGCAAATACGGATAAGCTTGTGTCAAATATGGAACTAGTCGGACATAGATAGCGTCGATAACGGATTTTTTCCAAATATTGTGTAAGACACCATTCCACACATATCACAGATGTTGTAATCATTTAGCCACTCCTTGAGTCCAAATATTTTTGAGGATTATATGTGGACATATGTTGGACCTCTATAAAATTATGTGAATTTTTGAGGCTATTGGTGTATTATAAATTTCTTTTTGTAGAAAATTATCAAAATACAATTAAATTCATAAAATATTCTAGTGTCGACTAAAAATTGCAAATAAGTTACCAAAATTAATAAACACTCTATAAGAAAGATAACCTTAAGTCCCAACATGAAAATGGTAAAGCGAAGTATTGATTATGTTAAAATATGGATACTTAGAGAGATTTCACGTATAACCCACGCAACAAGTTAAAGTTAAATGGAAGAAACACTAATATCATGTATATTTTATGGTCCAAACATTTTTGAGGATTATATGTGGACATATGTAGCACCTCCGTAAAATTTCATGAATTTCTAAGACTATTTGTGTACTATTAATTTCTTTCTCCAGAAAATCATAAAAATGCAATTAAATTCATAAGATATTCTATTGTCGACCAAAAATTGTAAATAAGCCACCAAGACTAATAAAAATCTATAACAAGATAACCTCAAGTCTCCCACATGAAAATGATAAAGTGAAGTGTTGATTACGTTAAAACTTGGATACTTTTAATAATTTCATGTGTAACTCACACAACAAGTGGAAGTTAAATGAGAGAAATGCTAAACTCTTGTATATTTTATTGTCCAAATATTTTTGAGGATTATATGTGGACATATGTAGTGCTTTCGTAAAATATCTTGAATTTTTAAGGCTATTTGTGTATTATTAAAAAACAATTCCCAGAAAACCATCAAAATGCAATTAAATTCATAAAATATTCTAGCGTTGACCAAAAATTGCAGATAAGTCACCAAGACTAGTAAACATTCTATAAAAAGATAACCTCAAGTCCCACATGAAAATAATAAAGTGAAGTATTGATTATTTTAAAACATGAATACTTAGAGTGATTTCACGTGTAACTCACTTACTCACGCTATAGAAGAAACACCAACATCTTGTATATTTTAAGATCCAAATATTTTTGAGGATTATATGTGGACATATGTAGCGTCTCTGTAAAATTTCATGAATTTCTAAGGTGATTTATGTATTTTAATTTCTTTATAAAGAAAATCATCAAAATGCAATTAAATTCATAAAATATTCTAGTTTCGACCGAAAATTACAAATAAGTCACCAAGATTAATAAACATTCTATAAGAAGATAACCACAAGTTCCCACATGAAAATGGTAGAGTGAAGTATTGGTTTTGTTGAAACTTAGATGCTTAGAGTGGTTTCGCGTGTAACTTACACAACAAGTGAAAGTGAAATGAAAGAAACAATGATATATTATAGATTTTATGGTTTAAACATTTTTAGGACTATATATAGATAGATGTTGCGCCTCCATAAAATTTTAAGAATTTCTTAGGCTATTTGTGTACTATTTTTTTTCTTCGGAAAATCATTAAAATACAAAAAGCTATCCAAGAAGATATCTAGATATCCGAAATCTGGATATTCGAGAAGATATCAAGATATCTGAAATCCGACAGATATCAACCATCCCATATTCGTATCCGATATCTAATTAACCAAATCTGAAATCCAGATATGCTGCATAGGAATCCCTCGTCCGAAAAGCTTTACAGACAATTCGACCTGAAGACCTCCCTTATACTCAGCAGTGACGCCTCCCCGTTTGCCCCTTTCAGGTAATGTAATCTCTCCCTAGCTTTGCTAATTACTTAGCTAAGGGCGTCCCATTCCACTCTTGTGGTAGAACTATTTTCTCGGGTGGTTCTTCATGTTTCAATTAATACAATAGTATTATCATGAACAATAATTAAACCAACAGTATTAATGGAACATGATTATATATAACATTAATTCACAAAACCATGTAGAGCAATAGAAAATCTACCCGATAGTTCATTTGTCTGCAAGGTGTGGGTTAAACAAAAACTAGGAAAACCTATTAGGTACCATCAAATTAATCTGAGCATGCTACAGTGATTAACAGGAACATTATTAGGTAAAGAAGAGTGATCAAGGGCAAAACATGCATGTGACTTGAGATTCCAGGTACTTCACCAAGTTGGTCTTTGGGTTTCCCGTCACCTTTCCTCTAGTCGTAGCAATACATACAATCAAGCAAACAATGGGTATAGCAACATTACACCAAAGCATGTGAACAAACTGTGTAAGTTCATTTTATGTATCGCTACGAGATCGTTGGTTCGAGAGCCACTAGAATAGGAGCTACGGTTTAAAAAATATGGTTTTCAAAAAATCTCTGTGGTTTAAAAGTATGTCCTCCATTTATTAATAGAAAGCATGTGAGGATAATATTATAAATGAATTACTAATTCAATATTATCTAATTTATAACTTGATTTAGACGTCAATTTTCTCATAGTATAGCTATAGAATCAAAATATTGCATTAATTATATTTAGAAAAGCTAATTTCATAAACATAGGTTGAATAAATATCTAACTATAAAAACAAGTGGTATGTCTAATTAATGTGTGTTACTGCATAGTAAATATTTATACCAAGCTAATGCCACTTGAACGGACCAAAGCGCGGTTCAAACGAATAAGTTATGAATTTTTCAAATTGTTAGAATTATTTTTACACTAAAAAGTTATTTTCTATTATTTTCTAATCATGTGGACGCCGAGTATCATTTTTAAAGACTTCGGCGTCATTCCACAAGAATCAGGACTGAACTACTATTATTCTTGTCTTCTGGTGGACTGCGGGTGAATTAGACAATTTCTCAAGGGCTCTTTATTAAAAATGCACGCGCTGCTATAATCGTGCACGTGATCTGGCCACTCGATCTCGACCATGCGATCCGAATTAGATCTAGCTCTAATCCAAACCGGTACGCAACACATGCCCTTGGATCCGATTTCCATGGTGCAGATATTTCACCTGAAGCGTTATGCCGAGGATATAATCCTAGCCATTCGTTCAGATCTGATGGCACACGACACCATCCCCATCCTGTGGTCAGAGCACGGCGGCGGCGTTGTCCGCACCACGGTGGCACGCGCCATGGCGCTTCAGCGCCCGACTATGCGTGTGGCTAGGTGAAAAACATTCCTAGGAATATGGCGAACCAGGAGATACGATCCTTACCGACCATGAGGGTGACGATGACGTTGTCCATGGGAAGCCGCGGCTGCGTTGCAGTAGCCTTGCTCCGTCGAGAAATTCATGGCTATCCGATCCACCAAGCACCCACCGACTTAAGTTCACACTCTTCACGCCTCTCGGTTCCTCTTCCGGACCACACAACAGGGACGCTGGAGTTCCACCACCTCGGTTAGCCAATGGCGGCGATTTCCTCCCCCGCGCTCCACTTTCTCTGGTGATGGCGGTGAGTTCTTTGCGATGGCTGCTCTAGGGTGAACGCGATGGATGGCAGGGGTGAGGAGGGTGCGGCGCCATTGGCTTTCTGCGCGGGATTGTTCGGATCGTAACAGTTCTTGGGCTTTGTGGCAAGTCAGTTAGGCCGGCGTGTGAGCTTTGCTCCGCGTGGAGAAGAACAGGTTGTTGCCAGACCCACGCGAAAGTGAGACCATACGAGAGTTGAAGTGGTTGCGAAATGGTCCACTAGTCAGCGACGACTAGAGCGCGAATTCGGAACGCTAAACCAGCAAGCCCACCTGCCATCGACGCAACAAGGAGAGCCCAGCTAGGGCGACCGGTCAGCCAGTCATCCCTAGGATGCAATGGGATACCGAGTTAGGCTGGGCGCAGTGTGGGGGAAGTGGGGTTTGCTGGGCCAAAGTGGAATTCGGCCCACATGAGTCTTTCTCCGTTTTTCTTTTCTTTTGTCTTTCCTTTTGTTTTAATTTCAATTCAAATTTAAATCTAAGTTGAAGGTTTAGGAATTCAGTTTAATGCACAATAAAAAAAACCTCCAACATGGATGCAACATTTCAGTTTATTTATTTCTCTCTTATTTAAATAAATACCTCTAGATGTACATTAGTAAAGAAAATCTTCACCTAATTTATTTATTGATTTATTCCACTAAGTAAATGCTTTTAAATGAACCCACAAGGACACGTATTTTAAGAAATAAAATTATTCCCTTAAGAGGATAATTTAAAATATATGATTTGCCAAAGGAATAACTAGTTTATGTAGGAGTCTTAAACTAACTATTAAAGGCAACAAAAAATCTTTAAAAAGGTATTTTAGCTCAGATTCTTTGGAGAATTGTCCTAACTCCCGGAATAGGAATTTGAGGTGTGACACCGGATAATTAGGGGGTGTTTGGTTAGATGGACTAAAGATTAGTCTCTAGTTTTTAGTCTCATTTGGTCCCTTTTTTGCCAAACAGTAGGACTAAAATATGGACTAAAATGATTTAATCTTTAGTCCTTCACATATGTGCTAAAAGAGACTAAACCATATTAATTCCACATTTACCCTTCATTTAGTTCAATTGTACTAATAACAAGAGAATGTTAAAGGTCATTTTAGTTTTCTTATAAGTCATTTAGTATATTCTTACTATTTTTAGCCCCTAGAACAAAACATGTTAGGGACTAAACTTTAGTCCCTTAACTAAACTTTAGTTCCTAGACTAAACAAACCAAACATGGTCTTAGACTTTTCGAATAATCGGATACTCATATAATATCCATTCCATACCATTTACACACCTAAAACTATGTACGCGGGTCCAAAACTTTATCATGCCTCCTATTTTACGCCTCTAGCAGCCTTTTCTATCCCACCTCATATCTGGACATTGAATGACAAGATCAGCTTGCCGGCAGACAGGATACGCAGCATGCACGGACTAAGGGCCTGTTTGGTTTTCTACCTAAGACGTCATTGCCTAAGCTTAGTCGCTCGAATTGAAAAACTAAGGGGCTGTTTGGTTCGTAGCTAAATATGCCACACTTTGCCTAAGGTTAGTCGTTCGAATTGAAGAACTAACCTTAGGCAGAAAAGTTAGGCAAAGTGTGGCAAGTTAGGCATCAAACCAAACAGGCCCTAAGCTTAGGCAAAAAAGTTAGGCATATTGTGGCGTCTTAGGCACCAAACCAAACATGCCCTAAGTCTAGATAGACAACTTATAGATGCGTTTTTCAAGCTAATTCCATGTCAGGTTGGCGGATACCGGTTTTCCTTTCGTCAACATCATGTGTTTAACCTTCCAGAACAGTAAAATCTTGCTTACGGTTGCAAGAACAGTAATATTGAGCACAGAAATAAACCCATCCCACTTCCGGCCAGGCTGACTCGAAACTTTTTTCCGCTAGCGTATGTGTTCTTGTGTACATCAGCATCCTTGAACAGAACAGGATATTTGGTCTGAGAATTCACTCATCCTTTATAAGATGGTGCATATAATCATGAGTTCAAAGTTACCCAATTCCTTGTACTGATTATTAGCTTGTATATGATGAGGTGGCAAAGAATTAACCCATTCTATTCCACGAACTAACAAAAAAATGAAACCATTGAAAATCCAAACATGTATATCACCATTAGATAAGCATGAAGATTTGTGAAAGGCAAAGTGAGCCAATAAAAATTATTCTCTCCCCAGAGTTCACGAAATCTAACTCGATGTAGATGTACATCCCGGGGTCAAATGCATGAACATGTGGCGCCACAGTAAAAGAAATGAGCAAGGTCATTCGAGTGCCCCCAAGTTCAGTCCATAACACATACGCTCCAACAGAATATATTTCACATTTTAGCTAGATGAACACGTTATGGATGACAAAAGCCAAACCACAGTATGTTAACAATCTAACATTACCAAGGATTCTAAGTCTCTTGTTTCAACTACGCAGGTACAAGTCCACGGATCTTCACATCATAGTAGACCTCTTCCACCCTCCTCAAATCATACTTCATCCCTGCAAAATGATTAACAGAGAGAAGGTATAACCATGGTCAAGGTATTAATATACAACAATAGATCAATTAATAGCTTAAACAAGTTGATAACAGATAAACTCACCATCAAATTTCTTACGCAAGAAGTCATTGCGCAGATTCAGCATCCTAAACGAAGCATGAAGATCGGTCAAGAAGCCCAAAACCCTTTTAGGACAGTCATAGTCGCCAGCAGTGACGCGATTTACTACAAATCTAGGCTGCAAAAAAACATCACAGCAATTAACTAAAGTTCCTCGCTGGTGATAATTACAGCTTTTTCTACACATCATCACTGGTGTTGCGGCTTGCTGCAGCTTTAATTCGACTGCGGCTGCGATTTCTACAGTATTTTGTCTCTATGAATTGCAGCTGCAGCAGTCCGAACAGCTGCAGCTGCTGCGACTGCAGGGCAGCCGAACAGCAGTTCTACAGCAGTCCGAACATATGTATACAGTCTTATCTCTATGGAGTATGAAATGCAGATGCGGTGTCATGTAAAGTGTTAGAATACCCGTTTATGGTTTGGGGGTTTTCCCGTGTAATTACCCTCTCACCCCTTTGTAATGGGCCTGGCCCAGTTAACTCAAGTCTATTAATACAGCACCCAACCCTAATCTAGGGTTAGGGTTTCCCACATAAAGTTTGGTGCTAACCATGATTGACAGTTTTGCATTCACCTAGAGTATACAAGGGGCAGCACGTCAGTCCAGGTTCCAATTTTCAAAATATAGGTATTAATAAAATATGAAAGGAAGAGGTAATATATGATTATAATTTATTTGTTTCCGTTGATGTCATGAATCAAATAGGATGTCTTGTCCTTTTAACCATGCAAAGAAAATGAGTTGAACATACTAGACAACAATGGAAAAGAATAAAATGGATTGGTCCTGAGCTCACACAAAAATCTTAAATTCATCTCAATAACAAGTACATGTGGAGCACTAATGCATAATCCCTCAACCCACTTGTTTTTTTTTCTTTTCAAATGTCATATTAGCAGTAGAAATTGATTTAGTATTTGAAGTGAAATTAGCATATGCAATAATCCCTTTTTTGGAGGAAGTGCAGTAATGTAAAATAAATGAAGAAATGGAAGAATCAACTGAAACTGAACTAAATTTAGAGAGCATATATCTATTGATTCCAAAAGAAATAGAAGTTCAGAGAATGTAGACCAATCCAGTCATACCAGGAAGGGGCTGTAAAAGGGACCAAACATCAAGCTATTTAAGTTCTTTGAAGGAATTAGTTCCTTTAAGCATCTCTTTTTCCCTAACTACTGCTGAAATGTGCAAGTGTCAACCATTGGACCAACTTAGTGCAATGTGTAACCAGAGCAGGGAGACCCAATCTCTCCATGTGTGTTCTTACTATGCGCAGAAGGTTTCTCAGAAGTTTGTCAGAGTAGAGGGAAGGATACACGGCATCCGTGTCTGCGGAAACATCCCGGCGATCTTGCATTTGCTATTTCCAGATGACTTGCTGGTATTGTGCAAAGCCGATGAAGCAGATACAGCATAGCTGCAGGAGATCCTCAAGACTTATGAAGCGTGTTCCGGACAGATGATTAATACAAACAAATCCATGATGATGTTAGTGACATCCAAAGAAGTGAAGTGAGGGAGATTATGAACATCAGATCAGAAATGAGGAATGAGAAATACTTAGGGCTGCCGGTCTATGTAGGGAGATCCAGAACAAACAAGTTTCCGTATTTGGATGACCGGGTATAGCAAAGGATCCAAGGGTGGAAGAAGAAGCTGCTCTTTAAAGCAGGAGAGGAAATCTTGATCAAAGCGGTAGCACAAGCAGAGTACCGGTGTTCGCCATGGGGTGCTTCGGTATCACAAAAGAGATGTGTAACCAGATCAGTGTGATGATTGCAAAATATTGGTGGAACGACCAAGACAAGGAGAATAATATGCATTGGGTCACTTAAGAGAAATTAATCCAACTATAGAACAAAGGTGGCCTGGGATTTAGAGATCTTCGCTCTTTCAACATGGAGAATGGAGATGATGTCCAAACAAGGGTGGAGGTTGATACTGTCGTCATGGACAGACAGCAGGGTATGTAAAGTTCCAAAAAGAAGAAAGTTACTAGAAAGAGAGGGGTGTAGGCGAGCATGTGTTGAACCTAGACACGACCGAGAACCAACACGCAAACAAGTTTAGAGAGATTCGAGCCACAATGTGTAATACCCTACTTCCTCTTGGTACTCATTGATTGATGAACACAAAGGTGAAGAAGATTACAAGCTCAAGAAGCAACTAAACGCCAGGACCTCCTAAAACTCGACTTGCGGGGGTAAGACAGCCCCCGAGTATTGTATTAAGAAGAAGACCTTCTCACACAGGTCAAGAAAACCCCCAAACCCCTACTCCACCCATACACAGCGGCATCGAAGCACATGTGAGAACGACCGCGATCGGAGCTGAGCCATAGACTCATGCTTTGACGTGGGACAGACGAGGGGATTTTTTAACCACAGCCCAAAATTCGCTGCCACGGGGAGCCGAACCCAGGACCTGAGGAATGCTAATCAGACCACCTAACCAACTCAGCTAGAGGACCTCCTAGCTCCCCCTTTCCACTTGGATCTGATGGGAGTTCTAGCCTATTGGTCCTAATCCACCTTTTTTAATGTCCTTGGATGTCGTGTGTATGTTCAAAGTGGAAGAAAATCTCCTACATGGGTAAATGTGATATCCTGGCCCCAGTGGATGGTGATATCCTAGCCCAAGGCTTAATAGAATTAATAGAGTACTTATACCAACAAGGTGCATCTTCTTTTTCGAAAGCCTACCTCGAAAGAACCTTCAGGTTAAGCGTGCTTGGCCTAGAGAAATATTGGGATGGATGACCGACCAAGAAGTCTTCCCCGGTGCGCACGAGCGAGGATAGAGTGCGCACAAAAGACTCGTGTTGGTCTGTGGAGATGGTCTATGATCCTAGAGGGCTGACAGGAGTAACTACCGTAGGTCCTGGAGTGGACGGGGTATTACAAATGGTATCAGAGCCGACCCTCGCGGTTTCACGGGCGTGTGTGCGCTAGGGGATCGAGCATATAGCATGGCGCATGTGGGCCCTAAGTGGTCACATGGCATGGCATATGATGACACTAGACATAAACGTGGCCAAGAGTGGAGGTTCCTGGTTTGGGGTTGACCGATGAGGACGTCGGTCTTTTAAGGGGGTGGATTGTGATATTATAGCCCCAATGGATGGTGATATCCTGGCCCAAGGCTTAATAGAATTAATAGAGTACTTATACCAACAAGATGCATCTTCTTTTTCGGAAGCTACCTCGAAAGAACCTATAGGTTAAGTGTGCTTGGCCTAGAGAAATATTGGGATGGGTGACCGACCGAGAAGGTGCACACGAGTGAGGACAAAGTGCGCATAAAAGACTCGTGTTGTGGTGATGGTCTATGATCCTTGAGGACTGCCAGGAGTAAGTACCGCCGGTCTGAGAGTAGACGGGGTGTTACAGTGAACCCCTATGTCTAAACGCTACTCTACGCCCCCTCTTATAGATCAAGAGAGGAGAGAGGTTACATCCATTAGGCCATGGGTCTGATCAACTAAAACCCATCAACTCTGGTCTTATCCTGCTTGTGGAGCCTTTGGTCATGGCACTGTGTCAGAGATGTCCATCAGTGGCAGACATACCTACTACAGGGGCAGGTATGTTATGTCACTTCTACGGTCATCAGGGCCCAAGCCGTTGGGTATGGCGTAGTTAATAGCCGGTGTAGTGTTTTGTACTTGATAATACTTCATGGTACACTAACATGCGCACGCGTGACTACAAGGTTGATGCATGTACCAAGTAGTGGTCTTGAGTCTTGTTGCCTAAATTGTGGCGACAATGCACCTGTAAGTTGTAGCGTCGCAACTCATACATTTTCAGTAGGCCTCAAACGTGGCATCACAACTTTGTGGTTGTAATGCCTTTGGTGCGACCAAACTCAGCCTTCTGTAATGTGGGCAGGTTTAGAATTAGGCGTGGCAAGAGTCCTTTAATCTCACAGGAAGCTCCAAGCCCCTAAGGGCCTCAAGGCTAGGCCTTCCATATTACGTGAGGCCAGGGACCGTATGGACCCAGTAGAGTGCCACAAGCGACTAAGTGCTCGTCACTGAGTGCCCCAAGGCCCGGGAGCCCTAAGCACCTAAACCTTCCATGAACTCCTTAGGGTAGGGGAGAGACTTAGGAGTTGTTTGGTTCTATACCTAAGGTGACAAAAATTGCCACACAATTTTATGCCACACATGCCTAAGGTGCCTAAGGTTAGGTGCTCAAATTCTATGCCATAGTTTGCCACGCCTAAGGGAATCTTGCCACACTTTTACAAGTCATTGACGAGTGGGACCTACGTAGCAAGAGAAAAATCTTGCCACAACTGTGGCTTCAAACCAAACAAAAGACTAAAGGGTTGTTTGGACTGACACCTACGGCGCCGCACCACGCCTAAGGTGCGGCGGACGATTCGAGCGCCACACCGGAGTGTGGCGTGGTGTGGCGTCCGGGACAGCCTACCAAACAAGCCCTAACTTGGTCAAACTTGCCTAACCTTAGGCGTGGCAAACTGTGCCGATTGAGGCAGCAAACCAAACAGCCCTAGACCACCCTTGTGGACTGGTTCTAGGGCAAGGGCCCCAGGTTATCATTTTAGTTGGATGTGCCCTAGCCAACCAAGGGCCCCATGCCTTAAACCATCCTTGCAGAATGGCTCCCGTAAGTGTGGGAGTAAATCGATCTTAGGAATGCTTCGAGACCCCAAGGGCCCCAGGACCGTTGGTGATTATTAACAAGATTTGGTGGCGCATATGTCATTCCAAATGCCCCTCAATCAAGTTGTCTGGAGGGTTAGACCCCCTATTTAGACCAAGGACAAAGTAGGTCACAGAGAATGGGGCCCCGATAGCGGTGATGCTGTTAGCTAGGCCCCACAGTAACTTCCTAAATACAGTAACTTCCTATGCCAGGATCCTTGAATGTGTCTTGGTAGCATTGGATGGTATGGCCTTCCTTAGCTGCTAACAGACCCAAAAGTCGAACTCTATCTTCAAGAATTTTGATGGCTAAAATATTTCAGAAACAATGGTCTGGTAGGGGCTATAGTGAAAAGTGGGTGCTCATACACATGGAAGAGCATAATGCAAGGTGTTGAGGTCTTGAAGGAGGGCGTCATCTGTGAAGTTAGCGTTTGTCCACATTCTTGTAATAAGGTAGCTCATGAGTTTGCTTCATTTGGTTGTAAGTTTCCCGATGGTTATCGCACCACCTAGGGGATGATGTACCTCACGATCTTGAGGGTTTGGTGTCTAGCGAATTTGTCGTGACCAATGAGTACTGAGAAAAGCTTCTCTTCAAAATAAAAGGTTTAATCGTGATTATCCTCTTGCTTATTTAACTTCATGGTTTTGCCCTTGCTTTTTTCCAAAATGAAGGCAGAGTTTACATATGTCCAATTAAGAGGAATTAATGGTGTTGGTTCAGTTAAAAAATACTAGTTTTGCGGGTAAATTTGCCAAGGGTTTTTAACTCTGTGATTTTATCATCTATTTCCATATCAAATATTTGGATAGTTGCAAATATTTCAAATCTAAGTCAAGTTTAACAAGTTGCAAAGGCTTAGTCAGCCATCAATGAAAACCTTTTGGATTTAGGGTTAGGATAAGGTCAGAGGTTAGTAACGCCTTTTACATTTTTTTCTTTTCGTTTCATTCATTTAGCCAGTCTTCTGCTAACAAAGCATATAAGAGGCGCAAACATTGGTTTGGATTCAAAAAACAAGGGTAAAATCACAAAATTGACAAGGGCAAGGGTAAAATCACAATTGGCCTTCAAAACAAGAGCAAAAACAATCTTCCAAAACAGAATTAGGCAGAATTCAATTTTCGTAAAAAAAAGAGAGAACAAAAATGTGCTCAATTCATCATTGGTCCGTGGCACACAGAGCAGGTATCCATGAATTATTTGTAGATCTAATATTTATTTGTTTCCCTATCTTTGTTTTCAATGGGAAGAGGGAGGTGAAAGCCAAAGTTGACATGGGAAGAGGCACTAAAAGAAGACTTTATGGTTTTTGTTGTGTTTCAACTCTAGCCTACCCTAACTTGCTTGAGACTGCTTTGTTGTTGTTGTTGTTTTTCCCAATGTGATTTTTGTGGACCTTGATAGTTTGTCATTTGTAGGATTCGATTCATGCTGCTACTTTGGAGGTAAAATGCAATTCCTTATCTCTAGGAGGATTTTCTCTTGTTTCCTATAGGTAATTTGGTACTAATTCAGTTTTCTCATGAGTGGATCTGCTTCCTCCGCACAATCTCCCTGTTGCTCGAGAGATCTCACAGACTGTTTCCCAATTTCCCTCCATGTATGCATTCTAGTATGATCCTATATTCCTGTTTTTAAACTGATCCAATGATGCTTTGCAATAACCATATTCCCATATTACTCTTTTTTAAAACCGATGCAATGGAATTGTGCAATGATGATCAAGATTATTAAAGCGATAAAATGTTGAAACGCTGATGAGTACTTTTTTACTTTAAAACGTCCTTTTAAACATGGACAAAATATCAATATAACATAATTTCACATAATAATATAACATGTCCACAACCACACTACCACAAAAACACACAAGTGTTCAACTATTAGCAACTAGCAAGTCAACAACCGCAAATAGAGCAGGGGAGGGGACGAGGATGAGAGCAGGGAGGGCCGGAGGGGGGTGTAGCTGGCGGTGCAATAGGCGGCGTCGAGCAGGGGACTCAGGGCCGAGCGCGAGCAGGCAGCGAGCTGAGCGAGAGTAGGGAGGCAGGGCTGCCGCCACGGGGGAGCAGGGGACTTGGGGCCGCGAGCCTGCAACGCACGGAGGCGACGAGCTAACAGAGCAGGACAGCGGCGGCGTCGAGCACGAGCAGGGAGGCAGCGTAGCGCTGCCGCAGGGGAGCAGGGTACTCGAGCAACGACGCAGGGAGAAGGGGAGGGAGGCGGCGAGCTCAGGCAAGGTGGCTTACCGGCGGCGAAGCCCAGGGAGGCGATGAAGGCACCGCGACGGCTGGCTTAACATGGAGAGGTTGCGGGCCTCACGCAAAAGATGGAGGATGCCAGTTTTAGGTTAGAGGAAATTACAGAAATGGGTTGGGGTGAGCTGGAAAAGCGCCAAAACGCGGCCTTTTTACGACCCAAAGCGCTTAAACGCTAAAAAGGGACGCTTTAGCGCTTCAAAAGGTCATTTTATGAGTTTTTTCGTGAAACATTGCAGCGTTTTACGTACTCAGTAGTGCTTAAGCGCCTTTTAAATAACCATGATGATGATATGTTCCGATAATACTGTTTTGTAAAATGAGCAATGTAATTGTGCAATTATGATTTCTGTTATGTCCTTTTTTTACTGAGGAGGTGGTCATGTTCCATTCTTCTTGTTTTATTGATGGAATGGCCACATGTTCTGTATGTTTTTTTACTGAGGTAATGGTTGGATAATATAACTTATCTTTCTTTAGTGGAGTGATGCAATTGCTGCTTATTCATTTTCAGTCTTCTTGCAGTTCCTGACTTCCTCTCCCTATGAATATGAGTATATGACCATTGCAAATAGTGTCTTCATCTCTGATACTTCTGTTGTTCCAGATCACAACTCAACTGCCTAAGATATGAGCAATAAACAAGCATGCTAATTCTATTGTATCTGAGCACAGCTCCATTGCATATGATGAGTGCTAATTAAGTTGTACTTGAGCATTGTTCCATTGCATATAATGTGTTCATGTTCCCTACTTGTTTGCTATGATATTATGAGCACACCTCTATTGCCAATTGTGTATGCCTTTTTGTCAATGCTATGTTCCATGGTCGAGAGAACAATGCTATGTTCTATCATGAAAAAGACAGGGAAAGAGATAGGGCAGGAGAAATCAACAACAACATCAAGGACGTGGGTTTCACATGTAAACTTGTCATAATCTTAGTTCAAGTCATTGTCATCGCCATTTTAATTTGGAAAGTGATGTAAATGTGTGCTGCAATTTAATGTAAACTGGCCCTCCATATGATAGACCTGGAGGTGGTCTGGTGGTATCCTCACCACTTCATGCAAGGTAATCAGACCATGGTGTCTACAACCAACCAAACAAACTGAGATAGTATGTGCTTGTTTGAATTTTTACATGCAATCCAGGCAAACAAACATGCATTGTCCAAATAGTGAAACAGGCAACCAAACAAAGAGGACCTGCATGTGCGAAGCCTGGCTGGCTAGGGAATGCATCCTATATATGAGTCATGCTGGGCTCTGATGGAAACCAAACGTCCTTAGGGAGCTGAACATGCAATTGCAAGTACTAGGACCCAGACGAGGATTCAGGACAAGTTTAAGGACCGCTAACAAAATTTACTCTTAGAATAAATTTAAGGTATTTGATGTTATCAGGTTTTAAAATGGTCAGATTATTTATTGCACGAGCAAATAAAATTGCCTTAGTATGATAATCGTTTAGAATAAATGTTTAATTTGGAATTCCATATGCCCATAGCAACATAGCAATGCACAGGCCATTACCTAGTACACAGAATATTATCATAATTCTAAACTCTCTACAACTAAAATGGAGCTTAATAGTGAGTTTCCTATGCATGATAGAAGAAAATCATTGTGTACCAGATTCAATTCCATAAATTGTATGGCAACTGGCATGCAGCAACAAGCCCAAATGAAGATAAAATGGAAACACGCAACAAAATCGCACAGTTTTTAGTCCTACCTGATGGCTTTGTAATTCTACTGCATGATCGCATTTCAAATTCAAAATGATTAGTCCTCAATACCATAGGTGGAATTCATATAATTAATCCCTTATCTTTCTAAGTAAGATCGCCACAGGTACACATAAATAATTTCTAGAGTTCCAAATGATGGAACTTAATTAATGGTTTATGATATAATTGGTTCTAGTCCTCAGATTTTCTCAATTCCTCTTTGTAACAGTGATATGTTCCAACACTTGGGCTCATTGAAGTTTTTGTTGTTTCAAGCGCTCACAAGCATAACCGGAAAGGAGTTATTTTAACAAAAATAAACCACCATTCTTTTTTGATGGGTTGATGAACTTACAAATTCATTGGACATGAAGCACAGTCCTGCAAAAAAAGCAAATCATCAAGTAAGTACACAGCATATTGTGCACACAAGCTGACAAAAGTTTACAAGACGTAGATGTCATAATCTAGAAACCAGTTCAGAGTTGTATGACACTCGTCAGGTACTTCTCGCATTTCAAGCAATAAGTAACTTATGGCAATAACGTGCTAAACATGTCTAGATGCATCAGGATTCAGAAACTTTGAATCCAAAGAAGACTGATACGAAAAAATTTCCATGTACAATTCTTATGCAAAACCACTCAGGACTGGCTAGCATCAATTTTTCATACAAAGTATAAAAGCACATAAAAAGTAGTATAAAATTTACAGAGACACCGACCTGTCAGGTAGTCCTCAACATCAAGGCCAAACTCCCCAGAGCACACTGAAAAGCCAGGATAAAAAGAAAAACTTATATGCCATGACAAGCTATACTAAATTACCAATTACCACAATGCAACTACTGTAACAATGGACAGAGCCTTGACATACACCCTAGCTTCTCCTGGGCTTCAGCATGCATGAGTAGGCCACCTGTCTCCAGCCAGTGCATGAATGCAAGCATCGACACTACCATATGTGTCTCAGTCCTCCAATCAGCATGGTACCTAAGCCACAACCCTCCAAACACATGAACCATGACACATCGCTTTCGACAACGCGATTGCTATCACCCTGGAAACAGATGTATCAATATGGATGAAGCAATTAACCTGTAGTACTGCCCAGGGCATTCCTTGAGGACTTCAGCCAGGCGCGCGTACAACCCCTTGATCACCTCTACCTGCGCCTTGGCTTTCACAAGCACATCTGCGTGAAGAGATAAAAGGGTACACAGTTCCGGAGTAAGCAACGAGATTAGGCACAACGGTTAAGCAAAATCCTAGAAGAAGTGAAATGAGGGAGTAGGGAACTTGAACCTGCCAGGGGGACGGGCTGGTGGACTAGGAGGAGCGCGGCGGTGGCGACGCGGGAGGCGGACTCAATCTCGGCGACGACGGCACGGATGCGGTCGCGGAGGGTGGAAGACTCGTCGAGCTGCGCGCGGAAGAGCTCGAACTGCGCGTCCATGATGGGAGAGAGCAACTGCGGCGGGGGCTGCGAATTGGGGGCGGCGGAGGAGTGGGGAGGCGCAAGGGAGCAGATGCGGCGCAGCGGAGGAAGAATGAGGGAGGATCTACGATGAGAAAGGAGGGCGGCGAGAGAAGGCGAGAGGGAGGCAGCGAGAGGAGGTGAAAGGGAGGCGGCGCGGAGACGGAGCGCGGCGGTGGTAGCGGTGGCTGCTGCGGCTGCGGGTCTCATTGCGGAATGGGGTTTTGGAGATGTTTTTGATGGCGGAGTCAGGGTGTGACAATGTGGCACTGGCAGGGGAGCAGGAGAGAGTCTGCGGGCCTTGGAGAAGACAAGTGTCCATGCCAAAGTCCGCGGCTAGTTTTGATCTGGGCCGTACTTGGAACATAAGCCCAAAAATCCCAGTAACTATAGGCCTTGCCCTAACAGGCCTACCTGATCTAGTATTTCAGTCTTCCGTACTAAATAAAATTTAAGATTTTTCTTTTTCTTTTTTAAAAATGTAGTAAGGCTATTTGACAAGTTGCGCCACGATGGATAAGGAAGATCAATAGCTCTCTAGATTATATATTTTTCATTTGTCATGTAATTGATTAATGTTAGGACTTGTCAACTAAGTTTGAGATCAATATATTTGTCATGTAATTCGAATTTCGTGGTTGATCTATAATTTTATATCAATTAAATGAATTACTACACGAGTTTCTAGTGAAAAAAATAATAATATGTAATATATAAAAGTATAATAGATAACATATAAAAAGTATACTAAATAATATATAAAAGTATACTACAAAATATATAAAAAGTACACTAAATGTAATATATAAAAAAGTATAATAAATGTAATATATAAAAGTATATTAAATAATATATATAAATTATACTGAATAATATATAAAAAGTATACTAAATAATATATAAAATATGATTTTAAAGGGTGATATTATTTCTATTGCGGTTAACAAAGACAACCGTCAATAGAAATGGCTTCCACAGACTGTAGAAATATGTCCTTTATATATGGGCAGAGTGCGGAGTCCAAAACTTTTCTAAGCCTCTGGCGCCAAACTTCCCCGACGTCGTCAGGCTGCCAAAATCGCTTGTGCCCCTTCGTATTCGTTGTCGTCATCCTTGCGCCTGTCAATCGTAGGATATGCCCCCTCCCTCTCTCTACCCTTCCCCCCTCTGCCTCTAACCCTTTGATCGCGTGTGCCGCTATGCACTATGCCACCGCGTGCGTCGCGCTACCTATGATAAAGACAGAGAGAGGAGGAGGGAGAGGGAGAGAGGGAGGAGGGAGAGAGAGGATGGAGAGAGGAGGGAGAGGGAGAGAGGTAGAGGGAGATAGAGAGAGGAGAGGGAGTGAGAGAGACAGAGAGGGATAGGGGGAGAGAGAGATGGAGAGAGGGAGAGGGAGAGAGGGAGATGAGGGAGGGAGAGAGGAGAATGGAGATGAGGGAGAGAGAGAAAGAGGACGAGAGAGAGGAGAGGAGAGGAGAGGAGATAGAGAAGTAGAGGAGGGAGAGAGAGAGAAGAGAGAAGGGAGATGAGGGAGAGGATTCATTTATATTGTAGAAACATTAAAAATCACACATTTCGACATGAATTTGTATATCAAATATACTTGATGTTGTTTTATATTTTTCGTGAAATTAGTTTGAGGCACAATCAGATTTATATGAGTGCCATATAAATGCATATACGTTCTACAAGTTCTATACAACTCTAACTTTTTATACGACTTTGTACGTTCTATACGACTCTACATGTTCTACATGACTCTAGACATTCTATATACATGTTCTATACGTTTATGCGTTCTATACACACATTCTATATGACTCTACACGTTCTATATGACTCTACACGTTCTATACGACTCTACATGTTCTATATGACTCTATATGTTCTATATACATGTTATGTACGACTCTGCATGTTCTATACGACTCTACAAGTTTAGGGTTTGGATTAGGGTTAGGGTTAAGGTTAAGGGTTAGTGTTTAGTTTTTGGGTTAGGGTTAGTGTTAGTGTTAAGAGTTAGGGTTAAGGGTTAGGGGTTAAGGGTTAGTGTTTAGTGTTTGGATTGGGGTTAGGTTTAAGGTTAGGATTAAGAGTTAGGGTTTAGGATTTAGGGTTAGGGTGAAGGGTTAGGGTGAAGGGTTAGGGTTTGGATTATGGCTCGGGTTAAGGTCTAGTTGTTAAATGAGTTCTTACTCTTTATGTTCTAATGCAATCATTATTGTGTATGATAGATATCTTTATGTTAATATGTGTTAATATGGATTTAATTATTGCTTATGTATTTATATATAGGTTAATGAGTTCTCCAATCAAGAACCAAGGATTAGGGCCCGACCAAATGAACCAGAGTGTTTCTCAATAACTATCCGGTGGTGAAGGGTATCAAATGCCTATTGACCCTTGTCCTAGCATAGATAGGATCGTTGGCCGTGAGTTGCAACGTGACCTGAACTATGATCCACGAGAAGATGAGGTAAATTGCACATCCTTGATTTCGTGCATGTCCCTAATTACCTGCTTTCACAATGTCCTTTTGAAAGGGAATTAGGCTTACACTTTTCTCCTAATTAATTTTGGTGGTTGAATTGCCCAACACAAATAATTGGACTAACTAGTTTGCTCTAGATTATATGTTCTATAGGTGCCAAAGGTTCATCTACAACTATACTAAATCGACTGTCCGGAATGTCGTAGATTATTCTAGACAGGAGAAGCTTTTCAGAAAAATAGGCCAAGCGCGGACCGTCCGGGCCTTTGCGGCGGACCGTCCGCGACACTTAAAATAACCCTCGGACAGAACCAATGCAAAAACATGAGTCTCTACTGCGGACCGTCCGATGGAAGAGCAAGCACCGTCCGAGATCACGCGCGGACCGTCCGGGGTCAGGCGCGGACCATTCGGTAGGTGAGGAACCGAAAAACCCGAAGGTAACGGGTTCGGCCAAATGAATTATAGCGTCCTCGCGGACCGTCCGGGGTGCACGACCGGACCGTCCGTGACTGGCTTTATCTGACATCTGACGATGCATTAAATGCAATATAGCCGTTGATATAGCCGTTACTGCTGACCATTGCGTTTTTAGCCGTTGATCTGCAGGGGCGGACCGTCCGCGGTTGGCAGAAAGGTGCAACGGCTAGGAAGTGGTTGGTGGATATAAATACAACCCCAACCACCTCCATTCACAACAACCAAGCATTCCAACCTTCAACATTCAATACAAGAGCTAGCAATTCATTCCAAGACACAATCAAAGCCTCCAATCTCTCCAAGTTCCACAATTGAGACAAGTGATCATTAGTGATTAGTGACTTGAGAGAGAGAGAGTGATCCGTGTGTTATTTGTCGCTCTTGTCGCTTGGCTTTTGCAATCGTGCTTTCTTTCTTCCCATTCTTATTTTCAAGACACTTGTAATCAAAGCAAGAGACACTAAGTTTGTAGTGGTCCTTGTGGGGTCTAAGTGACCCGTTTGATTAAGGAGAAAGCTCACTTGGTCTAAGTGACCGTTTGAGAGAGGGAAAGGGTTAAAAGAGACCCGGTCTTTGTGACCTCCTCAACGGGGAGTAGGTTTGCAAGAACCGAACCTCGGTAAAACAAATCATCGTGTCTCGCTCTTTATTTGCTCACGATTTGTTTTTGCACCCTCTCTCTCGGACTCATTCTTATTTCTAACGTTAACCCGGCTTGTAGTTGTGATTAAGTTTATAAATTTCAGATTTGCCCTATTCACCCCCCCTCTAGGCAACTTTCAATTGGTATCAGAGCCCGGTGCTTCATTAGAGCCTAACCGCTCGAAGTGATGTCGGGAGATCACGCCAAGAGGGAAATGGAGACCGGCGACAAGCCTACTACAAGCCACGGGAAGGCTTCATCGGAAGAGTCCCGCAACAAGGGGAAGGGGAGGGAGAAGAAATCCTCCGCCCACAAGTCGCATCGGAATGGTGACAAAAAGAAGAAGATGAGGAAGGTGGTCTACTACGAGACCGACACTTCATCACCATCGACCTCCGTCTCCGACGCGCCGTCCATTACTTCTAAGCGCCATGAGCGCAAGAAGTTTAGTAAGACCCCCCTATGCTATCCTCGCATTCCTAAACATACACCTTTACTTTCCGTCCCATTAGGCAAACCACCAACATTTGATGGTGAAGATTATGCTAGGTGGAGTGATATGATGAGATATCACCTAACCTCACTCCACAAAAGTATATGGGATATTGTTGAGTTTGGTGTACAGGTACCATCCGTAGGGGATGAAGATTATGATGAGGACGAAGTAGCCCAAATCATGCACTTCAACTCCCAAGCCACCACTATACTCCTCGCCTCTCTAAGTCGAGAGGAGTATAACAAGGTGCAAGGATTAAAGAGTGCAAAAGAGATTTGGGACGTACTCAAGACCGCGCACGAAGGGGACGAGGTGACCAAGATCACCAAGCGGGAGACGATCGAGGTGGAGCTCGGTCGCTTCTGACTACGCCAAGGGGAGGAGCCACAAGACATGTACAACCGGCTCAAAACCTTGGTGAACCAAGTGCGCAACCTCGGGAGCAAAAAATGGGATGACTACGAAGTGGTTAAGGTTATTCTAAGATCACTTGTTTTCCTTAACCCTACTCAAGTTCAATTAATTCGTGGCAATCCTAGATATACACTAATGACTCCCGAGGAAGTAATCAAGAATTTTGTGAGCTTTGAATTAATGATCAAAGGCTCAAAGAAGATCAACGAGCTTGATGGCCCCTCCACATCCGAAGCACAACCGGTCGCATTCAAAGCGACGGAGGAGAAGAAGGAGGAGTCTACATCAAGTAGACAACCCATCGACGCCTCCAAGCTCGACAATGAGGAAATGGTGCTCATCATCAAGAGCTTTCGCAAAATCCTCAAGCAAAGGAGAGGGAAAGACTACAAGTCCCACTCCAAGAAAGTTTGCTACAAGTGTGGTAAGCCCGGTCACTTTATTGCTAAATGTCCATTATCAAGTGATAGTGACAGGGACAATGACAAGAAGGGCAAGAGAAGAGAAAAGAAGAGGTACCACAAGAAGAGGGGCGGCGATGCCCATGTGTGCCGCGAGTGGGACTCCGAGGAGAGCTCCTCCGACTCCTCCTCCGACGAGGACGCTGCCAACATCGTTGTCACCAAGGGACTTCTCTTCCCTAACGTCGGCCACAAGTGCTTCATGGCAAAGGACGGCAAAAAGAAGAAGGTTAAATCCAAATCCTCCACTAGATATGAGTCCTCTGGTGATGACAACGCTAGTGATGAGGAAGATAATTTACGTACTCTTTTTGCCAACTTAAACATGCAACAAAAAGAGAAATTAAATGAATTGATTAGTGCTATCCATGAGAAGGATGATCTCTTGGACTCCCAGGAGGACTTCCTTATTAAAGAAAACAAGAAGCATGTTAAAGTTAAAAATGCTTACGCTCTAGAAGTAGAAAAATGTGAAAAACTATCTAGTGAGCTAAGCACTTGCCATGAGACTATAGACAACCTTAGAAATAAAAATGCTAATTTGATAGCTAAGGTTGATTTAAATATTTGTGATGTTTCAATTCCCAATCTTAGAAATGATAATGATAATTTGCTTGCTAAGATTGAAGAATTAAACATTACCCTTGCTAGCCTTAGAAATGAAAATGAAAAATTGCTTGCTAAGGCTAAGGAACTTGATGTTTGCAATATTACAATTTCCGATCTTAGAGATAAAAATGATATATTGCATGCTAAGATTGTTGAACTTAATTCTTGCAAACCCTCTACATCCACCACTGAGCATGTCACCATTTGCACTAGATGTAGAGATGTTGATATTAATGCTATTCATGCTCATATGGTATTAATTAAGCAACAAAATGATCACATAGCAAAATTAGATGCTAAAATTGCCGAGCATGAACTTGAAAATAAAAAATTTAAGTTTGCTCGTAGTATGCTTTATAGTGGGAGACGCCCTGGCATTAAGGATGGCATTGGCTTCCAACAGGGAGGCAATGTCAAGCTTAATGCCCCTCCAAAGAAATTGTCTAATTTTGTTAAGGGCAAGGCTCCCATGCCTCAGGATAACGAGGGTTACATTTTGTACCCTGTCGGCTATCCTAAGAGCAAGATTAGGAGAATTCACTCTAGGAAGTCTCACTCTGGCCCTAACCATGCTTTTATGTATAAGGGTGAGACATCTAGTTCTAGGCAACCAACCCATGCTAAGTTGCCTAAGAAGAAAACTCCTAGTGCATCAAATGATCATGACATCTCATTTAAAACTTTTGATGCATCATATGTCTTAACAAACAAATCCGGCAAGGTAGTTACCAAGTATGTTGGGGGTAAGCACAAGGGGTCAAAGACTTGTGTTTGGGTACCTAAAGTTCTTGTGTCTAATGCCAAAGGACCCAAAACCATTTGGGTACCTAAAGTCAAGAACTAAAATTGTTTTGTAGGTTTATGCATCCGGGGGCTCAAGTTGGATCATCGATAGCGGGTGCACAAACCACATGACAGGGGAGAAGAAAATGTTCTCCTCCTACGAGAAAAACCAAGATCCCCAACGAGCTATCACATTCGGGGATGGAAACCAAGGTTTGGTCAAAGGTTTGGTAAAATGGCTATATCTCCTGACCATTCCATTTCCAATGTTTTTCTTGTTGATTCATTAGATTACAACTTGCTTTCCGTTTCCCAATTATGTCAAATAGGCTACAACTGTCTATTTACTGATGTAGGTGTCACTGTCTTTAGAAGAAATGATGATTCAATAGCATTTAAGGGAGTGTTAGAGGGTCAGCTATACTTGGTAGATTTTGATAGAGCTGAACTCGACACTTGCTTAATTGCTAAGACTAACATGGGTTGGCTTTGACACCGCCGACTAGCCCATGTTGGAATGAAGAATCTTCATAAGCTTCTAAAGGGAGAGCACATTTTAGGTTTAACAAATGTTCATTTTGAGAAAGACAGGATTTGTAGCGCATGCCAAGCTGGAAAGCAAGTTGGCACTCATCATCCACACAAGAACATCATGACGACTAACAGGCCACTGGAGCTCCTACACATGGACCTATTCGGCTCGATAGCTTACATAAGCATCGGCGGGAGTAAGTACTGTCTAGTTATTGTGGATGATTATTCTCGCTTCACTTGGGTGTTCTTTTTGCAGGAAAAAATCACAAACCCAAGAGACTTTAAAGGGATTCTTGAGACGGGCTCAAAATGAGTTTGGCTTGAGGATCAAGAAAATTAGAAGCGACAACGGAACGGAGTTCAAGAATTCACAAATTGAAAGTTTCCTTGAGGAGGAGGGTATCAAGCATGAGTTCTCTTCTCCCTACACCCCCAACAAAATGGTGTAGTGGAGAGGAAGAATCGACTCTATTGGACATGACAAGAACCATGCTTGATGAGCACAAGAATTCAGATCGGTTTTGGGCCGAGGCGGTCAACATCGCTTGCTACGCCATCAACCGATTATATCTACACCGAATCCTCAAGAAGACATCATACGAACTCCTAACCGGTAAAAAGCCCAATATTTCATATTTTAGAGTCTTTGGTAGCAAATGCTTTATTCTTGTTAAAAGAGGTAGAAAATCTAAATTTGCTCCTAAGACTGTAGAAGGCTTTTTACTAGGATATGATTCAAACACAAGGGCATATAGAGTCTTTAACAAGTCCTCCGGACAAGTTGAAGTTTCTTGTGACGTTGTGTTTGATGAGACTAACGGCTCTCAAGTAGAGCAAGTTGATCTTGATGAGATAGGTAATGAAGAGGCTCCATGCATCGCTCTAAGGAACATGTCCATTGGGGATGTGTGTCCTAAGGAATCCGAAAAGCCTCCAAATGCACAAGATCAACCATCCTCCTCCACGCAAGTATCTCCACCAACTCAAAATGAGGATGAGGCTCAAGTTGATGAAGGAGAAAATCAAGCAAATGAGCCACCTCAAGATGACGGCAATGATCAAGGGGGAGATGCAAATGATCAAGACAAGGAGGATGAAGAACCAAGACCGCCACACCCAAGAGTCCACCAAGCAATCCAACGAGATCACCCCATCGACACCATCCTCGGTGACATTCATAAGGGGGTAACCACTAGATCTCGTGTTGCACATTTTTGTGAGCATTACTCTTTTGTTTCCTCTATTGAGCCACACAGGGTAGAGGAAGTACTACAAGATTCGGATTGGGTGGTGGCAATGCAAGAGGAGCTCAACAACTTCACTAGAAATGAGGTATGGCATTTGGTTTCACGTCCTAATCAAAATGTTGTAGGAACCAAATGGGTCTTTTGCAACAAGCAAGACGAGCATGGTGTGGTGACAAGGAACAATGCTCGACTTGTGGCCAAGGGATACTCCCAAGTCGAAGGTTTGGATTTTGGTGAAACCTATGCACCCATAGCTAGGCTTGAGTCAATTCGTATATTATTGGACTATGCTACTTACCATGGCTTCAAGCTTTACCAAATGGACGTGAAGAGTGCCTTCCTCAATGGACCAATCAAGGAAGAGGTCTATGTTGAGCAACCTCCCGGCTTTGAAGACAGTGAGTACCCTAACCATGTCTATAGGCTCTCTAAGGCGCTTTATGGGCTCAAGCAAGCCCCAAGAGCATGGTATGAATGCCTAAGAGATTTTCTTATTGCTAATGGCTTCAAAGTCGGAAAGGCCGATCCTACTTTATTCACTAAAACTCTTGACAATGATTTGTTTGTATGCCAAATTTATGTTGATGATATTATATTTGGGTCTACTAACGAATCTACATGTGAAGAATTTAGTAGGATCATGACACAAAAAATCGAGATGTCTATGATGGGGGAGTTGAAGTATTTCTTAGTATTTCAAGTGAAGCAACTCCAAGAGTGCACCTTCCTAAGCCAAACAAAGTATACTCAAGACATTCTAAACAAGTTTGGGATGAAGGATGCCAAACCCATCAAGACACCCATGGGAACCAATGGGCACCTCGACCTTGACATGGAAGGTAAGTCCATGGATCAAAAGGTATACCATCCCTGCTTTGTTCTGTCTGACAGTCAGAGCTGTCAGAAAAGTCGTTGCAGAACTTTTGGGAAAACCGGTTCAACCGGATTTGAGCCCGGCTCAACCGGTTTTGAGTCCGGTCGACTCTCCGGCTGAGTAGATCAGTGAACCGAGATCTTCCTGGTGGAAACCGGTTCAACCGGTTTTAGAACCGGTTCAATCGGTTTTTGGTCCACTTTTCCCAACGGCTGCCTGCTTTTGGGGGATCCTTTATATACACCTCCCACACTCTTCCCCATAGCAGAGCACGCACAAAACTTCATTCCCAACCTGAGAAACACCTCCCACTCTCTCTCACACACCTCTTGCCTCTCCCATTTCAAATCTTTGGAGAGAAATCTTTGAGTGAGTTTGAGAGCTGCGGTTTTTGTGCTTCATCTCCAAATCTCTCTTACTCTTCTTCATTCGAGCTTTGGTACTACATCGAGTTCTTTGTGGATTCATTACTCTTGGAGCTTCTAGCTCCTAGACGACTAGGTGTCGCTTGTGAGTCTCCAAATCTTATGGAAGACCACAAGAAAGTTTGTATTACCCGCTCATTTGAGCAAAGATTATTGTGTGGGCTTGACCTTTGTGGTCGGCAAAGGGAGGATTAGGGTTGAAAGAGACCCGGCTCTTTGTTGGTGCCTCAACGAGGAAGTAGGGCACCTTGGTGGTGTGATCGAACCTCGGGATAAATCGTGTGTCTCTTGTGTTCTTGTTCATTATGCTTATACGGGTTCTTCGTCCTCTCACCATTGCGTGGAAGATTTGTTTATATCTTTTTGCTGTGTTGATTTTGAGAAGTGCCCTTCTCAGATCTACTACTTTGAACCCTGTGGATCATTTAGAACATCTCATTTCCAAAGTTAACTGGGTGAATTTTGAGATCAATTCAGTTTTACCCAGTTTGCTTCTAGTTTTTGTTGAAAAAGTTTTAACTTGCCTATTCACCCTCCCTCTAGGCAACTTTCAATTGGTATCAGAGCCTAATCCTCGTTCTAACGCTTAACCACGTGAGGAAAAGATCATGTCGGGGGACTAAGAAACGAAAGTGCTTTTAATCTTGAAAAAAGTTGAGGTTGCCTCGACTTCATCTTTTGTTGCAGATGTTGATC
Organism: Zea luxurians; assembly: GCA_029449295.1. NCBI lineage: Eukaryota > Viridiplantae > Streptophyta > Magnoliopsida > Poales > Poaceae > Zea > Zea luxurians. The sequence continues at coordinate 95,817,424 of JAOPSE010000015.1, read as the reverse complement.
CTAGGGCAATAGATCTTGCCATGAGAATCGCCGAAAGGATGTTCCTCAAAATGAAGGAAGATGAGGCGAAGAACAAAATTGAAGAAGAAAATGATCGATGGAGACCAAACGATGAATCCACCTCTTCACAAGGTTCATCTTTCAAATCCACTTCTCATATGTGCTTTGTTGCTAATGAGAGTGACAGTGAAAGCGAAAGTGAGGATGAGGAGGAGCATGAAAGTGATAGTGAAGATGAGGATGATCTTCAAAAATTCTTCGCTCAACTAAGCAAGAAGAACCGGATGAGCTTGCTCAAACTCATGAAAAGAGCAGAAGAACAAAAGGAAATGCTTCATAAGCAAGAAGATATCCTCATCGAAAAAATCAAAGACTTGGAGAAGTTGACCAAAGAGCATGAGAAGCTAAAGTGCTCTCATGATGATTTGGTCCAAAGGTATGAAGACATTTCAATTGAGCAAATTAAAGTTGTTCATCATTCATCATATATTGCTCAATTAGAAAATAAAAATGCTATGCTCAAGAACACAATAGAAAAGATAAATATTGAAAATGTAGCTTTGCAAGAAAAACATGATATGCTTATGTACTCTCATAATAAATTTATGGATTCACATATCATGTTAGAAATGGCTCATGAGGTTGTGTTAACTAATTTGAAATCATACCAACCTCACATATGCACATATACTCAAATAGAAACTATATTACCATGTGCTAACAATTGTTGTTATCAAGCAAGCCAATCTTCCATTGAGCTAGAAATTTCAGGAATTAGTGATATTTCTATCACACAAGAAAATAAAGAGCTCAAGGAAGAAAATGAGAGGCTAAAAAGGAGCTTGACTCAATTGAAGGGAAAATGTCATGCTCAACCTTCTCAAGATAACCGTGATAATATGGTGAAAAAGCTTGAGAAGGGGACAACTGTGGCATGCACAAAACCCCTTCAAAAGAATACCAAGCTTTCTAAGAAGGGCATGAGCAAAATCCATGGTGAGAAAATTAATGCTTATATGATTTGCTCTAACAATGTACCTATGTGCTTCAATAAAGAAAGATCAAAGAGAAGCGATAGGAGGTGCTATGGATGCAAGGAGAAGGGCCATGAAATTGATTCATGCCCCCACATGAAGAATCAAGACCTTGAACGATCAAGAAAGATGACCATCAAAAAGGATGAAAGCAAAAGGCAAATGCATTGCAAGGACAAGCATCACATTTGCTACAATTGTCATGAAAAAGGTCATCTATTCAAGGTTTGTCCAAAGGGTAAAACTCCTAAGCCTAACTTGTCAATACATTCAAATATGCTTAGGAGACCCAAATTTGACTCTTGTGCTAGAAAGGTGATGAGTTCACCATATTCTAGGACAAAGGCCATTTGGGTGCCTAAGTATTTATTAGCTAACCTTGGTGGACCCATCCAAAAATGGGTACCAAAATGTACTTAATAAGTTTTGCAGGTACCCAGAGATGATATGAAGCTTTGGGGTGCTTGAGCGGTTCAACTCAATTCTTATCTCAAGCTATCAATCTTACATTGTCTATCCTTTAAGATTGACCCAAAGATGAATTAAGTTGTTATATCACTAACTTCATATTCATCTCTAGCAAGAACTTGTGTTGTAGGGAATAAGGATTAACCTTTGTGGGAATCAAACAAAAGGCCTACAACCAAGTGATATCCAAAGGATGGTAACAATTAATTATTAAGTGCACATTGCTTTTAATTGGTATATTCCTTTGTGTCTTTTGTAGCCACATAGGAAAAATGAGGCACTTGAGAATGAACTTAAAAGATTTTACCTTGTTTTGGAAAGGATCTAATTATATGGTAGATTTCAAGTTTATATTTTTATATTGTGACAATCTACATGCTTTAAATTGATTGTATGTATCTTGTGGCATATTTCAAGTTAATCATCATATTATTGCCATGACCTAGACATAAAGAGTGTTATCTCATGTTCTTAAATGAATAGAGTGCTAAGTAAGAAATTCAAATTCTTATAGCACTTACCAAATGGGGAATTCTCTATATGACTAGAGTTGTGATACTAATATTTCTAAGTGTTTATGTAGTCTCACAACATGAGAATGTGTTTCCCAAATGGAGTGTGCCATTCAACATTCAAAGAAGATCGAACCAATACTATGTGATTTATTCATTCTTGTTTAAATTGGTTTTGAGTCTTCTCCATTAATCACTCACCATGCTATGAATTAAACTTGCCATGTAAACTTAATTAAATAATCATGCTACTTTCATCTTTTTTACAATTGATGTTATGTATGATGCTTGTAAGGGTAATTTAGTTCATATCATGAGGTTTCCTTGTTTTAGTAACCTTCTTGTCATTCATATACTAGAGGTTGCTAAATAGGAAACTATTGCTTGTGTTACTAATACAATCTCTTTTAAGATATTTCATGGGAATTCATAAGTAGAGATTGTGCTCTTTCAATTGGTAAAATCACAAGCTTTAAAGGTTAATCTTCACCTAAAAGAAAGATTAGGAATGCTCAAGGCAAAGGTATGAAACAAATTGCTTCAATTGGTAGTTGATCAATAGTAGTTCCTTCCAAGTGGCATTCTTTCAATTGGTAATAATATATTCTATGGAAAGGAATGTCAATATGAAGGTTAAATTCCTTTTGGCTTAAATTTGTAAATTAGTGCATATTGTGAATTCACTGCTCCATGTGCATTAACTTAAAAGGAATTTAATTTATGCCTTTACGCCTCATAAATGATGATTTGTTTGCCATTCATATATAGATATCATCATTCATTAAATACTTCCTTCTACTACTAATACCTCTTTTCAAAGTGTTTTATCGACTAGTTTTAAAAGGAAAAGAGATAACAAAGAAGGAAGTCTCCACAAATGATGAAAAGAAGAATACTAAGGTGACACCACCACCGATAGTAATATCTTTCAAATTAGTACAACAAATGGTACGCTCTACTTGGTGGTAAGTATTGTTAAGGATAAGTCAATTCATTGCAAATTTTTCATGCCTTGACCATGATATGTAATGTACTCCTCATGAGACTCTTAACTGAATTGAAAGTGCATGTGGCAAGTCATTCAAATACTTGATGCACATATCTAGTGGGAGAACATTATATATCTTGTGTCATAGAGAATAAGTTTCACTTGAGTAAGCTATACTAAGACAATCCAAAATAGTAAATTTGTATCTCATTCATATGGATTGTAATCTTTGTTTTCTAAATAACTACTCTTGATGCAGTTTAAAATTCCCTTATCGTTAATTCTAAAAGTGCATAAGAATCTTTTTGTTGATATTCATCACATACATATGCACTAACATGGATATGATTTTTAAACTGTAAAAGGTACAATTAGTGATCCATACTCTCTAAATTTTGGAAACCCATATTTTGATATCTTAGAAATCTACTTCAATCGATATTCATATGCTTCACATTGAATTGGATCACTAAGTTGTAAATTCCATGTATAACTTGTCTTTATGATATGAATGCTTGTGCGACTAACCTTGATAAGCTAGGTGCACCCAAAGTCATAGTAGGTTCATCATCAAGAAGGCAACACAATGATGTATTAATAAAAGGAGAAAAGGCTCCTATTCTTAACTCTAGTTTTTATCTATGTGATTAAATATTGACGTGAAACCATGTAAGATGGTTGTCAAGTATATGTGGGTGCCTACACAAAGAGAAAGGCCACAATAAGGATTGTGTGGGTACTCAAGGCTCTTACTACTAATCTCAAAGGACCCAATTCAAATTGGGTACCAAGATATGAAGCTTAAACTTGTTTTGCAGGATCTCTCCTTCAATGGATCAAGTTGGGTGCTCGATAATGAATGTATAAATAATCCTTAGAGATAGTAGCTAGGGTGGTAACAACTGAATCTCAAGTGCATATTATTTTCAAATCTTATCTCTTTTGTGACTTGTGTAGCCACTAAGGAAAAAGAAGCACTTGAGGATATACATCAGTTGTTGATTATGAAATAAAGGTCCAATTGGAAGATGAATGAATATTATCATATGGTCAACAATCCAAAATTATGTGACGTATTTTCTATCTAGTTAATTTGGATTTTATTCTTCCATATTAGACACTCACCATAATATGGATTAAGTCAGCCCTTTAGACTTCATTGAACAACCATGCATATTATCCATGTCATTCAAAATATACTGTGCATGAGGGATCAAGGGAAATTTAGTCCATATTATGATGTTTCTCTATTTTAGCAACACGCTTGTCTTCCATATATAAAGGGTTGCTAAATAAGAAACTAGTGCTTGTGTTACTAATGCCATCTCTTATGTTGAGTTTATCCATAGAAAATCTATGTTAAGAGATGGTGCTTGTTTTAAATTAGATAAATCACAAGCTTAAAGAATACTATTCAACTAAAGTAAGATGAAGTTGATAAGAGGCCAAGGTATGAAAACTTCCTCTCCTTCAGTTGTTTTAGTATTCTATCCTTAGTGGGATGTACCATAGTATAGGTTAATTTCCTTGCAATATAAAATGTTCAATAGTGCATATAACTTTGACATCAACTATATGTGTGCACTAATTTAAAAGGAATTTAATCTATCCTTTTGGGTTTCAAGAATGATGATTCATTCTCCATCCACATATAAGGATTATCATTTGTGAAACCCTCCCTTGTGTTTCTAATGCTCTCTTTTCTAAGTGTTTCAATAAGGTCTTTCCAAGTGCTTTCAAGATGGATTCAAAATCTACGGATATAAGAGACTTGGTTCTTTCAATCATTGAGTTTCAATAAGTCTCATATCAAGTATGATCGAACCAAGCAAAGATAAATAAAGTTCAAGATCACTTGGTTGGATGAAATCATAAAAGAAAAGAAAGCATAGTGATTCAAGAAGGGAGTTACACTTTTTGTCAACCAAATAATGAAGATGTAGTGACATATTTATATGATATACTTCATTATGAGGTTTGAGGTTCATATTAGCATGCTTTACCCTTCAGGATTTTAATTGATATACTTTCAGTTCTTAAACTTTCAATTGGTTTAATTTTCATCATCTATGTAAAGCATGTTATGTTAAACCAAGATATAGTGCAAACATCTCCTTTTAACCTCGTATTGTTGATGTGCATAAGTGTACTTTGTGTACTCTTGCATGCACAAATTGAGGAAGAGTTTAGCCTATATCTTGTGAGGCTAATGATTTCTTCAAGTTCATGTTTTGTAGTCTCACACCTTGGAGAACATCAAATGAGAATGAGTGGTTCCAAGGAAATGATCAAATATTTACCACATGTCACCCCATGGATTAGTTCTATTGGGGAACGATATGTGTTCTCTAGCATAAATTCAATTGTTTCAAATATATTATGCCTTGACCAAGATATATGATGAACTCCTCTAAGAATCTTAATTGAATCAAGTGAATGTTACAAGTAATTCGAGTACTTGATGCATACATTTAGGGGAAGCTCATTCTATATCTTGTGTCCTTAAAGACTAACATTTTCTTTTAGTGAATTTGTGTAGTTCTTTGAAGAGAATGAGTTTCTCTTGATCGTTTAAAGAGGATAAGTTTCTCTTTGAAATGTCAAGCCTATCAAAAACTAAGATAGAAATTCATGATTATAATGAAGACCATATGGCATGGAACAAAGGTGTGTCACTCCATGAACTATTGTATTACATTTGTGTATCTAGGCTCTTACAAGTTAGTGTATGCATGTATATGCAATATCTTAAGTCACATCATAAGGTTGCACTTGAATCTTGGCATAAAATATTGCATATCATGTCTATTAGTGTACCTTTTGATTATGAGTAATTCCTTAAATTGGTGCAATTTCATATTTTCATACTTTATTTGTACCAAGGTTCAAATTGTAGAACTTAATCCCCTGGCCTCACAAGTCCAAGTGCATAAGCTAAACAAGTATTCATCACTTGTATGCATACATTTAGGGGGAGAATGGTCTATAATTTGAATCTTTGAGACTTAACTTCATTTTCAAGTCTATTATGTGTGTTGTCTCAAATTAGAAAGGAATCTTCAAACAAAGACAATCGCTTCCACTGCAAAATTTGATGGGTATCAAAGATTCTTTGCTCCAATAAATGTATCTTCTATACATTTCATAAGAGAATGAGTTTCTCTTGTATATGCTACTCCAACATCATCTAAAATTGGTAAATATGTATCACATCTTTTTGGATTGCAAATGTCTGAAGTAGCATAGCTTATAAATTCTCTTGTCTAGAACTTAATTGATTAAATAGTGCACATGTTCCTTATGTTGCATGATTATGTTTAATTCATACTCCTTGTATGCCAATGGTACTTTAAGTTGCAAATAAGTACTCTCAACAGGTATCAATTGAATTCATATATATATGTGCACTAAATCTTGAGGAGAACTTATTGTACTATGCAATTAGTGATCTGTTCATCTATCAAATTGTATCAATTGGTGTTTTTCAATTGGTATTTTTCGTACATGGTCACTAGTTATACAATCCATACTTGTGAAATTTTCATGTTGCCTCTTGTTATGATAAGAAAATGCTAGGTGACATCTAGACTCCAGGTATCAAGATTTATCTTTCAATCAGTATGACAATATTCATTTGATATCTTGGACCTATGTCAAAATTATGCCAACAAGAGATTGCAAAATGAACTCTTAATACAACACAAGTGTGGAACACCCCCTTGAAAAGGTAAAATGCAAAGGTACATCACTTTATGTCACTTCTCCATTACCTTTGTGCCATCTAAGGACCCTTTTCATAATAGTGTGTTCCCATCTTGCTTAATCATAATTTCTACCCTTTATATTCTTTGTATCCTTTTTGGAGATTTATGACAAAGGGGGAGAAATTTTGCATTAAAGCTTACCTTTAGTCTTATGTAACTAAGTAGACTTTAAAAAGGGGAGAATTAATTAAAAAAAGGGAAGTCATAAGAAAAACATAAGATGTAGAAAGTTGATGGCTGCATACTATGTCATGAGCATCACGTTTATTTTATGACGCACTGCATCCTATGAATAGTATGATATAAGTTGTCTCCATACTTTGACCCAAATATGTGCTTTTGTCATTTGAGTACAAAATTGGTATTTTCTGAAATGCACATATTTAGGGGGAGGAAACTATATCATAGGATTCAAAATCTTATTTATCAAATCTTATGTAAGCTTTAAATGTGTTGTCATCAATCACCAAAAAGGGGGAGATTGAAAGTGCATTCATCCCTTTTGTGAGTTTTGGTGATTTGGATAACAACACATTTAAAGGTCTAACAAGTTTGCTAAGTGTTGAACAGGGAATTCAGTATGATGAACATACTTGAATAGTGTATAATGATCAGTGAACAAGGTTCAACAGAAGGTCAAATAACCAGTGAGACAATGCAAATGGATATAACATGGTCTCTATATTGGTTTGAATATATGGACAAGTCCTGAGAAATCACTATGCATAAATATGATCATAATAGAGGTTGAAGTGATTAAGAGGATTGGTCAAGCCAAAGTGAATAAGATATGAGGAATCGTGAATTGGCTTGACCATATTACTATTAGTCCATATATGCTTATATGAGAATCAAACTAGAGCTTGATTGATCTTAGCATTTATATCTAGATGACATTCAAGCAAGGTTCACAATATTGAAGAAATGATTCTCTCAATGGATGCTCAATAGGATGTGACTCAAGAATGGCTTGATAGGGTGAAGATAGCAAGGAAAGGGCTTCGAGGAACTAAGCGAAGGTGAAGGCCAAGCGACGGCTTGTAGACCGAGGTACCATGGCTAAGGTGAAGAAGAGAGTACTTGCACTAAGTCGATGAACTAATCAGCTATGAAGAGTTACAACATGTTGATGCATCAGTAAGGTGACTTGAAGCCATGATTTGAACTCATATATGGTGAAATGGCACAAGTCACAGGCTCGATTTGTGTTTGCTTTAAAAGGTGAGACAAAGATGTTTGTGATACTTATGAAGCAACGCCATGGAGAAATCACACATGAGACACCAATTTCTCAAGGAGGTTACTTAATTATATTTTATTTAACTTGAGTATAGGAATCGTCGTACTATCAAGGGGGTCCAAAAAGAATATTGGTGTTGGTACTAAAGCTCAGTCAAAATCCTTTGAAATCATCTTTGAGAACATTTTTTCAGATCATGAATGCCCTTGAGAAAAACCAATTTTACTTCCCACAAAGACTCCACTTTTGTTCTCTTCAAAATACTCAAAATTTGGTTTCAGCCCTGCAAACCGGTTCAACCGGTCCTGAAACCGGTTCAACCGGTTTTGGGACTGTTCCTCTACCATCCCTGCTCCGTTCTGTCTAACAGTCAGAGCTGTCAGAAAAGTCGTTGCAGAACTTTTGGGAAACCGGTTTAACCGGATTTGAGCCCGGCTCAACCGGTTTTGAGTCCGGTCGACTCTCCGGCTGAGTAGATCAGTGAACCGAGATCTTCCTGGTGGAAACCAGTTCAACCGGTTTTAGAACCGGTTCAACCGGTTTTTGGTCCACTTTTCCCAACGGCTGTCTGCTTTTGGGGGATCCTTTATATACACTGTTGGTGACTTGTTCTCAAATGCTTCGGATTGCAGGAAGACAAAAGTACAAGGATGACGCAGAAGCAAATGCCAAGTCAGCGTGAACAGTACGGGAGTACTGTTCATCTATTTATAGGCGTGGGACGCAGCCCATGTAAAATTACATTCATGCCCATTACATTTGTTAATGACTTATGGGAATTTGTCAAGGCCTAAGTAGTCTTTTCATCTTTAAGTCGGTTCCTCTTCCTGCTATCGTGACGAAGCTTTCCTGCGCACAGCTTCGTCTGTGCGCCATCCTTCGTGCAGCTTGGCAATCAGCCCGTCCTTCATCTCAATCCCCCTTCGTCTGGCTTAGGCTTCGTCCTGACCGTACTCCATGTTCATAATTCTGAGTCCGAAGATACCTGTTCATATAATCCACTTGGAAAACATTGTCAAATCATGTTTTTGAGGACCTTCGGAGGACGAAGGTCCCCAACAGTAGCCCCTCGCAATATTAATTTGTTAATGATAAATTCAGATTGCGATATGGACGAAGGCCTTAAGCCGAAGGTCCGAAAAAACACCTTCCCTTTGCTAGAATAGCAACATTCACTGACAAGCGGGGTCTTTCAATTTTCAACGCACTGGGCGTATAAATAAGATCGTAACGCAAACTCATTTTGGTACTCTCACTTGCCATCTGCTTCCGCCCACTAAATTTTTAGCTCTTGCGCACTAAGATTTGCTGATCCTTTGGTTTTGAAGCTTCGGCCTTGAAAACAGTTTTTTAGTGTTTCCGAAGATGTCTGAAGATAAGAAGGTCCCTGCTGAGATGAAGCTGAGTCTCGACGAAGAGAAGAACTTGGGGTTCCTTATAGCGATGGCGGAGACCAATACGGAAAAAATCACCAAGGAGATTCTGGAAGGTTTGTCTGAAGATACTGGTGACAGCGACAGTTATGATGCAGAAAGCTGTGGGGGAGAGTCCGAAGATCGACCATGGCGGCCAAGTCACACGGTTTTCGGGAAAACCACTGTTAAGCAGAGCCATATTGACAATATGAGGGGGAGATATTTTCGAGATATATCTATTGTGAGGGCTGATGCTGGAGAAAAGACTTCTCCCACCCCCGAAGAAGATGAAGTCGTAATCTTCCGAAGCTTTCTCAAGGCTGGGCTTCGATTCCCCCTAAGCAGCTTTGTTGTCGAAGTCCTGAAGACATTTCAAATCTACCTTCATCAAATTACTCCCGAAGCTATCATTAGAATGGGGATCTTTGTCTGGGCTGTAAGGAGCCAAGGTTTGGAACCAAATGCTAAAAGCTTTTGCAACATTCATGAGTTGTTATATGAGACGAAGCCCTGGGGGAAAGGACAATATCACAACAACTTTGGTTGCTACAGCTTCGGTGCCCGCACCGGGTCAAGCTGCCCCGTGCCAACCTTTCGGAAGAGGTGGCCCGGTGCCTGGATGACAGAATGGTTTTATGTAAAGAATGACTTGACAGCGCAGGAAGATATTAAAAGTATCATTATGCGCCCCATCTGGCAACGCTTCGGACTTCGAAGGCCGAAGGTTGAAATGGATGAAGCAGCCGAGGAATGCCAAAGAGCCTTCGGCGTAATCTGCTCTTTTATTGGGACAAGGGACTTGGTCCAAGAGCATATTGCCTTCAGGGTGTGGCCACTTGCAGGAAAGTGGGAAATGCCGAAGGAGACCATCAAAGAGTCCGACAAAGGCGGACTGGTCAGACTGAAATACACATTCAAATACGGGGATAAGTTTGTTGAACCTGATGACGACTGGTTGAAAAGCATTGAAACATTAAGTGACGAACTGCTTGGGGTGTATTCGAAGGCCGAGAACACTGCACTATCGGCAGCCTTCGGAGGCCGAAAGAAGAAAAGGCTCAACCGGGTATTTGATGCAATCGGGTTTGTCTACCCTGACTACCATTATCCGGTGCCGGTCCGCAAAAGAAAAAATACTTCTCCTGCAACAGAAGTTGCCACAAGTGCTTCTAGTGAGCCAGCGCCGCAAAGAAAAAAGATGAAGGTGCTCACCCACCGGGCACGTTTTATTGAGCCGGCCACAGTGCCAGAATTTATTGGTGAAGTCTCTTTGGCCTCTGAAGCTACAGAACCAGCTCCAGTGCCGAAGATAGAAGAAAAAACTGAAGCGCCTTCAGCAGAGAAGGCAGAAAAACCGAGAATTGAAGGACCAAAAATATCGGAAATCTTAAGTCCCTCAGTAAATGTTGAATCAGTAAAAAATCAAAAGGGCCCATCGGTGACCCCAAAAAGAAAAAGAATGGTAAACGTGCTAGATGTCTTGGAGACAATTAAGTCTTCAAGCACAACTCCAAAGAAGACTGTTGAACTTGCTGAAGCGTCTACTGAAGCTTCGAAGCAACAACTGGAAGCTGAAGCTGGGTCTTCAGAGCCCACCAAGGAACAATCTTTGGAAACCGAAAAAATAAAAATATCAGAACCAGTTTTGGTTGAAGAGATTGACACTGCCGCCCCCGAAGCTCCTTCCAACATATGCGATTACATCGTGCGACATGCTTCGGGGAAGAAATTATCTGAAGAAGAGACTTATGAAGCCAATCACTATGCTAGAGAATTAAAATATCCGAAGGGGGCAGTAGTGTTCAATGGGACAAATGAAGATGACTTCCTATACTGCCTCCCTGATAACAAAGAATTATCTGTCTGCCGGGAGATGGCTAGAAGCATGGGGTTCCCGAAGCTCGAAGCTGGATTATGTGCTATGACGAAGGAGGATCTCGCGGACAGTCTTGCGTACAATAGCCTAAAGGTATGGGAATTAGGCGCTTGAAATTTTTTTTAATTCGTAACTCATTCTTTTATTCTTATACCAACTTTTTTACATATAGGGTTTAATCCTAAGCAACGCATTAAGAGCACAAAAGAGTGCCGAAGATGAGAGCTATGAAATTGCGTTCAACAACCTACGGTCAGAAGTTATTAAACTGAGAAACGAAGCTCTGGAAAAGGACAAAATTCTGCTTACATTGGTAGACAAGGTAAAAAAGGACGAAGCTGCTTCAAAGGTCCAGGCCGAAGCCCAAAAACGTGAGATTAAAGATCTTCAGAAACAGCTAGCTAGAGCTAAAGAGGAACGTGTGCTTGAAGAAACAAAACGAGAGCTTAGTGATCAGTTGGTCAATCATTTAGAGTTAAGTGTTAAGGAGCTTCGTGCATCCCAGAGGAAATGCTATGTTAAATCTATAGAATGCGTCAAAAAGATAAAATCCAGCTTTGCCAGCGTTGGCGCATTTTCTAGTGAAGAGAATTTCTCAAGAGGCAATCCCGAAGGTCCACTGGATTGGATCAGCCACGAAGCAGAGGCCTTCGAGGAAATCCTGAGCAGCCGCGGTGACATCTGCGCTTTTTCAGGCGCCAGAGGAGTTGCTACCGTTTTGGAGAAGAAAGGTTGTGAGCATGTAAAATCCTTAGCTCAGTCCGAAGCTGCCTTGTCCTCCGAAGACATCAAAGACCCCTCGACCGAAGCAAGCATGGTTGGCGGTAAATTCTTTACTGATATCTGGGACAACGGCGGCCGAGAAATGGCGCAAGAAATTATTCAAAGAAGTGAAAAAGGCATCCATGATGCTAGGAAAGTGACAGAAGTTGCCGAAAAAAGTACAGAGCCCGAAGGGCAAATAGGTATTAATTAGTCGTTCTTATCGTGTTGTAATTTTTTATTTCAAACTTTGTTCGCGGTTTGTGATAGTAATGTAGACATATTCCCTTCCCTCAGAACCTACTGGATCGTCTGCTGACCCTCACACGAAAGGGGATGACGAAATTAAGCAAATGGCCGAAGCTATCATGGATAAAGTTGTTGAACAACTTCTAAATGAGGCTGCCGAAGTAGTACTAAGAGAAGACTAGATGTTATTAGAAAAAACATTTGAAATGTGATCTATGTAATATTTTGTACATTTGAATGTAATATACAAGTTTCTTTTCATTATTCAATTCTTTACGATGCATGAAACTTTACATACGTACCGTTTTTAAGCCTTCGGCGAAAAAACACCTTCCCTTCTTTTCATGCTTCGTGAAGATAGAAAAACTTTTATGCATCTCAAAATCCATAGCGCTCTGATGAAAAATATCCAAACTTCGTGAAAACATTCTCCGAAGCTATATTCCGAAGATTTTTACTTTCTCAAAGCATTCTTCCGAAGGTTGTTACTGTCCTCCCTTCTTTTACCATATGCAATATGATGTATGATGCTTATGCTATGCAAAATGATGTGATGATGTTATGTTATGTAGATGAGATTGATTCCGAAGATACACACATATCCCCGTGAAACACACAATCTTTTTATATCAGCGCTGACTTTTCGCTGTAAGCTCTGCATTCCCCTAGGAACGTCTTTGGAGCTTCTTCGCCTTTTACTTAGGCGGTATCAGCGTTGACTTTTCGCTGTAAGCTTTGCATTCCCTTAGGAACGTCTTTGGAGCTTCTTCGCCTTTTACTTAGGCGGTATCAGCGTTGACTTTTCGCTGTAAGCTCTGCATTCCCTTTGGAACGACTTTTGAGCAGAAAACTTACACTGCGCTCCCTTTGGAACGGCTTTTTGTGACTTCAGCAACTTACTCTGCGTTCCTTAGAACGACTTTCTGTTGCTTCGAAGGATTTTTAATAATTCGAAGGTCCTCCTTGTTATCGCAAACTTTTAAGCTTCAGCAACTTAAGCCTGTGGAGAAAATAGGTTTTCCTCGTGGGAAACAACGAAATTATTACATGAAAACTAACAATGTTCTTTGTTACACAGAAAATAGAACTGAATAGAAAAGACTGCTATCAAAGGTAGGATATGTGTCAATAAATGTGCTTCGACTCTGGCACAGTGCTATTGACTGTGCGAGCTTCGGATTGTTCTCTGAAGTCCCTTTGGTGTGGAGCATATTGACTCCCTTCTGGCTGTTGGCCTTGTTGTAGTGGAGGCGGAGGCGGAGGCTGTTGCCAGGAAGCTTGAGGTTGACTTGCCGAAGCTACAGAAACTGCAGGGTGGTTGTCTATGTATTGTGGGATGTAAGGCGGATGGTACGAAGCAGTATGCATGACCTGCTTCGGCTGAGCTTGTTGCGCTGCAGCTTCGGCTATTTCCTTTTGCTTCTGGATTGTAACATGGCACATCTTGGTGGTATGGCCCTTGTTTTCTCCACAGAACAAGCAAAACATTTTCCTTGGTTGATCTCCAAATCTTCCGCCGAAGCCCCTGGCGCTTCTGCCTCTTGGAGCTGGTGGCCGGAAGAAACTTTGCTGTTGCCCCGAAGCCTGTGAGGAGCACTGCGGCCTATTCTGCTGACTCCCCTTATCATCATTTTGAGTAGAGTTGTGGATGGACCTGACATGCCTCGGATAGAATCTTCCTCCGAAGCCCCTGGTCATTTCAGAAAATTTGAAAGCCTCCTCCCTTCTTTGGCGAAAATCATTGTCGGCACGAATGTACTCGTCCATCTTCTGGAGCAGCTTCTCCAAAGTCTGAGGAGGCTTCCTGGCAAAGTATTGAGCTGAAGGTCCAGGTCGAAGCCCCTTGATCATGGCTTCGATGACAATTTCATTGGGCACCGTTGGTGCCTGCGCCCTCAAACGTAAGAACCTTCTGACATACGCCTGAAGGTATTCTTCATGATCCTGAGTGCACTGGAACAAGGCTTGAGCAGTAACCGGCTTCGTCTGAAACCCTTGAAAGCTAGTTAACAACATGTCCTTCAGCTTTTGCCATGAAGTAATCGTTCCTGGTCGAAGGGAGGAATACCAGGTCTGAGCAACACTCCTGACAGCCATAACAAAAGACTTTGCCATGACTGCAGCATTGCCACCATACGAAGACACTGTTGCTTCGTAGCTCATCAAAAACTGCTTCGGGTCTGAATGGCCATCGAACATGGGAAGCTGGGGTGGCTTGTAGGATGGAGGCCAAGGTGTAGCCTGCAGCTCAGCGGACAGGGGAGAAGCATCATCGAAAACAAAATTTCCATGATGGAAATTGTCATACCAGTCATCTTCGTTGAAGAAGCCCTCCTGATAAAGGTCTTTTTGTTGAGGCCTTCTGTTCTGCTCATCGTGAGTAAGATGGCGAACTTCTTCAGAAGCTTCGTCTATCTGCCTCTGCAGCTCAGCTAGCCTGGCCATCTTTTCCTTCTTCCTCTGCACCTGTTGATGAAGCATCTCCATATCCCTGATCTCTTGGCTAGCTCATCCTCCTGAAGCGTCGGGCTGACGGCCTTCCTCTTCTGGCTTCGGGCCTCCCGAAGAGAGACAGTCTCCTGGTTGGGGTCCAGCGGTTGCAGTGCTGCAGCCCCAGTCGCTGAAGCTTTCTTCGGTGCCATAGCGAGGGTCTATGGCTTCCGAAGGTGTTCAAAAAACTCAAAGTGGAAGTGAGTTCACCGGAGGTGGGCGCCAATGTTGGTGACTTGTTCTCAAATGCTTCGGATTGCAGGAAGACAAAAGTACAAGGATGACGCAGAAGCAAATGCCAAGTCAGCGTGAACAGTATGGGAGTACTGTTCATCTATTTATAGGCGTGGGACGCAGCCCATGTAAAATTACATTCATGCCCATTACATTTGTTAATGACTTATGGGAATTTGTCAAGGCCTAAGTAGTCTTTTCATCTTTAAGTCGGTTCCTCTTCCTGCTATCGTGACGAAGCTTTCCTGCGCACAGCTTCGTCTGTGCGCCATCGCCATCCTTCGTGCAGCTTGGCAATCAGCCCGTCCTTCATCTCAATCCCCCTTCGTCTGGCTTAGGCTTCGTCCTGACCGTACTCCATGTTCATAATTCTGAGTCCGAAGATACCTGTTCATATAATCCACTTGGAAAACATTGTCAAATCATGTTTTTGAGGACCTTCGGAGGACGAAGGTCCCCAACATACACCTCCCACACTCTTCCCCACAGCAGAGCACGCACAAAACTTCATTCCCAACCTGAGAAACACCTCCCACTCTCTCTCACACACCTCTTGCCTCTCCCATTTCAAATCTTTGGAGAGAAATCTTTGAGTGAGTTTGAGAGCTGCGGTTTTTGTGCTTCATCTCCAAATCTCTCTTACTCTTCTTCATTCGAGCTTTGGTACTACATCGAGTTCTTTGTGGATTCATTACTCTTGGAGCTTCTAGCTCCTAGACGACTAGGTGTCGCTTGTGAGTCTCCAAATCTTGTGGAAGACCACAAGAAAGTTTGTATTACCCGCTCATTTGAGCAAAGATTATTGTGTGGGCTTGACCTTCGTGGTCGGCAAAGGGAGGATTAGGGTTGAAAGACACCCGGCTCTTTGTGGGCGCCTCAACGAGGAAGTAGGACACCTTGGTGGTGTGACCGAACCTCGGGATAAATCGTGTGTCTCTTGTGTTCTTGTTCATTGTGCTTATACGGGTTCTTCGTCCTCTCACAATTGCATGGAAGATTTGTTTATATCTTTTTGCTGTGTTGATTTTGAGAAGTGCCCTTCTTAGATCTACTACTTTGAACCCTGTGGATCATTTAGAACATCTCATTTCCAAAGTTAACTGGGTGAATTTTGAGATCAATTCAGTTTTACCTAGTTTGCTTCTAGTTTTTGTTGAAAAAGTTTTAACTTGCCTATTCACCCCTCTAGGCAACTTTCAATAATCCCGTTAAGCATAGCCGCACTAAACACATAGCCATTCGGTATCATTTTCTAAGGGGTCACCAACAAAAGGGAGATATCGAGATTGTATATATTAACACTAAAGATCAATTAGCCGATATCTTTACCAAGCCACTTGATGAACAAACTTTTAACAAACTTAGGCATGAGCTAAATATTCTTGATTCTAGGAACTTCTTTTGTTGATTTGCACTCATAGCTCATTCATATACCTTTGATCATGTCTCTTTTAGATGTACTATGACTAATATGTTTTCAAGTGAATTTCAAACCAAGTCATAGGTATATTGAAAGGGAATTGGAGTCTTCGGCGAAGACAAAGGCTTCCACTCCGTAACTCATCCTTCGCCATCGCTCCGAGCATCTCTCCGATTTTGGTATAATCTTCACTCATATGTTTTATTTGCCAAAGGGGATAAAAGTAGTTCAAAGGGCTCTAATGACTCCGTTTTGGCGA
Organism: Zea luxurians; assembly: GCA_029449295.1. Classification (NCBI taxonomy): domain Eukaryota; kingdom Viridiplantae; phylum Streptophyta; class Magnoliopsida; order Poales; family Poaceae; genus Zea; species Zea luxurians. The sequence goes on along the minus strand of JAOPSE010000015.1, from coordinate 95,800,713 downwards.
TTTATGCCAAAGGGGGAGAGAGCATGAGCCCAAAGCAAAAGGACCGCACCACCATCAATTTTAAAAAATTTTGGTTTTCAATTGGTACTAATTTTAGAAAGAGTTTTTTCAATTAGTATGATTTTCAAATTGGTATCTCATTGTGTTCAAAAGGGGGAGAGAGTAGTATTTTCAAAATCAATATCTTAAAACCCTCTTGATCACTAAGAGGAGAATTCATTGAGGGGGAGTTTTGTTTAAGTCAAAGGAAAAGCATTTGAAATAGGGGGAGAGAATTTCAAATCTTGAAAATGCTCTCAAAATCTTATTCATTTACCTTTGACTATTTGCAAAAAGACTTTGAAAAGGATTTACAAAAAGAATTTGCAAAAACAAAACATGTGGTGCAAGCGTGGTCCAAAATGTTAAAAAATATTTAAAGAAACAATCCATGCATATCCTATGAGAATTTATATTGGTTCAATTCTAAGTAACCTTTGCACTTACATTATGCAAACTAGTTCAATTATGCACTTCTATATTTGCTTTGGCTTGTGTTGGCATCAATCACCAAAAAGGGGAGATTGAAAGGGAATTAGGCTTACACTTTTCTCCTAATTAATTTTGGTGGTTGAATTGCCCAACACAAATAATTGGACTAACTAGTTTGCTCTAGATTATATGTTCTACAGGTGCCAAAGGTTCATCTACAACTATACTAAATCGACTGTCCGGAATGCCGTAGATTATTCCGGACAGGAGAAGCTTTTCGGAAAAATAGGCCAAGCGTGGACCGTCCGGGCCTTTGCGGCGGACCGTCCGCGACACTTAAAATAACCCTCGGACAGAACCAATGCAAAAACATGTGTCTCTACTGTGGACCGTCCGATGGAAGAGCAAGCACCATCCGAGATCACGCGCGGACAGTCCGGGGTCAGGCGCGGACCGTCTGGTAGGTGAGGAACCGAAAAACCCGAAGGTAACGAGTTCGGCCAAATGAATTATAGCGTCCTCGCGGACCGTCCGGGGTGCACGACCGGACCGTCCGCGACTGGCTTTATCTGACATCTGACGACGCATTAAATGCAATATAGCCGTTACTGCTGACCGTTGCGTTTTCAGTCGTTGATCTGCAGGGGCGGACCGTCCGGACCAGGGGCGCGAACTGTCCTCGGTTGGTAGAAAGGTGCAATGGCTAGGAAGTGGTTGGTGGCTATAAATACAACCCCAACCACCTCCATTCACAACAACCAAGCATTCCAACCTTCAACATTCAATACAAGAGCTAGCAATTCATTCCAAGACACAATCAAAGCCTCCAATCTCTCCAAGTTCTACAATTGAGACAAGTGATCATTAGTGATTAGTGACTTGAGAGAGAGTGATCCGTGTGTTATTTGTCGCTCTTGTCGCTTGGCTTTTGCAATCGTGCTTTCTTCCTTCCCATTCTTATTCTCAAGACACTTGTAATCAAAGCAAGAGACACTAAGTTTGTAGTGGTCCTTGTGGGGTCTAAGTGACCCGTTTGATTAAGGAGAAAGCTCACTTGGTCTAAGTGACCGTTTGAGAGAGGGAAAGGGTTGAAAGAGACCCGGTCTTTGTGACCTCCTCAACGGGGAGTAGGTTTACAAGAACCGAACCTCGGTAAAACAAATCATCGTGTCTCGCTCTTTATTTGCTCACGATTTGTTTTTGCACCCTCTCTCTCGGACTCATTCTTATTTCTAACGTTAACCCGGCTTGTAGTTGTGATTAAGTTTATAAATTTTAGATTCGCCCTATTCACCCCCCTCTAGGCGACTTTCACCTTTACACATGCATGATTTATTGTGTATTCTATTAAATGAATAAGAGGAATACACAATGAAGCAATTTTGCAATCTATTTCTGAAACTGGAGGTCTAAGATAAATACCAAGTTTGCAAAGAAAGGTCTGGACCCGACAAAAATATATAAAATCTCATCAGGTCAATGGGTAGTATTTCTAGAGCAGAGAAGTAACCCAGATTTTGTATCTCTAAGCGAGGCAAATTCAGAATCATCTATGCTAGGACAAGAAGACACCGAGAAGAAGGTCATAGGGTTGCCCATGTTGTAGGATTAACTAGGTGAAAGAATGACTAATTGGATCCATGCTCGAAAAACCGAGTCCAATGTGTCTTTTGTTAATCCCACAGTCGAAGAGTCGGCAAAGAACATATATGCAATGGCAGGTAAGCAGAGCCAAAGAACATTTAAGCCACAGAGGGAGAGATGCATCCTAACGACTAGTCTCGTTAATCTTGAGTATCCTGGTCTTGTGCGAGGCATCTCATCTAAGGAAGGACGAAAGTAAGGATTCAGACCACCATGGGAAGGTATGTACAAGAAACGTGATCGACATAAGGAAACATTGGTGTCGGGGACCATAATTAGGGGTACCCCCGAGGTTCCTAAATCTCAGCTGGTAACCCCCATCAGCATAAAGCTACAAAGGCCTGATGGGTGCGATTAGATTAAGGATCCGTCCGTTCGAAGGACGCGAACACGCCTCGCCCGAGCCTAGGACAAGGGCAGCCAACCCCGGAGGATCTCCGTCTCGCCCGAGGCCCCTCTCAGCGGCTGACGTGTTTACAACTCATCCGAGGCCCTACCTTCGCCAAGAAACAACCCTGACCAAACCGCCACACCGACCGACCAAATCGCAGGGGCATTTAATGCAAAGGTGGCCTGACACCTTATCCTGGCGCGCGCCCTGCGGCCGACAGAGCTGAAGTGACCGCCGTCGCTTCGCCACCCCACTGACCGGCCTGACAGGAAGACAGCGCCACCTGCGCCACTCCGACTGCAGCGCCACCCGATAGAGTGAGGTTGACAGGCAGTCAGACCCGGCTGCAGACACCATAGGAAGCTCCGCCCGACCCCAGGGCTCGGACTCGGGCTAAGTCCCGGAAGACGGCGAACTCCGCTCCGCCCGACCCCAGGGCTCGGACTCGGGCTAAGTCCCGGAAGACGGCGAACTCCGCTCCACCCGACCCCAGGGCTCGGACTCGGGCAAAGTCCCGGAAGACGGCGAACTCCACTCCGCCCGACCCCAGGGCTCGGACTCGGGCTAAGCCCCCGGAGGCGACGACTTCCGCCTCGCCCGACCCCAGGGCTCGGACTCCACCCAGGCCTCAGCCGACCGACTCCGCCTCGCCCGACCCCGGGGGCTCGGACTCGGCCTCGGTCACAGGAGATAGACTCGACTTCGGCTTCGGAGGAGCTTCCACGTCGCCCAGCCTAGGGCGCGGACTGGCCACGTCAACAGGAGGCGCCATCATCACCCTACCCCGAGCTGACTCAGACCTCGGGGGACAAGACCGGCGTCCCATCTGGCTCGCTCTGCCAGATAGGCAATGATGGCGTCCCCGCACGAACAATGACAATGGCGGCCCGCGGCCCCCTTACGGAAGCAGGCGGACGTCAGCAAGGACTCGACGGCTCCAACAGCTGTCCCTCCACCAGGCTCCAGCGCTCCTCCGACGGCCACGACATCACACCAACAGGGTGCCAATATCTCTCCGGCTGCCACAATGGCATGTACTTAGGGCGCTAGCTCTCCCTCGCTAGACACGTAGCACTCTACTACACCCCCATTTGTACACCTGGATCCTCTCCTTGCGCCTATAAAAGGAAGGACCAGGGCCCTCTTAGAGAAGGTTGGCCGCGCGGGGACGAGGACGAGACGAAGGCGCTCGCGTGAGGCCGGTCGCTCCCGCTCCCGCGTGGACGCTTGTAACCCCCTACTGCAAGCGCACCCGACCTGGGCGCGGGACGAACACGAAGGCCGCGGGATTCCCCACGTCTCTCTCTCTCTCTCTTGCTCTCCCCCCTTCGCGCTCGCTCTCGCGCTCGACCCATCTGGGCTGGGGCACGCGGCGACATTCACTCGTCGGCATTAGGGACCCCCAGTCTCGAAACACCGACAGTTGGCGCGCCAGGTAGGGGCCTGCTGCGTGTTGACGAATAGCTACCCGTCAAGCTCCAGATGGGCAGTCTCCAGCGACCTCTTCGACCCGGAACAGTGCTCCATTTCGAGAGCCTCGAGTTCATGTCTCTCGACGGCGGCTACGACATGATACTCCTTCTTCCGCCGCGCGACGGTGACAACGGCGGCCAACGACCGGCATGCCGGCGGCGGAATCGACGACGTCCCCACGTGGCGGAAGAGCAACCTTTGAGCTCGTCTCGTCGCCTACCCCGCCGCCGGAGGAGACGACGTGGTCGCTAAGGCCAAGCAGGAGGCGGCGCCGCGTCGGCTGTCGGGCGAGTCGATGACACCAACGCTCCGCCAAGGGGCGCGCCGGGCATCGACCTCACGCCTGAGACGAAGGCGAGCGTCGTTTCCCCGCGACATGTCTACTCCAAGCGGACGGACGACACCAGCACGCTCGTGAAGGACTTGCTGGACGTCACCCTCGTACCTGCGACGACGGCGCAGTCTACTCCCGACGTGACACCATCACCGCCCGTCGACCAAAAGGTACCGACCGACTCCCATCTCGTACATTTTGGATCCAGCCTCGACCCACTGAGCGGCCCCGCTTCGGTGGGAGCCCTCATAGAGGCATGTCCAAACCCTTTTGGGCTTCGCATGCGGTCCCCTTGGGACCGACTGACGGACGTCTCGACCTACGGGCCCTCTGGGTCCGAGGAAGACGACGAACCCAGCTTCGGTTGGGATTTCTCTGGACTTGGCAACCCCTGTGCCATGTGGGACCTCATGACCGCATGCGACTACTGCCTTTCCGACTGTTCCGACGGTAGCCGCGGCTTCGGCAACGAAGACTGCGGCCCAAGTCGTGAATGTTTCCACGTCGATCTAGGAGGGCCCGCCGAAGGCAACCATCTTGGCATGCCGGCGGACGGTGATCCCCCTAGGTCGGTGCCTCGCGTTGACATCCCTCGAGAGCTAGCTGTGGTCCCAGTCCCTGCGGGGGGTCAGGTCACACAGCTCGAGCAAATCCGCGAGGTACCGGCCAGGCTCGACGAGGGAGCAGGAACGCTTGAGCCGATCCGCCGGGACGTCGGGCAGGCATGGGTGGTCCAACCTCCAGCCGGAGAAATACGTCATCTACCCCAGGGCTTCCAGCACCGCATCGCCGACGATGTCAGGGTTAGGTCGCCACCCACATCCAGCGGGGTAGGCCAGAACCTGGCTGCAGCAGCAATGCTCCTCCGCGCAATGCCAGAGCCATCAACTACCGAGGGGCGGCGCATCTAAGGAGAGCTCAAGAATCTCCTGGAAGGCGCCACGGTCCGACGGGCCGAGAGCTCCGCCTCCCGAGGGCAGGGCTACCCCTCGGAACATCATGCCGCGACTTCCCGCTTCATGCGGGAGGCCTCGGTCAACATCGGGCGCACGCGCCACATAGCGCCTGCGGCCCCGGATCGCCTCGGCAACGAGTGCCCTCGCCGCGACCGTCAGGCCCACCTCGACGAGAGGGTGCGCCGAGGCTATCACCCTAGGCGTGGGGGACGCTATGACAGCGGGGAGGATCGGAGTCCTTCGCCCGAACCACCTGGTCCGCAGGCCTTCAGTAGGGCCATACGACGTGCGCCTTTCCCGACCCGGTTCCGACCCCCGGCTACTATCACGAAGTACTCGAGGGAGACGAGACCAGAGCTGTGGCTCGCGGACTACCGGTTGGCCTGCCAATTGGGTGGAACGGACGATGACAACCTCATCATCCGCAACCTCCCCCTGTTCCTCTCCAACACCGCTCGCGCCTGGTTGGAGCACCTGCCTCCGGGGCAGATCTCCAACTGGGACGACCTAGTCCAAGCTTTCGCCGACAATTTCCAGGGCACATACGTGCGCCCCAGGAACTCCTGGGACCTCCGAAGCTGCCAACAGCAGCCGGGAGAGTCTCTCCGGGACTACATCCGGCGATTCTCGAAGCAGTGCACCGAGCTACCCAACGTCACCGACTCGGATGTCATCGGCGCGTTCCTCGCTGGCACCACCTGCCGCGACCTGGTGAGCAAGCTGGGTCGCAAGACCCCCACCAGGGCGAGCGAGCTGATGGACATCGCCATCAAGTTCGCCTCTGGCCAGGATGCGGTCGAGGCTATCTTCCGGAAGGACAAGCAGCCCCAGGGCCGCCCATCGGAAGATGCCCCCGAGGCGTCAACTCAGCACGGCGCCAAGAAGAAGGGCAAGAGGAAGTCGCAAGTGAAGCGCGACACAGCCGACGCGGACCTTGTCGCCGCCGCCGAGTACAAGAAACCTCGGAAACCTCAGTGAGGTGCCAACCTCTTCGACAAGATGCTCAAGGAGCCGTGCCCCTATCACCAGGGGCCCGTCAAGCACACCCTCGAGGAGTGCATCATGCTTCGGCGCCACTTCCATAGGGCCGGGCCGCCCGCGGAGGGTGGCAGGGCCCACGACAACGACGATAGGAAGGAAGATCGCCAAGCAGGAGAGTTCCCCGAGGTCCGCGACTGCTTCATGATCTACGGTGGGCAAGCGGCGAATGCCTCGGCTCGGCACCGCAAACGAGAGCACCGGGAGGTCTGTTCGGTGAAGGTGGCGGCGCCGGTCTACCTAGACTGGTCCGACAAGCCTATCACCTTTGACCGAGCTGACCACCCCGACCACGTGCCGAGCCCAGGGAAATACCCGCTCGTCGTCGACCCCGTCATCGGCGACGTCAGACTCACCAAGGTCCTCATGGACGGAGGCAGCAACCTCAACATCATCTACGCCGAGACCCTCGGACTCCTGCGCATCGATCTGTCCTCCATCCGGGCGGGCGCTGCGCCCTTCCACGGGATCATTCCCGGGAAGCGCGTTTAGCCCCTCGGACAGCTCGACCTCCCTGTTTGCTTCGGAACACCCTCCAACTTCCGAAGGGAGACCCTGACGTTCGAGGTGGTCGGGTTTCGAGGAACCTACCATGCGGTACTAGGAAGACCGTGCTACGCGAAGTTCATGGCCGTCCCCAACTACACCTACCTGAAGCTCAAGATGCCGGGCCCCAACGGGGTCATCACCGTCGGCCCCACGTACAAACACGCGTTCAAATGCGACGTGGAGTACGCCGAGGCCCTCGCCGAGTCCGAGGCCCTCATCGCCGACCTGGAGAGCCTCCCCAAGGAGGTGCCTGACGTGAAGCGTCACGCCGGCAACTTCGAGCCAGCAGAGACGGTCAAGTCCGTCCCTCTCGACCCCGTCAACGACAACTCCAAGCAAGTCCGGATCAGCTCCGAGCTCGATCCCAAATAGGAAACAGTGCTCATCGACTTCCTCCGCGCAAACGCCAACGTTTTCGCGTGGAGTCCCTTGGACATGGCGGGCATACCGAGGGAGGTCGCCGAGCACTCGTTGGACAATCGAGCCGGAGCTCGACCCATCAAGCGGCCTCTGCGCCGATTCGGCGAGGAGAAGCGCAGAGCCATAGGCGAGGAGATCCACAAGCTGATGGCGGCAGGGTTCATCAAAGAGGTATTCCCTCCTGAACGGCTTGCCAACCCTGTGCTTGTGAGAAACAAAGGTGGCAAATGGTGGATGTGCGTAGACTACACTGGTCTGAACAAAGCATGTCCGAAGGTTCCCTACCCTCTGCCTCGCATCGATCAAATCGTGGACTCCACTGCTGGGTGCCAAACCCTGTCTTTCCTCGATGCCTACTCAGGGTATCACCAAATCAGGATGAAAGAGTCCGACCAGCTCGCGACTTCTTTCATCACACCCTTCGGCATGTACTGCTATATCACCATGCCGTTTGGTTTGAGGAATGCGGGTGCGACGTACCGGCGGTGCATGAACCATGTGTTCGGCGAACACATCGGCCGCACAGTCGAGGCCTACGTCGATGACATCGTAGTCAAGACAAGAAAGGCCTCCGACCTCCTTTCCGACCTTGAAGTGACATTCCAATGTCTCAAGGCGAAAGGCGTCAAGCTTAATCCTGAAAAGTGTGCCTTCGGGATGCCCCGAGGCATGCTCTTAGGGTTCATCGTCTCCGAGCGGGGCATTGAAGCCAACCCGGAGAAGATCTCAGCTATCACCAGCATGGGGCCCATCAAGGACTTGAAGGGCGTACAGAGGGTCATGGGATGTCTCGCGGCTCTGAGCCGCTTCATCTCACGCCTCGGCGAAAAGACGTCTGCCCCTGTACCGCCTCTTAAGGAAGGCAGAGTGCTTCACATGGACCCCCGAGGCCGAGGAGGCCCTCGGAAACCTGAAGGCGCTCCTGACGAAGGCGCCTATCTTGGTGCCCCCAACCGCTGGAGAAGCCCTCCTGGTCTACGTCGCCGCAACCACTCAGGTGGTTAGCGCCGCGATTGTGGTCGCTGATGAAGACAGGGGCAGGCGCGGGCCTACTCTTCGTCTCGCCCCTCGGGAAGCACATACGCTATGTGCTATGTCTCCATTTCCCGGCGTCCAACAATGTGGCCGAGTATGAGGCTCTGGTCAATGGGTTGCGGATCGCCATCGAGCTAGGGGTCTGACGCCTCGACGCTCGCGGTGACTCGCAGCTCGTCATCGACCAAGTCATGAAGAACTCCCACTGCTGCGACCCGAAGATGGAGGCCTATTGTGATGAGGTTCGGCGCCTGGAAGACAAGTTCTACGGGCTCGAGCTCAACCACATCGCCCGACGCTACAACGAGACTGCGGACGAGCTGGCTAAGATAGCCTCGGGGCGGACAACGGTTCCCCCGGACGTTTTCTCCCGAGACCTACATCAACCCTCAGTCAAGGCCGACGACTCGCCCGAGCCCGAGAAGGCCTCGGCCCAGCCCAAGGCACCCTCGGCTGAGCCTGAGGCACCCTCGGCTCCGCCCGAGGCACTGCGCATCGAGGAGGAGTGGAGCGGGGCCACGCCTAATTGAAACTGGCAGACCCCGTACCTGCAATATCTCCGCCGAGGGGAACTACCCCCCGACCAAGCTGAGGCTCGGCGATTGGCAAGGCGTGCCAAGTCGTTCGTCCTACTGGGGGACGGCGAGGAGCTCTACCACCGCAGCCCTTCAGGCATCCTCCAGCGATGCATCTCCGTCACCGAAGGTCAGGAACTCCTTCAAGAGATACACTCGGGGGCTTGCGGTCATCACGCAGCACCTCGAGCACTCGTCGGAAATGCTTTCCGATAAGGTTTCTACTGGCCAACGGCGGTGGCCGACGCCACTAGAATTGTCCGCACCTACGAAGGGTGTCAGTTCTACGCAAGGCAGACCCACCTGCCCGCTCAGGCTCTGCAGACCATACCCATCACCTGGCCTTTTGCTGTATGGGGTCTGGACCTCGTCGGCCCCTTGCAGAAGGCACCCGGGGGCTACACGCACCTGTTGGTCGCCATCGACAAATTCTCCAAATGGATCGAGGTCCGACCCCTAAACAGCATCAGGTCCGAGCAGGCGGTGGCGTTCTTCACCAACATCATCCATCGTTTTGGGGTCCCGAACTCCATCATCACCGACAACGGCACCCAGTTCACCGGCAGAAAGTTCCTGGACTTCTGCGAGGATCACCACATCCGGGTGGACTGGGCCGCCGTAGCGCATCCCATGACAAATGGGCAAGTGGAGCATGCCAACGGCATGATCCTACAAGGACTCAAACCTCGGATCTACAACGACCTCAACAAGTTCGGTAAGCGATGGATGAAGGAACTCCCTTCGGTGGTCTGGAGGAGCCTGAGGACAACACCGAGCCGAGCCACGGGCTTCACGCCATTCTTTCTAGTCTATGGGGCCGAGGCCATCTTGCCCACAGACTTAGAATACGGTTCCCCGAGGACGAGGGCCTACGCCGATCAAAGCAACCAAGCTAGCCGAGAAGACTCACTGGATCAGCTGGAAGAGGCTCGGGACAGGGCCTTACTACACTCGGCACGGTACCAGCAGTCCATGCGATGCTACCATGCCCAAGGGGTCCGGTCCCGAGACCTCCAGGTGGGCGATCTGGTGCTTCGGCTGCGACAAGATGCCCGAGGGAGGCACAAGCTCACGCCCCCCTAGGAGGGGCCATTCGTCATCGCCAAGGTTCTGAAGCCCAGAACGTACAAGCTAGCCAACAGTCAAGGCGAGGTCTACGACAACGCTTGGAACATCCAACAGCTACGTCGCTTCTACCCTTAAGCTGTTTCCAAGTTGTTCATATACCTCGCTCCTACGCAAAGTTTAGTCATCAAGGAAGGGTCAACCTTGCCTCGGCAAAGTCCGACCCTCCCTCAGGGGCTAAAAGGGGGGAACCCCCTCTGCGTCGAATTTTTTCCTCGAAAAAAGATCTTTTCTACCAGAGTATCTTTCGCGCTTTTTGGCAACTTCGAAAGTGGATCCCGAAAACGACGGAGTACACGTAAGCAGCCAAGGCTGACCGAGCCGAGGGACTCCTACGCCTCCGGGATACGGACACCTCACTCGTCACCTTCTGCGATAAGTAACTCGCGCTCGGATAAGTGACTCTGCGGACCGAACAAGTCTTCATGCTCGAAAGCTCCTCTGCCCAAACGATCTTTCGAGCCTTCTCGACTACGTTGGTGACAGGGGCCCATGGACGGGTAAGAGTGCGCGTAAACAGCAAGGCCGACCGAGCCGAGGGACTCCTACGCCACCAGGATACGGGTACCTTACTCGTCACCTTCTGTGACAAGCAACTCTCGCCCGAACAAACAACTCTGTTACCAACAAAAGAGTCCAGATACTCGAAATAAGGGGAAAGGAGACACAGCCTTACAATGCGGCGAGGGTGTGTTTTGGCCTCGGCGGCCGCAGAAGACACACACTACAAGATGATCCGACCCTGCAGGCACGGATCCTGACGTTTGAAGGGAGCAACAACACCCTCGGCATCGACAACACCTTCGGCGAGGCCCAACCTAGCCTCGGGCGGCGACACGATTCGAGGGTCTCCACTTCGAAGGACGACATCAGCACCACACCCGGGCCATCGTTGCCAGGGTCTTCTTCGAGAATCCGGCCCGAGCAGGCGGCTCGGCCGGTCACCCCGAGGCATCGGCCCACTGTCCTCCGAGGACATCAGCCGACCCGAGGCCTCGGCAGCTCAATTCCGGCGTCGGTTGCGCCAGTGGACGACCCGGCCAGGTTCTGGCCGACCACACCTCCTTTCCGAAGCCAGCTTCGCCTCTGTTCGCGCTGACACCGCTACCCCTGGCCTTGGCTCATCGAAGAGCGGCCGAGGGGTTCCTCTAACTAAGCAAGGGAAGCCTCGGGCAATAAGGTCGGCCGAGCCGAGGGACTCCTACGCCTCCGGGATACAGATACCTCACTCGTCACCTTTACATGGGGCGACCCGCGCTTGGTGAAGCGGTTCAAGCAATCAACAGGCGAGTCTTGGCATTCGAAAACGAGGAAGAAACACGGCTCCGTGCCAGAATTACATACATGTTCAGGCCTCGAAAGCCACAATGAACAGACACCGGCACACAAGGTGCCATTACAAGCGGAACTCCGGTTCCGCCTCCGCAGGTACGAACAACCCCACGCGACTGGGGAGGGGCCTGCGGAGCAACAGAAGACCGACGAACGGCTCGCCGTCGCCCGCCTCGACAGCGGCAGCGACGACGACTTCTGCTCCGGAGGGCCGAACAGCAGCAGCGATGACCTCAGGGCGGATGCTGCTGCCACAAGGCCCTCGCCCGTGCCCCCAACTCGAGAGGCAAGGACGGGCAGGAGGCCGTAGAGTTGGAGGTCGGTCCATGGGTGGCGCCGGCAAGCTCGTCGGCGTCGGAACCTCTTCCAGCTGCCGTGGCGGAGGATGGCACCGAGAGCGGCTCCGAAGCTGCTCGGCTCGGAAAGCCGGACACGGTGCAGCTGCCCATGCCACGGCCACCGCACGCACGGGGACTGACCCCAACTCGGCACACTCCCCTCCCCAGCACCAATGACGAACGTCCTTGAAGCTGAGGGAGGGGCACGAGCCGCGGCCTGGCTCGCTTCTCCCCGCTATCAAGCTGGAGGTCACCGTCTTGGGTGGCCCCCGGTGAGAGGATGCGGCCAGGCTGCCCGACGAAAATCCTTGAAGCCGAACAATGGCTGAAAGGTACCAACACCTATGGAGACGCGTTCCTCCAACGACAAAGCGGGAAGGCTGCAAGCGTCCCCCATCCGGGGGCTTGGAAGGAGGAGAGACACGATGCATAAGGGAAGCACGAAGGCATGGTCGCTTTCCAAGGGGGTCGCCCTCCTTTTAAAGGCGACTCTCCCCACTTGCGTCCTCAGCCATCGTGGGCCGAGTCTTCTCCAGCACGCTTCGAGGTCCTCCCCTACAGCGCGGGGGCTGGGGCCCACGCGTCATGCAAGCTGCCCCAAGGCAGAAGGAGCCAAACCGCCGCGCGAGGCGCGCGTAACTGCCCAGGGGTTACAGACGCTCCTCCACTTTTGCCCAGACCAGCGGGCGAAAGGGCGAACCACCATGCAGGCGGCATGCAACCGCGCCAAGTGGGTGCGCCCCTTCGACTCCAACGGGCCCAGCATGGAGATCCAGGCCCACGCGTCGTGCAACCGGCGCGCCGGTTGCCACGCGCAAGCAACTGCACCGCCGCTCACGCCACTACCGCGCCTCCTCGACTGCGGGGTCAAGACCGTGACTCGAGGCAACCCAGCGGCGCCAGCCTGGCGCGACGGTCAAAGGCGGTCAAAAATGGGCCGACAGTAATGGCGGTGGCAGGCGGGCAGGGGCACCGGTCAAGTCGTCTGCAAGCTCACGTCCCCTCCGGGGACAGCGGGAGAACTCTCTCTCACGGCGTGAAGACGACGCGCCCGTGATCCGTACCTCGAACGGCTCGAGCGCGCGCAACGGCTACCCCGCGAAATACTCGTCCCGTCGCATTAACTTTATGGCGGGGCACGCGGCGCTTCGGCAGGAGAAGCGAGCGACGCTCCACCTTCGCCACAATAACTGCATCGAAAAAAGGTACGCTACGTCGTTCGATTTCGTATCCTTTTCCCTTTTTCCTCTTTCTCTCTCTTGCAACAGGGACCGGGAAAGGGGGAAACCCCGAAAAGGATCCTTCCCCGTGAAGGAACCGGGCCCCGAGCCTCCCTACTGATCAGAGGTTCGAAGGCTGGCCCCCCGAAAGGGTTCGACAGCCGCCTCAGATCGCGTGGGCTCTACACCCACTACTGGTCAGGGGTTCGAAGGTCGGCCCCTCGAAAGGGTTCAACGATCGCCTCAGGCTACTCGGGCTCCGCACCCACTACTGATAAGGGGTTCGAAGGCTGGCCCCCGAAGGGTTCACAGTCGCCTCAGACACAGAGCGAGGGATGACTAGGGGTACGTTCGATACATAACCAAGGCTCGGGCTACGCTCCCGAGGTACCCTAGGACATTTTCGAGACCAGCGGGAGCGATCCTGTAACAGAATCCCATCGGAGGGAGGCATCGAGCCCTCGGACCCCGTCGCCAGGGGACCGGGTCTGGCAGGTCACCCGCAGGTACTTTTGGGCACGCCTCCGGGCCATAGCCGACCCCTAACAAATGGGGCACGGGCGTCCACTCGGATCACCCGTTCGCAGCTCACTGGAGACACCATGTTCGTCGCCCATCGAGGGCAACATGGCGCTTTCCCCCTCCTCCTTGCGGAAAGGCGACGCATGGGCGTATGTAAAAAAGTCGGGTCTGTCCTTGATCGTCCTCTCGCTCTGTGCGGAGGCTCGAGGGCTGCTCTCGCAAACTAGGTTCTGGCCAAACCGTTGATAGCGTCAACATACCAGCCCGAGAACTTGAGACTCGACGGTGCACCCGGGCTACGGCCAGCTCGCATGAGGGAACGACCAGACCAGCCGAGCCATCACTCGAGGCATTAAGACCTCGAAGGAGTCTAACCACTCCTCCGAGGCCTCGGGGGCTACACCCGGCGGGTGCGCTTGCGCGCCCCCGCCGGAACAAACAGCAATCGAGAAAAGCTGGTCCCCTTGCAAAAAAGTGCGACAAAAGCCTCCAAGCGAGTGTTAACACTCCCTTGGAGGCTCGGGGGCTACTGTCGGGGACCATAATTAGGGGTACCCCCGAGGTTCCTAAATCTCAGCTGGTAACCCCCATCAGCATAAAGCTGCAAAGGCCTGATGGGTGCGATTAGATTAAGGATCCGTCCGTTCGAAGGACACGATCACGCCTCGCCCGAGCCTAGGACAAGGGCAGCCAACCCCGAAGGATCTCCATCTCGCCCGAGGCCCCTCTCAGCGGCTGACGTGTTTACAACTCGTCCGAGGCCCTACCTTCGCCAAGAAGCAACCCTGACCAAACCGCCACACCGACCGACCAAATCGCAGGGGCATTTAATGCAAAGGTGGTCTGACACCTTATCCTAGCGCGCGCCCTGCGGCCGACAGAGCTGAAGTGACCGCCGTCGCTTCGCCACCCCACTGACCGGCCTGACAGGAAGACAGCACCACCTGCGCCACTCCGACTGCAGCGCCACCCGACAGAGTGAGGTTGACAGGCAGTCAGACCCGGCCGCAGACACCATAGGAAGCTCCGCCCGACCCCAGGGCTCGGACTCGGGCTAAGTCCCGGAAGACAGCGAACTCTGCTCCACCCGACCCTAGGGCTCGGACTCGGGCTAAGTCCCGGAAGACGGCGAACTCCGCTCCGCCCGACCCCAGGGCTCGGACTCGGGCTAAGCCCCCGAAGGCGACGACTTCCGCCTCGCCCGACCCCAGGGCTCGGACTCCACCCAGACCTCAGTCGACCGACTCCGCCTCGCCCGACCCCGGGGGCTCAGACTCGGCCTCGGTCACAGGAGACAGACTCGACTTCGGCTTCGAAGGAGCTTCCACGTCGCCTAGCCTAGGGCGCGGACTGGCCACGTCAACAGGAGGCGCCATCATCACCCTACCCCGAGCTGACTCGGACCTCGGGGGACAAGACCGGCGTCCCATCTGGCTCGCTCTGCCAGATAGGCAATGATGGCGTCCCCGCACGAACAATGACGATGGCGGCCCGCGGCCCCCTTACGGAAGCAGGCGGACGTCAGCAAGGACTCGACGGCTCCAACAACTGTCCCTCCACCAGGCTCCAGCGCTCCTCCGACGGCCACGACATCACACCAACAGGGTGCCAATATCTCTCCGGCTGCCACAATGGCATGTACTTAGGGCGCTAGCTCTCCCCCGCTAGACACGTAGCACTCTACTACACCCCCATTTGTACACCTGGATCCTCTCCTTGCGCCTATAAAAGGAAGGACCAGGGCCCTCTTAGAGAAGGTTGGCCGCGCGGGGACGAGGACGAGACGAAGGCGCTCGCGTGAGGCCGCTCGCTCCCTCTCCCGCGTGGACGCTTGTAACCCCCTACTGCAAGCGCACCCGACCTGGGCGCGGGACGAACACGAAGGCCGCGGGATTCCCCATGTCTCTCTCTCTCTCTCTCTCTCTCTCTCGCTCTCCCCCCTTCGCGCTCGCTCTCGCGCTCGACCCATCTGGGTTGGGGCACGCGGCGACATTCACTCGTCGGCATTAGGGACCCCCGGTCTCGAAACGCCGACAGTTGGTAGAGTATTTTAAGAGGAGGCTAAGAAAGAGTTCAAAGACCTGATGTGTGGAATGTTGTCGAATCCTCCTCTAGAATTGATGCAACAATTGGCGATTGTGATGTCTGTTCAATAGATGACCACTCAACCTCCACATATGCAACTAATTCCAGCAGCTTAAACGCCATCTTCCATAGATTGTACAACCGTCCCAAGCTCTATCGCGTCTATGGGAAATAAGGACCATTATCCAGTTCATGACATCACAAGGCATGTGGCGTGCACCCTAGTTATAAGATATGGTATTAACAATCTTCGTATGAAGAAAGTAACCACAGACCTTGCGATACCAGGACACAAATTCCATGGAAACGACATTCCAGAACATTATTGCAGGGTAGAAGTGACGACGATTGTCCAAGGATCCAAGGATAACATGCTAGACATTCTTGGGCCCGAAGGTATTGAGACACTTGGACATGCTATCAAGAATTTCATCCTTTAGCCTCGACGGGGTGTCTAATTGGTTGATCCACCACCGTCACCGTCTCATGCCCAACCCCTAACACAAGAGTAATCACCTTCTATTCCTTTTCACCTACCATCGCCACTTCTTCATCCTCTTTTTGACACACCGTCTTCGCCACAAAGCATGTCCATTAAGGGCTCCACCACCTTCTCCACCCCTACTCATCCTCTCTGTGACCCATTGTCTCCGCCACCAGCATCGCCATCAAGGGCTACTCCTCCACAGCCAAAGAAGCCTAAATTTTGTATACCAAAAATTGGTTTCCCTGTTCGAGAAAAAGAAGAATAAAACTACTGCTGGCATAGCGAGATTTTTATCAAGTATTGCACGGAGCCACACTTCACATACTATTGATTTGTTCAAGCATGAGAACTCTGCAAAAAAAGACTAAAATAATGGCCATAAAGATAAAGAAGCCAACTAAGGCGGATTATAAAAATGTGCCTAAAAGTCGGGCAGACCTCTACTCATTTTAGAGAAACTAAAAAAGGTCCCACTGGTATTAAAAGGTTGCATGACTGGTACATGCGAGCATCTTCTTCAATTGACATCGACACCATCCGTGTATATATACCAAAACATGATTTTTATTGGTTTAAGCGAAAATGTCATTGTTACGTTCGATGGCATGTGGTTAATAATGAACCTTCAGAGTCTCAATGTGCAACTTGTAACAATGTTTGCATTGTAAGTGTCACTCATACTTCCACATATATGTGTTATTATTGGTGAGTTGTATAAATTTTTAATATCTGACATGCATGTGTGCCTTACAAAATATAACATGATCAACAAGAGATCCTTTACAATAACAATCCCAATGCTAGTGTCAGTAAAAGGGTTGGGTATCTCAACCCAATACAGATATCCAAGCAAAATCACACTTTCAGAATCAGGAAAGACAATGAAGAATTATAGGGAAAGTCGGACGAAGAAGTTGAGAAGCATATACAGAATACGAAGAAGGATTTTGAAGCCCAATACGCCACCTACGTAGGACACTCAATGCTTCAATTTTAAGACGGGGAAGTCGTAGTTGCCATGTACAACTTTAAGTAAGTGCGATTTTGCATAAATAAAATTAATAATTTCAATACACGTGTATCATAAATTTGATTCATACAGGGACCACTGGATATGCTTCATCATTTATCCTAAGGTTGGAAAGGTGCTGGTTCGACTCCTTGGATTACAACCCTTTGAGCTATACAAAATTTCTCAGCATCTTAGAGCTGTAAGCCTTTTCTATGCATGCATACTTTTATCGTGAGAGTAATATGGTGATTTTATTTAAGATCACAAGGCATATAGGTTCTATAAGATGCAAGGTGGAAAGTACGATACGACGAAACAATGCATGCCACTAGACATCCATTATAAATGGCCGGTAAGTATGTGAATTTATGAATGCATATCATACATGTACGTACATAGGACAATGTTGTAACGAAATAACAAATCTCACGTTATGTAGTGCCACAATCAACCACACGGATCGGTGCTCTGTGGGTTCTATATATGTGTGTGAGTTCATGAGACAGAACGGAGGATACATCACGACAAGGTATTATTAGTAATAGTCATGTATGTATTTATGTCATTAAAGATGCAAATGTATTATCGAGTGTAAATATATGATGTTTATAAAATTCATTTACATGAATTTCAATGAGAAAAGACAGAGCATATGACTGAAGGTGCATTGTAAAGCATAATTGAGGACTTTTGTACATTCCTATTGAAAGAGGTCATTCCCTGTGAAGGAAGATATCACGATGCTACCGGCACCTTAGATAGGCCAGAGTTTAGAATACTAACAGAAATTAATAGACTAAATCTTAGCCGAGATAGTTATTAGAGTTTAGGTGAAAAAATTGATGTATATAATATATGATGCATATATGGTTGTAAACATAAGACTTTGATGTATATAAATGTATGATATAATTTAATTTCATGTTGCTTTCAATATACATATATATATATATAATTCAGTTTTGTTTAAAAAATTAAAAAAGGTGAGAAAACTACAACTGACGACTTAATAAAGACTAGTCGGTTGCCCGTGCGTTGCGATGGCTTACAACAATACCCACGTAAACTATCCATCAAAAAAATTTCAAGATTTTTTATTGATTGTCTCCGCTCTCTATATAATATATTTTTTGATTTGGCTAACTGATGTTATTGTTTACTCCATGCAAATATGTCTTGGTACAACACGGCCAATGAAGTGAGTGATTAGAAGAGAGTTCACAACGATTGACTAAATGAACAGAGATTATAAAATGACATAATTTCATCATACAGAGACCAAATAAGAGAAAGTTTATGAGATCAAGTTTCTAAAATAAGTCCCATGAAGTCCCTTATAAAAAAGATAGATCAAAATATGGAGTGATTGCTAAAGTCAGGCATCAATAAAACTGGATACACTCCATATAAATTATGCTACTTTGTAGCAATTACTAACGTTTGAAACCAACAAATAACCTTTCATTTTGCTGTTAGTGTGACAAATTATTGCTGCTCCATCCAATTCAGCAACCTCAAACACCATGTAGTCCATTGCGCCAATGTGGTCTCAGAAACGACCTAATGCTTGCAAGAGCCAAGAACGTCGTGTCGTGCTTGGGCTGTAGTCTCGGCCCATAGTGCTGGCCCGGTCCGACACGATTATTTTTTTTTATTTTACAAAAAAAACGTATATACATATATATAATTTATATTCAATATTAAAAATATCTTAGCGTGATGTTCTAGTGGTTAGACAATTTCACCTAGTGTCTCCTGCCCTTTTTCTATAAGGGCATGGGTTCGAACCCCACCTCCTGCACCGTTTTTTAATATTTTACGCTGATTTAATTAAATGGATCGACGGGCTAACGGGCTGGCCCGACACAGTTAGCAGGCCGACATGAAGTGTCTGTGCCATAGTTGTGGCCCGCGTGCATCTAGCCCGTGTCGGGCGTCGTTACGCTGATTTAATTAAATGGATCGACGGGCTAACGGGCTGGCCTGACACAGTTAGCAGACTGGCATGACGTGCATGTGCTATAGTTGTGGCCCGCGTGCATCTAGCCCGCGTCGGGCGTCGTTTGGCATCTATAGACGTGCAACGGATTAATTTGAAATAGCTGTGAGGGGTTATTTGTAAAAAAATGACGCATGACGACCGTTGAAACTGGTGCTTTAAGTATAGTATAGAAAACCGTCAGTGAAAATGCATTTTCACTGGCGGTTTTATTACGCAAACCGACAGTGGAATCTATTTTCACTGGTGATTCGTTAAGAAAACCGTCAATGGAAATATGACCCATAGCACCGGCGGTACTGAAAAACAGTAGTGCAAATATATTTAGAACTGGCCCGTCACTATATTGTAGTAGTGATGTGGTCTGCAATTTTTTTATTTTCTTCCATTTTTTGCATATAAACGTGCTAGTGGTGCGGACGTGTGGTATGAAATTTTTGGTTGTACTGTGAATGAGATTGGACCTGTCGCTCAGTGCAATGCGCTTATATATCCACTAAGATTGTGATTCGCTGTACATCTATTAACTGGTAATGCAGATCCAACTCACAGCACCTACGCACATCTACAATAGAAAACGTCATCCGAAACACTATAGAGTCCAGATCAATTTCCCCACGGTGCAAACATGCATGGCACTATTGCTAGCTAGCTGCATACTACAGAATTGAATAGTACAGCAACTATGATCCCATCTAGGAATGACAGTGGTAAGGAATATAATTGGCACACAATGTCATACCCATACCTACTGGAGAAAAATGTCTCATATCTATACCCACTACCTATCATAAATATAAAACTACATCATACTCATACCCACCACTAGCATTACAGTAGACATGATCGTTTGATTCGCAAAACTAAGTACCAAATACAAAACGTTGAAACCTCATACCTCATCAACGTTGAAAGACACTAAAATAACATATTATATTTGTGCCGGTATGACGAATTCATCGAACCCAACATAATTTTATCACAAGGTCAACAACATTCAACATTAAATGACAATATCATACAAGCCCACACATGAGAGAGAACAAGCCCCTTAATCTGGACCTATATGTCATATGTTAACGGGTCTCCCATCGGGTAGTGCGTATGTGGCAAGAGAGAACATACACAAGCCCACCATACCCAATGTATATAATAAATGATCTAATAAAATACCCATGGGTATTGAAAATCACCCATATATACATGTACACTAATACGTTTTTTAACTATAGGATATCGGGTTCGGGTATCCACGATTGCCACCCCTGATTCCCCATCTGTGTGGCAGTCGCCTGCAAAACCCAAATCCTGCACGAAACTGCATGCATTTTAGGGTAAGATCACATGCATGCTTGCATTTCATTGGTTGGGTCTCTCCACTGCCGGCCACTCTGGACTCGTCGAGACAGAGAGCACTGGGAAGCATGCATGCTAAGTGCAGCACCATCAGTATTCAGTCCACAGCCCCAGGCATCACACATTCACACTAGTGACTCCACGGAGCAAATAAATTACATGAGTGGTGCAGCCCAATCGTTGTTTTTTTTTAAAAAAAACTTTCTCACCGCCGGAGATTACAGATTGCATGCTGTGCAGCCGCCGGTCACCCACTAGCTATCGTAGTCGTCGCGCCGAATTAGCCTAACCCGAGGTAGTATATTCCGCGACGGATCGCTTTTTACCGTCTATAAGAACAACGAGGCAAGAAACTGTGTGGAGTGTGCAAGCCCAATACAGACACAGTGGGGATCGAGACAGCAAGCTAGCAAGCAAGCTGAAATGGAGCGCTACTCTTGCTGCCGTTGGGTGCTTGCGTGTTCTATCCTTGCCCTGTGCCTCGGTGGGCAGGGCGCGAGGTGCCAGCTGACGTCGGATTTCTACGACAGCACCTGCCCTCAGCTGTACTACATCGTGCAGCAGCACGTGTTCGACGCCATGAGAGACGAGATGAGGATGGGCGCCTCCCTCCTCAGGCTGCATTTCCACGACTGCTTTGTCAATGTACGTAACTACCGTCATCGCTCGATCTAGCTAGCTCGGCTGAACATGTTCTTTTCTACTACGAATGAATCCATCCATGACGCTGATGAAGTTGCTGGAACAACGGTGCGTGCGTGCGTGCGTGCGTGCGTGCAGGGGTGTGACGCTTCGATCCTTTTGGACGGCGACGACGGCGAGAAGTTTGCGCTGCCCAACCTCAACTCCGTCAGAGGGTACGAGGTCATCGACGCCATAAAGGCCGACCTCGAGAGCGCGTGCCCCGAGGTGGTGTCGTGCGCGGACGTCGTAGCACTCGCGGCCAGCTACGGAGTACTCTTCGTAAGTCTCTGTCGGAGCATCTCCAGCTTTGTTTAGGGTTTGTCAGACGAATTGAAGGACGACTAACACACATACTGCGACGACGTACGTCTGTTTAATTGATTTCCAGAGCGGAGGGCCTTATTACGATGTTCTTCTCGGGAGGTTGGACGGGCTGGTGGCCAATCAGTCCGGAGCCGACAACGGCTTGCCGTCGCCGTTCGAACCCGTCGACTCGATCATCCAGAAGTTCGCCGCCGTCGGCCTCAACACGACCGACGTCGTGGTCTTATCAGGTAACAGTCTCGTAGTCTGCACAACTGATCAGCTCACATGATATCTGAACCTGAACGAGAAACGAACAGGAGACCACACCATCGGGCGAGCCCGGTGCGCGCTGTTCAGCAGCCGGCTGTCCAACTTCTCGGCCACGGATTCGGCGGACCCGACGCTGGAGGCCGGCCTCGCCGACAGCCTCCAGAGCCTCTGCGCGGGCGGCGACGGCAACGAGACCGCCGCGCTCGACGTCAGCTCCCCCTACGTGTTCGACAACGACTACTACAAGAACCTGCTGACGGAGCGGGGCCTCCTGTCCTCCGACCAGGGCCTCTTCTCCAGCCCCGAAGGCGTCGCCGCCAGCACCAAGGATCTGGTGGAGGTCTACAGCAGCGACGGCGACCAGTTCTTCTACGATTTCGTCTGGTCCATGATCAGGATGGGGAACATCCCGCTCGCCGCCGGCTCCGACGGGGAGGTCCGCAAGAACTGCAGAGTAGTCAACTAATAGCATGTGGCGATCAGCAAATTTCGATCGCCGTTCACTGTTATTTCTTGTGTGTGTGTGAGGGGTGAACTGTTAAGTATAAGTTTCTATCATCCCAATTTAATAAAAGATCATAAATGAAATATCTAACAATAAACTACCTGCAAGTCTATTTAATGTAGTTCCGTAGATTAATCACGTGAGGATCCAAACCGCTCTTGACCGTGAGCACGACTAATATATCAGTTTTACACTCTGCAGAGGTCTCATGAGTCGTGTTATCCATCTGCCCGGGTTTGCAAGACCCCTCACCTCTTCCAAAGAGGTGTGACAGGGTTCAGTATAGAGCCTTTACAAAGATTCACTAGTATAAGGTAATCCACTAAGGTTGCAGAACAAGGTGTTAGAGATCTACCTCTATTGATTAGCTACCACAGAGCAAATCGGTTTGAGAACTGATCTAAACTTGAGAAACACCTCCCCTCTTGCCTCTTTCGGGTAAGGTTAACTCATAACTACCTTTCCTAATTAATTAGCTATGAGTAGTGCCAAAGTAGTCCTTGTGGTTGTATTATTTTCCTCGGGCTGCCGCTCTATTTTCCAATTGAATAGTGATCTTGTAAAAACAAGCAACAATCACAATAATACCACAATTAATAATAATAAAGTATTATCCATATCTCATATGTAACATTATCCAATAAACCAAGTAGAGCACTAGCTTGTCTACCCAATAATAAGTAAACCAGGTATAAATAAGGTATAGGGAAAACAAAACTAGGCATCACTTAATAGGTCCAATCAATTTAACCTAACTGTATAATACATAGGTTAGAACTTAATAACAAGTATTATATAGATCAAAACAAGGTTACCAAGGACATAACTTGCCTTCCAAAGCGAATTCGTGCTACTCAGAGTCTTCACAAAGTTGAGATTCAGATCCCTCGAACACTTGCTCTTCTAATCGCAACATACAAGCAAGCAAACACAATATAAATAAAAATAAAAATACATCAAACATGAAAAAAATGGCATAAAATAAATCCACGTGTCAAGACAAATCCGTAGGGTCAAGAACCACTAAAATCGGAATTAAAACGAGAAATATATGAATAAAACAATGTTTTTAGATTATTTTTAATTAAACCAGAGACCTCTACGTCATTATGAACAAAAACATAAGGGTCTCTGTGTAAGCTGCAGAGGGTTGGACAACGGGTTGGTTTATTAGAAAGTTTAGGGTTAGATTTATAAAAATATGGACCTTGTTATTATGATTTTAAAACAGAGGTGGACTATAGGTTAAATCAAGAAAACAGCAAGGTCTCTTTTACAAACCTACACGACCGCGTGCGCTCTGAGCTGTTTGATCTCAAACCTCTGGCATCAATTTAAATAGGCGAAGCGACATTTCTCCATTCTCCAATCTAATCTAAGCCATTCATCCTGAGATCCATGATCACATGATATTCTCCTCCTCCCAATAGCCAGTTGACGGTGGCGGTTAGCCGCTTAGGCTCGCGGCGGCGCAGCGTTTGGCTCCCCGGCCGATGCCCAAATCCATGCACTAGAAGGTGCTACACGTAGCTAGCAACCGTACAAAACAAGTATGGGTCTCACTAGTGCGGATGGGGTTGCGGTGGCGCTAGTCCATAGCACATGGCGGCTCGATGGAATAACTCGAACTCCGGTGAGCAATTGACTGGCCGTTGGTCGATCTCCGTGCTCAAAGAATCCACCCGAAGACTCCTCCGATGTTCGTGAAACTAACAAACTATTTGTCGTAGTCAGAGCGATGGTGTGGGTGGAATTTAGATGTGGCGGCACTTCTCTCAACGGCGATAGTGGCGAGAGCAATATATGGCAAGGTTCTTAGGCTGGGATGAGACGAGGGGGTGTGTTGCGGCTACATATACTAGTCACTTGCGTGCGCTACGGATATTTTACTTTGGCCTCAATATGATTTACTATCATGAGTGTTAATGAATATAAATTTGAGGAAGACAATAGCTGCAACTTTTGATGGAGCTGTCACTGAATTCGATGTAGATGCTAATAGCGGTATAGATAATTTTCTAACACTATTCGTAGCGATAGTTTCAAAGTAGAACATAGTTGCTTTAGCGGTTCTATCATATGTTTATATGTTTAACTTATACCTGCATAATTGTGAATATTTGAGAAAAAGGTAATGAGAAGAAGTAGAAATATCTTTGACCAATCAATAAACATGGTATGTAACATTGAAAAGAACTCAATGCAAGGAAGTATGCACATTTTTTTTAAGAAACGTCGATACATCTGGTTGCATATATGTGAATGATTGAAAAAGAACTCAATGCAAGGTAGTATGTACATTTTTTAAGAAACTTCGATGCAGTTGGTTGTATATATATGTGAATTTTAACCAGTTTGGACTCTGTAGAATGTTTCAGTCTGCACTATGCAGTTAAATAATATCCATTTGTATGATTGAATGAATTTAAGCCGTCTGGGGAGGTTCCAAATTAAGCGAGGAAGGAGCAAGCTAGCTAATTGCAAGCTTCTTGACTTGTCCATGCATGGTTGTAAATCTTGTATATTCTTTAATTAGCAGAAACATGCATATAATATATCATTGCATTTTTTATTTATGAATCATTGATGTTCTATGATCGGAGCTAGCTATTGGCGTAGCGACAAACAAAATAATTAATTAAATAAATAATTAAGGGTTTTGACATAGGTTGAATGGTATAGAGTTGTTTCTGAAAATACAGTAAGATAAAATTTGTAGATATCTGAAACAGTACTCGGTGGATCCGCAGTGCCCGCATAACCTTCATGCATTTCTACTCCATTTGCTTCATGTTCTACTTTTTATAGAAAAGGATTTGCCATCTATCTATTCAATGATGACGCGCGTACGAATCTCTTACCATTTTCCATTTATTTCTTGTGTGGATAAACACTGATCTCGTTGGCAAACATCTAGAAAAAATGACATCCGCTCGACGTCCCTAGAAAGCGTGGCGCTGTGACCTTCTCGTCCGCGATGAGGAATGGTGGCACAGAGAAGTGAGGACCGGACAGCGGGAGCAGGAGCCACACCAATGAACGGACGCTCCCGCAAGCCGCCTGTCGTACCCAGAAAGCGCGGCGAGATAGCCTGCTCGCGGACGAGGACCGGCGGCGCATGAAACTGAGGGCCAGATTATGGGAGCAAGAGCCACGCCGAGGATCGGACAGATCGGAGCTAGCGAGGCAGGGGTGGCCGCAACCGCTATCTCGTCAAGACACGGGAGAGCCATGCCGGCTCCCTGATTCTTGAAGTGCGATGGGAACAACTATTTTCTCGAGCTCATGGTGAAGAACCAGCGACCATAGCCTAGCCGGATGACCAACGCGAGTATGCGTCATTGGGAAGGGATAAGGGAGTGAAAGAGGGGAGAAAAGAATGAGTATTACCTTCAGAACGACCGCCAGGAAGAAAGCAAAGACGCTCAGGCTGCCTGTCATGTTCGTCAGCTGAGCAACATTCTAAAGAACGCGAGGCTCCCAAGGACGACAGACGAAGGATCATGTTTGAGGTGCTACCAGCCAGCCTCTACCGGGCAGGCAAATAAGACGGAGCAGTGAACAACAGCTGGATGGCAGGATTTGCATTGTGGAGAAGCAACCGGACGGCAAAGGAATTCTGAATGACGTGGCCTAGCTAGTTTGCAAGCTAGGGTCCCTGGTTTAATATAGGAATACAGAATACTCTTGACGAAACAAGTCCAAGAACCTTAGACCATGATCGAGTCCAGCAATTCCCGATGACCAAGTTCATTTGTACCGGAGGTGGAAGTCTGACCTAGACAATGGGGCCCGCCCGATAGTGGCTCCAGTCGCGCGCTCATACCACGGGGCACGATCTCGGGTGGAAAGTGGACTCCGAGACTACATTTTCGACGTCACCAGCAACGGGATGGGTCGACCTATTGAAAATGGGCCATGGGGTAGAAGTGACCCACGAGCTGTTTTCTTTCTTTCTCTCTCTCTTTAGTTTTTTTTTTCATTTTCACTTTACAAATTCAAATCAAATTTCAAATTCAAAGTTAAAATCTAAACCAAATTCAATTTTGAATCCAATTCAAATAGTTCCAATCCAAAATCAACTCAAACAACTAAAAGCAGTGCTTAGGCATGCAATGCACAAAAAATATTTTTTTATTATATTTACCCCAAATTTATAGTTTGTGAAAATAAAATAAATGTGCAACACACATTTAAATCACTTATTCAAATATATATTTTGATGAATTTATTTAGAGTCCAAAATAGACGTTTTTGGATATTACAAATCCTACCCCCTTAAAAAGAATATTGACCTCAAGATTAAGATGGATTAGTGAAGAGGTGGGTGAATTTTGTTTGAGTTGACCTTCTCCCTCCTATGTTGCCTCATCATCGGGCACAACCTGTGGGCATTCGAGGGTCTCTGCGTCCACATGGTTCACCTTGTCACGCGTGTAGTTTTACTGTCCCCGGTTGCTCGGTGGAGCTTGGATTCCACTTCCCATGAATCGATTCTGCATTGTAGTTTTACTGCTTTGAATTGGTGTAGTGTGGGCATTATTCTTAGGGCAATTGTTGGCACAATGACTGACATCTCCATAATTAAAACATGAATTTCCTGATGGAGTGTTGGGGGCAACTGGCCTTGCTGGGGTGCTTATCGGGGTTGTCTGATGAGGGCTTGGTGTCTAAGGTAATGTAGGTTGGGTTTGTTGAGTGGGGTTCTAAAAATGCTAGTTTGGGTGTTGAGAACAGTGTTGTCCAAAACTGCCACTCGGACCTCCCGAGGAGAGTGAGTCCCTTGGGTGAAGCAAAATGAGGACGGGTGCTATTACCTACCTGACCTTGAGTGCTGGCCTTTCTCTTTATATCTCAAAGTTGAGAAAATTTATGTTCCACCGCGATAGCCTTATCAAGTAACCTTTGGAAATATGGAAAGGTGTGAGTCATCAACTAATATTGGAGTGGTCCAATCAGTCCTTCTAGAAACTGCTCTTGTTTCTATTCATTATCAGCAACTTCCTTGGACGCGTAGCGAGACAACTAGATGAACCTGTCCCAATACTCGCTTACTGACATTCCTCCCTGCTTGAGTGAGGTTTTTTCTTATTCAACTTCACCAGCCAGCGGGTATATGGTGGCTTCTGAAGTTGGTGATAAATTCTGCCCAACTAGCAGTGTCGGCTATGGCATGAGCTGCACAGTAAGCATCGCACCAATCTATAGTTAGTACCATAAGGCGCATGAGGCGTGTATGACCTTCTCACTATCATTGCATTGGGCAATCATAAGCATATTCTCTTTGGACTTCAACCAATCGTTCGCCTAAAGTGGGTCTAGAGAGTTAGAGAATGTTGGGGTCTTGTGGCTCATAAACTCTCGATATTTATCCCTCGTCTATGGTTGATGTTGTTGCTGATGATTATTGTTGTTGTTAACTTGATCTTACATGGCCACCATAGTGTTGGCCATGTTCTGAAGGAGCTAGGTCTAGGCAACGAAGAAAGACTCCATCCTGACTGGTGGATTCTGACTCATTGGAGGATCTTGGTTGGTTCTTGTCCTCCCTTAACGGAGCTAGGTAGGCTAATCAATACCTCTTCCTATCTTGGTGTTTACCATTTGAGTGTTAGGAATATGTAGATCAGATAGTTGTGGGTAAGACAGATCAAATGAGACAATGAATTTTAGATTATAGCAGACTTTGGTTGTTCCTCTAAGATGGGGTAGAAAAATCAGGCAAGGTGGTGATGACATTGGACTAGTTTGTGATTGATTTAGATTGATGTAGAGCCCAACCTATCTAAGTAATATGTTATATATATAATAAATAAAGATGTCACTGTGGGCATAACTCCACAACGCATCATGCTCAAACAAAGAAGCAAATCAAACATTTGACATAATAACAATCATGCAACCACACCAACAAAACACATTTTTAAACGATTCCTAGAATTAAAATCCCTATTCCTTATGGAAAACTTAGGTGTACAGTTCTAGGTTGTCAAAGCGAAACCCCTTGTATTCAAGAATGAAAGGTGGGGGTGAAGTGAGGGAAAAGTAGCAAGGATTAAGGAAAGACCAATGCTAGTATAGCAAGGATCAGAGTGAGCAAGCAACGAGACAAAAGCAGTCAGAATACTAAGTAGTAGTTTCGGCGTTTCGAGACCGGGGGGTCCCTGAGCCGACGAGTGAAGTGTTGCCACGTGCCCCAGCCCAGATGGGTCGACGCGAGGCCGAGCGCGAAGGGGGGGGGAAGTGAGGTGACCGGAGATGGGCGTGAGAGAGGTGGAAATCCCGTGGCCTTCGTGTTCGTCCCGCGCCCAGGTCGAGTGCGCTTGCAGTAGGGGATTACAAGCATCCACACGGGGGAAGGAGCGAGCGGCCTCACGCGAGCGCCCGTCTCGTCCTTGTCCCTGTGCGGCCAACCTTCTCTAAGAGGGCCCCTGGTCCTTCCTTTTATAGGTGTAAGGAGAGGGTCCAGGTGTACAATGGGGGGTGTAGCAGAGTGCTACGTGTCTAGCGGAGGAGAGCTAGCGCCCTAAGTACACATCATCGTGGCGGCCGGAGAGATTTTGGCGCCCGGTTTGTGTGATGTCGTGGCCGTCGGAGGAGCGCTGGAGCCTGGTGGAGGGACAGCTGTCGGGGCCGTCGAGGCCTTGCTGACGTCCTCTTGCTTCCGTAAGGGGGCTGAGAGCCGCCATCGTCAGGGAGCGTGCGGGGCACCATCATCGCCTATCTAGCGGAGCGAGCCAGATGTGACGCCGGTCTTGTTCCCCGTAGCCTGAGTCAGCTTGGAGTAGGGTAATGATGGCGCCGCCTGTTGACGTGGTCGGTCCGCGCCCTAGGTTGGGCGATGTGGAGGCTCCTCCGAGGTCGAGGTCGAGTCCGTCTTCCATGGCCGAGGCCGAGTCCAAGCCCCTAGGTCGGGCGAGGCGGAGGCCGTTGGCTGAGGCTAGGGCGGAATTTGAGTCCTGGGGTCGGGCGAAGCGAAGTTCGTCGTCTTCTGGGGCTGAGTCCAAGTCTGAGCCCTGGGTCGAGCGGAGCGGAGTTCGCCGTCTTCCGGGGCTGAGCCCAAGTCTGAGCCCTGGGTCGGGCGGAGCGGAGTTCGCCGTCTTCCGGGGCTTAGCCCGAGTCCGAGCCCTGGGTCGGGCGGAGCGGAGTTCGCCGTCTTCCGGGGCTTAGCCCGAGTCCGAGCCCTGGGTCGGGCGGAGCGGAGTTGCGTGCGGCGGGCCTGACTGCCTGTCAGCCTCACTCTGTCAAGTGGCACCGCAGTCGGAGCGGCGCAGGCGGCGCTGTCTTTCTGTCAGATCGGTCAGTGGAGCGGCGAAGTGACGGTGGTCACTTCGGCTCTGTCAGCTGAGGGGCGCGCGTCAGGATAAAGGTGTCAGGCCACCTTTGCATTAAATGCTCCTGCGATTTGGTCGGGGTTGCTTCTCGGTGAAGACAGGGCCTCGGGCGAGCCGGGAACGTGTTCGCCGCTGGAGGGGGGCCTCGGGCGAGGCGGAGATCCTCTGGGGTCGGCTGCCCTTGTCCGAGGCTAGGTTCGGGCGAGGCGTGATTGAGTCCCTCGAATGGACTGATCCCTGACTTGATCGCACCCATCAGGCCTTTGCAGCTTTATGCTGATGGGGGTTACCAGCTGAGAATTAGGAGCCTTGAGGGTACCCCTAATTATGGTCCCCGACAGTAGCCCCCGAGCCTCGAAGGGAGTGTTAGCACTCGCTTGGAGGCTTTCGTTGCACTTTTTTGCAAGGGGACCAGCCTTTCTCGGTTGCGTTTTGTTCCGGTGGGTGCGCGCGAGCGCACCCGCCGGGTGTAGCCCCCGAGGCCTCGGAGGAGTGGTTTGACTCCTCCGAGGTCTTAACGCCTTGCGCAATGCTTCGGCTGGTCTGGTCGTTCCCTCATGCGAGCTGGCCGTAGCCCGGGTGTATGGTCGGGTCCCATGTTCTCGGGCTGGTATGTTGACGCTGTCAACGGTTTGGCCGGAGCCGGGTTTGCGAGAGCAGCCCCCGAGCCTCTGCACAGGGCGAGAGGGCGATCAGGGACAGACTCGACTTCTCTGCATACGCCCCTGCGTCGCCTTTCCGCAAGGAGGAGGGGGGAGAGCGCCATGTTGCCCTCGGTGGGCGCCGAACATGGTGTCTCCGGTGAGCTGCAGGCGGGTGATCCGAGCGGACGTCCGTGCCCCATTCGTTAGGGGTCGGCTAGAGGCCCAGAGGCGCGCCCAAAAGTACCTGCGGGTGATCTGCCGGACCCGGTCCCCTGGCGACAGGGTCCGAGGGCTCGATGCCTCCCTCTGATGGGATTCTGTTACAAGATCGTTCCCGCTGGTCTCGGAAATGTCCTAGGGTACCTCAGGAGCGCAGCCCGAGCCTTGGTTATGTATCGAACGTACCCATGGTCATCCCTCGCTCTGTGTCTGAGGCGGCTGTGAACCCTTCGGGGGCCAGCCTTCGAACCCCTGATCAGTAGTGGGCGCGGAGCCCGAGTAGCCTGAGGCGGCCGTTGAACCCTTCCGAGGGGCCGGCCTTCGAACCTCTGACCAGTAGTGGGTGTGGAGCCCACGTGCTCTGAGGCGGCTGTTGAACCCTTCCGAGGGGCCAGCCTTCGAACCTCTGATCAGTAGGGAGGCTCGGAGCCTGGTTCCTTCACAGGGAAGGATCCCTTTCGAGGTATCCCCCTTTCCCGGTCCCTTTTGCAAGAGAGAGAAAGAGGAAAAAAGGAAAAGGATACGAAATCGAATGACGCGGCATACCTTTTTTGACGCGGTCATTATGGCGAAGGCGAAGCGTTGCTCGCTTCTCCTGCTAGAGGCGCCGCCTGTCCCGCCGCGGAGTTAATGCGACGGAGCGAGTGGTTCGCAGGGCAGCCGTTGCGCGTGCGCGAGCCGTTCGAGGAACGGAACACGGGCACGTTGTCTTCATGCCGTGAGAGAGGGTTCTCTCGCTGCCCCCGGATGGGACGTAAGCTTGGCTGACGACGTGACCGCTGCTCCTGTCCGCCTGCCACCGCCATTACTGCCGGCCCGTTTTCGGCCGCATTAACCGTCGCGCCAGGCTGGAGCCGCTGGGTCGTGCGCTGGGTCGCCTCGAGTCGCGGTATTGGTTCCGCAGTCGAGGAGGCGCGGTGGTGGCGCAGGTGGCGGTGCAGTTGCATGCACGAAGCATTCAGCGCGCCGGTTGCATGACGCGTGGGTCTGGGCCTCCATGCCGGGCGTGTTGGGAGTCGGAGAAGCGCGCCCACTTGGTGTGGTTGCATGCCGCCTGCACGGCTGCCCGCCCTTTCGCCCGCTGGTCTGGGCAAAAGTGGAGAGCCGCTTGTAACCGCTGGGCGGTTGCACGCACCGCGCACGACGGTTTGGCTTCTTCTGCTCTGGGCCGGCTTGCATGACGTGTGGGACCCAGCCCCCGCGCCGTAGGGGGAGGACCTTGGAGCGTGTTGGAGAAGACTCAGCCCACAACGGCTGGGGACGCAAGTAGGGAGAGTCGCCTTTAAAAGGAGGGTGACCCTCTTGGAAGGCGACCGTGTCTTCGCGCTCCCTTATGCATCGTGTCTTTCCATCTTCCAAGCCCCCGGATGGGGGACATCCGCCGTCTTTCCGCTTCGTCGTTGGAGGAACGCAACTCTGTGGGAGTTGGTACCTTTCAGCCGTTGTTCGGCTTCAAGGATTTTCATCATGCAGCCCGGTCGCACCCCTCCGCTGGCGGTCACCCAAGACGGTGACCTCCAGCCCCTGGATGGGGAGAGGCAAGCCGGGCTGCAATCTTGGTCCCACCCTCAGCTTCAAGGATGTTCATCATCCCCGCTGGGGTGGAGGCCGGGTTGAGCCAGAGCTCTACCTCCCGCGCGGGTTCGTGGGTCGGCCTCTCCTTCGGCGTTCGAGGGAGAGGGCGCTCACTGGCCCTGCGGACGGGTCAGACTTCAACAACGCGGGGCTGGTCGACGGCGGGCGTCGTCAGCCTCAGCGCGTCGGGCTCGTCGGCTTAGCTCCTGGTGCCCCCTCCTGCCGGAAGGCGGCTGCCGCGCCGTGTGCACGGGAGGACCGCCCAAGATATCGCGCGCTGCTAGGGCGACATTCGTGTTCTGGGGCGGTTCTACCTTTGCACCGGTACGACGCCTCCACGCGGAGGTCGGTGCCTCACTCGCCCGGGAGGATCTGAGTGGGGATTTGCCGGAGGGCTGACGGCCCCTGTCGTCGGTGCCGAGGTGGAGGCGGCTCGAGAAGTCCCCGTTGCCGATGGGATCACCGCCACCATCCGCGCTTCGGGCCTCCGACTCTTTGTACTTGTCCTCGCCCCTCGAGCGTCGGTGTGGGCGAGGGCAAGATTGCAGCAGCATCCGCCCTAAGGCCCTCGCTGCTGCAGCTCGGCCACCCGGAGCGGGGGTCGTTGTCGTTGCTGGCGGAGCGGACGACGGCGAGCCGCCCGTCGGTCTTCTGCTACTCCGCAGGCCCCTCCCCCATCAAGTGGGGTCGTTCGTACCTGCGGAGGTGGAACCGGAGCTCCGTTTGTAATGGCACTTCGAATGCCAGTGTTTTTGTTCATTGTGGCTGTCGAGGCCTGAACATGTATGTAAATTCAGCACGGAGCCGTGTTTTTTCCCCATTCTCGAGCACTAAGACTCGCCTGTTGGTTGTCTGAACCGCTTCACCAAGCGTGAGTCGCCCCGTGTAAAGGTGACGAGTGAGGTATCCGTATCCCGAAGGCGTAGGAGTCCCTCGGCTCGGTCAGCCTTGTTGTCCGAGGCTTCCCTTGCTTAGTTAGGGGAAACCCTCGGCCGCTCTTCGATGAGCCGAGGCCAGGGGTAGCGGTGCCAGCGCGAACAGAGGCAGAGTTGGCTCGAAAAGAAGACCAGGTCGGCCGGAGCCTGGCCGGGTCGTCCGTTAGCGGGACCTACACCGGAATTGACCTGCCGAGGCCTCGGGCTGGGCTGATGTCCTTGGGGGACAGCTAGCCGAGGCCCCGGGGTGACCGGCCGAGCCGCCTGCTCGGGCCGGATCCTTGGAGAAGACCCTGGCGGCGATGGCCCAGGCTTGGTGATGACGTTGTCCTTCAGAGCGGAGACCCTTGGACCGCGTCGCCGTCCGAGGCTAGGTCGGACCTCGCCAAAGGTGTCGTCGACGCCGAGGGTGCTGCCGCTCCCTTTAGTCGTCAAGATCCGAGCCTGCAGGATCGGATTATCTTGTAGCGTGTGTTTTCTGCGGCCGTCGAGGCTGAAACACACCCTCGCCGTATTGTAAAGCCGCGTCTCCTTTCCTCTTGTTTCGAGTATCTGGACTTTTTTGTCGGTAACAGAACTGTTTGTGCGAGCGAGAGTTGCTTCTCACGGAAGGTGATGAGTGAGGTATCCGTATCCCGGAGGCGTAGGAGTCCCTCGGCTCGGTCGGCCTTGCCGCTTACGCGCACTCTTACCCGTCCATGGGGTTCTGTCACCGACGCAGTCGAGAAGGCTCGAAGAATCGCTCCGGCAGAAGAGCTTCCGAACGTGAAGACTTGTTCGGTCCACGGAATCACTTATCCGAACGTGAGTTACTTATGGCAGAAGGTGATGAGTGAGGTATCCGTATCCCGGAGGCGTAGGAGTCCCTCGGCTCGGTCAGCCTTGGCTGCTTACGTATACTCCTCGTTTTCAGGATCCACTTTCGAAGTAGTCGAAAAGCACAAAAGACATTCCGGCAGAAAAGATCTTTTTTCGAGGAAAATTTCAATGTAGAGGGGGTTCCCCCCTTTTAGCCCTCGAGGGAGGGTCGGGCTTTGCCGAGGCAAGGCTGACCCTTCCTTGATGAATAAACTTTGCGTGAGAGCGAGGTATATGAACAACTTGAAAACATCTTAAGGGTAGAAGCGACGTAGCTGTTGGATGTTCCAAGCGTTGTTGTAGACTTCGCCTTGACTGTTGGCCAGCTTGTATGTTCCGGGTTTTAGAACTTTGGCGATGACGAACGGCCCCTCCCAGGGGGGCGTGAGCTTGTGTCGACCTCGGGCGTCTTGTCGCAGCCGAAGCACCAGGTCGCCCACCTGGAGGTCTCGGGACTGGACCCCTCGGGCGTGGTAGCGTCGCATGGACTGCTGGTACCGCGCCGAGTGTAGTAAGGCCTTGTCCCGAGCCTCTTCCAGCTGGTCCAGCGAGTCTTCTCGACTAGCTTGGTTGCTTTGGTCGTCATAGGCCCTCTTCTTCGGGGAACCGTATTCCAGGTCTGTGGGCAAGATGGCCTCGGCCCCATAGACTAGAAAGAACGGCGTGAAGCCCGTGGCTCGGCTCGGTGTCGTCCTCAGGCTCCAGACCACCGAGGGGAGTTCCTTCATCCATCGCTTGCCGAACTTGTTGAGGTCATTGTAAATCCGAGGCTTGAGTCCTTGTAGAATCATGCCGTTGGCACGCTCTACTTGCCCATTCGTCATGGGATGAGCCACGGTGGCCCAGTCCACCCGGATGTGGTGATCCTCGCAGAAGTCCAGGAACTTTCTGCCGGTGAACTGGGTGCCGTTGTCGGTGATGATGGAGTTCGGGACCCCGAAACGATGGATGATGTTGGTGAAGAACGCCACCGCCTGCTCGGACCTGATGCTGTTCAGGGGTCGGACCTCGATCCACTTGGAAAATTTGTCGATGGCGACCAACAGGTGCGTGTAGCCCCCGGGTGCCTTCTGCAAGGGGCCGACGAGGTCCAGACCCCACACAGCAAAAGGCCATGTGATGGGTATCGTCTGCAGAGCCTGAGCGGGCAGGTGGGTCTGCCTTGCATAGAACTGACACCCTTCGCAGGCGCGGACAATTCTAGTGGCGTCGGCCACCGCCGTTGGCCAGTAGAAACCTTGTCGGAAAGCATTTCCGACAAGGGCTCGAGGTGCTGCGTGGTGGCCGCAAGCCCCCGAGTGTATTTCTCGTAGGAGTTCCTGACCTTCGGTGGTGGAGATGCATCGCTGGAGGATGCCTGAAGGGCTGCGGTGGTAGAGCTCCTTCCCTTCTCCCAGCAAGACGAACGACTTGGCACGCCGCGCCAACCGCCGAGCTTCGGCTCGGTCAAGGGGTAGCTCTCCTCGGTGCAGATATTGCAGGTACGGGGTCTGCCAGTTTTGATCAGGCGTGACCCCGCTTTGCTCCCCCTCGACGCGCAGCGTCTCGCCCTCGGGGGCCGAGGGTACCTCGGGCCGAACCGAGGGTGCCTCGGGCCGAGCCGTGGGTGCCTCGGACTGTGCCGAGGGTACCTCGGGCTGGGCCGAGGGTGCCTCAGGCTCGGGCGCGTCGTCGATCTTGACGGAGGGTTGATGCAGATCTCGGGAGAAGACGTCCGGGGGAACCGTTGTGTAAGACCTAAATTGGTAGAAAAAAATATATCATAAAATAATAAAGAAATAAGAATATATACTAGTTCTGTGAGAATTTTCGAAGACCCTCATATAATTCAAACCAACCCTTGTGGAATAATGTGACCTGAGACATTCTCCAAAAGAAATCAATTTAAGGAATATCTTAATAAATATTATACAATCTTCTCTTGTAAATAACTATGAACAAATTTCTAAATGGACTATACGTTCAAGGAAATATTTTTTTTTCGTGTGTGCATTGCATAAAATAAACAAAACCAAACATATGTATGTATTTATGCACCTCATATTGGAGTTATTTGCCGGTACATTTAATCTTGTAAACCTTGAACTTTGAATCAAATCCGATTTTCGAATTTGACATTTGGAATAAAACTGAAAATAGGAAATAGAAAAGAAGAACCATGTTCCTGGGCCGAATGCAGTCCAGCCCATCTTGTCCCTACCCATCCTCCTTCTGCGGCTGGGCCAAAATGGCCTTGGCCGGCCCAATTGCACCCCGCGCCTGCACACTCGTGTCACACTGCTGTGTGGGCCCCACTTGAAGGCGCTCCTCCCATACCGTGATCCGGTGACCGCGACTCTGTCAGCCTCCGCCCGGCTCTTCTTGCCTTGGGTGGCTAGCAGGTGGTCCCCGCATGTCGGGCCTGGTCTTCTTCTCCCCAACAGAATATCCGCCATCCTCGGTGGTTAGCTCCGCAACAGATGCGGCCGAACTCCGGTATCGCGCGGAGCCGGCTGGCGTGGGCCACCATGCAGCTGGGTCTTCCTTCCCCCGTGCAACTCGCTCACGCGCATCCAGCCGTCGGGAATCGCGGATTCAACCATGCGCTAGCCTCACCTTCGGAGAATAAAACCGAGGACCGCCTGGACTCTCAGCCGCGACCCCATCCCCTCAATCTACCCTAACCGGTTGAGCCTTTGCCAAGCCGCCATTGCAGGGAGAGAGAGAAAGAAGAATTTCAGCCGCCCCTATTACTGCCGTGGCGGGGCTCTGCTGTCGGCCAGCATCGTCCTCGCCCGAGCCGCCGGAGGGGAGGAACGGGAGTCGTGTCTGGCCGCCAGCGAAGCCCAGGAACAGCTAGCGCCGTGGTGCCTGCGTCGTGGTCGGAGTACTTGGTCGAGGGATCTCGCAAACACCGGTGTAGACGCTCATCGTAGGCACGCGTCTCGGTCGCCATCCATGGTAAGGTCACCTCCATGCCGTGCGCCTCATTCCTTTTATCTGTGTAGCGCCCGGAAAAGTAGAATATCTCGCAGACACCATTGTAGTGCGTGCATCTCCGGCGAAGCCCTCGCCACGGGGCTGGCCGCCGCCGTGCTTGCGTCGTTGGCTTGTGCCGGGATAGAGAAGAATGCCTGGCAGTCGTAGGATTAGGAGTTAATGGCTGGGATTAGAATGGAGGGGAGCGGTGGTTCGGTGGGCAGATCAGGCCGTTGGTCTTGGATCGTACGTGTACGATTAGATCTAGGGAGGCAAACACTATGGTCGTGGATTGCCCAGCCAACGGCCGGGATGCGATCAAGCGTCGTGGCTAGCGCACGCCGTCGGCTAGATAAGAGCGACGGGGGTAGACGTGGTACGTTTGGGCCGTAGGATGCAAAAGGAACGGTGCTGATTAGATCAATGCGTACCCCTTCGTTGAGACGGATCCCTGCCGTCGATCCCCAATCGGATGGGTCTGCGGCGCTCTTGGTTTGATCCGCGCAGATCTAATCCATACCGCCAGCGCGAAATCCGACGGTCAGAAACCGTCCATACCCCTTCGCGTGGCATATTGTCTAAAGAGACCCTGAGTTTTCTTGAAATCAACCCGCCATCCACACAGGATTAGTTCTGAGTCTACAGAATATTGCACCATAGCCCCTGCGCTTTCCTGAAATTGTGGCCCAATCCAGAGAGTTATTAAATCAGAAAAATGAATTGGAAAATGAGTTTTTAATATAAAAACAATTCATAGGATTTGTATAATTCATAGAAAATGCATATAAACTCCAAATTGGTCCATTCCAGTTCCTAAATTTTTGTAATAATATTGTCTACCCATTAGTGCCTCTGTTCTGACATGACAAACACATTAAAATTATTCTTTCACTTAATCTTGTATTAAGCACATAAAACATTAGAAAATCCATAACTTAAAATATATAACTCCAAATTTAATGATTCCAGTTCCTGTGATCATATTTTAATGTCTAGTTTATTACTGTATATTCTATTTGCATGTTTGATGTGATGTTAATTTATGCTATGCTATGTATGTATTGTATTGATGCGAGTAGACGAGCAAGCCACTGTGGAACCTGAGGTTCAACAAGTTGAAGTAGCTGAGCAGGAGCTCGTGGAAGGCAAGTTGTGCCCTTGATCACTTCTTTTACCCATTCATGTTCTTATTATTCATAATGATCTGCATAGGTTAATTTTGATGGGACCCAATAGGATACCCTAGATTTTGACTATCTTTATACCTTGCTTCACCACTGGTTTTACTACTAAAGTTTTGGGTAGTACATGCTATTGCTTTATGTGGATTTGGGTATAGAGATATTCATCACTCATTGTTATACTATTCATTGTTATCTGTTTTATTCTTCCTTGTTCATGTTAAGATCATTATGTTAATGGGAACATGGAGAACCACCCGGGAAAACAGTGCTACCACAAGGGTTTAATGGGACGCCCTTGGCTGATTAACTAGGAAAGCTAGGGGAGGGCTACCTTACCCGAAAGGGGCAAGGGCAGTAGGGGAGTGGTCAGTGTAGGGAGGTCCCTGGTTGATTTTGCTGCGATGGCGGTCAGCCAGGAACCCTGCATTGGAACTTCCTATAAACTGTAGCGGGTAGTCTGAAGCTAGTGGAACTTTGTAAAGGCCTCGTAGTGGTACCCTGCCTCGCTTCCTAGGTAGAGGTGTATGGAGTCTGATCAACTCTGTGGCAAATGGGTAACACGACTTGTGGGTAAAGATGCGCAACCTCTGCAGAGTGTAAAACTGGTATACTAGCCGTGCTCACGGTCATGAGCGGCTCGGACACTCACATGATTAAATTATGGAACTTAAACTTAACCTGTCATTTCATTGCATTTGGGATTATTTTATTATTACTTTTACTTATTATTACTATGGTTTGGTATTTACTTACACTTAGTAACTGCTAATAAAATTTTGACCAACTTATAAAAGCAATGCTTAGCTTCAGCCTTTATTTCATTGATCAGCCTTACACTACATGAACTCCCATCTTTGGTGAGTTCATGCCACATTATTCCCCACAACTTGTTGAGCGATGAACATGTGTGAGCTCACTCTTGCTGTCTCACACCCCCCCCCACAGGAGAAGAGCAGGTGGTCGAAGAGGAGCCGCCTAACACTGAGGAGTTTGATCTGATCTAGGTGGCGTTTCTCAGTCGACATTGGCGCCGACGATCCTTAGTTCGTTTTATATTCATTATTTTATTTTGTAATAAGTCTTCCGCTATGTAATAATTACTCTGATGTTTTATGACATTTATCTCTATACACTCTGTTATTATATATGTTGTCTTCTTTGGCGCATGTATGAGATGCACCTGGCTTTGTCCCTTAAAGCCGGGCGTTACAGAAGTGGTATCAGAGGAAATGTTGACTGTAGGACGAAACCTAGATAGAGATGGACAAATCATTACCTACTTACCTTACTCTGATTCTTTTCTAAACTTTTCTTAATCTTTTCTCATCTATTTCCGCTTGACTCTGATCATTCTTACCTTTTCCTTCTAAAGACAAATGTGGATTTCACACTTTGAAATCCTGTGCCTAAAGTGACCTTTAGGAATAGGAGACCTAATCTTAGGGACAAAAGCAAAAACTATTTTTGTAGATATTGGTATGCTTGAGTGTTTGTTCTTATGACACTTGTTTGATTTGGATCTTTGATTGAGTGTGATGGGTTGTGGAGTAATGTCCACAATTACATCTGCATATACGTATAGGCTTAAATAGAATTCATAAGAAAACTAAGCAATTTAGATTATCCTCCATTAAAATGTATCTATCTCATAGAGATCCCTCTAATCTTAAAAGACTCTCCCATATCTTAATAGATTCATCGTATCTCATAAGATTCTCTCTTATCTTACTAGATCCACCTCATCTTAAAAGATTCTTCTTACCTTAATAAATTCATCTTATCTTGAAGAGATTCTATCTTATCTAACTAATCTCAAAAGATTCTAACATATCTTAATAATACATATTCTACCCTGTTGACCTATCTAACCTAAACTAGTCTAATCTAGTCATATCCAATCTAATCTAGATCTTATCTACCTAATGTGACCTGGTCTAGTGTGGCCTAATGTTATCCAACCTAATGTGGTCCACTTAAACAGATTAATGACACTAGTAGAAGAGATTAGACCCTTCTAGCCAAGTGATAATTTAGCATATAAGATCAACTCAACCATGAACAAAAGAGTTAACCCAACCCATAGAGTCATGATGAATGGTATAATCTATCCGTCCCCACCAAATGTCAAACAAGTTTTTGAACTACGCCATATAGTTTAACTTATCTTGACAAATTCTGTTTTAAACTTGGATATTCACCTTATACAACTAGTTACCCCAAGTTGAATATAAAACAACAGATTAAACCCTGCCAAAGAATCTTCAGTTCATCATCAATTGTTAGCTTATTCATTCTGCCCTGCAAACTGTTTTTACCATATATCTCTAACTTCGATGGTCAATACTAGGAAAGGAAAGATTATCACGCAACAGCAAACAGAAATGAATCCTCCAAATCCTCCACCTGTTGAAATTGATCAAGTGGTTGCTGCCCAAAGACTGGTAATACAACAATTAACAGACCTGGTGACCGAGATGCAAAATCAGATAAGACAAGAACGCGAGGAAATACGTCAGGTCCGCCAAGAAATAAGGCAAGCGCGGTTGGAGAGACAACAACAACAACAACCTCCACCACCACCACCAGCTCCACCAAGCTACATAAACGTATATATAAATTACTACTATTTGTAAGATCTAGATGTTACTTTAGTTAGTAGATGATATGATATTATTTTAGAAGGAATAATAAGGTCTAATTGACCAATGTGTTGCTAATAAAGTGTAAAGCCCAAAATTGGTAGGTTAAAAAAATAATTAAAATAAATAAATAAACAAATAAATGAATCAAGGTAACTATGATAGTGTGTTGAGATTGATTTATTTAAAACCAATGGTATTAAAATAAAGAGAAAATGCATCATATTGGATTTTTGTTTGTGCATTAAATAAAATAATAAATACAAAGATAATAAATACTAGAAGTGAAATCAAACCCTAACTTAAAACTAGGATTTTTGGAATTGAGAAAAGAGAGAAAAATACTATGCAAATGAGGTAAAGAAATATATGAATAGGAATATAGCTGCCTTCTACTAAAATATGAATCAATACATTTTTAATCATGAGTGAACTTCATAACCAATTTCAAAATCAAATTTGAATTGTGGATAAAGATAGAAGAAAATAAAGGGAAATGTTATATAAAGAAAATAAATATGTAAATAAACCTATTCATTTTATATTAGTATTTGAAATTATGCATTTAGACCCAAAGTGAAACTCACAACAGTATTTGAATTCAAATTTGAAATTTACAAATAGAGAGGGAGAAATAAAGCAGGAAATATAAAAGAAAAGAACAAACCCTGATCGTGGGCCGCACACACCCATTTCGGCCCATATCTCCCTTACCTGCCGCGCAGCCCAAGTCGCGCCTGTGCCGGTTTAGTCATTGTGGCGTGGGACCCGCTCGTCATCCTCCCACCCCCATTGCTCTGCCTTCCACGTTGTGCGC
Organism: Zea luxurians; assembly: GCA_029449295.1. NCBI lineage: Eukaryota > Viridiplantae > Streptophyta > Magnoliopsida > Poales > Poaceae > Zea > Zea luxurians. The sequence continues at coordinate 95,759,423 of JAOPSE010000015.1, read as the reverse complement.
GCTCGGTCACTGACGCTTGGGGCCCTATTGTCATCACCTACCTCCCGAGCTGCGCGCGTATAACAAACCCCCCTGGTATGGTGGAATCGGTTCCTCAATCCACGCTCGGACTTCATCCATGTTGGAGTATAAAAATAGAAACCCACCCTGTGCCATCACCTATCATTCAGTCGAACACTTTGGTGCCCTCATCCTCCACCGGTGGCACGCCGCCGACGACAAGGAGAGTTCCGCCGCAGCCGTCCTTGGCCTCTACCGCCGTTTGAAGTCCACGGTGTGCTCGAGGATGGCCGCCGGGATGCGTACATGCTCTTTGTGGCGTTGGCGGGTGAAGAATACCACCGTTCCCGACCTAATTTCTCGCCGGACTTGGGGAGGGGCCGGTGTTCCGCGCTACACCGTGGGCAGGCTCCTCCGCAATCTCTTGCTGGTGAGAAACCCTTCCATGTTGACCGTCATGTCCTTCCCTGCGTATAGCTCTTCGGAATCGAGGTTTGGGCGTCGGGCGCACTGGCCACCGGCGTCGCCGCCGTGCGGACTGTTTGGCGCCGCCGTGCTCGGGATTCACGGGCGCGGAGTGCGCCGTAGGGAAGATGGTGCGAACACCGTCGGATCGTAGTGAACGGCTAGGATTAGATCTGGCATAGGATGGCCCTCGTCCGTCGATCATGTAACAAGCGGTCACGATTAGATGTGTGTACCCCTTCACGCATGATTAAATCCTGGCCGCTAACTCTAGATCGTGCGGTCGGGTTTTGATCCTGTTTTTATAACACGAGAACCGTTGGATCGCGATCCAGTGGCTGGCGTCTGATACCGGTTCGTTTAAAAACCCGATCTAATCTGGATCGTTGGGCTCTGATCCAACGGCCCAGATATCACGATACCCCTTCGCGGATACGTTTTGCTAAAGAGCCCCTCTACTTTACGGAAATCAACCCGCCGTCCACCTTGGGGTTATTCTGAGTCTCGGATCTTTTACGCCATAGCCCTTGCACTTCCCCGATTTTGACGCCTAGTCCAGACAGTGAGAAAACTTATAAAATGATTTAGAAAATAGATTTTTATGTGTAAAAATAATCCTAGAACTTGTTTAATCCATAGAAAATCCATTTTTAGTCCAAATTGATCCATTCCACTTTCTAAATTTTTGTAATAATATTGTCTACCCATTAGTGCCTCTGTTCTGACATGACAAACACATTAAAGTTATTCTTTCACTTAATCTTGTATTAAATGCATAAAACCCTAGAAAATCCATAACTTAAAATATATAACTCCAAATTTAATGATATTCCAATTCCTGTGATCTTATTTTAATGTCTAGTTTATTACTGTATATTCTATTTGCATGTTTGGTGTAATGATAATTTTGCCTATACACTGTTTGTTTGTATTGCTACGACTAGTGTGAGGTCACGAGAATCTGAAGATCATCCTGGTACCTGGAATCTCAAGTCCCAGGCAAGTTGTGCCCTTGATCACTTCTTTTCACCTACTCATGTTCTAATTAATCATAATGATCTGCATAGGTTAATTTTGATGGGACCCAATAGGTTACCCTAGTTTGTCTATCTTTATACCTTGTTTACCACTGAACTTTCTGGGTAGTACTTGCTAGTGCTATATGAGGTTTTGGGTATGAAGATTACACTATTCATGATTATACTTTTGTTATCAGTTGTTATTTATTGTTCATGATAAGATCATTATGTTAATTGGAACATGGAGAACCACCCGGGAAAACAGTGCTACCACAAGGGTGGAATGGGACGCCCTTGGCTGATTAATTAGGAAAGCTAGTGGAAGACTACCTTACCCGAAAGGGGCAAGGGCAGTAGGGGAGTGGTCAGTGTAGGGAGGCCCTCGGGAGGATTTTGCTGCGATGGCGGTCCTGCAAGGGATTCCTGCACTGGAACTTCCTATAAACTGTAGCGGGTTTTCTGAAGCTAGTGGAACTTTGTAAAGGCCTCGTAATGTTACCCTGCCTCGCCTCCTCGGTAGAGGTGTATGGGATTGGCCGTCTCTTGGCAGATGGGTAACATGACTTGTGGGTAAAGATGCGCAACCTCTGCAGAGTGTAAAACTGGTATACTAGCCGTGCTCACGGTCATGAGCAGCTCGGACACTCACATGATTAATTTATGGAACTAAATTCAATTTGTCATATGCATTGCATCGCAGGTGATGTTGTTATTACTTTTGTTCTATTACTTAATTGGGTTGGTATTTACTTATACTTAGTAACTGCTAATAAAATATTGACCAACTTTAAAAGCAATGCTCAGCTCTAACCATCTTCTTTGGTAAGCCTTACACTTCACGTGAGCTCCCACCTTTGGCGAGTTCATGCACATTATTCCCCACAACTTGTTGAGCGATGAACGTATGTGAGCTCACTCTTGCTGTCTCACACACCCCACAGGTCAAGAACAGGTACCACAGGATGAGGCGCTTGGAGGATGCTGCGATGAGTTCGTGAGAGGTCTAGGTCGTCGTCTCCCAGTCAACTTTGGGTTGCTGGACCGTTGTCTGCTTATAATGTAATTATTTATTTTGTGTAGAACTCCTGTTATATAGTAAAGATGTGACATTCGATCCTGTGCCACTATTCATCATATGTGTGAGACTTGGTCCCAGCACACCTGGTGATTATGTTTACGCCCGGGTTTTGGACCCCTAAAATCCGGGTGTTACATAAAGTATGCATCATGCTGAGATTTTTTTGTTTGTGCACATGTGTCGAGACGATATGAGTATACACCCTTTCCTTACAAATCTCGAGGACGAGATTTCTGTTAAGGGGGGTAGGATTTGTAAGACCTAAATTGGTAGAAAAAAATATATCATAAAATAATAAAGAAATAAGAATATATACTAGTTCTGTGAGAATTTTCGAAGACCCTCATATAATTCAAACCAACCCTTGTGGAATAATGTGACCTAAGACATTCTCCAAAAGAAATCAATTTAAGGAATATCTTAATAAATATTATACAATCTTCTCTTGTAAATAACTATGAACAAATTTCTAAATGGACTATACGTTCAAGGAAATATTTTTTTTCGTGTGTGCATTGCATAAAATAAACAAAACCAAACATATGTATGTATTTATGCACCTCATATTGGAGTTATTTGCCGGTACATTTAATCTTGTAAACCTTGAACTTTGAATCAAATCCGATTTTCGAATTTGACATTTGGAATAAAACTGAAAATAGGAAATAGAAAAGAAGAACCATGTTCCTGGGCCGAATGCAGTCCAGCCCATCTTGTCCCTACCCATCCTCCTTCTGCGGCTGGGCCAAAATGGCCTTGGCCGGCCCAATTGCACCCCGCGCCTGCACACTCGTGTCACACTGCTGTGTGGGCCCCACTTGAAGGCGCTCCTCCCATACCGTGATCCGGTGACCGCGACTCTGTCAGCCTCCGCCCGGCTCTTCTTGCCTTGGGTGGCTAGCAGGTGGTCCCCGCATGTCGGGCCTGGTCTTCTTCTCCCCAACAGAATATCCGCCATCCTCGGTGGTTAGCTCCGCAACAGATGCGGCCGAACTCCGGTATCGCGCGGAGCCGGCTGGCGTGGGCCACCATGCAGCTGGGTCTTCCTTCCCCCGTGCAACTCGCTCACGCGCATCCAGCCGTCGGGAATCGCGGATTCAACCATGCGCTAGCCTCACCTTCGGAGAATAAAACCGAGGACCGCCTGGACTCTCAGCCGCGACCCCATCCCCTCAATCTACCCTAACCGGTTGAGCCTTTGCCAAGCCGCCATTGCAGGGAGAGAGAGAAAGAAGAATTTCAGCCGCCCCTATTACTGCCGTGGCGGGGCTCTGCTGTCGGCCAGCATCGTCCTCGCCCGAGCCGCCGGAGGGGAGGAACGGGAGTCGTGTCTGGCCGCCAGCGAAGCCCAGGAACAGCTAGCGCCGTGGTGCCTGCGTCGTGGTCGGAGTACTTGGTCGAGGGATCTCGCAAACACCGGTGTAGACGCTCATCGTAGGCACGCGTCTCGGTCGCCATCCATGGTAAGGTCACCTCCATGCCGTGCGCCTCATTCCTTTTATCTGTGTAGCGCCCGGAAAAGTAGAATATCTCGCAGACACCATTGTAGTGCGCGCATCTCCGGCGAAGCCCTCGCCACGGGGCTGGCCGCCGCCGTGCTTGCGCCGTTGGCTTGTGCCGGGATAGAGAAGAATGCCTGGCAGTCGTAGGATTAGGAGTTAATGGCTGGGATTAGAATGGAGGGGAGCGGTGGTTCGGTGGGCAGATCAGGCCGTTGGTCTTGGATCGTACGTGTACGATTAGATCTAGGGAGGCAAACACTATGGTCGTGGATTGCCCAGCCAACGGCCGGGATGCGATCAAGCGTCGTGGCTAGCGCACGCCGTCGGCTAGATAAGAGCGACGGGGGTAGACGTGGCACGTTTGGGCCGTAGGATGCAAAAGGAACGGTGCTGATTAGATCAATGCGTACCCCTTCGTTGAGACGGATCCCTGCCGTCGATCCCCAATCGGATGGTTCTGCGGCGCTCTTGGTTTGATCCGCGCAGATCTAATCCATACCGCCAGCGCGAAATCCGACGGTCAGAAACCGTCCATACCCCTTCGCGTGGCATATTGTCTAAAGAGACCCTGAGTTTTCTTGAAATCAACCCGCCATCCACACAGGATTAGTTCTGAGTCTACAGAATATTGCACCATAGCCCCTGCGCTTTCCTGAAATTGTGGCCCAATCCAGAGAGTTATTAAATCAGAAAAATGAATTGGAAAATGAGTTTTTAATATAAAAACAATTCATAGGATTTGTATAATTCATAGAAAATGCATATAAACTCCAAATTGGTCCATTCCAGTTCCTAAATTTTTGTAATAATATTGTCTACCCATTAGTGCCTCTGTTCTGACATGACAAACACATTAAAATTATTCTTTCACTTAATCTTGTATTAAGCACATAAAACATTAGAAAATCCATAACTTAAAATATATAACTCCAAATTTAATGATTCCAGTTCCTGTGATCATATTTTAATGTCTAGTTTATTACTGTATATTCTATTTGCATGTTTGATGTGATGTTAATTTATGCTATGCTATGTATGTATTGTATTGATGCGAGTAGACGAGCAAGCCACTGTGGAACCTGAGGTTCAACAAGTTGAAGTAGCTGAGCAGGAGCTCGTGGAAGGCAAGTTGTGCCCTTGATCACTTCTTTTACCCATTCATGTTCTTATTATTCATAATGATCTGCATAGGTTAATTTTGATGGGACCCAATAGGATACCCTAGATTTTGACTATCTTTATACCTTGCTTCACCACTGGTTTTACTACTAAAGTTTTGGGTAGTACATGCTATTGCTTTATGTGGATTTGGGTATAGAGATATTCATCACTCATTGTTATACTATTCATTGTTATCTGTTTTATTCTTCCTTGTTCATGTTAAGATCATTATGTTAATGGGAACATGGAGAACCACCCGGGAAAACAGTGCTACCACAAGGGTTTAATGGGACGCCCTTGGCTGATTAACTAGGAAAGCTAGGGGAGGGCTACCTTACCCGAAAGGGGCAAGGGCAGTAGGGGAGTGGTCAGTGTAGGGAGGTCCCTGGTTGATTTTGCTGCGATGGCGGTCAGCCAGGAACCCTGCATTGGAACTTCCTATAAACTGTAGCAGGTAGTCTGAAGCTAGTGGAACTTTGTAAAGGCCTCGTAGTGGTACCCTGCCTCGCTTCCTAGGTAGAGGTGTATGGAGTCTGATCAACTCTGTGGCAAATGGGTAACACGACTTGTGGGTAAAGATGCGCAATCTCTGCAGAGTGTAAAACTGGTATACTAGCCGTGCTCACGGTCATGAGCGGCTCGGACACTCACATGATTAAATTATGGAACTTAAACTTAACCTGTCATTTCATTGCATTTGGGATTATTTTATTATTACTTTTACTTATTATTACTATGGTTTGGTATTTACTTACACTTAGTAACTGCTAATAAAATTTTGACCAACTTATAAAAGCAATGCTCAGCTTCAGCCTTTATTTCATTGATCAGCCTTACACTACATGAACTCCCATCTTTGGTGAGTTCATGCCACATTATTCCCCACAACTTGTTGAGCGATGAACATGTGTGAGCTCACTCTTGCTGTCTCACACCCCCCCACAGGAGAAGAGCAGGTGGTCGAAGAGGAGCCGCCTAACACTGAGGAGTTTGATCTGATCTAGGTGGCGTTTCTCAGTCGACATTGGCGCCGACGATCCTTAGTTCGTTTTATATTCATTATTTTATTTTGTAATAAGTCTTCCGCTATGTAATAATTACTCTGATGTTTTATGACATTTATCTCTATACACTCTGTTATTATATATGTTGTCTTCTTTGGCGCATGTATGAGATGCACCTGGCTTTGTCCCTTAAAGCCGGGCGTTACACGTTGTTCGCCCCGAGGCTATTTTAGCCAGCTCGTCCGCAGTCTCGTTGTAGCGCCGAGCGATGTGGTTGAGCTCGAGCCCGTAGAACTTGTCTTCCAGGCGCCGAACCTCATCGCAGTAGGCCTCCATCTTCGGGTCGCGGCAGTGGGATTTCTTCATGACTTGGTCGATGACGAGCTGCGAGTCACCGCGAGCGTCGAGGCGTCGGACCCCTAGCTCGACGGCAATCCGCAACCCGTTGACCAGAGCCTCATACTCAGCTACATTGTTGGACGCCGGGAAGTGGAGGCGTAGCACGTAGCGTAGGTGCTTCCCGAGGGGCGAGATGAAGTGTAGGCCTGCGCCGGCTCCTGTCTTCATCAGCGACCCATCGAAGAACATGGTCCAGAGCTCCGGTTGGATCGGAGCTGTTGGTAGCTGGGTGTCGACCCATTCAGCCACGAAGTCCGCCAAGATCTGGGATTTGATGGCCTTCCGAGGGGCGAACGAGATTGTTTCGCCCATGATTTCCACCGCCCACTTTGCAATCCTACCCGAAGCCTCTCGGCAATGGATGATCTCCCCCAGGGGGAAGGATGACACCACAGTTACCGGATGAGACTCGAAGTAGTGTCGCAACTTCCACCATGTCAGGATCACCGCGTACAGCAGCTTCTGAACTTGTGGGTAGCGGATTTTGGTTTCGGACACTACCTCGCTGACGAAGTAGACTGGCCTCTGAACGGGCAATGCATGCCCCTCTTCTTGGCTCTCGACCATAATCGCGGCGCTAACCACCTGAGTGGTCGCAGCGACGTAGACCAAGAGGGCTTCTCCGGCAGCTGGGGGCACCAAGATAGGCGCCTTCGTGAGGAGCGCCTTTAGGTTCCCGAGGGCTTCCTCGGCCTCAGGGGTCCAAGTGAAGTGCTCAGCCTTCCTTAAGAGGCGGTACAGGGGTAGACCTCTTTCGCCGAGGCGTGGGATGAAACGGCTCAGAGCCGCGAGACATCCCATGACCCTCTGTACGCCTTTCAAGTCCTAGATGGGCCCCATGCTGGTGATGGCTGCGATCTTCTCCGGGTTGGCTTCGATGCCCCGCTCGGAGACGATGAACCCCAAGAGCATGCCTCGGGGCACCCCGAAGACACACTTTTCGGGATTGAGCTTGACACCTTTCGCCTTGAGACATCGGAATGTCACTTCAAGGTCGGAAAGGAGGTCGGAGGCTTTCCTCGTCTTGACTACGATGTCATCGACGTAGGCCTCGACCGTGCGGCCAATGTGCTCGCCGAACACATGGTTCATGCACCGCTGGTACGTCGCACCCGCATTCCTCAAGCCGAACGGCATGGTGACATAGCAGTACATGCCGAAGGGTGTGATGAAAGAAGTCGCGAGCTGGTCGGACTCTTTCATCCTGATTTGGTGATACCCTGAGTAGGCATCAAGGAAAGACAGGGTTTCGCACCCAGCAGTGGAATCCACGATCTGATCAATGCGAGGCAGAGGGTAGGGAACCTTCGGACATGCTTTGTTCAGACCAGTGTAGTCTACACACATCCGCCATTTCCCCCCTTTCTTTCTCACAAGCACAGGGTTGGCAAGCCATTCGGGATGGAATACCTCTTTGATGAACCCTGCCGCCATTAGGTTGTGGATCTCCTCGCCTATGGCTCTGCGCTTCTCCTCGTCGAATCGGTGCAGAGGCTGCTTGACGGGTCGGGCTCCGGCTCGGATGTCCAGCGAGTGCTCGGCGACATCCCTCGGTATGCCGGGCATGTCCGAGGGACTCCACGCGAAGACGTCGGCGTTCGCGCGGAGAAAGTCGACGAGCACTGCTTCCTATTTGGGATCGAGCCCGGAGCCGATCCGGACTTGCTTGGAGGCGTCGTTGCTGGGGTCGAGGGGGACGGACTTAACCGTCTCCGCTGGCTTGAAGTTGCCGGTATGACGCTTCACGTCTGGCACCTCCTTAGAGAGGCTCTCCAGGTCGGCGATGAGGGCCTCGGACTCGGCGAGGGCCTCAGCGTACTCCACGCACTCCACGTCGCATTCGAACGCGTGTTTGTACGTGGGGCCGACGGTGATGACCCCGTTGGGGCCCGACATCTTGAGCTTGAGGTAGGTGTAGTTGGGGACGGCCATGAACTTCACGTAGCAGGGCCTCCCCAATACCGCATGGTAGGTTCCTCGGAACCCAACCACCTCGAACGTCAGGGTCTCCCTTCGGAAGTTGGAGGGTGTTCCAAAGCAGACAGGAAGATCGAGTTGTCCGAGGGGCTGGACGCGCTTCCCGGGGATGATCCCATGGAAAGGCGCAGCGCTCGCTCGGACCGAGGACAGATCGATACGCATTAGCCCGAGGGTCTCGGCGTAGATGATGTTGAGGCTGCTGCCTCCGTCCATGAGGACCTTGGTGAGCCTGACGTCGCCGATGACGGGGTCGACGACAAGCGGGTATTTTCCTAGGCTCGGCACATGGTCGGGTTGGTCGGCTTGGTCGAAGGTGATGGGCTTGTTGGACCAGTCTAGGTAGACTAGCGCCGCCACCTTCACCGAACAGACCTCCCGGCGCTCTTGCTTGCGGTGCCGAGCCGAGGCGTTCGTCGCTTGCCCGCCGTAGATCATGAAGCAGTCGCGGACCTCGGGGAACTCTCCTGCCTGGTGATCTTCCTTCTTGTCGTCGTCGCGGGCCCTGCCACCCTCCGCGGGTGGCCCGGCCCTGTGGAAGTGGCGCCGAAGCATGACGCACTCCTCAAGGGTGTGCTTGACGGGCCCCTGGTGATAGGGGCACGGCTCCTTGAGCATCTTGTCGAAGAGGTTGGGACCTCCGGGGGGTTTCCGAGGGTTCTTGTACTCGGCGGCGGCGACAAGGTCCGCATCGGCGGCGTCGCGTTTCGCTTGCGACTTCTTCTTGCCCTTCTTCCTGGCGCCGCGCTGAGCTGACGCCTCGGGGGCATCTTCCGATGGGTGGCCCTAGGGCTGCTTGTCCTTCCGGAAGATAGCCTCGACTGCCTCCTGGCCGGAGGCGAACTTGGTGGCGATGTCCATCAGCTCGCTCGCCCTGGTGGGGGTCTTGCGACCCAGCTTGCTAACCAGGTCGCAGCAGGTGGTGCCGGCGAGGAACGCGCCGATGACATCCGAGTCGGTGATGTTGGGCAGCTCGGTGCGCTGCTTCGAGAATCGCCGGATGTAGTCCCGGAGAGACTCTCCTGGCTGCTGTCGGCAGCTTCGGAGGTCCCAGGAATTCCCGGGGCGCACATACGTGCCCTGGAAATTGCCGGCAAAAGCTTGGACTAGGTCGTCCCAGTCGGAGATCTGCCCCGGAGGCAGGTGCTCCAACCAGGCGCGAGCGATGTCGGAGAGGAACAGGGGGAGGTTGCGGATGATGAGGTTGTCATCGTCCGTTCCACCCAGTTGGCAGGCCAGACGGTAGTCCGCGAGCCACAGTTCCGGTCTCGTCTCCCCCGAGTACTTTGTGATAGTAGTCGGGGGTCGGAACCGGGTCGGGAACGACGCCCGTCGTATGGCCCGGCTGAAGGCCTGCAGACCGGGTGGTTCGGGCGAGGGACTCCGATCCTCCCCGCTGTCGTAGTGTCCCCCACGCCTGGGGTGGTAGCCTCGGCGCACCCTCTCGTCGAGGTGGGCCCGACGATCGCGGTGATGGTGCTCGTTGCCGAGGCGACCCGGGGCCGTAGGCGCTGTGTTGCGCGTGCGCCCGGTGTAGACCGAGGCTTCCCGCATGAATCGGGAAGTCGCGACATGATGTTCCGAGGGGTACCCCTGCCTTCGGGAGGCGGAGCTCTCGGCCCGCTGGACCGTGGCGCCTTCCAGGAGATCCTTGAGCTCTCCCTGGATTTGCCGCCCCTCGGTGGTTGATGGCTCCGGCATCGCGCGGAGGAGCACTGCTGCTGCAGCCAGGTTCTGGCCAACCCCACTGGATGCGGGTGGCGGCCTGACCCTGACGTCGTCGGTGATGCGGTGCTGGAAGCCCTGGTGTAGATGACGCATTTCTCCGGTCGGAGGTTGGCCCGCCCATGCCTGCCCGACGTCTCGGCGGATTGGCTCAAGCGCCCCTGCTCCCTCGTCGAGCCTGGCCTGCACCCCGCGGATTTGCTCGAGTTGTGGGTCGTGACCCCCCGCCGGAATGGGGACCACAGCTAGCTCCCGCGGGATGTCAACGCGAGACGCCGGCCTAGGGAGATCACCGTCCTCCGGCATGCCAAGATGGTTGCCTTCAGAGGGACCCCCTAGATCGACGTGGAAACATTCGCGGCTCGGGCCGCAGTCCCCGTCGTCGAGGCTACGGCTACCGTCGGAACAGTCGGAAAGGCAGTAGTCGCATGCGGTCATGAGGTCCCGCATGGCACTGGGGTTGCCAAGTCCGGAGAAATCCCAACAGAAGCTGGGCTCGTCATCTTCCTTGGACCCAGAGGGCCCGTAGGTCGAGACGTCCGTCAGCCGGTCCTAAGGTGACCGCATACGAGACCCCAGAGGGTTCGGATTCTCCTCTACGAAAGCGTCCGCCAAAGCGGAGCCGCTAGGCGGGTCGAGGCTAAATCCGAGAGGCGTGGGATGGGAATCGGTCGGTACCTCTTGGTCGACGGGCGGTGATGAGGTCACGTCGGGGACTGACTGCACCGTCGTCTCAGGTACGAGGGCGACACCCAGCAAGCCTTTCGCGAGCGTGCTAGCGTCGTCCGTTTGCTCGAGATTGACGCATCGCGGGGAGACAGCGCTCGTCTTTGTCTCAAGCGCGAGGCCAATGCCCGACGCGCCCCCCGTTGGAGTGCTGGCGTTGTCGACTCGCTCGACGGCCGACGAGGCGCCGCCTCCTGCTTGGCCTTGGTTGCCCCGCCTCCTCCTCCTCCGTCGACGGGGAAGAGGACGGGGCGAGCTCGAAGGTTGTTCTTCCACCACGCGGGGAAGACATCGTCGATCCCGCCACCGGCGGGCGGACTGTCGGCCGCCATTGTCGCTGTCGCCCGACGGTGGAAAGAGTATCATGTCGTAGCTGCCATCGAGGGACATGAAATCAAGGCTCCCGAAACGGAGCACCGTCCTGGGCTAGAGAGGTTGCTGGAGACTACCCATCTGGAGCTTGACGGGAAGCTGTTCGTCAACACGCAGCAGGCCCCTACCTGGCGCGCCAACTGTCGGCGTTTCAAGGCTGGGGAGTCCCTGAGCCGACGAGTGAAGTGTTGCCGCGTGCCCCAGCCCAGATGGGTTGACGCGAGGCCGAGCGCGAAGGGGGGGAAGTGAGGTGACCGGAGATGGGCGTGAGAGAGGTGGAAATCCCGCGGCCTTCGTGTTTGTCCCGCGCCTAGGTCGGGTGCGCTTGCAGTAGGGGATTACAAGCGTCCACACGGGGGAAGGAGCGAGCGGCCTCACGCGAGCGCCCGTCTCGTCCTCGTCCCCGTGCGGCCAACCTTCTCTAAGAGGGCCCTGGTCCTTCCTTTTATAGGCGTAAGGAGAGGGTCCAGGTGTACAATGGGGGGTGTAGCAGAGTGCTACGTGTCTAGCGGAGGAGAGCTAGCGCCCTAAGTACACGCCATCGTGGCGGCCGGAGAGATTTTGGCGCCCGGTTTGTGTGATGTCGTGGCCGTCGGAGGAGCGCTGGAGCCTGGCGGAGGGACAGCTGTCGGGGCTGTCGAGTCCTTGCTGACGTCCTCTTGCTTCCGTAAGGGGGCCGAGAGCCGCCATCGTCAGGGAGCGTGCGGGGCACCATCATCGCCTATCTAGCGGAGCGAGCCAGATGTGACGCCAGTCTTGTTCCCCGTAGCCTGAGTCAGCTTGGAGTAGGGTAATGATGGCGCCGCCTGTTGACGTGGCCGGTCCGTGCCCTAGGTTGGGCGATGTGGAGGCTCCTCCGATGTCGAGGTCGAGTCCATCTTCCGTGGCCGAGGCCGAGTCCGAGCCCCTAGGTCGGGCGAGGCGGAGGCCGTTGGCTGAGGCCAGGGTGGAATTTGAGTCCTGGGGTCGGGCGAAGCGGAGTTCATCGTCTTCTGGGGCTGAGTCCAAGTCCGAGCCCTGGGACGGGCGGAGCGGAGTTCGCCGTCTTCCGGGGCTGAGCCCAAGTCCGAGCCCTAGGTCGGGCGGAGCGGAGTTCGCCGTCTTCCGGGGCTTAGCCCGAGTCCGAGCCCTGGGTCGGGCGGAGCGGAATTCGCCGTCTTCTGGGGCTTTGCCCGAGTCTGAGCCCTGGGTCGGGCGGAGCGGAGTTCGCCGTCTTCCGGGGCTTAGCCCGAGTCCGAGCCCTGGGTTGGGCGGAGCGGAGTTGCGTGCGGCCGGGCCTGACTACCTGTCAGCCTCACTCTGTCAAGTGGCACCATAGTCGGAGCGGCGCAGGCGGCGCTGTCTTTCTGTCAGACCAGTCAGTGGAGCGGCGAAGTGACGGCGGTCACTTTGGCTCTGTCAGCTGAGGGGCGCGCGTCAGGATAAAGGTGTCAGGCCACCTTTGCATTAAATGCTCATGCGATTTGGTCGGGGTTGCTTCTCGGCGAAGACAGGGCCTCGGGCGAGCCGGGAACGTGTTCGCCGCTGGAGGGGGGCCTCGGGCGAGGCGGAGATCCTCTGGGGTCGGCTGCCCTTGTCCGAGGCTAGGCTCGGGCGAGGCGTGATTGAGTCCCTCGAATGGACTGATCCCTGACTTGATCGCACCCATCAGGCCTTTGCAGCTTTATGCTGATGGGGGTTACCAACTGAGAATTAGGAGCCTTGAGGGTACCCCTAATTATGGTCCCCGACAAGTAGTATCCTTAAGTTTGACCAGTTCTAACTAGTCTAATGTTTTATAGTCAACACAACTCTAATATAACTTCTGTCACACCTGGATTTTAGGAAAAAATCCAGATGCATCTCATATGTGCACCTAGATCAAACTACACACAAATGACAACTTCAATGTATAGAAACTAATCTCGTAAACCTTATTACCTATATGAAATGTCTTTACAAAAGAAACTAAACGACGACTATCATGATAATGAGCCACAGGTAGGTTGATCGAAGCGATGATGACCTAGAACTCTTCATAGTAGTCTTTCTCTGGTTGTCCTTGTTCTGAGCAACAAATTCAACAAGAATAAGTACACTTATGGTTGGTATTTAGCAAGTGTGTAGAAAAAGTGTAGTTTAAGTCTTACCAAGATTAAGGTTGAGGCTATAGCATTCCACATTTTAATTATGTTGGTTAAAATTTTATTAGCAATAACTAAGTATAAGTTTATACCATCCCAATTTAATAAAAGATCATAAATGAAATATTCAACAATAAACCACCTCCAAGTCCATTTAATTTAGTTATATAGATTAACCATGTGAGGATCCGAGCCACTCTTGACCGTGAACACAACTGGTGTCAGAGTTAGACTCTCCATTTGTGGCTTAGCCACTGGAGATGACGATGTTGACTAAGGAAGTAACTCTAGAACTCTTACTTGCAAATGGTTCTAATTATGAATCTCGGTCCACTAGTGTGATTAAGGCTTTAAGAAGTATGGATTCTCAATTAGAGCGGATTTTTTGTAAGAGTACTCGCCTTCTACACTTAGTAAAAATCCATCTAAGAAGGAATAACATGTTTGACATTAAATCATCAAGCTTGCAACATCTTAGTTAATGCTCTTAGTAAAGATGCCTATTATGCCATCATGTCTAGTGATGATGAATTTTTTGTTGATGTGCATGGTCTTTGGTCTGAGATTAGTATGAAATATGATGAGTCCAAATGCAACACTTCTACTTTCTCTAGTATTTGTAGTACTAACTCTTTTAAGGAAGAATAAGAAAGATGATGGAAACCAAATGATGAATCTGCCTCTCCAAAAGGTTTGTGTTCCCATTTCACTTCTCATACATGCCTTAACGCTAATGAGAATGTCAGGGAAAGCGAGATTGAGGATGTGGATGAAGAGGACATCCATCAACTTTGTGTTCATCTCAATAAGAAATATAAGACAATGTTGATGAAATTGTTGAGAAGAGCTGGGAGAACAAAGTCAAACACTTCTCAAGCTAGAAGAGACCCTCATCAAGATAGATGACAACTTAGAGATGTTGATCAAAGAACATGAGGAGCTAAAGTGCTCTTATAATGATTTGGTCCAAAGGTATGAACCAATTTCAATTGAGAAAACTAATACAACAAATGTTTTATCTAGTGTTGCTCAATTAGAAAATGAGAATGTTGTGCTCAAGGACCAAGTAGAAAAGCTAAAAATTGAAAATTTAGCTTTACACGAAAAACATGATATGTTATTATGCTCGCGTGAAAAACTTATGGATAATCATATCATGTTAGAAATTGCTAATGAGGTTGTGATTACTAGTTTAAATTCTTGTTAACCTCACCAATGCACATGTGTACAATTAGAAAATATTTTATCATGTGCTAATGCTCGTTGTTCACAAGAAAGCCAATCTTCCGTTGAACTAGAAATTTCAGGAATTAGAAATGTTTCAAAAGAAGAAAAGCTCAAGGAAGAAATTGGAAGGCTAAGAAGTAACGTGAGGAAATTAAGGATGAAGTGTCATGCTCAATGTCCTCAAGATAACCATGAAAACATGGCGAAGAAGCTTGAGAAGGGAAAATCTGTAGCATACACCAAGCTCCATCAAAAGAAGCGAGTTCTTGGAGCAAGAATGAAACAAGACAATGACATGAGCAAGGAGCAAGGTAATAATTTAATTGCTCATATTAATTACTCTAACAATGTCTCCATGTCCTCGAAGAGAAGAAAAATGAGAGAAATTAGGAGATGCTTTAGATGCAAGGAGAAAGGCCATATGATGGCTTCATGTCCACACATGGAGAATCAACATCTTGCATCACCCAAGATGATCATCAACAAGGATGAAAACAAGAAGCAAATGTCATGTAAGATTGAGCAACACATTTTCTCAAATGCCATGAGAAGAGTCATCTGGTTAAGGTTTGTCCAAAGGGTAAAACTCCTAAGCCTAGCATGTCGATTCATTTATATTCACTTAGGAAACCCACAATTAGCACGTGTGCTAGAAATATGATTGGTTCACCTACATTTAACATAAATGTTGTTTGTGTACCTAATCTTTATTAACTAATCTTCATGGACCCGTTTTTAGGTTGGTACCAAAACATGCAAACTAGACCTTGCAGGTACCCAAAGATGAAATAGACTTTGGGATGCTGAGCTAGTTAAATTGGATTCTATCTCAAGATGTCAATCTTTCATTGTATATTTAATTAAGATTGACCCAAATATGAATTAGATTACTATATCTTTAACTTCATATTCATCTCGAGCTAAGTTGTGTTGTAGGGATCATGGAACTCATTAATGAGAATCAAACAAGAGACATACTACATGGTGAATTCCGAAGGATGGTAACAAGTATATCTTAATTGCTCGTTTCTTTCTATTGGTATATTCCTTGTGTCTTGGGTAGTCACATAAGAAATATTGAACACTTGAGAATGATCATAAAATGTTTTATCTCTCCTTGGAAAATATCCATCTAATTGTAGATTGCATATGCTTTAAGTCATCTAATATGGCAGTCTACATGCTTCAATTGATTATTCATGGTGTATCTTTAACTTGATTTTTGAATTGGTATCTTACTTTTTTGCCATGGCCTAGGCATAAGGAGAAGTATCCCAAGTTCTTAATTGAATAAAGTGCTATATGAGAAACTCAAATTATTAGAGTACTTATTAGTGGGGATTTTCTTTATGACTAGAGTTGTGAGACTAATGCTTTCAACTAAGGCCCTGTTTGGATCCTTGGAACTGAATTCCATTCTAATATTAGTAATTTAGACTCATATCAATTAAGATAATACGATTGTATGTGAAAGTCGCCTAGAGGGGGGGTGAATAGGTGGAATCTGAAAATTATAAACTTAAAGCACAACTACAAGCCGGGGTTAGCGTTATAATTAAATCCGAGTCCAAAAGAGAGGGCGAAAACAAATCACAAGCAAATGAAGAGAGTGACACGGTGATTTGTTTTACCGAGGTTCGGTTCTTGCAAACCTAGTCCTCGTTGAGGTGGTCACAAAGACCGGGTCTCTTTCAACCCTTTCCCTCTCTCAAACGGTCACCTAGACCGAGTGAGCTTTTCTCCTTAATCAAACTGGGTCACTTAGACCCCTACAAGGACCACCACAACTTGGTGTCTCTTGTTTTGATTACAAGTGTCTTAGAACAAGAATGGAGGAAGAAGAAAAGTGATCCAAGCAACAAGAACTCAAATGAACACAAATGTCTCTCTCTCTCAAGCCACTAAGTCTTTGGAATGAGTTTAGGACTTGGAGAGGATTTGATCTTTTGTTTTGTATCTTGGAGTGAAGTCTAGAGCTCTTGTATTGAATGCAAATTGCTGGAAACTTGGATGCCTTGAATGGTGGTGGTTGGGAGGTATTTATAGCCCCAATCACCAAAACAGCCGTTGGGGAGGGCTGCTGTCGATGGGCGCACCGGACAGTCCGGTGCGCCAGCCACATCACCCAACCGTTAGGATTCTGATGGTTTTGACCGTTGGAGCGCTGACATCTTAGGGCACCGGACAGTCCGGTGCCGCACCGGACACTGTTCACTGTCAGGTGCGCCTTCTAGCTCTGCTCTGACTCTGCGCAAACTGTCCGCGCACTGTTCATGCCACTGTTCATTTTTGCAGACAACCGTTGGCGCAGTAGCCGTTGCTCCGCATGGCACACCGGACAGTCCGTGTTACACCGGACAGTCTGGTGAATTTTAGCGGAGTGCGCTGGAGAAAACCCAAAGTTGAGGAGTTCAGAGTCGATCTCCCTGGTGCACCGGACACTGTCTGGTGGCACACCGGACAGTTTGATGCCCCAAACTAGGGCATCCTTCGGTATCTTTTGCTCCTTTCTTTTTGAACCCTAATTTTAACTTTTTATTGGTTTGTGTTGAACCTTTGGCACCTGTAGAACATATAATCTAGAGCAAACTAGTTAGTCCAATTGTTTGTGTTGGGCAATTCAACCACCAAAATTATTTAGGAAAAGGTTTGACCCTATTTCCCTTTCAATCTCCCCTTTTTGGTGATTGATGCCAACACAAACCAAAGCAAATATAAGAGTGCAGAATTGAACTAGTTTGCATAATGTAAGTGCATAGGTTGCTTGGAATTAAACCAACATTTGATTTCTACTAGATATTCATGGATTGCTTTCTTCTATTTTAACATTTTGGACCACGCTTGCACCACTAGTTTTGTTTTTGCAAATTCTTTGGAAAATTCTTTTCAAAATTCTTTTGCAAATAGTCAAAGGTAAATGAATAAGATTGAAAATAGCATTTTCAAGATTTGAAATTTTCTCCCCCTGTTTCAAATGCTTTTCCTTTGACTTAAACAAAACTCCCCCTAAATGAAATTCTCCTCTTAGCTTTCAAGAGGGTTTTGGGATATACCAATTGAGATACTTCCATTAGAGGAATACCAATTTGAAATATACCAATAAAAATTTTCAAAACGCAATTAAAAATTAGGTGGTGGCGCGGTCCTTTTGCTTTGAGCTAATACTTTCTCCCCCTTTGGCATTAATCGCTAAAAACGGAGACTTTGTGAGCCCTTAGTAAATTTTCTCCCCTTTTGGCAAACAATATGAGTGAAAGATTATACAAATGTGAAGAGATAGCGAAATACCGACAAAGAGTAAATAGTACCGATTGAGTTGAGTGGAAGCGTCATCTTTGCCGAATACTCCATTTCCCTTTCAATTCTATGACTAAGCATAAGAGTATACTTGAAAACACATTAGTCATAGACATAAAAGAGATATGATCAAAGGTATATAAATGAGCTAGGTGTGCAAAGTGTCAATCAAAATTCCGAGAATCAAGAATGTTTAGCTCATTCCTAAGTTTGGTAAAGGTTTTCTCATCTAATGGTTTGGTAAAGATATCGGCTAGTTGTTCTTTGGTGCTAACAAAAGCAATCTCGATATCCCCCCTTTGTTGGTGATCTCTCAAAAAGTGATACCAAATGGCTATGTGCTTAGTGCGGTTGTGTTCAACGGGATTATCCGCCATGCGGATTGCACTCTCATTATCACATAGGAGAGGGACTTTGCTAAATTTGTAGCCATAGTCCCTGAGGGTTTGCCTCATCCAAAGTAATTGCGCGCAACAATAACCTGTGACAATATACTCGGCTTCGGCGGTAGAAAGAGCTACTGAGTTTTGTTTCTTTGAAGCCCAAGACACCAGGGATCTCCCCAGAAACTGACAAGTCCCTGATGTGCTCTTCCTATCAATTTTGCACCCTGCCCAATCAGCATCTGAATATCCTAATAAATCAAAAGAGGATCCCTTAGGGTACCAAAGACCAAACTTAGGAGTATAAACTAAATATCTCAAGATTCTTTTCACGGCCCTAAGGTGAACTTCCTTAGGATCAGCTTGGAACCTTGCACACACGCATACGGAAAGCATAATATCCGATCGAGATGCACATAAATATAGTAGAGATCCTATCATCAACCGGTATACCTTTTGATCTATGGATTTACCTCCCGTGTCGAGGTCGAGATGCCCATTGGTTCCCATGGGTGTCTTGATGGACTTGGCATCCTTCATTCCAAATTTGGTGGGTATGTCTTGAATGTACTTCGTTTGGCTGATGAAGGTGCCCTCTTGGAGTTGCTTGACTTGAAACCCTAGGAAATACTTCAACTCCCTCATCATAGACATCTCAAATTTTTGAACCATGATCCTACTAAACTCTTCACAAGTAGATTTGTTAGTAGACCCAAATATGATATCATCAACATAAATTTGGCATACAAACAAATCTTTTACAATAGTTTTAGTAAAGAGAGTAGGATCGGCTTTACCGACTTTGAAGCCATTAGTGATAAGAAAATCTCTTAGGCATTCATACCATGCTCTTGGGGCTTGCTTGAGCCCATAAAGCGCCTTTGAGAGTTTATACACATGGTTAGGATACTCACTATCTTCAAAGCCGGGAGGTTGCTCAACATAGACCTCTTCCTTGATTGGTCCATTGAGGAAGGCACTCTTCACGTCCATTTGATAGAGCTTAAAGCCATGGTAAGTAGCATAGGCAAGTAATATACGAATTGACTCAAGCCTAGCTAAGGGTGCATAGGTTTCACCAAAATCCAAACCTTTGACTTGTGAGTAACCCTTGGCCACAAGTCATGCTTTGTTCCTTATCACCACACCATGCTCATATTGCTTGTTTTGGAATACCCACTTGGTACCTACAACATTTTGGTTAGGACGTGGAACTAAATGCCATACCTCATTCCTCGTGAAGTTGTTGAGCTCCTCTTGCATTGCCAGCACCCAATCCGAGTCTCTTAGTGCATCCTCTACCCTGTATGGCTCAATAGAGAAAACAAAAGAGTAATGCTCATAAAAAAGTGTGACTCGAGATCGAGTGGTTACCCCCTTATGAATATCATCGAGGATGGTGTTCATGGGGTGATTTCTTTGAATCGCCTAGTGGACTCTTGGGTGTGGCGGTCTTTGACCCTGTCCTTCTTGGTCATCTTCCTTGTCTTGATTTTCTTCATCTCCCCCTTGATTATTGCCCTCTTCTTGAGGAGGGTCATCTTCTTGATCTTCTTCTTCATCATCTTGAGCATGTTCCTCATCTTGGATTGGTGGAGATGCTTGATTGGAAGATGAAGGTTGATCTTGTGCTTGTGGAGGCTCTTCGGATTCCTTAGGACACACATCACCAATGGACATGTTCCTTAGCGCGACGCACAGAGCCTCTTCATCATCTAGTTCATCAAGATCAACTTGCTCCACTTTGGAGCCATTAGTTTCATCAAACACAATGTCACAAGAAACTTCAACTAGTCCAGTGGACTTGTTAAAGACTCTATATGCCCTTGTGTTTGAATCATATCCTAGTAAAAAGCCTTCTATAGCCTTAGGAGCAAATTTAGATTTTCTACCTCTTTTAATAAGAATAAAACATTTGCTACCAAAGACTCTAAAATATGAAACATTGGGCTTTTTACCGGTGAGGAGTTTATATGATGTCTTCTTGAGGATTCGGTGAAGGTAGAGCCGGTTGATGGAGTAGCAGGCGGTGTTAATCGCCTCGGCCCAAAACCGGTCCGGTGTCTTGTACTCATCAAGCATGGTCCTCGCCATGTCAAGTAGAGTTCTATTCTTCCTCTCCACTACACCATTTTGCTGAGGTGTGAAGGGAGAAGAGAACTCATGCTTGATGCCCTCCTCCTCAAGGAAGCCTTCAATTTGTGAATTCTTGAACTCCGTCCCATTATCGCTTCTTATCTTCTTGATCCTTAAGCCGAACTCGTTTTGAGCTCGTCTCAAGAATCCTTTTAAAGTCTCTTGGGTTTGAGATTTTTCCTGCAAAAAGAATACCCAAGTGAAGCGAGAATAATCATCCATAATTACAAGACAATACTTACTCCAGCCGATGCTTATGTAAGCTATCGGGCCAAATAAATCCATGTGGAGTAGCTTAAGCGGCCTGTCGGTTGTCATGATGTTCTTGTGTGGATGATGGGCACCAACTTGCTTTCCTGCTTGATATGCGCTACAAACCCTGTCTTTCTCAAAATGTACATTCGTTAGTCCTAAAATGTGTTCTCCCTTTAGAAGCTTGTGAAGATTCTTCATCCCAACATGGGCTAGTCGGCGATGCCAGAGCCAACCCATATTAGTCTTAGCAATTAAGCAAGTGTCGAGTTCAGCTCTTTTGAAATCAACTAAGTATAGCTGACCCTCTAACACTCCCTTGAATGCTATCGAATCATCACTTCTTCTAAAACCAGTAACACCTACATCAGTAAATAGACAGTTGTAGCCCATATTGCATAATTGAGAAACAGAAAGCAAATTGCAATCTAAAGAATCTACAAGAAAAACATTGGAAATAGAATGGTCAGGTGATATAGCAATTTTACCAAGTCCTTTGACCAAACCTTGATTTCCATCCCCGAATGTGATAGCTCTTTGGGGATCTTGGTTTTTCTCGTAGGAGGAGAACATCCTTTTCTCCTCAGTCATATGGTTTGTGCACCCGCTATTAATGATCCAACTTGAGCCCCCGGATGCATAAACCTACAAAATAAGTTTAGGCCTTGTTCTTAGGTACCCAAACGGTCTTGGGTCCTTTCACATTAGAAACAAGCACCTTGGGTACCCAAACACAAGTCTTTGAGCCCTTGTGCTTGGCCCCAACATATTTGGCAACTACTTTGCCTGATTTGTTTGTTAGCACATATGAAGCATCAAAAGTCTTAAATGAAATATTAGGCTCATTTGATGCAGTAGGAGTTTTCTTTTTAGGTATTTTAACATGGGAAGAATGCCTAGAGCTAGATGTCTCATTCCTGTACATAAAAGCATGATGAGAGCCAGAATGAGACTTCCTAGAATGAATTCTCCTAATCTTATGTTCGAGATAACCAGCAGGATATAAAATATAGCCCTCGTTATCCTAAACATCTGAGCTTTGCCCTTAACAAGCTTGGAGGCGTCGATGGGGATCCTACTTGGTGTAGAGTCCTTCTTCTCCTCTTTCGTCGCCTTGAATGCGACGGGTTGCACCTCGGGTGTGGAGGTGCTGCCTTGCTCCAAGTTGATGATTTGTTTGGAGCCTTTGATCATCAATTCAAAGCTCACAAACTTTCCTATAACTTCCTCGGGGGACATTAGCTTGTATCTAGGATCACCACGAATTAATTGTACTTGTGTAGGATTACGAAAAACGAGTGATCTTAGAATAACCTTGACCATCTCATGGTCATCCCATTTTGTGCTCCCGAGGCTGTGCACTTGGTTCACCAAGGTCTTGAGCCGGTTGTACATAGCTTGTGGCTTCTCTCCTTGGTGAAGGACGAATCGACCGAACTCCCCCTCGATCGTCTCCCGCTTGGTGATCTTTGTCACCTCATCTCCTTCGTGCGTGGTCTTTAGCACGTCCCAAATCTCCTTGGCACTTTTCAACCCTTACACCTTATTATACTCCTCTCGACATAGAGAGGCGAGGAGTATAGTAGTTGCTTAGGAATCGAAGTGCTTGATTTGGGCGACCTCGTCCGAATCATAGCCTTCATCCCCTACGGATGGTACCTGCGCTCCAAACTCAACAATGTCCCAAATGCTAGCGTGGAGTGAGGTTAGATGGTGCCTCATTTTATCACTCCACATACAATAATCTTCACCGTAAAAAACCAGTGGTTTGCCTAGTGGGACGGAAAGTAAAGGAGTGCGTTTAGAAATGCGAGGGTAGCGTAGGGGGATCTTACTAAACTTCTAGCGCTCATGGCGCTTAGAAGTGATGGACGACGCGTCGGAGCCGGATGTAGAAGGCGATGAAGAATCGGTTTTGTAGTAGACCACCTTCTTCATTTTCTTTTTCTTTTCGCCGCTCCGATGCGACTTGACGTGTGAAGGGGATCCCTTCACCTTGTTGCCGGACTCTCCCGATGGAGCCTTCCCGTGGCTTGTAGACTTGTCACCGCCGGTCACGATCTCCTTCTTGGCGTGATCTCTCGACATCACTTCGAGCGGTTAGGCTCTAATGAAGTACCAGACTCTGATACCAATTGAAAGTCGCCTAGAGGGGGGTGAATAGGCAGAATCTGAAAATTATAAACTTAAAGCACAACTACAAGCCGGGGTTAGCGTTATAATTAAATCCGAGTCCGAAAGAGAGGGCGAAAACAAATCACAAGCAAATGAAGAGAGTGACACGGTGATTTGTTTTACCGAGGTTCGGTTCTTGCAAACCTAGTCCCCGTTGAGGTGGTCACAAAGACCGGGTCTCTTTCAACCCTTTCCCTCTCTCAAACGGTCACCTAGACCGAGTGAGCTTTTCTCCTTAATCAAACTGGGTCACTTAGACCCCTACAAGGACCACCACAACTTGGTGTCTCTTGTTTTGATTACAAGTGTCTTAGAACAAGAATGGAGGAAGAAGAAAAGCGATCCAAGCGACAAGAACTCAAATGAACACAAATGTCTCTCTCTCAAGCCACTAAGTCTTTGGAATGAGTTTGGGACTTGGAGAGGATTTGATCTTTTGTTTTGTATCTTGGAGTGAAGTCTAGAGCTCTTGTATTGAATGCAAATTACTGAAAACTTGGATGCCTTGAATGGTGGTGGTTGGGGGGATTTATAGCCCCAACCACCAAAACAACCGTTGGGGAGGGCTGCTGTCGATGGGCGCACCAGACAGTCTGGTGCGCCACCGGACACTGTCCGGTGCGCTAGCCATGTCACCCAACCGTTAGGGTTCTGACGGTTTTGATCGTTGGAGCGCTGACATCTTGGGGCACCGGACAAGCACTGTTCACTGTCTGGTGCGCCTTCTGGCTCTGCTCTGACTCTGCGCGAACTATCCGTGCACTGTTCACGCCACTGTTCATTTTTGCAGACGACCGTTGGCACAGTAGCCGTTGCTCCGCATGGCACACCAGACAGTCCGGTGAATTTTAGCGAAGTGCGCTGGAGAAAACCCAAAGCTGAGGAGTTCAGAGTCGATCTCCCTGGTGCACCGGACACTGTCCGGTGGCACACCGGACAGTCCGGTGCGCCAGACCAGGGCAGCCTTCAGTATCTTTTGCTCCTTTCTTTTTGAACCCTAATTTTAACTTTTTATTGGTTTGTGTTGAACCTTTGGCACCTGTAGAACATATAATCTAGAGCAAACTAGTTAGTCCAATTGTTTGTGTTGGGCAATTCAACCACCAAAATTATTTAGGAAAATGTTTTGACCCTATTTCCTTTTCAGTATGCAAAATATATTTGTATACTATTATTAACAAGATGTTGGGGATATTTATGTCCTACATTTTTACTATAGAGGAGTGAGTCGAATAGTGCCCTATAAGTTGCAGAGTAGAATCATATTCTACTCATACATAAAATTATTTTCCATCATCTACCTCATAAATTTGAGGTAGGCTTATATCTAAACTTTAGAAAGTGGTGGAATGTCAAATTCCAAGCCAAATAAGTTACTTTATTAAGTAAATTCAAATTCCACCTAAACTATGGCATCTATTTTTCTCCTAGTCAAAACTATGCAAGAAATGAGTCATCTTGTATGCAAACTACAATTTTGACTAAGTATTAATATCTCTGCCATGAAGAGTTATGCAATCTAGGTTCTAAACCTATTCACTAGCCTATAACTAAGCTAGGAAGATAAAGTACTTGTTGGGGGCCTTCTCCTTCCTAAGGTCCTCAAAAACATAATTAACCATTTGTTTTCAACATAAGCTATTACAGGAAGCTTCATCTTTAGGATGGAAGCCTCTTCCTCATGACGAAGGCACAAGAGATGAAGATAGATCTAGAGTTAATAAGAGTAAATGCCAAAGCTATCACCAGATGGACAACTTTGGCTCATAACCGAGATGAAGTATAATGATGCTGCTGACCGAAACGGAAAAAGACTACTTAGCCCTTAATGACTTGTATTACGGTCATATGTGAATATTGGGGACATAAATGTAATTTTACCTAGGCTACGTCTCGTGCCTATAAATAGATGAACAATAGCACCATACTGTTCACGCTGAATTGTAATCACTCTCTCACGTCTTTACCTTCGAGCAAGCCGATGGTATCAATGTAATATGAATTCTGTTGATATTCATACATGTTTTATAGAATGCAAACATGAATGGATTAACGAGATACAATTATTGTCTTCGTCTCTTTTTGCATTCTTGTTTACATATTGAAAGATGAAGGTATGTCCTTCGCGACCTTTGTCTAATGAACATTATATCCATTGAGAGATAATGCTTTGAAAGTCGAAGGTCCCTAATAATTAACAATCATGTTGCCTTGTTCTTGATTCACAACATTTGAGACAAGTGACCAACATTGGCGACTACCTCCGGTAAACTCACTTTCGCAACCTTCGGCAAACGCTAGCCTTCATCATGCCGCCGAAGAAGACAACAGCGTCAGGGGCTGCTCTGCAGCCACTGGACACCAATCAGGAAAAGCTCTCACTGAGAGATGCTAGGAGCCAGAAGAGAAAAGCTACCAGCCCTACACCTCAAGAGGAAGAATTGGACCAGGAGATCAGGGATTTAGAAGCTATACATCACTAGGTGCAGAGGAAAAAAGAAAATATGCTTCGGTTAGCCGAACTTCAAAGGAAGATCAACGAAGCAGCTGAAGAAATGTGCCACCTTGCGCAGGACGATCAAGGACGAGGGCCTCAACATAGAGAGGTTCGTCAAGAAACTCCAGTCAATGATGATGGATGGTATGATGATCTATACCACGATAATTTTGCTTTCGATGATGCTTCTCCCCTGGCAGCAGAACTGCAGGCTACCCCATGGCCACCTTCATACAAGCCACCACAAACTCCCCATGTATGATGGACACTCTGACCCGAAGCAATTCCTAATGAACTATGAAGCAACCATATCATCGTACGCTGGCAACACTGCTGTCATGGCTAAGTCCTTCGTCATGGCAGTCAGGAGCGTGGCTCAGACTTGGTATTCTTCTCTTTGGCCAGGAACAATTACATCATGGCAGAAGTTAAAGGATATGCAAGTCACAAGCTTCCAAGGCTTCCAAAACAAAGCCAATGACTGCTCAAGCTTTGTTCTAGTGCACGCAAGACCATGAGGAGTACTTGCAAGCATACGTCCGAAGGTTCTTGCGATTGAGAGCCCAGGCGCCAACGGTGCCTAATGAAATCATCATCGAGGCCATGATCAAGGGCCTCCGACCTAGACCCACAACATAATATTTTGCAAGGAAGCCACAACAGACCTTGGAGAAGCTCCTCCAGAAGATGGATGAATACATCCGAGCTGACAACGATTTCCGCCAAAGAAGGGAGGAAGCGTACATGTATTTTGAGATGACTAGGGGCTTCGGAGGAAGACTCCACCCTAGGTATGTCAGAACGATCCACAATCTCAACATAAATGATGACAGGGCCAATCATACTCAGAGCAGCCAACACAACTCAGTCTTCGGGAATGCAACAAACTTCCTATAGGCCACCTGCCCCGAGAGGCAGAGGGGGGAGAAGCTTCAGAGGAAGGTATGGTAATCAGCCTAGGAGACTGTTCTGCCTATTCTGTGGCAAAGATAAGGGAGACACAACAAGGATGTGCCAAGTCACGATCCAAAAGCAGAAGGAAATCACTGAAGCCGAAGCACGGCAGAACCAGCCGAAGCAGGTCTTACATACTGCTTCATGCTATTCTCCATATATCCATGGGTATGTGGGCAATCAATAGCCTACGACGTCCGTTGCTTCTGCGAGTCACTCCCAAGCCTCCTGGGCTCAGTTGCCGCCACTAGCGTCTACCTTGATCCATAACCAACAGCCAGAAGGGCATCGCCAAGCTTAGCAACAGCGCGACACTCGGGAGGAGTCTGATGCTTGCACAATCAACAACATTGTGTCCGAGTCAAGGCATATCTACTGAGTGTCTTAATCCAATGTATCTTTACCCTTTTTGCCTTTATATTTTTCTTCTCAAAAGAAAATACAAGGAGGTTTAACCTTTAGCTTGATGTAATAAGTCTGTGGTTACACCATCGAGTGTAACAAAAAAGTATCACGAAGCTCCAAAGTCGTTCCTAAGGGGATGCATAGCTAAGGTACCACCTAAGTGAAAGGTGAAGAAACTCCAAAGTCTTTCCTAAGGGGATGTGGAGCTTAAATGCCACCTAAGTCAAAGGTGAAGAAGCTCCAAAGTCGTTCCTAAGGGGATGTAGAGCTTAGCTCCAAAGTCGTTCCTAAGGGAATGCATAGCTGAAATACCACCTAAAAAAAGGTGAAGAGACTCCAAAGTCATTCCTAAGGGGATGCAGAGTCTTATCTTTTATGTTTCGCGTGCTAAAATCATTTGCGTCATGCCATCACATCATATTGCATCATGACATCGCATCATACATCATTTTGCATCAACAAAAGAAGTGGAAAAATCGAAATTTCTCCTTCAGCTTCAGCAAAGATTTGTGAAAGAGTATTAAAGGTGTACGGTTCATGCTTGAAACTACTGCCATGTGAAATTTATGCTTTCGACAATACTATACCTACGCAATGACTACACCAAGAATCAATCATCATACAACAGCTTCGGCAAAGAAGGGGGGATTTCTTTCTGAAGTGTGAAAAGAAGGGAAGGAGTTTTTTCGCCGCCGACTCAAAAACGGTATGTACGAAGGTTCCACGCGTCATAAAGAAATATTGTTGGGGCCTTCGTCTTATGAAGGTCCTCAAAAACATGATTAACAATGTTTCCCAAGTGTAATATATGTACAGGAACCTTTGGACTCGGAATGAAGCTGTACACAATATGAAAAGCATGGTCGGGACGAAGGTTGAACCAGCTCCGAAGCTACGCGCAAGGAAGCTTCGGCTCAGTAGCAGAAAAAGGAACCGACTTAAAGAGGAAAAGGCTATCTAGTCCTCGATAGATTGTCCTTAAGTCAATAGTAAACTTGAAGGGCATGAATGTAATTTTACACAGGCTGCGTCCTGTGTCTATAAATAGATGAACAGTAACACTGTACTGTTCACGCTGACTTGTACTCGCTCGTGCGTAATGCTTGTACCTTTGCCTTCAATCAAGCCGAAGGTATAAATGTAATTTGATATTGTTCTTATTTATTCCTGGTTATATAAAAGAAAGATATATCATGATGTCATGTAATAATTCATGTTATCATGTTTCATATGCTTTGTCTTTCATTGATTTATGTTATAATGACGAAGGTACGTCCTTCATAACCTTCGTCTGAAGAACGTTATATCCTCAGGGAAATAATGCTTCGAAGGATGAAGGGCATTAATCATTAACCTGTTTTTGTGTTGCCTTGTTCTTAAGCCAAAGCATTTGAGAACAAGTCTCCAACATTGGCGCCCACCTCCGGTGTACTCACTTCCACAACCTTCGACAAAGCACCAACCTTCGTTATGCCGCCGAAGAAGACAACAGCGCTAGGGGCTACTGCACTGTAGCCACTGGACACAAACCAGGAGACTCTCTCTCTCCGAGAGGCTCGAAGCCAGAAGATAAATGCCACTAGTCCAACATTCCAGGAGGAAGAGTTGGACCTAGAGATCAGGGATATGGAAATCATTCATCAACAAGTGCAATGGAAAAAAAGAGAAGATGGCTCGACTGGCCGATCTTCAAAGGAAGATCGATGAAGCTACTGAGGAAGTCCGTCATCTTACTCAAGATGACCAGGACCGAAGGCCTTAATACAGGGAGCTTCGTCAAGAGGGCTTATTCAACAAAGATGGATGGTATGATGATTTTAATCATGATACCTTTACTTTTGATGATGCTTCTCCCTTGGCAGCAGAATTGCAGGCTATCCCATGGCCACAATCCTACAAGCCACCCTAGCTACCCATGTACGATGGGCACTTGGACCCAAAGCAATTTTTGATGAGCTATGAGGCAACAATATCCTCATACGGAGGCAATGCAGCTATCATGGCAAAGTCCTTCATCATGGTAGTCCGGAATGTAGCCCAAACATGGCATTCTTCTCTTCGGCCAGGGACAATCACGTCGTGGCAGAAGCTCAAGGATATGCTGATTACTAGTTTCCAAGGCTTTCAAACAAAGCCAGTCACAGCTTAGGCCTTGTTCCAATGCACGCAGGACCATGAGGAATACCTTCAGGCTTATGTTCGAAGGTTCTTGCAATTGAGGGCACAAGTGCCCATAGTGCCCAATGAAATTGTCATTGAGGCCATGATCAAGGGTCTTCGACAAGACCTATGGCTCAATACTTTGCCAGGAAGCCTCCACAAACTTTGGAGAAGCTGCTTCAGAAGATGGATGAATATATTCGGGCTGACAACGACTTCCGCCAAAGAAGGGAGGAAGCTTACAGATTCTCTGAGATGACCAGGGGCTTCGGAGGAAGAATCCACCCTAGGCATGTCAGATCAATCCACAGCTCCAGTCAGAATGACGACAAAGGAACCCAGCTTGAGAGGCCATAGTATCCCTCACAGTCTTCAGGGCAGCAGCAAAGTTCCTTTAGGCCACCAGCTCCAAGGGGTAGAGGCGCTAGGGGCTTCGGAGGAAGATATGGGGATCATCCTAGGAAAGTCTATTGCCTATTCTATGGTGAGGACAAGGGCCATACTACAAGAATGTGCCAAATCACTATCCAGAAGCAAAAGGAGATCGCAGAAGCCGAAGCTCGACAGAATCAGTCGAAGCAGGTCTTGCACACTGCTTCGTGCCATTCTCCCTATATACCAGAGTATGTGGGTAATCACCCTGCAGCCTCTGTTGCTTCGGCTAGCCATTCTCAGGCTTCCTGGCCAAAGCTTCCACCACCACCACCACTGCAACCTACACATTCCCGAACCTGCAGCCAGAAGGGCGCCAACACTCTCAATGGCAACGTGAATTCAGGGAAGAATCCAAAGCTCGTACAATCAACAGTACTATGCTACAATCAAATCACATTTATTGAGCAATATCCTCCCTCTGAAATACTTTTATGTTCTATGTCATTTTGTTTTTTAGTAATGAATAAACAATGTAAATCTAGTTTTAAATTCTTGTAATAATTTTTGCTTCTATCAAGATGGAATATATCTTCTTTATAGACTTATGAAACCTGAAAATTGCCGAAGCTCAAAAGTTGTTTCTAAGGGAACGCAACGTAAGTTTTACCAAAGCTATAAAAAGCCGTTCCTAAGGGAACGCAGCATAAGTTCTGCTGAAACTACAAAAAGTCATTCCTAAGGGAGCGCGGTGTAGGTTTTCTGCTCAAAAGTCGTTCCAAAGGGATTGCAGAGCCAAATATCGCCGAAATAGAAGGCGAAGAAGTTCAAAAGACATTCCTAAGGGGATGCAGAACTTATACCGCCGAAATAGAAGGCGAAGAAGTTCAAAAGACGTTCCTAAGGGGATGTAGAACTTACACCAAAAAATAAACTATGAAGCTGAAAAATAAACAGCAAAGAGGTACTATTGAGGCGAAGGCGAAGACGCTACCCTTCGCTCCAAGCCTTCGTCAGCCTCGCTGCACCAACGGAAGCAAAACGACCTGCGAGGTCCACCCTTCGTCCTCTACACTGCAAGACGAAGGCCTACGACGGAGTCGCCCCTTCCCCCGCCCTCACCAAACCTGGAGGCCCACGCGGGATTCGGCCCATTTGAACAGGCCCCGCACGGAGAAGTGTGTTACGGGCCCGATTTGTAATAGCTTTTCTGTAATGACAGTCTGTAACCCTCCCTTATGGGAATATTCTGGGGATTGTCTAGGTGCCTGAGGGCACATGCGTCCTTACATCAAGACGTTCGGCACACAGCCACCTATAAATACCCCCGTACAGTGCCCTTGAGAGGCTGGATTAACAGAGAAAGCACCATCTCGAGTTAAAACCTTGTTTGCATTCCTTTCACTCTCCCGTTGGATCATCTTGCCCAGGAGAGCAAGTTACAACAAGTACCAATCGTTCCTAAGGGAATGGAGAGATTGTGTGTTTCAGTGTGGGAGTGTGAGTATGTGTCTGCGACATCATTATCATTTTGCACCATATCATCACATCATTTTGCATAGCATCACATCATACATCATATTGCATCGATGACACAAGAATTGAATACGGAGCCGATTTTTGGAAAATATTGTCAAAGTTATACGAAGTAAGCTTCGAATTACAGCCTCATCAGCCTACACGTAAGAAAGGGATCTCTTTTTGAAGCAAGGATATTTTATTTTCGCGAATCATGAATTTTTTTTCCTTCACAAAGCATGAAAAGAAGGGAAGGTGTTTTTTCGCCAAAGGCTCAAAAACGGTATGTATGGAAGTTTCATGCATCGTAAAGAAATAAATTACAATAATTTACATATTCAATCCAAAGTTACACACGTCAAATATTACAACTTCGATACAATAAAAGCACAATGTCTATTCTAGTGTCTCTTGCATTGACCATTTAAAAATGTTTTCGCAGTAAGTGCTAGTCTTCTTTCAGGACCTTCTTCGCAATTTCATTTAACAACTTATCGACGACTTCGTCAACGATAGATTCAGCCATATTAATGATCTCTAGTGCTTCCTTCATTTCTGGATCGGCCAGGGGATCGAATGGTTCCGGTGGCGGAGATAATTCAGCTGAAATGGGAAAAAATTAATTATTCCGAAGCCACAGAAACAAGTGCTAAAGATAAACATCAAAAGTTATTACCTATACGTCTTTCACGCTCTGCAGCTTCTTCAGCTTGTTTTGCTTCTATCCGGGCGTCATGGGTGTCTTTTTCACTTTTCTTTATAATTTCATGAGCCATTTCTCGGCCACCATTCACCTAGACATCATTATAGAATTTTTCGCCCATTAAAGTCGCTTCAGCTGAAGGATCCTTCGTGTCATCTGTGGAGAAGGCAGCTTCGGCTTGGGCCATGGTCTTGATATGATCACATCCCGCCTTCTCCAAGATAGCTGAAATCCCCCGTGCACCAGAAAACGCGCAAACATCCCCGCGATCACTTAAGATTTATTCGAAGGTCTCAACCTCCCCACTTATCCATTCAATGACACCTTCGGGGTCGCCTCGTATAAAGTTTTCTTCGGTAGAATAGGCACCCACGTTGGCGAAGCTACCCTTTATCTTCTTCACGCACTCCAAAGATTTTTCAAAACATCTTTCCTTGGATGAGCGAAGTTCCTCAACAGTTTTCTCTAAATGATTTTTCCAATATTCGCTGATATCTCGGTCAGATTCTGCGAGTGCGCATTTTTCTTTTGCTTCTGCCAGCTGTTTCCGAAGGTCTTCAATTTCAGTCTTCTGGATTTCGGCTTGAGCCTTGTAATTAGCTTCGTCTTCTTTCACTTTGTTTACCAATGAAATTAAAATCTTGTCTTTTTCAAGACCTTCGTTTCTTAGTTCGATAACCTCTGAACGAAGGTTGTTCAGAGCCATCGTATAGCCTTCATCTTTAATATCTTTTTGTGCCCTGAGCGCATTGCTAAGAATTAAGCCCTACAAGAGGGGGGCAGAATTGAGTAAATCACAAAAGATATTTCATTTTTAAATACAAAATTAGCTTTTATACCTTTATGCTATTATATGCTAGGCTGTCATCAAGTTTGTCCTTCGATAAAATCGAAAGACCATCTTCTAGCTTCGGGAATCCGATGCTTCTACCTATCTCCCGGCAGACGGATATTTCTTTGCTATCCGGGAGACAGTACAAAAAGTCTTCCTCACCACTCCCATTAAACACTAGCGCCCCCTTCGGATACTTCAATCTTTGGGCATAATGTTGTGCTTCTAACATTTCTTCTTGGGATAGTACCTTTCCCGAAGCATGACGAATAATGTAGTCAATACTTTTGTTCGAGGCTTCAGGAGCAGGAGCTTCAATTCTTTCAGTTGCAATCTGCTCTGCTGATTTTTCCTTGGGGTCAGCAGGCTCCATCTCGGTGGATTCTAAAGGCCTAGCTCCGATTTCAGCCTGAATTGTTGCAGTTTCAACTTCTACCTGCTTAGTATCGGCTTTGGGTTGCGCTTTAGTAACTTCGACAATTTTCCTCGTGGGAGCAGGACTCAAGGTTTTTGTTGTTTCTAACACAACATCTAGCACATTCGCCATCCTTCTTCTCTTCGGAGTTGCGGCGGAACCCTTTTGCACCTTCGGCACTGTCGCCTCTGTTGGAGGGCTCAAAATCTCTGGCATTTTCGTTATTCAATTTTAGGCCCTTTAGCCTTATCAGCCTTCGTCTCAACTAGCTCGGCTGAAGGTAACTTTGGTATCACAGCCGGCTCTGCAGTGCTCTGCGTAGGCGGAACAATTTCTTTTGTCTCGGCAGCTGAGGTGGCCCTTTCACCAAATTCAGGTATCACGGTCGGTTCAATGAAACGCGGCCCGTGAGTTAGAACCTTCAACTTCTTGCCCTTTGGCTCAGCTGTGATCACCGAAGCAGCAACTTTTCCTGAAGCAGCAACCTTTCTTTTCACCCCTTGCCCTCACAGCGGGTAGCAATAGTCAGGGTATACGAAACCAATTGCATCGAATACCCTATTCAGTCTTTTCTTACTTCGACCACCGAAGGCTGCGGACAACGCATTGTCCTCGATCTTGGAATACGCCCCAAGTAACTCGTCACTAGTAGTTTCAATGCACTTCAACCAGTCATCATTTGGTTCATCAAACTTATACCCAAACCTAAAGGTATATTTCAGCCGAACCAAACCACCTTCGCTAGAGTCAGCGATGGTCTCCTTCGGCATTTCCCAACTTTCCACAAGCGGCCATACCCTGAAGGCTATGTGTTCTTGAATTAAATCCCTTGTGCCAATAAAGGAGCAAACCATGCTGAAGGCCTTTTGACACGCTTCAACTGTGTCATCAATTTCAACCTTCGGCCTTCGGAGGCCGAAGCGGGACCAGATGGGGCGCATGATGATTTCTTTTATATCTCCCCTCGCCTTCAGATCATTCTTCATATAAAACCACTCTTCCATCCAGGCCCCAGGCCATCTCTTCCGAAATGTTGGCACTAGGTGGCTTGCGTTCGGACGAGCAATAAATCCATAACAGCCAAAGTTATTGTGGTATTGCTCTTTACCGATGGCCTTCGTCTCGTATAAAAGTTCGTGCATGTTGCAGAAGCATTTCGCACTTGGCTCTAGCCCTTGACTCTTTACTACCTAGACAAAAAGTCACATCCTTAGTACGGCTTCAGGGGTGATCTGATGGAGAAAGATCTGGTAGGTCTTCAACACTTCAACTACAAACTTGCTCAAAGGAAATCGAAGTCCAGCCTTGAAAAAGCTTCGGTAAGTTACAACTTCATTTTTCTCAGGGGCGGGGGTGGTGTTGCCTCCACCAACTCTCACGATAGACATGTCTCGAAAGTACCTTCCTCTCATGTTGTCAAGATGACTCTGTTTAATTGTTGATTTCCCGAAGATTGTATGGCTTGGCCGCTAGGGCCGATCTTCAGAATCTTCGCCTCCGCTTTCCACATCATAGCTATCGCTGTCACTAGTATCTTCAGATAAACCTTCCAATATCTCTCTAGTAATCTTCTCTGTGTTTGTCTTTGCCATTGATTCAACAAATCTAGCAATATAAGGATCCAAAGCCTTCTTCTCCTCGAACAGCTTCGTCTCTTCAGTCTGCTTTGTCTCTGCAACAACCTTCTTCTCCTCAGAAATTTTTTTCTCCAGAAATCGAGAAAACGTGACTTTTAACCAAAGCTCAGAAACCTTGAAAATCCGGTGAGCGCTAGTGAGCAGGAGTCAAAAGATTGAGAAAATAAATGCGAATGGCAGGAACAGTGTATCAAATGATGCCGGTGTGAGTTCATATTTATACGCCTAGCACGCTGCAACTTGGAGGGCCCCGTCTGTC
This sequence comes from Zea luxurians, assembly GCA_029449295.1. Lineage (NCBI taxonomy): Eukaryota > Viridiplantae > Streptophyta > Magnoliopsida > Poales > Poaceae > Zea > Zea luxurians. Next base: position 95,724,650 of record JAOPSE010000015.1, on the reverse strand, counting down.
ATTGAGTGTTGCTATTCTAGCAAAGGGAAGGTGTTTTTTCGGACCTTCGGCTTAAGGCCTTCGTTCACGTCGCAGTCTAAATTCGTTGTTATAATAAATTAATACTACAAGGGGCTACTGTTGGGGACCTTCGTCTTCTGAAGGTCCTCAAAAACATGATTAACAATGTTTCCCAAGTGTAATATATGTACGGGAACCTTCAGACTCGGAATGAAGCTGTACACAATATGAAAAGCATGGTCGGGACGAAGGTTGAACCGGCTCTGAAGCTATGCGCAAGGAAGCTTTGGCTCAGTAGCAGAAAAAGGAACCGACTTAAAGAGGAAAAGGCTATCCAGTCCTCGATAGATTGTCCTTAAGTCAATAGTAAACCTGAAGGGCATGAATGTAATTTTACACAAGCTGCGTCCTGTGTCTATAAATAGATGAACAGTAACAGCGTACTGTTCACGCTGACTTGTACTCGCTCGTGCGTCACGCTTGTACCTTTGCCTTGAATCAAGCCGAAGGTATAAATGTAATTTGATATTGTTCTTATTTATTCCTGATTATATAAAAGAAAGATATATCATGATGTCATGTAATAATTCATGTTATCATGTTTCATATGCTTCGTCTTTCATTGATTTATGTTGTAATGATGAAGGTACGTCCTTCATAACCTTTGTCCGAAGAACGTTATATCCTCAGGGAAATAATGCTTCGAAGGACGAAGGGCATTAATTATTAACCTGTTTTTGTGTTGCCTTGTTCTTAAGCCGAAGCATTTGAGAACAAGTCTCCAACAAATATATTACATCAATATACATACAAATTGTTTATAAGTGTTTCTTGCAAAACTGGGAATCATTTCTTAGGGCATTTAACTAGCAAAAATACAAAGATTTTAGTCCTCCCTAAGGACTTTATCGGCAGCTTCGTTCAGAAGCCTGTCGATAGCTTCGTCAATAGCATCATTAGCAATTTTGATAATGTCTAGTGCCTCTTTGATGGATGGGTTAGCTTCAGGATTGTATGGTTCAGGAGGTGGAGAAAGCTCAGTTGCGTTGAGGCACAAATATCTGTCAGTGTCGAAGCTGAAAAACTTACGAAAATAAGTTAAAAATGCATACTTATGAGTCTAGTCCGCTCGGCAACTTCTTCAGCCCTTTTTGCCTCTTCTGAAGCATCATGAGATTCCTTTTCATTTCTTTTGATGGCTTCATCGGCGATTCCTCATCCGCCCTTTAGCCATACTTCAGAGTAAAATTTCCCACCTAGGGTAGTAGCTTCGGCTGAAGGGTTTCTGATATCATCAGCTGAGAAGGCGAAGTCTGGCTGAGCTACAACCTTAGCATGATCACATCCAGCCTTCTCCAAGATGGACGTGGCCCCACGGGCACCAGCAAAGGCACAAAAATCCCCTCGATCACTAAGAACTTCTTCGAAAGCTTCAACTTCACCATTTATCCATTGAATGATTTCATCAGGGTTTCCATGAATAAATTTCTGCTCGAAGGAATAGGCTCCAACCTTAGCAAAGTTGTTCCTTAAATTCTTAGCGCATTCCATGGATATTTCATAACATTTTTCTTTGGCAGCACAAAGCTCATCGACATTCTTTTGTGCTCTTGATCTTTTGATTTCACATATCTCATGCTTCACCACTTTAACTTCAAACTTCTCAGTTGCTTCTGCAGCCTTCCTCTTTAGTTCTTGTACTTCGGCTTCATGAGCTTCTGTTTGAGCAAAAAGCCTGGCCTCGCTAGATTTCAATCTTTTCACTAAAGAGAGTAATATCTTATCATTCTCAAGAGCTTCATTTCTTAATGTAATAACCTCCGAACGAGGGTTTCCAAGCGCTATTCGGCAGCTCTCATCTTCTGCATCTTTTTGAGCCTTTAAAGCCTGTCTTAAGATCAAGCCCTGGAAAATGAAGAGTGAACACGAAGCGATGATAAGAAAAATCACAAAAATAGTTTGTTGTAGTACAAATGGCGGAATGACAAATCAAAATATACGCACCTTCAGGCTATTGTAGGCGAGGCTATCTACAACCTGATCTTTGGTCATCGTAGACAAGCCGATTCGAGCTTCGGATACCCCATATGATCCATCATTTCATGGCAAACATTGATCTCCTTACCATCAGGTACACAGTAGAGGAAATCATCATCATTATCCCCTCCATATACCAAGGATCCATAGGGGTACTTCAGCTCTTTAGCGTAATATTCCGTTTCGGTGGCTTGCTCTGTTGATAGTTGCTTTCCCGAAGCATGTCGCACAATGAAATTCAAATCACTGCTGGAAGGTGCTTCGGGAGCAGACGACGAAGGATTCTCTGCAAGGCTCTCTTCTACAAGATTTTTAGGTACAACCTCTGAAGGTCCCACCTCGGCATGGGCAGTTCTGGCAGTAATCATCTCTTAGACATCTTCATTTTATTGCCAGAAGCTTCAGCAGAAGAAGAAGGCGACGTTTTCGTAGATTCTAGAATAGCTTCCAAGACACTAGCCATCCTCCTTTTCCTTGGAGTTCCTATGGTAGCTGGTAGCTTCGGCAGTACTGCCACCTTCATCTTCGGCTGCTCTAGTACTTTTTTTGCTACCTTTTCTAGCTCTGGCTCTCTAGCCGGGTCTGCAATAGTTCCAATAGGCACAGCAGGAGCAGTCTCTATGGCCAGGGGGTTGTTTCCACCCTTTCACTTAACTTCGACACATCAGTCGTCTTGATGCGCCTGTGTCTATGTGTCAAAACTTTGATTTTCTTTGACCTCGACACACCAGTAGATGCCGAGGTAGCGGCTTTCCTTTTCCTCCCTTGCTTCTGGGCAGGATAGCACTAGTCTGGGTAAACGAACCCAATAACATCAAACACTCTGTTCAACCTCTTTTTGCCATGAGCGTCGAAGGCAGTTGTCATAGCCTCGTCTTCTGCCTTCAAATACGCTCCAAGTATCTCATCACTTGTTGCTTCTATGGTATCCAACCAATCATCATTTGGCTCATCAAACTGATTCCTGAACCGAAAAGTGTACCTCAGATAAACCAGGCCACCCTGGCTGGAGCTAGCAGCAGTATCCTTCGGCACTTCCAACTCGTTCGCAAGAGGCCATACTTTGTAAGCAATATGCTCTTGGACTAAGTCTCTTGTGCCAATATAGGTGCACAATGTGTTGAAAGCATCCTGGCACGCTTGCACATCATTCCCAAGTGCAGTGGGTGGCCTTCTAATACCGAAGAGAGACCATATAAGGTGTTGAATAATCCCTCTCACATCTTCCCTCTGACCTAGTCATTCTTCACATAAAACCATTCCTGCATCCAAGAACTTGGCCACCTCTTCCGAAATGTGGACACGTGGTAATTCGCCTCAGATCGAGGCATGAAGCTGTAACAACCAAAATTGTTGTGATACTATTCTTTTCTGGTCGCCTTCGTCTGATAAGACAGCTCATGAATATTGCAAAAGCATCTTGCTTCTAGTTCCAATCCTTAGCTCCTCATGGCCCAGATAAAAAACCCCACTCTAATAAGAGCTTCAAGGGTAATCTGATGAAGGTATATCTCAAATGTTTCCAAAACATCAACTAGCATCTTATGAAGCGAGAAGCGAAGCCCAGCTTTCATGAAGCTCCTGAAGACTACAACTTCATCACTTTCTGGCAGGGGAACGGTGTCCTCTCCCCCAGCCCTCACTATAGATACATCATGAAAGTATTTCCCTTTCATCGCTTCAATTTGACCTTGCTTGATGGTTGATTTCCTAAAAATAATGTGGCTAGGTCTCCATGGCCGATCTTCAACATTCTCATTCTCACTCTCAATATCGAAGCTTTCACTATCGCTTGAATCACCAGATAGCCTAGCCAATATTTCGTTAGTGATCTTCTCTACATTGGTCCTTTCCATGGCTTCGTAGAAGCCAGCGAGTGTGGGGTCAGTTCTTATCTTGTCTTCGGCCATTTCGGTGATGGTCGCGGCAGAAAGCTGAAGCTCGCAAACAATTAAAGTCAGAAAACAGGAAAACTAAACAACAACTGCAGCACGAAAGCTAGATGGCACGAAAAATATTTGTGACACAACCTTCTATATATATACTCAGAGCCCCACAGCTCAGTGGGCCCCACGGGTAAGGATGATTCGCTATTCTAGCGAAGGGAAGGTGTTTTTTGGACCTTCAGCTAAAGGCCTTCGTTCATGTCACAGTCTGAATTTGTTACAATAAAACAAAATAATACTACGAGGGTCTACTGTTGGGGGCCTTCTCCTTCCGAAGGTTCTCAAAAACATAATTAACCATTTGTTTTCAGCATAAGCTGTAACGCCCCGAATTTTGGAGTTGAATTTTTTTTCTTTTCTTCACTCGCCAAATTTGGGCGTTACCTCTCTTTCCCATTCCTTTTCGCTAAAACCTCACCTATTTTCAAAACTCCATGTCGTGTGATGATAGTAAACCCTAGAGTTATTTTCTTTGGTTGTTGCATCATGCCGATCCACACATCAATTTCCCTTGTGAGTATTTGCTTGATTCCATAAAGTTTGCGCTTAGTAGAGGATTAGAGGAAATGGACAATGGAAAATAGGGAAAATAAATAGAAAAGCCCCCCCTCCTCTCTTGGGCCGGTTTCCTGGCACGGCCCAGCCGCCCCCTCCCCTAGCGCGCGGCCCAGTTGGCCTGGGCGGCCCAACCGGCCCCCTCCCCTTTTCTTGCCCCCCCGCATTGGGCCCATGTGGCGGCCCAGCCCCCCCCGCATCCCCCGCGTGGACGGTTACACCGCCGCCGCCCCTCCCCCTACGGGCCCCACCCGTCAGCCCTCCCCAACCCCCCCTTTCTCTCTCTCCTCCCCTCTACCCCCCCCCCCCGCACGATCTCCTCCCTCCCCTACCTCGCGCAGCTCCCTACCCCCGCCCCGGCTCGCCCGTCGCCGCCCGCCGTTCGGCCTCCCATGGTGAGCCCTGCCCCCCTTTTTATTCCTTCCCCCCGTCCCTTCTTCCCCTTCCCCTGCTCCCGCGGCAGCCCCGGCGCGGCGGAGCCCAAGATCGGCGTCCTGGCGCTCGGCGGCACGGCCATGGCGGCTCGGCCCTCCAGCGCGGTCGGCCCCGGCCTCGCCCGCCCTCGGCGCCCCCCTTCCTCCTCGCGTCCGTGGCCCGGCCCCAGCCTTGCGCGCGGCTTGGGCGCGGCGGCGCGACCCTGCGTGCGGCTCGGCGCGGCCGCGTTCCCGGCGTCCCGCCCCGGCGCGTTCGCCCTCCCCGGCATGGCGCGGACTTGCGCGCGGCTCTGGTGCGGTGGCGCGGTGCGCCTGCCCTGCCCGCCGTGGCGGCGTGGCCCGTCCGCCCGCGGCTTCGGCGCGGCCTTGCGCTCGCCCTGCCCGCCATGGCGGCGTGGCTCGCCCGCCCGCGACCTCGGCGCGGTTCGGCCATGGCGGCCGGAGCTCGGCCGTGGCGCCCGGCGCGGCCCCCGGCGCGGCCCCCGGCGTCCTGCGCAGGCCCGCCCTGGCTGCTGGCGCGCGGCCATGGCCCCGCCGCGGCTTCGGCGCGGTGCGCAGCCCCGTCCGGCTTGGCGGCCTGCTGGCGCGGCTCGCCCGCGTGGCTTGCCCGCGGCAGCGCCCGACGCGGTTTGCTCGCGTGGCTCGCCCGCAACGTCGTGGCGTGACGCGCCCCCTGGCGTCCTAGCTCGCTTGCGGCAGCCCGCGCGGCTTGCCCGTGGCGGCCTGCGCAGCGCGTGACCGCCCGTCCGCGACGTGTTCGCAGCAACACCTCGCTCGCGTGCGCAGCAGCGGTTCGCGGCCTCGTTCGCTCGCTCGCGTAGCCTGTTCACCCGTGCAACGCTTAGACGTCACGCTTAGTCATTTACCTTTTGTGTGAGAATTGTCGCGCGAAGATGCTCTTCGCCATTCAAAAGTGCTAGTATCCATTGAACTGTATCAAGAAGCGGCAATAACTGGGCATGGGTTAATTATGCTTAGATAATAGCTATCTTTACACCTATATTAAATATCAGTTAGTATGACTACACGAAATGTAGTGGCTAAGTTCATTCTTTCTCTTAACATGAACATAACGAGTTGTCAATTGTAGTAGTGGTTACGATTCTATTAGCGCATGTGACTAATCCTTATTATTGGAACTAAGTGGAACTAGAGCACATAATGGCTAGTTATGCGTCTACCCGTAATACGCCTTGAGTATAGCTTTAACCACTGTGAGACCTTTCTTCTCTAGCCATGGCATATGCAATATCGTATGTGATACTCTATGCATATTTAATCTATTTTGTTCTCTTGTAATGGTGTACTGTTTGTTTCCTAATTCGAATGGATGGATGTATGTATGCTTGCGCTCGCATAGAGAACGATCCGGTTGAGGAGCCCGAATAACTCGCAGGAGAAGCCTTTGAGCAGCAGTCGGTTGGTGGAGGCAAGTGTCCCTTGACCTATCTCTGTCCTATACATACTTTAATTCACCTCCCGCATTACACATTTATACCTAAGGATTGACTAGCTTTTGTTATCCATGTCCTTGTTTACCTATTTGGGTTGGATTATTATTGCTTAGTCTTATGCTATTGCTCAACTCTAATCAATGAACATGATGAGAATGATCAATGATACGCTGTTTTCCCTTATCTTATTATGATGTTATACTTGTGGCCTTTAAGGGGGCTCGAGCGGTTTCTCGAGTGCCTCTCCGTAAGGACCTGTTCGTTGGATGACTGGCCAGGAAAACAGTGCAACCATGAGGGTGGAGTGGGACGCCCTTAGCTGAGTAATTAGAGGGACCGAGGTGTAGTTCGCTTCGCCGTCGTGCCGTCAATGGGGCTCGGTGTATGCGGCTCGCTCTGCCAAGGTTGATTTGTCCCTTGGGGAGGAGTGCGGTACATTTAGGAAACCTAACGGACGGCTACAACCCCGGGGAATCTTTGTAAAGGCTACGTAGTGAGACCCTGCCTACTCACCTTGGGAGTGTTCAAGGGTCCGTACAACCCGAGGCAAAAAGGGAATCACGGCTCATGGGTAAAGTGTACAACCTCTGCAGAGTGTTTGAAAACTGATATATCAGCCGTGCTCGCGGTTATGAGCGGCCAAGGGAGCTCCAGTGATTAGTGGTACTTGATCAGAGATGTTCGGATTTGCAGGTGGCAATGAGTTGATGGTTCTTGGTTTTGACTCTGGTAATGGTAAGTGGTATTCTTTTCGTTTGGAAAGGGTACGTTTGGGTTAATAACGTGGGTTAATTCTAAAACTTGGCTTTCTCTACTAGTAATAATAATCTGACCAACTAAAAGCAACTGCTTGACTTACCCCCACATAAAGCTAGTCCACTACAGCCAAACAGGATACTTGCTGAGTATGTTGATGTGTACTCACCCTTGCTCTACACACCAACCCCCCTTCCCCAGGTTGTCTGCATTGCAACCACTGCTCAGGAGAAGATGAAGCCATGGAAGTAGACTTCCAGGAGTTCCAAGACTACGACGAGTTCTAGGTGTGGGTTAGCGGCAACCCCCAGTCGGCTGCCTGTGAAGGCCGCGTTTATCTAAGTTTCGTTTTTCACACTTTGATTTATTGTAAAGACTACGTGGATGTCTCAGACATATGATGTAATCGACTATTATTTCCCTTTTTAATACTATTTGAGCACTGTGTGATGATGTCCATGCTATGTAACTGCTGTGTACGTGAATTGCTGATCCTGGCACGTACATGGTTCGCATTCGGTTTGCCTTCTAAAACCGGGTGTGACATAGGTGGTATCAAAGCCGTGCTGACTGTAGGACCGCTAACCTAGAGTAGAATGGTCGTTCTAAGGATTATAGACCTCTGTCTCTGCCTTGAGTTTGATATCCCTTCAAAAGTTGGTCATACCGACCAAACCTATGTTCTACTATATATTATACCTTGCTGAAAATTGTGTTTTATTTTAATCCTTCATTTATTTATGGTTCATTACTTGCTGGTCATATTAGTTCTGTTCTCACTCTTATGCTTACGGTGTCTTTTGTAGATGGCTCGTCTTAGACACACCGCACGGAAGTCTGTCATCCCCTTCTTACCCTCTCGTCTCGCGGAGCATCCGCTTCGCCGTCCCGTGGCCGGTCAGTCCAGTCACTTGGAGAGGCTGCACCACCGCCTGCATGAGGAGCAGGAACGTCGACGACAGGAGCAGCAGGGCTCTTCTTTCTCGCTCCAGCAGGAGATAGAGTCTGTGAGGAGCTGCTCCCCCGTGCTTCCTCTGGAGGCGCCCCCTGCACCACCACTAGGCACCCCAGCCCCTGGAGTAGCTGCTGGAGGAGACCCAGACGACGGAGGTGGCGACGACAGCTTGAGCCACGACACTGACTTTTCTACTGACCAGGAGCCGGAAGGATGGGTTGCTCGACCCATCACTCGTGACGCTGCTCGCGGGTGTCACTTCCACAATGCGCTCGACACTCAGCTACGTCGGGCACTTAACCGGCGTACTTGGTCCATCGAGTATCGCTGTGTGGTCTACCAGCATAGTCGCGGGGTCTACCCGGACCGCTGGGAGGCGACCTGCTTGGTGCGCCGTCCGGAGAACAGTCTCCAGGGTGCAGAGGCCTGCTCAGAGCACTATTCCATCTCTGAGCAGGACTCAGCTGAGGCGGCCATGCAAGATGCCGCACGGCGTGCGCTTTCGCACTACTGCTCAGTGCTCGGCGGGGTAGCTGACAGTCTCAACCTGAAGTATTACCCCAGCCGTCCATCTGGCAGCACAGGAGGCGTGATTGTCTCACCTGTTGGTGAGGACAATCCTAGGTTGAGCAGCACAGTCAACCTAGCCGTCGTGCTAAACACGGAGCTGGACCATGTATTAGATGAGCTGAGTAGGGCTCGTGCTAAGATCGCCCAGCTGCGGGCTGAGCGCGCGGAGCGTCGTCACCTGGATGATGGTTCCCCTGCTCCCATCGGGACTCAGCACCCGTACCGCTCCCCTCGGCGTGGACACCAGCCTTATGGCAATCCCGACTGCAAGGCCAAGATAGACTTAGAACCATAGATCGTCAGTGTTGAGTCTTGTAATAAATGCTTAATATAGAAGTTTTAGTCTTAGTATTAGTCTTAGAGTTAGTCTCGCTCTTAGTTAGTTTTAGTTAGACAGGGTAGTTTGCTATATCCTGTGCATCCATGTTTGTCATGATGAACTATGTTTGATTTGGATCTTTGTAATGACTGTCGCCAGAGTGTGGGTATCCCCTGCATTTTGGTTTATCTGTTATATGTTAATGAAGTTGGGTATCTAGTTGGGGAGCCTTTTATTCCACTTTCCTCTTTATCTGAGAAGCTGCGTTGGTCTGTGTTGGAGATCAGTGAAGATGTTCATATGTTCAGTGTTGTGGAGAATTCTATACTCTTTTCTTATGCTGCTAGATTTGCAAGATCAGTTCTGATGTGTGGTTGCATTTCGCAGATGTCAGAAAATAGGCGCAGAGGAGGAAGGCGTGCTTAGCAGGAGCAGGCAGCTCAGCAGGATGAGGTACCCCAGCAACAGCAACTGCCACCCCCGCCACCGATCTCGATCGAGCAGATGTTCATGATGCAGACTCAGGCAGTTCAAGCCATCGGTCAGACTCTGTCCGCCATTCAGCAGCAGCAGCAACAGCCACCACCTCAACCTCAAATGCCTCAGATGCCCAGGGACAAGCGTGCTGAATTCATGAGAGGTCATCCCCCAACGTTTGCTCATTCTTCTGACCCCATGGATGCTGAAGATTGGCTACACACTATGGAGCGAGAGTTGCATATCGCTCAATGTGATGACAGGGAGAAAGTTCTGTATGGTTCCCGTCTGTTGAGAGGAGCGGCCCAGTATTGGTGGGAGTCTTATCTCGCCACTCATGCCAACCCCGACACCATCACCTGGGAAGAGTTCAGAGGTAGCTTTCGTCAGTACCATGTTCCTGCAGGTCTGATGACAGTGAAGAAGGAAGAGTTCCTGGCCCTCAAGCAAGGGTCATCGTCTGTCAGTGAGTACCAGGACAGGTTTCTGTAGTTGTCTCGCTATGCTCCTGAAGATGTCAACACTGACGCCAAGCAACAGTACCGTTTCCTAAGAGGTTTGGTTGACCCTTTGCAGTATCAGCTGATGAATCATACCTTCCTGACATTCCAGCACCTGATTGATAGAGCAATCATGACGGAGAGGAAGCATAAGGAGATGGAGGATCGCAAGCGCAAGATCAGTGGACCCCAGCCTGGAAGCAGCAATCATCCTCGTTTCTCAAGCAATCAATCTCAGCAGTTCAGGCAGAACCAGCGTCCACCTCAGCATCAGCAGTTTCAAAGGCAGTATCCTCAGCAACAGTATTAGAATCATCAGAACAATCAGTCAGGAGGAGGTCAGTTTCAGAGACAGAATCAGCAGGCACCTTGTCTCCCTGTCCCAGCAAACCAGCAGATCAGTCAGGCAGCACCAGCTCAGGTTGGAAATAGAGCATGTTTCCACTGTGGAGAGTAAGGCCATTGGGTGATGCAATGTCCGAAGAAGGCAGTCCAGCAGCATTCAGGCCCCAATGCCCTAGCAAAGCAGAATGTGTCTCAGCCTGGAGCAGGCAACGACTCTCAACCGCGCTATAATCATGGGAGACTGAACCACTTGGAGGCTGAAGCAGTTCAGGAGACCCCCGACATGATAGTAGGTATGTTCCCAGTCGACTCCCATATTGCAGAAGTGTTATTTGATACTGGAGCAACGCATTCTTTCATTACTGCATCATGGGTAGAAGCACATAATCTTCCAATTACTAACATGTCAACCCCCATTCAAATTGACTCAGCCGGTGGTAGAATTCGAACCGATAGCATTTGTTTGAATGTAAGTGTGGAAATAAGGGGGGTAGCATTTCCCGCTAACCTTATAGTAATGGGTACTCAGGGAATAGATGTCATCCTAGGGATGAATTGGCTAGATAAGTATCAGACAGTTATCAGTTGTGATAAGAGGACAATCAAGTTGGTGTCCCCACTAGGAGAGGAAGTGGTGACCGAGTTAGTCCCGCCTGAGCCGAAGAAAGGAAGTTGTTATCAGATGGCTGTCGATGGCAGTGAATCAGACCCAATTGAGAGTATCAAGGTCGTGTCTGAGTTCCCAGATGTGTTTCCAAAGGACTTACTGGGTATGCCACCAGAACGAAAAGTTGAATTTGCTATAGAGCTTCTTCCTGGAACCGCCCCCATCTTTAAGAGAGCTTACAGAATATCTGGACCAGAGTTGGTTGAACTTAAGAAGGAGATTGATGAGCTATCAAAGAAAGGTTACATCCGGCCAAGCACCTCGCCTTAGGCTGCCACTGTCCTATTTGTGGAGAAGAAAGATGGCACCAAAAGGATGTGCATCGATTATCGAGCCCAGAATGAGGTCACGATCAAGAACAAGTACCCTTTGCCCAGAATAGAAGATCTATTCGACTAGTTGAGAGGAGCCAGTGTGTTCTCCAAGATAGATCTGAGGTCAGGTTATCATCAGCTCAGGATCCGACCTTCAGACATTCCGAAGACGGCATTCATTACCAAGTATGGGTTGTATGAATTCACAGTGATGTCTTTCAGTCTAACAAATGCACCAGCCTTCTTTATGAATCTGATGAACAGTGTATTCATGGATTATCTTGACAAATTTGTGGTGGTATTCATCGATGATATTCTGATATATTCTCGAAGAGAAGAAGATCATGCAAGTCATTTGAGGATGGTATTGCAGAGATTGCGAGAGCACTAGTTGTATGCAAAGTTAAGCAAGTGTGAGTTCTGGATCAGTGAAGTCCTGTTCTTGGGTCACATAATCAACAAAGAAGGATTGGCCATGGATCCGAAGAAACTGACAGACATTCTGAACTGGAAAGCGCCGACGGATGCTCGAGGAATCAAGAGCTTCATTAGAATGGCCGGATACTATCGACAATTCATTGAAGGGTTTTCGAAGATTGCGAAACCAATGACAGCATTGCTGGGCAACAAGGTTGAGTTCAAGTGGACCCAAAAATGCCAAGAGGCCTTCGAAGCGCTGAAAGAGAAGTTGACTACAGCGCCTGTCTTAGTCTTGCCTGATGTGCACAAGCCCTTCTCGGTGTATTGTGATGCTTGTTACACTGGTTTGGGATGTGTGTTGATGCAAGAGGGAAGAGTTGTGGCCTACTCGTCCCGACAGCTGAAGGTTCATGAGAAGAATTACCCAATCCATGACCTAGATTTGGCAGTAGTGGTTCACGCATTGAAGACATGGAGGCACTATATGTATGGACAGAAATGTGATGTTTACAAAGACCACAAGAGTCTGAAGTACAGATTCACTCAGTCAGAGCTGAATATGAGGCAGCGAAGATGGTTAGAGTTGATCAAAGACTATGAGTTGGAGATCCATTACCATCCAGGCAAAGCGAACGTAGTGGCAGATGCTTTGAGCAGGAAGAGTCAGATCAATCTGATGGTCGCTCGTTCGATGCCTTATGAGTTGGCCACAGAGTTTGACAGGTTGAGTCTCGAATTTCTGAATAATTCGCGAGGAGTCACAATTGAGTTGGAACCTACCCTGGAGCGAGAAATCAAAGAAGCACAGAAGAATGATGAAAAGATCAGTGAGATCCGGCGACAGATTCTAGATGGCAGAGGCAAAGATTTTAGGGAAGATGCAGAAGGTGTGATATGGTTCAAAGACCGCTTGTGTGTTCCTAATGTTCAATCTATTCGGGAGTTGATCCTCAAGGAAGCTCATGAGATAGCCTATTTGATTCACCCCGGAAGTGAGAAGATGTATCAGGATCTGAAGAAGAAATTCTGGTGGTACGGAATGAAGAGGGAAATCGTAGAGTGTGTGGCTATGTGTGATAATTGTCGGCGGATCAAGGTAGAGTACCAGAGACCAGCTGGATTGTTGCAACCTTTGCAAATTCCTCAGTGGAAATGGGATGAAATCGGTATGGACTTCATAGTCGGATTGCCTCGCACTCGAGCCGGCTACGATTCCATTTGGGTAGTAGTGGACCGCTTAACCAAGTCAGCCCACTTCATACCTGTCAAGACCAACTACAGCAGTGCAGTATTGGCAGAGCTGTACATGTCTCAGATCGTTTGTCTTCATGGTGTGCCAAAGAAGATAGTGTCAGACAGAGGAACACAGTTCACCTCTCATTTCTGGCAGTAGTTGCATGAAGCCTTGGGCACACATCTGAATTTCAGTTCAGCTTATCATCCGCAGACAGATGGTCAGACCGAAAGGACCAATCAAATCCTTGAAGACATGTTGAGAGCCTATGCGTTGCAAGATCAGTCCGTATGGGACAAGAGATTGCCTTATGCAGAGTTCTCCTATAACAACAGTTACTAGGCCAGCTTGAAGATGTCACCATTTCAGGCGCTCTATGGAAGGAGTTGTAGAACTCCATTGCAATGGGATCAGCCTGGAGAAAAGCAAGTGTTCGGGCCAGACATTTTGCTTGAAGCTGAAGAGAACATCAAGATGGTTCGAGAGAATCTGAAGATAGCGCAATCAAGGCAGCGAAGTTATGCAGATACAAGAAGAAGAGAGCTGAGTTTCGAAGTTGGAGACTTCATCTACCTGAAAGTGTCACCGATTAGAGGGGTCAGAAGATTCGGGGTCAAAGGCAAGCTAGCACCCCGCTACATCGGTCCGTACCAGATTCTCGCAAGGCGTGGAGAAGTGGCCTATCAGCTCAGCCTGCCAGAAAATTTGTCTATTGTGGATGATGTCTTTCATGTGTCTCAATTGAAGAAGTGCTTGCGTGTGCCAGAGGAGCAATTGCCAGTAGAAGGTCTTGAAGTCCAGGAAGACTTGACCTATGTTGAGAAGCCAACGCAAATCCTTGAGACCGCAGACAGAATCACCCGAAGGAAGACCATCAGAATGTGCAAAGTCAGATGGAATCACCACTCTAAGGAAGAAGCAACCTGGGAGCGTGAAGATGATCTGAAGGCTAAATACCCTGAGCTCTTTGCTAGCCAACCTTGAATCTTGAGGGCGAGATTCTTTTAAGGGGGTGTCGGCGTTTCGACCCTGGGGGGTCCCTGGACCGACGAGTAAATTGTCGCTGCGTGTCCTAGCCCAGATGGGTCGGCGCGAGATGGAACACAGGGGGGAAAACAATAAGGGGAACCGCGGCTCGTGTTGTCCTGCGCCCAGGGCGGATGCGCTTGCAGTAGGGGTTACAAGCGTTCGTGAGGGAGAGAGAGAGAGAGCCTGCTCGTCAGCCCGTCCTCCCGCGCGGCCACCTTCTCGTACGAGGGCCCTGGACCTTCCTTTTATAGGCGTAAGGAGAGGGCCCAGGTGTACAATGGGGGGTGTAGCGGAGTGCTAACGTGTCTAGCAGACAGGAGCCAGAGCCCTATGTACACGCCGACGTGGCTGTCGGAGAGGTGTTGGTGCCCTGTTCATGTGATGTCGTGGCCGTCGGAGGAGCGCTTAAGCCCTGTAGAAGCACAGCTGTCGGGGCTGTCGGGTCCTTGCTGACGTCTCCTTGCTTCCGTAGGGGGCTGAGAACCGCCGTCGTCACGGAGCACACGTGGTGCCACCATTACTTGTTTTACCGGGGCGAGCCAGATGGGACGCCGTTCTTGTTCCCCGTAGCCTGAGCTAGCTAGGGGTAGGGTAATGATGGCCCCCCTGTAGCGTGGTCGGCCCGAGCCCAAGGTCGGGCGAGGCGGTGACTCCTCCGAGGTCGAGGCTGAGTCCGAGCCCTGGTGTCGGGCGAGGCGGAGACCGTCGTCCGAGGTCGAGGTTGAGTCCGAGCCCTAGGGTCAGGCGAGACGGAGACCGTCGTCCGAGGTCGAGGTTGAGTCCAAGCCCTGGGGTCGGGCGAGGCGGAGACCATCGTCCGAGGTCGAGGTTGAGTCCGAGCCCTGGGGTCGGGCGAGGCGGAGACTGTCGTCCGAGGTCGAGGTTGTGTCCGAGCCCTGGGGTCGAGTGAGGCGGAGATTCCTATGGCGCCTGAGGCCGGACTTGGCGGCTGTCAGCCTCACCCTGGCGGGTGGCACAGCAGTCGGAGCAGCGCAGGCGGCGCTATTTTCCTGTTAGGTTAGCCAGTGGAGGGGCGAAGTGACTGCGGTCACTTCGGCCTTGTCGAGTGAGGAGCGCGCGTCAGGATAAGGTGTCAGGCGATCCTTGCATTGAATGCTCCTGCGATCCGGTCGGCTGGCGAGGCGATCTGGCCAAGGTTGCTTCTTCGCGAAGCCTGCCCGAACTGGGCCTCGGGCGAGTCGAAGGTGCGCCCGTTGCTTGAGGAGGCCCTTGGGCGAGGCATGAATCTGCCTGGGTCTACTGTTCCTGCCCGAGGCTGGGCTTGGGCGAGGCGAGATTGCGTTCCTTGAGCGGATGGAGCTTTGACCTGTATTGCGCCCATCAGGCCTTTGCAGCTTTGTGCTGATGGTGTTTACCAGCCGAGTTTTAGGAGTCTTGGGGGTACCCCTAATTATGGTCCCCGACAGTAGCCCCTGAGCCTCGAAGGGAGTGTTGGCACTCGCGTGGAGGCTTCGTCGCACTTTTTTGCAAGGGGACCGACCTTTCTCGGTTGCATTTTGTTCCGGTGGGTGTGCGCGAGCGCACCCGCCGGGTGTAGCCCCCGAGGCCTCGGAGGAGTGGTCTGACTCCTTCGAGGTCTTAATGCTTTTCGTGATGCCTCGGCCGGTCTGGTTGTTCCCTCATGCAAACTGGTCGTTGCCCGGGTGCATAGTCAGGTTCCGAGTTCTCGGGCTGGTATGTTGACGCTGTCAACGGTTTTGGCTGGAGTCGGGTTTGCGAGAGCAG
Source organism: Zea luxurians (assembly GCA_029449295.1). Lineage (NCBI taxonomy): Eukaryota > Viridiplantae > Streptophyta > Magnoliopsida > Poales > Poaceae > Zea > Zea luxurians. The sequence goes on along the minus strand of JAOPSE010000015.1, from coordinate 95,708,892 downwards.
CCCCCGAGCCTCCGCACAGGGCGAGAGGACGGTCAAGGACTGACTCGGCTTTTTTCATACGCCCCTTCGTCGCCTTTCCGCAAGGAGGAGGGGGGAAAGCGCCATGTTGCCCTCGGAGGGCGCCGAACATGGTGTCTCCATTGAGTTGCTAACGGGTGATCCGAGTGGACGCCCGTGCCCCGTTCGATAAGGGTCGGCTAGTGACCTAGAGGCGCGCTCCAAAAGTACCTGCAGGTGATTTGCCGGACCCGGTCCCGTTTGATAGGGTCCGAGGGCTCGATGCCTCCCTCTGATGGGATTCTGTTACAGAATCGCTCCTACTGGTCTCGGAAATGTCCTAGGGTACCTCGGGAGCGTAGCCCGAGCCTCGGCCATGTATCGGACGTACCCAGAGTCATCCCTCGCTCTGCGTGTTCTGAGGCGGCTGTCGAACCCTTTGGGGGACAGCCTTCGAACCCCTAATCAGTAGTGGGCGCGGAGCCCGAGTGGCCTGAGGCGGCTGTCGAACCCTTCCGAGGGGCCAGCCTTCGAACCTCTGATCAGTAGGAGGGCTCAGAGCCCGAATGGCCTGAGGTGGCTGTCGAACCCTTCCGAGGGGCCAGCCTTCGAACCTCTGACCAGTAGTGGGCGCGGAGCCCGAGTGCTCTGAGGCGGCTGTCGAACCCTTCCGAGGGGACAGCCTTCGAATCTCTGATCAGTAGGAGGGCTCGGGGCCCGCTTCCTTCGCAGAGAAGGATCCCTTTCGGAGTATCCCCTTTCCCGGTCCCTGTAGCAAGAGAGAGAAAGGGGAAGAGGAAAAGGATACGAAATTGAACGATGTGGCGCACCTTTTTTGACGTGGTCATTATGGCGGAGGTGGAGCGTCGCCTGCTTCGCCTGCCAAAGGTGTCGCCTGCCCTGTCGCGGAGTTAATGCGACGGGACGAGTGGTTCATGGGGCAGCCGTTGTGCATGCGCGAGCCGTTCGAGGAACGGAACACGGGCGCGTCGTCTTCACGCCGTGGGAGAGGGCTCTCCTGCTGCTCCAGGAGGGGACATGAGCCTGCAGACGATTTGACTGCTGCTTCCGCCCGCCTGCCGCCGCCATTACTGTTGGCCCACTTTTGGCCATATCGACCGTCGCGCCTTCTCCCGCGGCTGACTGACCCATGACTGATGCGCCTGGTTGGCACTATTGGGCTATGCGCAGGGTTGCCTTGAGTCGCGGCACCGGTTCCGCAGTCGAGGAGGCGCGTCACTGGCGCAAGTGGCGGTGTAGTTTTTCGCACGTAGTAACCGGCGCGCTGGTTACATGACGTGTTGGCCTGGGACTCCATGCTGGACGCGTCGGAGTCAAAAGGGTGCATCCCCGTGGTGCGGTTGCATGCCGCCTGCATGGCGGTCCGTCCTCCCACCCGCTGGTTTAGGCGAAGACGGAGGAGTGCTTGTAACCGCTGGGCGGTTACACGCTCCGTGCACGGCGGTTTGGCTTCTTCTGTCCAGGGCCAGCTTGCATGTCGTGTGGGACCCAGCCCCCGTGTCGTAGGGGGAGGACCTTTGAGCGCGTTGGTGAAGACTTAACCCACAACGTCTGAGGATGCGGGTGGGGTGAGTCGCCTTTAAAAAGGGATCGACCTCCTGGGAGGCAGCCACGCCTTCGCACTCTCCTCATGCGTCGCGCCCTTCCGCCTTCCGAGCCCCCAGATGGGGAGCGCCCGCGTTGCTTTCGTCTTGCTGTCGTTGGAGGAGCGCAACTTTGTGGAAGTTGGCACCTTTCAGCCATCGCTCGGCTTCAAGGATTTTCATCAGGCAACCCGGATACATCCCCTCACCAATGGTCACCCAAGACGGTGACCACCAGTTCGATGGTGGGGAGAAGCAAGCCGGGCTGCGGCCTCTGCCCCGCCCTCAGCTTCAAGGATCTTCATCATCCTTGCTGGGGCGGAGGGCGAGGCGAGCCGGGGCCTGCCTTCGTGTGGGCTGGCATCCCGCTTCTTCCTCCGGCATCTGGGGGTGGAAACCATCCTCCAGCTCTGCGGAGGAGGCGTCCTCCAGCCATGCCGGGGAAGGCAAACTGCTGCTGCCCAGCCAGGGTGCAGCATTCCGTCCTCTGTCTGGGCGACGGCGGCCAGCCGCACTAGGGGGTCTCACAACACGTCGTACGCCGCGAGGGCGGTACTCGTGTTCTAGGACGGTCCCATTCTCGTTTTCGTGGCGAGGACGGGAGTGAGGACCTGCCGGTGCGCTTTGGGGCGGCCGGCGCTCGCTGGTGCGGTGTTGGCGGGCAAGTGGACGCCGCCGTCGGGGCTGAGGTGGTGGTAGCTGGAGAAGTCCTCGTTGTCGATGAGATCGTCGGCGCCATCTGCACTCCAGGCCTCCGGCTCTTTGGCTTTGATAGCTTGTCCTCGCCCCTCGAGTGGGGACGTGGGCGAGGGCCTTGTCGCAGCAGCATCTGCCCTGAGGTCACCGCTGCTGCTGTTTGGCCGCTCGGAGCGGAGGTCGTTGTCACCGCTGACGGAGTGGGCGGCGGCGAGCCACCTGGAACTTGTCGTCCCGCAGGCCCTCCAATGTGGGGGGTTGTTCGTACCTGCGGGGGTGGAACCGGAGTTCCGTTTGTAATGGCACCTTGAGTGCCGGTGTATGTTCATTGCGGCTATCGGGGCCTGAACATTTGTATATTTGGGCGTAAGGCCGTGTTGCTTCCTCATTTCGAACACCAGGACTCGCCTGTCGGCTAGCTGAACCGCTTAACCAAGTGTGAGTTGCCCTGCGCGGAAGGTGACGAGTGAGGTATCCGTATCCCGGAGGCGTAGGAGTCCCTCGGCTCGGTCGGCCTTGCCGCTCAAGGCTTCTCTTGCTTAGTTAAGGAACCCTCGACTGCTCTGCGATGAGCCGGAGCCGGAGGCAGCGGTGTCAGCATGGACAGAGGCGGAGTTGGCTCGAAAAGGAGCTTCGTTGGCCTAGGAGCAGGTGACTTCCCAGGCCGAGGAGGCGTGGCAGCGGCGGCCGGTGCCGGGCCGGGTCGTCCATTGGCGGGACCAACCCTGGAGTTGGGCTGCCGGGGCCATGCGCCGGGCTGATGTCGTCGGGGGACAACTGGCTGAGGCTACGGAGCGGTCGGTCAAGCCGTCTGCTTGGGTCGGGTTCCTGGAGGAGACCCTGGCGGCGATGGCCCAGGCGCAGTGCTGACATCTTCCTTCGAGGTGGAGATCCTTCGCCCGTGTTGCCGTCCGAGGCCGGGTTAGATTCCGCCGAAGGTGGAGACGATGCCGAGGGTGCTGCTGCTCCCCCTGCCGATGCCAGAACCTGCAGGAACAGTTTGTCTGTAGCATGCACATGCTTTTTTGCGGCCGCCAAGGCCCAAACATGTCATTGTCATGTTATAAAGCTGCATTTCTTTTCCTCTTGTTTCGAGTACCAGGACTTGCTTGTCGGTAGCAGAATCGTTTATCCGAGCGAGAGTTACTTATCGCGGAAGGTGATGAGTGAGGTATCCGTATCCCGGAGGCGTAGGAGTCCCTCGGCTCGGTCGACCTTCACCGCTTACGTGTACTCCATCGTTTTCAGGATCCCACTATCGACGTAGTCAAAAAGCACGAAAGATGGTCTGGCCGAAAGACTTTTTCCGAGGAAAATTTTGACGTAGAGGGGGTTGCCCCTTCTAGCCCCTGAGGGAGGGTCAGGCTTTGCCGAGGCAAGGCTGACCCTTCCTTGATGGTTAGACTTTACTTGTGTATGTAAATGAGGTATATGAACGACTTGAAAACATCTTAAGGGTAGAAGCGACGTAGTTGTCGGATGTTCCAAGCGTTGCTGTAGACCTCGCCTTGACTGTTGGCCAGCTTGTATGTTCCGGGCTTCGAAATCTTGGCGATGATGAATGGCCCTTCCTAGGGAGGAGTGAGCTTGTGGCGCCCTCGGGTGTCTTGTCGTAGCCGAAGCACCAAGTCGCCCACCTGGAGGTCTCGGGACCGAACCCCTCGGGCGTGGTAGCGTCGCAGGGACTGCTGATACCGCGCCGAGTGTAGTAAAGCCATGTCCCAAGCCTCTTCCAGCTGGTCCAGTGAGTCTTCTCGGCTTGTTCGGTTGCTTTGTTCGTTGTACGCCCTCGTCCTTGGGGAGCTGTATTCTAAGTCTGTGGGCAAGATAGCCTCGGCCCCATAGACTAGAAAAAACGGCGTGAAGCCCGTGGCTCGACTTGGCGTCGTCCTTAGACTCCAGACCACCGAGGGGAGTTCCTTCATCCATCGCCTGCCAAACTTGTTGAGGTCGTTGTAGATCCTCGGCTTAAGTCCCTGTAGAATCATGCCGTTGGCACGCTCTACCTGCCCATTCGTCATGGGGTGAGCTACGGCGGCCCAGTCCACCCGGATGTGGTGGTCCTTGCAGAAGTCCAGGAACTTCCTGCCGGTGAACTGGGTGCCGTTGTCGGTGATGATGGAGTTTGGGACTCCAAAGCGATGGATGATGTTGGTGAAGAATGCCACCGCCTGTTCGGACCTGATGCTGTTTAGGGGTCGGACCTCAATCCACTTGGAGAACTTGTCGATGGCGACCAGCAGGTGCGTGAAGCCCCCGGGTGCCTTCTGCAAGGGACCGACGAGGTCCAGACCCCACACAGCAAACGACCAGGTGATGGGTATTGTTTGCAGATCCTGAGCGGGCAGGTGTGTCTGCCTTGCGTAGAATTGACACCCTTGGCAGGTGCGTACAATCCTAGTGGCGTCGGCCACCGCGGTTGGCCAGTAGAAACCTTGTCGGAAGGCGTTTCCAACGAGGGCTCGAGGTGCTACGTGGTGACCGCAAGCCCCCGAGTGTATTTCTTGCAATAACTCCTGACCTTTGGCGATGGATATGCATCGCTGGAGGATGCCTGAGGGGCTGCGGTGGTAGAGCTCCTTTCCGTCACCCAGCAAGACGAACGACTTGGTGCGCCACGCCAATCGCCGAGCTTTGGCTCTGTCGAGGGGTAGCTCTCCTTGGTGGAGATATTGCAGGTACAGAGTCTGCTAGTTTTGATTAGGTGGGACCCCATTCCGCTCTTCCTCGATGCGCAGTGCCTCACCCTCGGTGGCCGAGGGTGCCTCGGGCTGAGCCGAGGGCTTCTCGGGCTCGGGCGTGTCGTCGGCCTTGACAGAGGGTTGATGTAGGTCTTGGGAGAAGACGTCCGGGGGGACCGTTGTCTGCCCCGAGGCTATTTTAGCCAGCTCATACGTAGCCTCGTTGTATCGTCGGGCGACGTGGTTGAGCTCGAGCCCGTAGAACTTGTCTTCCAGGCGCCGAACCTCGTCGCAGTAGGGTTCCATCTTCGGGTCGCGACAGTGGGAGTTCTTCATGACTTGGTCGATGACAAGCTGCGAGTCGCCATGAGCGTCGAGGCGCCGAACCCCTATCTCGATGGCGATGCGCAACCCGTTAACCAGAGCCTCATGCTCGGCCACGTTGTTGGACGCCGGGAAATGGAGGCGCAGCATGTAGCGGAGGTGCTTTCCGAAGGGGTGAGATGAAGAGCAGGCCCGCGCCCGCTCCTGTTTTCATCAGCGACCCGTCGAAAAACATGGTCTAGAGTTCTGGTTGGATCAGAGCTGCTGGAAGCTGGGTGTCGACCCATTCAGCCACAAAGTCCACCAAGACTTGGGACTTGATGGCCTTCCAAGGAGCGAACGAGATTGTCTCGCCCATGATCTCCACCGCCCACTTCGCAATCCTACCCGAGGCCTCTCGGCACTGGATGATCTCCCCCAGGGGGAAGGATGACACCACAGTCACCGGATGAGACTCGAAGTAGTGTCGCAACTTTCGTCGCGTCAGAATTACCGCGTACAGTAGCTTCTGAATTTGCGGGTAGCGGATCTTGGTCTCGGACAGTACTTCACTGATGAAGTAGACCGGCCTCTGGACGAGCAATGCATGCCCTTCTTCTCGTCTCTCGACTACGATCGCGACGCTGACCACCTGAGTGGTTGCGGCTACGTAGATCAAGAGGGATTCTCTGGCAGCAGGGGGCACCAGGATGGGCGTGCTTGTAAGGAGCGCCTTCAAGTTCCCGAGGGCTTCCTCGGCCTCGGGGGTCCAAGTGAAGCGCTCGGTCTTCCTTAAGAGGCGGTACAGGGGCAGGCCTCTTTCGCCGAGGCGCGAGATGAAGCGGCTCAGAGCCGCAAGGCATCCCATTACCCTCTGTACTCCTTTCAAGTCCTTGATAGGCCCCATGTTGGTGATGGCCGCGATTTTCTCCGGGTTGGCCTCGATGCCCCGCTCGGAGACGATGAACCCCAAGAGCATGCCTCGGGGGACTCCGAAGACACACTTCTCAGGATTGAGTTTTACGCCTTTCGCTTTGAGACACTTGAATGTCGTTTCAAGGTCAGTGAGGAGGTCGAAGGCTTTCCTCGTCTTGACTATGATGTCATCGACGTAAGCCTCGACCGTTCGGCCAATGTGCTCACCGAACACGTGGTTCATGCACCTTTGGTATGTCGCGCCTGCATTCCTCAAACCGAATGGCATAGTAATATAGCAGTACATGCCAAAGGGTGTGATGAAAGAGGTCGCAAGCTAGTCGGACTCTTTCATCCTGATTTGGTGATACCCTGAGTAGGCATCAAGGAATGACAGGGTTTCGCACCCAGCAGTGGAATCCACGATTTGATCGATGCGAGGCAGAGGGTAGGGAACCTTCGGACATGCTTTGTTTAGACCAGTGTAGTCTACACACATCCGCCATTTCCCACCTTTCTTTTTCACAAGCACAAGGTTGGCTAGCCATTCGGGATGGAATACCTCTTTGATGAACCCTGCAGCCATCAGCTTGTGGACCTCCTCGCCTATGGCTCTGCGCTTTTCTTCGTCGAATCGGTGCAGAGGCTGCTTCACGGGTCAGGCTCCAGCTCGGATATCCAGCGAGTGCTTGGCGACATCCCTCGGTATGCCAGGCATGTCCGAGGGACTCCACGCAAAAACCTCGGCGTTCGCGCGGAGAAAGTCGACGAGCACGACTTCCTATTTGGGGTCAAGCTCGGAGCCGATCTGGACTTGCTTGGTGGCGTCGTTGCTGGGGTCAAGAGGGACGGACTTGACCGCCTCTGCTGGCTTGAAGTTGCCGGCGTGGCGCTTCGCATCTGGCACCTCCTTGGAGAGGCTCTCCAGGTCGGCGATGAGGGCCTCGGACTCGGCGAGGGCCTCAGCGTACTCCACGCACTCCACGTCTCATTCGTACGTGTGTCGGTACGTGGAGCCGACGGTGATGACCCCATTGGGGCCCAGCATCTTGAGCTTGAGGTAGGTGTAGTTGGGGACGACCATGAACTTGGCGTAGCATGGTCTCCCTAGCACTGCGTGGTAGGTTCCTCGGAACCCGACCACCTCGAACGTGAGGGTTTCCTTTCAGAAGTTGGAGGGAATCCTGAAGCAGACGGGCAGATCGAGTTGCCCAAGGGGCTGGACGCGCTTCCCGGGAATGATCCCGTGAAAGGGCACCGCACCGGCCCGGATCGTGGACAGATCGATCTGCAAGAGCCCGAGGGTCTCAGCGTAGATGATGTTGAGGCTGCTGCCTCCATCCATGAGGACCTTGGTAAGCCTGACGTTGCTGATGACGGGATCGGCACGCGGTCGGGGTGGTCGCCTTGGTCGAAGGTGATGGGCTTGTCGGACTAGTCTAGGTAGACTGGCGCCGCCACCTTCACCGAGCAGACCTCCCGGCGCTCCTGCTTGCGGTGCCGAGCCGAGGCATTCGCCACCTGCCCACCGTAGATCATGAAGCAGTCATGGACCTTGGGGAACTCCTCTGCCTTGTGGCCTTCCTTCTTGTTGTTGTCATGGGCTCTGCCACCTTCCGCCGGTGGCCCGGCCTTGTGGAAGTAGCGCTGAAGCATGACGCACTCCTCAAGGGTGTGCTTGACGGGGCCCTGATGATAGGGGCACGAATCCTTGAGCATCTTGTCGAACAAGTTGGCCCCTCCGGGAGGCTTCAGGGGGTTCCTGTGCTCGGTGGCGACGATAAGATCTGCGTCGGCGCGTCGCGTTTCGCTTGCGACTTCTTCTTGCCCTTCTTCTTCGGGCCGCGCTGAGTGGACGCCTCGGGGATGTCTTCCTGCGGGCGCCCCTGAGGCTGCTTGTCCTTCCAGAAGATGGCCTCGACCGCCTCCTGACCAGAGGCGAACTTGGTGGTGATGTCCATCAGCTCGCTCGCCCTGGTGGGGGTCTTGTGACCCAGCTTGCTCACCAGGTCGCGGCAAGTGGTGCCGGCGAGGAACGCGCCGATGACATCTGAGTCGGTGATGTTGGGCGGCTCGGTGCGCTGCTTCGAGAATCGCCGGATGTAGTCCCGCAGGGATTCTCCCAGCTGCTGGCGGCAGCTTCGGAGATCCCAGGAGTTCCTAGGGCGCACGTATGTGCCCTGGAAGTTGCCGGCGAAAGCTTTGACCAGGTCGTCCCAGTTGGAGATCTGCGCAGGAGGCAGATGCTCTAGCCAGGCTCGGGCGGCGTCAGAGAGGAACAGGGGGAGGTTGCGGATGATGAGGTTGTCATCGTCCGTTCCACCCAGCTGGCAGGCCAGCCGGTAGTCCGCGAGCCATAGTTCCGGCCTCGTCTCCCCTGAGTACTTGGTGATGGTAGTCGGGGTTCGGAACCAGGTCGGAAACGGTGCCCGTCGTATGGCCCGGCTGAAAGCTTGCGGACCGGGTGGTTTGGGCGAGGGACTTCGATCCTCCCCGTTGTCGTAGCGTCCCCCACGCCTGGGGTGGTAGCCTCGGTGCACCTTCTCGTCGAGGTGGGCTCGACGGTCACGGCGGTGGTGCTCGTGGCCGAGGCGACCCGGGGCTGCAGGCGTTGCGGCCCGCGTGCGCCCGGTGTGGATCAAGGCTTCCCGCATGAAACGGGAAGTCGCGACGCGATGCTCTGGGGGGTACCCCTGCCTTCGGGAGGCAGAGCTTTTGTCCCGTCGGACCGCGGCATCCTCCAGGAGATTCTTGAGTTCTCCCTGGATACGCTGCCCCTCGGTGGTGGATGGCTCTGGCATCGCTCGAAGTAGTATTGCTGCTGCTGCCAGGTTCAGGCCGACCCCACTGGAAGCCGGGGGCAGCCTTGCCCTGGTATCGTCAGTGATGCGGTGCTGGACGTCCTGGGGCGGATGACGCGCTTCTCCGGCTGGTGCTCGGCCTGCCCACTCCTGCTCGATGTTCTGCCGGAGCTGCACAAGTTGTCCTGCTTCCTCGTCGAGCCTGGCCTGCATCTCGCGAATTTGCTCGAGCTGTGCGTCCTGACCCCCCGCAGGGACTGGGACCACAGCTAGCTCCCGAAGGATGTCAACGCGAGGCGCAGGCCTAGGGGGATCGCCGTCCTCCGGCATACCAAGGTGGTTGCCTTCATCGAGACCCCCTAGATCGACGTGGAAACATTCGCGACTTGGGCCACAGTCCTCGTCGCCGAGGCTGTGGCTACCATTAGAGCAATCGGAGAGGCAGTAGTCGCATGCGGTCATGAAGTCCCGCATGGCACTGGGAGCACGGAGTCCGGAGAAATCCCAACCAGAGTCGGGGTCATCATCTTCCTCGGAACCCGGGGGCCCGTAGGTCGAGACGGCCGTCAATCGGTCTCAGGTTGACCACATATGATACCCCGGAAGGTCTGGATATGCCTTTATGAAAGCGTCCACCGAAGCGGGGTCACTTGGTGGGTCGAAGCTGAATCTAAAAGGCACAGGATGGAAAACGGATGGTACCTCTTGATCGATGGGTGGTGGCGAAGTCGCGTTGGCGACGGACTGCACCGTTGTCTTGGGTACGAGGCTAACACCCAGCAGGTCCTTCGCGAGCGTGCTGGCATCGTCCGTCCGCTTGGGGTTGGCGTGTTGCGGGGAAACGACGCCCATCTTCGTCTCAGACGCGAGGTCGACGCCCGACGTGTCCCCCGTTGGGGCGCCGGCGTCGTCGACTCGCTCGACAGCCGACGAGGTGCCGCCTCCTGCTTAGCCATGGTTGCCCCGCCTCCTCCTTCGTCAGTGGGGAAGGTGACGGGACAGACCCGGATGCTGTTCTTCCGCCACGCGGGGAAGACGTCGTCGATTCCGCCGCCGGCGGGCGGGCTGGCGGCCGCCATTGTCGTTGTCGCGCGGCGGAGGAAGGAGTACCACGTCGTAGCTACCGTCGAGGGACATGAACTCGAGACTCCCGAAACGGAGCAGCGTCCCGGGTTGGAGAGGTTGATGGAGAGTACCCATCTGGAGCTTGACAGGAAGCTGTTCGTCAACATGCAGCAGGCCCCTACCTGGCGCGCCAACTGTCGGCGTTTCGACCCTGGGGGGTCCCTGGACCGATGAGTAAATTGTCGCTACGTGTCCCAGCCCAGATGGGTCGGCGCGAGACAGAACACAAGGGGGAAAACAATAAGGGGAACCGCGGCTCGTGTTGTCCTGCGCCCAGGGCGGATGCGCTTGCAGTAGGGGGTTACAAGCGTTCGCGAGGGAGAGAGAAAGAGAGCCTGCTCGTCAGCCCGTCCTCTCGCGCGGCCACCTTCTCGTACGAGGGCCCTGGACCTTCCTTTTATAGACGTAAGGAGAGGGCCCAGGTGTACAATGGGGGGTGTAGCGGAGTTGTTGGGGGCTTGTTCTCAAATGCTTCGAATTAAGAACAAGGCAACATAGAAAATGTTAGGTGTTAAGGTCCTTCGTCCTCCAAAACATTATATCCCCTCAGGATATAAAGAATTTCGGACGAAGGTTACGAAGGACGTACCTTCGTAATCATAATATCAAGGAACGAAGCATTCATATCATATAAATCATGAAACATGAAATAAATATTTAAATATGATCATGGAATTATTTCCATCTTTATTATCATAAATGAACGAATATAAATGACTTCAAGTTACAAATGTACCTTCGGTCCTGAGGAAAGCAAAGGAACAAGTGTGATGCGAAAGCAAATGGCAGGTTCGCGTGAACAGTACAGAGGTACTGTTCATCTATTTATAGGCACAGGTCGCAGCCTGTGACAAATTACAATTATGCCTCTTACAAAAGTTTACAACAATGACTCAGACCTCTATGGATAAAAAGGTCATTCTATCTCTATGTCGGTTTGTAACGCCGAAGCTTCATGAAAAGGAACCTTCGACCATCTTCTGGGGACGACTTCAGCCGAAGCTGCTTCTTCGTGTGAGACCTTCGGCGCACCGAAGCATGGCCCCAACAGTAGCCCCTTTCGCGGTGCTAGATCGTTTTTCGTAACGAGCTTGACCCGTGAAAAAAGCCTCTTCAGCTTCGGGAAGCCGAAGGTCCAAAAAACACCTTCCCTGAGCTCGTTGCGGAGAAACGATCCGGCTTCCGAGCGCGTGCCAGGCCCACTTTGCAGAGTTACTGTTTGATCTTTGCGGTCCACTGCACAGCGAGTACAAGTGACTGCCCGCCTGGTGTAAAAAATCCTGCCGCTTCGCCTTCTTACCTGCAGCACTATATAAACAGACGGGTAGGTGTGAAGTTACCACAGCATTCATTGCTATTTGCACTGTTTTGCTGCCAAAATTTTCCACCATAGCCGAAGCTTGACTCTCAGAATCGAACGAAGGTCCATCTCGACGCCTGCTTCGTCAGAAAGAAGAGCTTCAGGAGGAAAGAAAAAAGAAAAAAGTATCTGACTTCCCCAAACTCAGAATCAAATGACGAGAGTGCGATCTACTGCCAAAGTTGTACGTGAGGGAGACGAAGACGAAGGTTCGAACACTGTGCCCATCTCCGAAGCGATGCAGCGTTCCGGTCTAGTGACTGCGGAAGAAATGCCTGCTGCTGAAGCAAACCCGACAACTGCCGAAGGAGAAGAAGAAAACATTGAAGGGACTGATCCCGAAGATGACTACCGCATTGCCATGCCCAGCAAGCCCAGTCACCTGGATTTTGGGAAATCAACTGTTTCAAAGGCTGATCTTTCAAAGATGGTGAAAGCAGGTTATTTCAATGAAGACCAGAAGAAGCTACTTCGCTTCGGGGGAGAAGAAACCACCCCGAAGCCAGGGAAGGACGAGATTGTCATCTTCAAGAGCTTTTTAAAGGCTGGGCTGAGATTCCCTCTTCACAAGATTATTGCGGAGATACTGAAGAGGTTTGGTATCTACTTTCATCAATTGACTCCTAACGCCATCGTTAGGCTCAATGTTTATATCTGGGCCCTCCGAAGCCAAGCTGTGGAACCGTTTGCCGACAGCTTCTGCCGAGTTCACGAATTACATTACCAAACAAAGGCCAGAAAAGATGGGCTACATGATAATTTCGGTTGCTATAATTTTGCCTACCGGAAGACAACAAAGTGTCCTGTCATCAGCTACCGAAGCAAATGGCCAGCAGGCTGGAAATCTGAGTGGTTTTATGTAAAAGTTGACGAAGACAAAGAAAAATTGGTACAAAGCCCTCTGGATTTAATCTTTGGAGAGACAAGGCCACGATGCCACATCGGCAGGCTGGAAGGTCCCACCTGGGCTGCTCTGGGTGAATTTGAAATTATTTCAGAACATATTGGTACCAGGGATCTAGTTCAGGAATTCTTGGCATTCAGAGTTTTCCCTACTCTAAAAGAGTGGGAAATGCCGAAGCTGGAGGGAGAGAGGAAGAAGGGGGAGCTGGTCCGGCTTCCTTATCACTTCAAGTTTAAGAAGTACTTTAAAAAACCCTGCAAAGAGTGGTTAGACACAGTTGAGGTGATGTGCAATGAAATCCTGGGGAATTACTCCAAAAAAGAGGATCAACTAATGACAGCGGCCTTCGGCGCCCGACCGAAGCGAAGGCTGAACCGAGTGCTTGATGCCCTGGGCTTCGAGTACCCAGACTATGAGCAGTTGAACAAGGGTGCCGAGGGCCACAAAAGAAAAAGAGTGGCCGAAACTCTGACCAAGGATGAAGAACGACCAGCAACAGAGAAGAAAATTCCCAAGAAAAGAAAAATATCAACTCCGAAGCGAAAAATATCCGAAGAAGAGGGGACCCCCACACCACCTTCTACCAGCGACGTGGAGGAAATTTTAAAGGTAATGACTGAACCCATGCCCACGAAGCTAAGTCCATTAGGGCTCCAACTGACGAAGCTTTTTCAAAAGGTGGACGAGCCGGATCAAACGAAGATAAGCAAACCCAAGCGGCAAAGAATTATTGCGGTAACTGAAGTTATCGACAAGACGCCGCCTAGGGCGTCAATTCAGAAAACACCAGCTGTCGAAGGCACCACAAACGTCGAAGTCGCACCTTCGGAGGTCGCGGCTGCCGAAGCCACTACAGCCGAAGATGTAAACTTAGAAACTACCATTGAGGACATTGACAAAATCTTGCAAGACATGGCTGCAGAAGAAGCTGGCACTGCTGCCGAAAAAACCATGGCCACAGTGCCTGGGAAGGGGAAAGAAATAGCCGAGGACACTTCGGACGACGAAGCCTACACATTCCAAAATTTAATTGGGCAAAAGCTGTCGAAGGCCGAAATGGAAGAACTTAAGGACTATGCCAAATCTTGCGGCTACAAACCAGGAGCTCTCCTATTTGGAGGTGTGGACGATGAAAAATTAGGCTGCATTCGAGACCAAACTGGAGCTAAGGTAATCGGTACTCTATCAAAGAGTATCGGTTTTCCGAAGCTAGAGACAGACATCAGCCGCTACCGACGACAACATATCGTCGGCAGCTTATTTTACTCCAACTTCAAGGTAAACAACCTTTTCTCTGGTTTTTATTGCTGTTAATAATGAAAATGTTACCAACGTAAGTTGTTTCTGTGCAGAGCATGCTACTGAGCAAAGCTCTGAAGATGCAGCAAGATTTGGAGGACAAAAAACACGAAGCTATAATTGAAAACTTAGAAAGCAAGATAAAAGAACAATCTGCCATCATTGAAAAGAAAGACTTCGAGCTCCAATCGACCGAAGGCTTGCTGGCTGAAACTGAGGCTAAAGTATCAGAGTTGAATTCGAAGCTTATCAGTCAATCAAAACAATTCGATCAGGAGAAGCTAGAGCTTAATTCGAAGCTTGAAGCCGAAGTCCAGACCAGCTCAGAGTTGAAGAAATCGTTAACAAGCCTTCAAGACAAATGCTTGAAATTTGGCAATAATTGTATTGGACGATTAAAAAAGATATTTTACTCTGTTGGAGCCAGCAGCGGGAAATTTAACCCTTCAGCGGAAAATTTACCACAGGCCTTCGATCATATTGAAGCTGAAATCGAAGAACTTGACGAAGTTATAGCCGGGCACGGCGACTTCTGTGCCTGGGTAGCTTCTCGGGGTACCGCTGCTGCATTCCTGAAGGCCGGCTGCGAGCATGGAAAAATTGTCAACAGGCCCAACTTCACCCTATCTCCATCAATCCTGGATGATATACCTGACCTCGCCCGAAGCATCTCAAATAGATTTATAAAAATGATATGGACAAAAGGCGGGCGGGAGAAGGCTGGAGACGAAGCCCGAAGTCATCTTGAACCAGTAAGAAATGATACTTCGTACTTACCTTTTCCTTTGCACTTGATTTTTACTCACGATTCCTTGATTTATGTAGGATGACGAAGGTGAAGATGATGCTTAAGTTATGTCGCCGAAGCTGTCGCCGAAGCTGAAGCTTAATGAAGATCAGTAGAAATGTACTATAGGAAAAAAAAAACTCAGGATACTTTTGTAACAAGTTTTGTAAATACAATTGAACTGTTCTCAAGGAACTTTGTACATACCTTGTAGTATATTCTTACCCTTCTACTAGGGTGCTTTGTTGTGAACGAAATCAGTATTTTGAGCCGAAAGCGAAAAAACACCTTCCCTTCTTTTCGTACACAACGAAGCATAGAATACCACTTCTCCCTTCTGCTGAAGCTTTTCTTTTACACAACGATTCATAAAAAGCCAATTCTCCCTTCTGCCGAAGCTTTTCTTTTACACAACGATTCATAAAAAGCCACTTCTCTTTTTTGCCGAAGCAACCACTTTGGTACATAAATGCTATGAATGAATGCTTATGTATGCAAATGCCATGATGTAATGTAATGTGCGAATGAATGTCCGAAGCGTATGTCCGAAGCCACACTCATCCATTATTTCCTTAGGAACAACCACACATCAGCTCTGCATTCCCTTAGGAACGACTTTGGAGCATCTTCGCCTTTTACTTAGGCGGTATCAGCGTTGACTTTTCGCTGTAAGCTCTACATCCCCTTAGGGACGTCTTTGGAGCTTCTTCGCCTTTTACTTTCGGCGGAATCAGAGCTCTGCATCCCCTTAGGGACGTCTTTGGAGCTTTTTCTCTTTTTCAGTTTCGGCACTCGATGGTGCGCTCTCAGCTTTTACATTTACATTCTTTGGGGGATTTTGCTCTTATAAAACTAAAAAGGAAAATTACATATGATGGCCCCATTAAAAACCTTTCTCCCCCTTTAGAAAGGAAAAGGGTGCCATGAAAAAGAAAAGAAAAAACATAAAAAATTACATCGAGTTATACATAATATCTCCGAAGCTCATCTGCATTCCAAGATCTTGGAATTTCGTTGCCATCCATGTCCTTTAATCTGTACGAACCAGGCCTCGACGAGGATGCTACTAAGAAAGGCCCTTCCCATTTCAATTGTAGCTTGCCCACTGTATCTGGGTTGGCCACTCTCCGAAGCACCAAGTGTCCCGGCTCAATATTTTTTAGCCGGACCTTTCTATCTCGCCATTTGACTGTTTCAGCCTGGTATTTATTAATATTCTCCACGGCTTGAAGCCTAATCCCTTCTAAGGCATCTTTTTCCACGAGGCAAGCATCTTCGGGACCTGATTCTGCCGAAGCTACTACCCTTATTGACCCAGCTTTAGCTTCTTCCGGAGTTATTGCTTCGTCACCGAATAATAATTTAAATGGGGTAAAGCCTGTAGACCTTGATGTTGTTGTATTGTGGCTCCACACTACTTTGGTCAACTGATCTGGCCATTTTCCCCTTGGTTGATTGAAGATTAACTTCATTATTCCTGTCATTATAATACCGTTGGCCCTTTCAACGAGCCCATTCGACTCCGGATGCCTGACTGATGCAAAATGGATCTTCGTTCCAATTTGATCACAGAAATTTCTGAAAGCTTCGGAGTCAAACTGCGTTCCATTATCTACAGTGATGGCCTTCGGTACTCCGAAACGACAGACAATATTCTGCCAGAAAAACTTTTGGACAGTGGCCGAAGTTATTGTGGCTAATGGCTTCGCCTCAATCCACTTGGAAAAATACTCCACAGCTACTATAACATATTTTAGGTTCCCTTGGGCCGGTGGCAATGGACCCAACAAGTCAAGGCCCCACCTTTGCAATGGCCAGATGGGTTGTATCAGCTGCGTCAAAGACGAAGGTTGCCTTTGATTTCTTGCACATTTCTGACAACCTTCGCACTTTTGAACTAACTCCGCTGCATCCGAAGCTGCCTTCGGCCAATAAAATCCTTGGCGGAACACTTTTCCAAGTAATGGCCTGGATCCGATGTGGGATCCGCACAGGCCTGCATGCATTTCTTTCATTAACTCTATACCTTCGGTTCTAGACAAGCACTTGAGCAGCGGGGCACAAACTCCATGCTTGTATAACTCCCCTTCTATCATGACATACGGACGAGCTCTTGCCTCTATCCTTTTATTATAAGCTTCGTCATCTGATAGGAAGTTACCCTGAAGGTAAGAGATTATTTCAGTTCTCCAATCTTCACTGTAAACAGGAGAAATGTTAAGGACTGCTCTTTCAAGTAGCTCCACTGAAGGTGCCTTTATTGTTTCGAAGAACACATCCGAAGGTAACGGCAGCCCCTGTGCTGCAGACTTGGCTAGCAAATCAGCATGCTCATTTTGTCCTCTAGGGATATTCTTAACAGAAAATCCTTCGAAGGAAGCTTCGATCCTTCGGACCGTGTCTAGGTATTTTTCAAGCTTCGGGTCTTTAGCCTTGCAACTTTTGTCAATATGACCTGAAACAACCTGGGAATCAGTTTTAAGAATCGCCCTTCTGATTCCCATTGCCTTTAGTTTCCGAAGACCCAGGAGCAGGGCTTCGTACTCAGTTATATTATTTGTGCAGCTGAAGTCAAGTCTTGCTGCATAGCAAGTTTTAACCTTGGACGGTGAGACCAACACAGCAGCTGCACCTGCTCCGAAGGTTCCCCAAGAGCCGTCACAAAACACTGTCCATACTTCGGCATCTTTATTTGCTTCTTCGTCCTGAGCCCCTGGCGTCCAGTCGGCAATGAAATCTGCCAATGCTTGAGACTGGATTGAGGATCTATGCACATAATCAATGTAAAATTCATTGAGCTCCGCAGCCCATTTTCCAATCCGGCCAGTAGCTTCTCTATTTCTCATGATATCCTTCAACGGCTGCGAAGAAGGAACAATAATATTGTATGCCTGAAAATAATGCCGAAGCTTCCTGGATGCCATTAAAACGGCATACAACACCTTCTCCAGCTCTGTATAATTTTTCTTTGAGACACTGAGGACCTCAGATAGAAAATATACTGGGACCTGCTTCTTGACCTGTCCATCAAACTTCTCCTGGACAAGTGCCGCACTTACTGCTGAGTGCGAAGCTGCCACATATAACAACAGGGGAGCCCCTGGCGTTGGTGGGGTTAATGTTGTTAGATCTATTAAGTACTGCTTCAGCTCTTCGAAGGCTTTTTGTTGACTTGGGCCCCATTGAAAGACTTCAGCTGACTTCAACACCTCGAAGAATGGTAAGTTTCTTTCTGCTGATCTGGATATAAATCTGTTGAGAGATGCCAGCCTTCCTGTCAATCTTTGGGCCCCCTTTCTTGTGGTTGGTGGCTCCATTCGAAGTATAGCTTCGATTTTATTTGGATTAGCTTCGATTCCCTTTGTTGAAACCAAGCATCCAAGAAATTTGCCCTTCTTCACTCCGAAGACACATTTTTCTGGATTCAGCTTCAGACCAGCTTGTCTGAAGCTGGCGAAGGTCTCCTGCAGATCGGCAATATGATTTTCCTGCTTCGTGCTTTTTACAATAATGTCATCGACATAAGTCAACACATTTTTGCCTATCTGAGACTGGAGAACCTTCGCTGTCATTCGGCTGAAACTTCCTCCGGCATTTTTGAGCCCCTCAGGCATCCGAAGATAGCAATATGTACCACTTGGGGTTATGAAGCTAGTTTTTGGCTCATCTTCCTTCTTCATCCAAATTTGATGATAGCCTGAGTAGCAGTCTAGGAGACTCATGAGCTCTGAAGAAGCTGCTGCATCGACCAAAGAGTCTATCCTTGGCAGCGGGAATTCATCCTTCGGACAAGCCTTGTTGAGATCTGTGAAATCAATACACATTCTCCATTTACCATTGGCCTTCTTCACCATAACAGTGTTAGCTAGCCACTCTGGGTACTTCACTTCTCTGATAACTCCTGCACTGAGGAGTCTTTTTACTTCATTGCGAGCCCCTTCGGCCTTGTCATCAGACATTTTCCGAAGCCTCTGCTTTTGGGGTCTGAAGGATGGGTCAACATTGAGCGAATGTTCAATAACGTTCCGATTTACTCCACAGAGATCATTAGCTGACCATGCAAAGACATCTTTGTTGTTGAATAAAAACCTTATCAAGGTTTTCTCCTGGTCTTCAGATAATTGCGAGCCCAACAACACCTTCTGCTCTGCTATATCTTCACACAATAACATAGGCTTCGGCTGATCCGCTGAAGCTGCCTTCTCCCTCCTGAATTTGTACTGTTCACAAGCTTCAGCTCCATCTATGTTATGGATTGCCTTGGAGTCAGTCCAGCTTCCCTCGGCCCTTCTAGCAGCTTCCTGGCTTCCATGAATAGCGATAGGCCCTTGGTCCGAAGGTATCTTCATGCAGAGATAAGCTGGGTGAAGAATTGCTTCGAAGGCATTAAGAGTACCACGGCCAATGATGGCATTGTAAGGATACTCCATGTCAACAATATCAAACACAATTTGCTCAGTCCTTGTGTTGTTAACAAATCCGAAGGTTACCGGCATGGTAATCTTCCCAAGTGCTTCAATCTGCCGCCCTCCGAAGCCACAAAGAGGGTGCGTAGCATCATGAATCTTGTCTTCGGGCTCTTGCATTTGTCTGAAGGCTTTAGCAAATATAATGTCAGCTGCACTGCCTGTATCAACTAGGACATTGTGGACCAGAAATCCTTTGATCACGCAAGAGATGACCATGGCATCATTGTGAGGATAATCCTTAAGCTGAAGGTCTTCCTGAGAGAAAGTAATTGGAACGTGGGACCATTTTGACTTGATGAAGGGTCCCTGTACTCCAACATGCTGCACCCTTCTCTGAGCCTCCTTCTTCTGCTTCTTGTTGGCTGGCTCTGAGCAAGAACCGCCTGTTATCGGGAGCACCAGCTTCGAAGCCGAAGCAGCTCCAGCTTGATTGTTGAACGAAACCATCAGCTCAGAAAAGTGGAAGTGAGTTCACCGGAGGTGGGCGCCAATGTTGGGGGCTTGTTCTCAAATGCTTCGAATTAAGAACAAGGCAACATAGAAAATGTTAGGTGTTAAGGTCCTTCGTCCTCCAAAACATTATATCCCCTCAGGATATAAAGAATTTCGGACGAAGGTTACGAAGGACGTACCTTCGTAATCATAATATCAAGGAACGAAGCATTCATATCATATAAATCATGAAACATGAAATAAATATTTAAATATGATCATGGAATTATTTCCATCTTTATTATCATAAATGAACGAATATAAATGACTTCAAGTTACAAATGTACCTTCGATCCTGAGGAAAGCAAAGGAACAAGTGTGATGCGAAAGCAAATGGCAGGTTCGCGTGAACAGTACAGAGGTACTGTTCATCTATTTATAGGCACAGGTCGCAGCCTGTGACAAATTACAATTATGCCTCTTACAAAAGTTTACAACAATGACTCAGACCTCTATGGATAAAAAGGTCATTCTATCTCTATGTCGGTTTGTAACGCCGAAGCTTCATGAAAAGGAACCTTCGGCCATCTTCTGGGGACGACTTCAGCCGAAGCTGCTTCTTCGTGTGAGACCTTCGGCGCACCGAAGCATGGCCCCAACAGGAGTGCTAACGTGTCTAGCAGAGAGGAGCCAGAGCCCTATGTACACGCCGACGTGGCTGTCGGAGAGGTGTTGGTGCCCTGTTCATGTGATGTCGTGGCCGTCGGAGGAGCGCTTAAGCCCTGTAGAAGCACAGCTGTCGGGGCTGTCGGGTCCTTGCTGACGTCTCCTTGCTTCCGTAGGGGGCTGAGAACTGCCGTCGTCATGGAGCACGCAGGGTGCCACCATTACTTGTTTTCCCAGGGCAAGCCAGATGGGACACCGGTCTTGTTCCCCGTAGCCTGAGCTAGCTTGGGGTAGGGTAATGATGGGCCCCCTGTAGCGTGGTCAGTCCAAGCCCAAGGTCGGGCGAGGCGGTGACTCCTCCGAGGTCGAGGCTGAGTCTGAGCCTTGGGGTCGGGCGAGGCGGAGACCATCGTCCGAGGTTGAGTCCGAGCCCTGGGGTTAGGCGAGGCGGAGACCGTCGTCCGAGGTCAAGGTTGAGTCCGAGCCCTGGGGTCGAGCGAGGCGGAGACCGTCGTCCGAGGTCGAGGTTGAGTCCGAGCCCTGGGGTCGGGCGAGGCGGAGACCATCGTCCGAGGTCGAGGTTGAGTCTGAGCCCTAGGGTCGGGCGAGGCGGAGATTCCTATGGTGCCTGAGGCCGGACTTGGCGGCTGTCAGCCTCACCCTGGCGGGTGGCACAGCAGTCGGAGCAGCGTAGGCGGCGCTGTTTTCCTGTCAGGTCAGCCAGTGGAGGGGCGAAGTGACTGCGGTCACTTCGGCCTTGTCGACTGAGGAGCGCGCGTCAGGATAAGGTGTCAGGCGATCCTTGCATTGAATGCTCCTGCGATCTGGTCGGCTGGCGAGGTGATCTGGCAAAGGTTGCTTCTCCGCGAAGCCTACCCGAACTGGGCCTCGGGCGAGTCGAAGGTGCGCCCGTTGCTTGAGGAGGCCCTCGGGCGAGGCGTGAATCTGCCTGGGTCTACTGTTCCTGCCCGAGGCTGGGCTCGGGCGAGGCGAGATTGCATTCCTTGAGCGGACGGAGCTTTGACCTGTATTGCGCCCATCAGGCCTTTGCAGCTTTGTGCTGATGGTGTTTACCAGCCGAGTTTTAGGAGTCTTGGGGGTACCCCTAATTATGGTCCCCGATAGGGGGATAGGTTTGTAACGCCCTGAATTTTGGAGTTGAATTTTTTTCTTTTCTTCACTCGCCAAATTCGGGTGTTACCTCTCTTTCCCATTCCTTTTCGCTAAAACCTCACCTATTGTTGGGGGCCTTCGTACTCCGAAGGTCCTCAAAAACATGATTTGACAATATTTTCCAAGTGAATTATATGAACAGGTATCTTCGGACTCAGATCATGAACATGGAGTACGGTCAGAACGAAGCCCAAGCTGTACGAAGCTGATTACCAAGCTGTACGAAGGATGGTGCACAGCCGAAGCTATGCGCAGAAAGCTTCGTCGCGATAGCAGAAAGGGGAACCGACTTAAAGATGAAAAGACTACTTAGGCCTTAATAGATTCCCATAAGTCATTAGCAAATGTAATGGACATGAATGTAATTTTGCATGGGCTACATCCCACGCCTATAAATAGATGAACAGTACTCCCGTACTGTTCACGCTGAATTGGCATTTGCTTTCCGTCATCCTTGTACTTTCTGCCTTCCTGCAATCCGAAGCATTTGAGAACAAGTCTCCAACATTGGCGCCCACCTCCGGTGAACTCACTTCCACTTTGAGTTTTTGAACACCTTCGGAAGCCATAAACCTTCGCTATGGCGCCGAAGAAAGCTTCAGCGACTGGGGCTACAGCCCTGCAACCGCTGGACCACAATCAGGAGACTGTCTCTCTTCGGGAGGCCCGAAGCCAGAAGAGGAAGGCTGTCAGCCCGACACTTCAGGAGGATGAGCTAGACCAAGAGATCAGGGATATGGAGATGCTTCATCAACAGGTGCAGAGGAAGAAGGAAAAGATGGCTAGGCTAGCTGAACTGCAAAGGCAGATAGACGAAGCTTCTGAAGAAGTTCGCCATCTTACTCACGATGAGCAGAACCGAAGGCCTCAACAAAAAGACCTTCATCAGGAGGGTTTCTTCAACGAAGATGACTGGTATGACAATTTCCATCATGGAAATTTTGTTTTCGATGATGCTTCTCCCCTGTCCGCTGAGCTGCAGGCTACACCTTGGCCTCCGTCCTATAAGCCGCCCCAGCTTCCCATATTCGATGGTCATTCAGACCCGAAGCAGTTTTTGATGAGCTACGAAGCAACAGTATCTTCGTATGGTGGCAATGCTGCAGTCATGGCAAAGTCTTTTGTTATGGCTGTCAGGAGTGTTGCTCAAACCTGGTATTCCTCCCTTCGTCCAGGAACGATCACTTCATGGCAAAAACTGAAGGACATGTTGTTAACCAGCTTCCAAGGGTTTCAGACGAAGCCGGTCACTGCTCAGGCCCTGTTCCAATGCACTCAGGATCATGAAGAATACCTTCAGGCGTATGTCAGAAGGTTCTTGCGTTTGAGGGCGCAGGCACCAACGGTGCCTAACGAAATTGTCATTGAGGCCACGATCAAGGGACTTCGGCCTGGACCTTCAGCTCAATACTTTGCTAGGAAGCCTCCTCAAACTTTGGAGAAGCTGCTCCAGAAGATGGACGAGTATATTCGTGCCGACAACGATTTTCGCCAAAGAAGGGAGGAGGCTTTCAGGTTTTCTGAAATGACCAGGGGCTTCGGAGGAAGATTCTATCCGAGGCATGTCAGGTCCATCCACAACTCTACTCAAAATGATGATAAGGAGAGTCAGCAGAACAGGCCGCAGTGCTCCTCACAGGCTTCGGGGCAACAGCAAAGTTTCTTCCGGCCACCAGCTCCAAGAGGCAGAGGCGCCAGGGGCTTCGGCGGAAGATTTGGAGATCAACAAAGGAGAGTATTTTGCTTATTCTGTGGTGAAAACAAGGGCCATACCACCAGGATGTGCCATGTTACCATCCAGAAGCAAAAGGAAATAGCCGAAGCTGCAGCACAACAAGCTCAGCCGAAGCAGGTCATGCATACTGCTTCATACCATCCGCCTTACATCCCAGAATACATAGGCAACCACCCTGCAGTTTCTGTTGCTTCGGCGAGTCAACCTCAAGCTTCCTGGCAACAGCCTCCGCCTCCACCACCACTGCAACAAGGCCAACAGCCAGAAGGGAGCCAATATGTTCCACACCAAAGGGATCTCAGAGAACAATCCGAAGCTCGCACAGTCAATAGCACTGTGCCAGAGTCGAAGCACATCTATTGACAAATATCCTACCAGTTTTTTCCATTCAGTTCTATTCTCTGTGTAATAAAGGACATTTTTTAGTTTTCATGTAAAAGTTTCTTTGCTTGCTACAGGGAAAATGTATTTTCTCAGGCTTAAGTTGCTGAAGCTTAAAAATTTGCGATAACAAGGAGGACCTTCGAATTATTGAGAATTCTTCGAAGCAACAAAAAGTCGTTCTAAGGAACGCAGAGTAAGTTTGCTGAAATCACAAAAAGTCGTTCCAAAGGGAATGCAGTGTAAGTTTTCTGCTCCAAAGTCGTTCCAAAGGGAATGCAGAGCATACAGCGAAAAGTCAACGCTGATACCGCCTAAGTAAAAGGCGAAGAAGCTCCAAAGTCGTTCCTAAGGGAATGCAGAGCTTACAGCGAAAAGTCAACGCTGATACTGCCTAAGTAAAAGGCGAAGAAGCTCCAAAGTCGTTCCTAAGGGAATGCAGAGCTTACAGCGAAAAGTCAGCGCTGATACAGAAATATTTTGTGTTTTACGGGGATATGTGTGTATCTTCGGAACAAATGTCATCTACATAACATAACATCATCACATCATTTTGCATAGCATAAGCATCATTCATCATGTTGCATATGGCAAAAGAAGGGGACACGGTATCAACCTCCGGAAGGATACTTTGAGAAAGCGAAAATCGTGCTAAGTCACAAAGGGATACAATATTGATCTTCGGAATATAGCTTCGGAGAATATTTTCATGAAGCTTGGATATCCATCAGAGCACTATGAACATTACCATGATGCATAGAAATTTTTCTATCTTCACGAAGCATGAAAAGAAGGGAAGGTGTTTTTTCGCCGAAGGCTCAAAAACGGTACGTATGTAAAGTTTCATGCATCGTAAAGAATCGAGTCATTAAAAGCAAATATATCACAGGGTTACAAAATGTCACACATGTTTCATTTCAGAAGTCTTTACAAAACTGCTTAATTTTCTCTCAAAACAACTTTGGCAGCTTCGTTCAGGAGTCGGTTAACAACTTCATCCATGATAGCTTCGGCCATCTCTTTAATTTCTTCGTCTCCTTTCGGGTGAGGGCCCGGAGACGCTTTAGTAGGATCTGGAGGAGAACATGAGACGGCCACATTGCTATTACAAATTGTGAACGAAGTTTAAAATCAAAAATTACAACGCAATAAAAACCATTAGCTAATACCTAATTGCCCTTCGGGCTCTGAGCTTTTGTCAGCGGCCTTAGCTACTTCTCTAGCGTCGTGAATGCCTTTCTCACTTTTCTGAATGATTTCTCGGGCCATCTCTCGGCCACCATTGTCCCAGACGTCGGTGAAAAATTTTCCACCAGCCTGGCTAGCTTCGGCCGAGGGGTCTTTAATATCTTCAGGGGATAAGCTGGCTTCGGATTGTGCAAGAACCTTAACATGATCGCAGCCTTTTTTCTCCAGTATAGAAGCAATCCCCCTGGCACCCGAGAAGGCGCAAATGTCTCCACGACTGTTTAGAATTTCTTCGAAGGCTTCAGCTTCGTGGCAGATCCATTCGATCGGTCCTTCTGGGTTACCTCTCACAAAATCTTCTTCACTTGAAAATGCGCCAACACTGGTGAAGCTGGTTTTTATTTTCTTTACACAATCCATGGATTTTTCGTAGCATCTTTTCTTAGAAGACCGAAGCTCTTCAACGGTTCCTTCCAAATGATTAGCCCATTGGTCGCTACATTCCCGCCTCGTTTCTTCAAGTATGCGTTCTTCTTTCGCCCGGGCCAATTGCTTCCGAAGATCGTCAATTTCGTGCTTTTGAGCTGCAATTTGGGCTTTGGACGCAGCTTCGTTCTCCTTTACTTTATCCACTAATGTAACTAGAATCTTGTCCTTTTCCAGGGCTTCGTTCCTTAGCTTGATAACCTCTGTTCGAAGGTTGTTGAAGGCAATTTCATAGCTTTCGTCTTCGGCACTCTTTTGCGCTCTCAGCGTGTTGCTTAGTATTAATCCCTATATGTAAAAAGTTAGTATAAGAATAAAACAATAGATTTCGAATCATAAAGTTTCCAAAATGCGCAATTCTCGCACCTTCAGACTATTATATGCAAGGCTATCCGCAAGATCCTCCTTCGTCATAGCGCATAGTCCAGCTTCAAGCTTCGGAAACCCCATACTCCTAGCCATCTCCCGGCAGACAGATAATTCTTTGTTGTCAGGGAGACAGTATAGGAAGTCATCTTCGTTTGTCCCATTGAACACTAGTGCCCCCTTCGGATATTTTAATTCTCTGGCATAGTGATTGGCTTCATAAATCTCTTCTTTAGATAATTTCTTCCCCGAAGCATGTCGCACAATGTAATCGCGTATGATGGAAGGTGCTTCGGGGGCTGCAGTGTTAATTTCTTCAACCAAAATTGGCTCTGCCATTTTTATTTTTTCTTCGGCTTCCAAAGGTTGTTCCTTGGTGGGCTCTGAAGGCCCAGCTTCAGCTTCAAGTTGTTGCTTCGAAGTTTCAGCAACTAAAGCTTCAGTAGACACTTCAGGAAGTTCAACAGTCTTCTTTGGAGTTATGCTTGAAGACTTAATTGTCTCCAAAACATCTAGCACATTCACCATTCTTTTTCTTTTCGGGGTCACCGATGGGCCCTTTTGATTTCTTATTGTTTCAACACCTGCTGAAGGACTTAAGATTTCCAATATTTTTGGTCCTTCAATTTTCGGTTTTTCTGCTTTTTCTACTGAAGCTACTTCAGTTTTTTCTTCGGTCTTCGGCACTGGAGCTGCCTCTGTAGTTTCAGTAGCCAAA
Source organism: Zea luxurians (assembly GCA_029449295.1). Classification (NCBI taxonomy): domain Eukaryota; kingdom Viridiplantae; phylum Streptophyta; class Magnoliopsida; order Poales; family Poaceae; genus Zea; species Zea luxurians. Next base: position 95,682,806 of record JAOPSE010000015.1, on the reverse strand, counting down.
GATACTTCACCGACAAATTCAGGCACTGTGGCCGGCTCAATGAAACGTGCCCGGTGGGTGAGCACCTTCATCTTTTTTCTTTGTGGCGCTGGCTCACTAGAAGCACTTGTGGCAACTTCTGTTGCAGGAGAAGTATTTTTTCTTTTGCGGCCCGGCACCGGATAATGGTAGTCGGGGTAGACAAACCCGATTGCATCAAATACCCGGTTGAGCCTTTTCTTCTTTCGGCCTCCGAAGGCTGCCGATAATGCAGTGTTTTCGGCCTTCGAATATACCCCAAGCAGTTCGTCACTTAATGTTTCAATGCTTTTTAACCAGTCGTCATCAGGTTCAACAAACTTATCCCCGTATTTGAATGTGTATTTTAGTCTGACTAGTCCACCTTCGTCAGACTCTTTGATGGTCTCCTTCGGCATTTCCCACTTTCCTGCAAGTGGCCACACCCTGAAGGCAATATGCTCTTGGACCAGATCCCTTGTCCCAATAAAAGAGCAGATTACGCCGAAGGCTCTTTGGCATTCTTCGGCCGCTTCATCCATTTCAACCTTCGGCTTTCGGAGTCCGAAGCGTTGCCAGATAGGGCGCATAATGATACTCTTAACATCTTCCTGCGCTGTCAAGTCATTCTTTACATAGAACCATTCTGTCATCCAGGCACCAGGCCACCTCTTCCGAAAGGTTGGCACAGGGCAGCTTGACCCGGAGCGGGCACCGAAGCTGTAACAACCAAAGTTGTTGTGATATTGTTCTTTCCCCCAGGGCTTCGTCTCATATACCAACTCATGAATTTTGCAAAAGCTTTTAGCATTTGGTTCTAAACCTTGGCTTCTCATAGCCCAGACAAAGATTCCCATTCTTATGATAGCTTCGGGAGTAATTTGATGAAGGTAGATTTGAAATGTCTTCAGGACTTCAACAACAAAGCTGCTTAGGGGGAACCGAAGCCCAGCCTTGAGAAAGCTTCGGAAGATCACGACCTCATCTTCTTCGGGGGTGGGAGAAGTTTTTTCTCCAGCATCAGCCCTCACAATAGATATATCTCGAAAATATCTCCCCCTCATATTGTCAATATGACTTTGCTTAATAGTGGTTTTCCCAAAAACCGAGTGACTTGGCCGCCATGGTCGATCTTCAGACTCTCCCCCGCCGCTTTCTACATCATAACTGTCGCTGTCACCAGTATCTTCAGATAAACCTTCTAAAATTTCTTTGGTGATCTTTTATGTATTAGTCTTCGACATTGCCTCAAGAAAGCCCAGGTTCTTCTCTTCAGAGAGACTTAGCTTCATCTCGACAACAGCCTTCTTCTTCTCAGACATCCCTTCGGAGATCCTACTTCTCGCTTCCGAAGCTTAAAACTAGGAAAGAAAACAAATATTTGTGGGCAGAAAGTTTTATAAGCAGGAAAAGCAGATAGCGTGCTAAATCAAATGTGGCGGGCTCCTATTTATACGCTCGATATGACGGAAACTGTGTGGTCCCAGGTGTCAGTGACTTTTGCTATTCTAGCAAAGGGAAGGTGTTTTTTCGGACCTTCGGCTTAAGGCCTTCGTCCATATCGCAATCTGAATTTATCACTAACAAATTAATATTGCGAGGGGCTACTGTTGGGGGCCTTCGTACTCCGAAGGTCCTCAAAAACATGATTTGACAATATTTTCCAAGTGAATTATATGAACAGGTATCTTCGGACTCAGATCATGAACATGGAGTACGGTCAGAACGAAGCCCAAGCTGTACGAAGCTGATTACCAAGCTGTACGAAGGATGGTGCACAGCCGAAGCTATGCGCAGAAAGCTTCGTCGCGATAGCAGAAAGGGGAACCAACTTAAAGATGAAAAGACTACTTAGGCCTTAATAGATTCCCATAAGTCATTCGCAAATGTAATGGACATGAATGTAATTTTGCATGGGCTACATCCCACGCCTATAAATAGATGAACAGTACTCCCGTACTGTTCACGCTGAATTGGCATTTGCTTTCCGTCATCCTTGTACTTTCTGCCTTCCTGCAATCCGAAGCATTTGAGAACAAGTCTCCAACACCTATTTTCAAAACTCCATGTCGTGTGATGATAGTAAACCCTAGAGTTATTTTCTTTAGTTGTTGCATCATGCCGATCCACACATCAATTTCCCTTGTGAGTATTTGCTTGATTCCATAAAGTTTGCGCTTAGTAGAGGATTAGAGGAAATGGACAATGGAAAATAGGGAAAATAAATAGAAAAGCCCCCCTTCCTCTCTTGGGCCGGTTTCCTGGCGCGGCCCAGCCGCCCCCTCCCCTAGCGCGCGGCCCAGTTGGCATGGGCGACCCAACCGGCCCCCTCCCCTTTTCTCGCCCCCCCCCCCCCCCGCATCCCCCGCGCGCGGCACGCGGACGGTTACGCCGCCGCCGTCTCTCCCCCTGCGGGCCCCACCCATCAGCCCTCCCCAAACCCCCCTTTCTCTCTCTCCTCCCCTCTACCCCCCCACGATCTCCTCCCTCCCCTACCTCGTGCAGCTCCCTACCCTCACCCTGGCTCGCCCGTCGCCGCCCGTCGTTCGGCCTCCCATGGTGAGCCCCGGTCGCCCCCCCTTTTTCTTCCTTCCCCCCGTCCCTTCTTCCCCTCCCCCTGCTCCCGCGGCAGCCCCGGCGCGGTAGAGCCCCGGCCCGGCGTCCTGGCGCTCGGCGGCGCGGCCATGGCGACTCAGCCCTCCAGCGCGGTCGGCACCGCCCTCGGCGCCCCCCTTCCTCCTCGCGTCCGTGGCCCGGCCCCGGCCTTGCGCGCGGCTTGGGCGCGGCGGCGCGGCCCTGCGCGCGGCTCAGCGTGGCCGCGTTCCCGGCGTCCCGCCCAGCCCTGACACGTTCCCTCTCCCCGGCATGGCGCGGCCTTGCGCGCGGCTCCAGTGCGGTGGCGCGGTGCACCCGCCCTGCCCGCCGTGGAGGCATGCCCCGACCGCCCGCGGCTTCGGCGCGGCCTTGCGCCCGCCCTGCCCGCCGTGGCGGCGTGGCTCGCCTGCCCGTGGCTCGGCGCGGCCTTGCGCCCGCCCTGCCCGCCGTGGCGGCGTGGCTCGCCCGCCCGCGACCTCGGTGCGGTTCGGCCATGGTGGCCGGAGCTCGGCTGTGGCGCCCGGCGCGGCCCCCAGCGTCCTGCGCAGGCCCGCCCTGGCTGCTGACGCGCGGCCATGGCCCCGCCATGGCTTCGGCGCGGTGCGCAGCCCCGTCCGGCTCGGCGGCCTGCTCGCGCGGCTCGCCCGCGTGGCTTGCCCGCGGCAACGCCCGGCGCAGTTTGCTCGCGTGGCTCGCCCGCGACGTCGCAGCGTGTCACGCCCTCTGGCGTCCTAGCTCGCTTGCGGTAGCCCACGTGGCTTGCTCGTGGCGGCCTGTGCGGCGCGTGACCGCCCGTCCGCGACGTGTTCGCAGCAACACCTCGCTCGCGTGCGCAGCAGCGGTCCGCGGCCTCGTTCGCTCGCTCGCGTAGCCTGTTCACCCGTGCAACGCTTAGACGTCACGCTTAGTCATTTACCTTTTGTGTGCGAATTGTCGCGCGAAGATGCTCTTCGCCATTCAAAAGTGCTAGTATCCATTGAACTGTATCAAGAAGCAGCAATAACTAGGCATGGGTTAATTATGCTTAGATAATAGCTATCTTTACACCTATATTAAATATCAGTTAGTATGACTACACGAAATGTAGCGGCTAAGTTCATTCTTTCTCTTAATATGAACATAACGAGTTGTCAATTGTAGTAGTGGTTATGATTCTATTAGCGCATGTGACTAATCCTTATTATTGGAACTAAGTGGAACTAGAGCACGTAATGGCTAGTTATGCGTCTACCCGTAATACGCCTTGAGTATAGCTTTAACCACTGCGAGACCTTTCTTCTCTAGCCATGGCATATGCAATATCGTATGTGATACTCTATGCATATTTAATCTATTTTGTTCTCTTGTAATGGTGTACTGTTTGTTTCCTAATTCGAATGGATGGATGTATGTATGCTTGCGCTCGCATAGAGAACGATCCGGTTGAGGAGCCCGAAGAACTCGCAGGAGAAGCCCCTGAGCAGCAGTCGGTTGGTGGAGGCAAGTGTCCCTTGACCTATCTCTGTCCTATACATACTTTAATTCACCTCCCGCATTACACATTTATACCTAAGGATTGACTAGCTTTTGTTATCCATGTCCTTGTTTACCTATTTGGGTTGGATTATTATTGCTTAGTCTTATGCTATTGCTCAACTCTAATCAATGAACATGATGAGAATGATCAATGATAAGCTGTTTTCGCTTCTCTTATTATGATGTTATACTTGTGGCCTTTAAGGGGGCTCGAGCGGTGTTGGGGCCATGCTTCGTCGCCGAAGGTCCCGCAGGAAGAAACACCTTCGGCAAACTCGTTTAAACGTAGTACCGAAGCTACCACTCATGAAGCTTCGGTACTATAACGTATCTGAAGATGAAGGTTTGAACCGACTTAAAGATGAAATGACTTCATAGTCCATAAGGGTCTGAGTCATAATTGTAATCTTTTGTAAGGGGCATGACTGTAATTTCTCACAGGCTGCGCCCTGTGCCTATAAATAGATGAATAGTACTCCTTTACTGTTCACGCGATCTTGTAATCTATGGCACGTCGCGCTTGAGTTATTGCTTTCCACCCAGGTGAAGGTATAAATGTGCACAAATATTATATTTTAACACCTATATATTCAAATAATGAAATATGCAAATACACTTTAGATTACATATTTCATTTCTTATTGTTTGTTATTTTACAAGTATGATTACGAAGGTCACATCTTCGTAATGACCTACCCCTGACCTTCGTTCGAAGCTCATTAAATCCTTGGGGAGATAATGCTTCAATGGGCGAAGGACATTTATACTTAACATTTTTGTGTTGCCTTGTTCTTGATTCATAGCACTTGAGAACAAGTCCCCAACATTGGCGCCCACCTCCGGTGAACTTACATCCACTTGCTGAGCTGATGGCTTCGTTCAAAGCTGGAGTTGCTTCGGCTCCGAAGCTTGTGCTCCCGATAACAGGCGGTTCATGCTCAGAGCCGGCTAACAAGAAGCAGAAGAAGGAGGCACAAAGAAGGGTACAGCATGTAGGGGTGCAAGGACCCTTCATCAAGTCAAGATGGTCTCACATTCCGATTACCTTCTCCCAAGAGGATCTTCAGCTTAAGGATTACCCTCACAATGATGCTATGGTTATCTCTTGTGTTATCAAAGGATTTCTCGTCCACAATGTTTTGGTTGACACAGGCAGTGCAGCGGATATTATATTTGCCAAAGTCTTCAGACAGATGAAAGAGCCCGAAGACAAGATCCATGATGCCACACATCCTCTTTGTGGCTTCGGAGGAAGGCAGATTGTAGCACTTGGCAAGATCACGATGCCGGTAACCTTCGGATTTATCAACAACACAAGGACTGAGCAAGTCGTGTTTGATATTGTTGACATGGAGTATCCTTACAACGCAATCATTGGTCGTGGTACTCTCAATGCTTTTGAAGCAATTCTTCATCCAGCATATCTTTGCATGAAGATACCTTCGGACCAAGGGCCCATTGCTATTCATGGAAGTCAGGAAGCTGCCAGGAAGGCCGAAGGAAATTGACAGATTCAAAAGCAATCCATAACATAGATGGAGCTGAAGCTTGTGAGCAATACAAGTACAGAAGGGAGAAAGCTGCTTCAGTCGATCAGCCGAAGACCATGCTCTTATGTGATGACATAGCAGAGCAGAAGGTGCTTTTGGGATCTCAATTGTCCGAGGAACAGGAGAAAACCTTGATAAGGTTTCTGTTCAACAACAAAGATGTTTTTGCATGGTCAGCTAATGATCTCTGCGGAGTCAACAGGGATGTTATTGAACACTCACTCAATGTTGATCCATCCTTCAGACCCAGAAAGCAAAGGCTTCAGAAGATGTCTAATGACAAGGCCGAAGGTGCTCGGAATGAAGTGAAAAGACTCCTCAGTGCCGGAGTCATCAGAGAAGTGAAATACCCAGAATGGCTAGCCAACACTGTTATGGTAAAAAAGGCCAATGGTAAATGGAGAATGTGCATTGATTTTACTGATCTTAACAAGGCTTGTCCGAAAGATGAGTTTCCACTACCAAGGATAGATTCCCTAGTTGATGCAGCAGCTTCATCAGAGCTTATGAGTCTGTTAGATTGTTATTCAGGTTATCATCAAATTTGGATGAAGAAAGAGGATGAACCAAAAACCAGCTTCATAACCCCTAGTGGAACATATTGTTATCTTCGGATGCCTGAGGGGCTTAAGAATGCTGGAGGAAGCTTCAGCAGAATGACAGCAAAGGTTCTTCATTCTCAGATAGGCAGAAATGTGCTAACTTATGTTGATGATATCATAGTAAAAAGCACAAAGCAAGAAAATCACATTGCTGATCTGCAGGAGACCTTCGTCAATTTTAGACAAGCTGGTCTAAAGTTGAATCCAGAAAAGTGCGTTTTCGGAGTAAAGAAGGGGAAATTCCTTGGTTGCCTAGTCTCAACAAAAGGGATTGAGGCTAATCCAAATAAAATCGAAGCTATTCTTCGAATGGAACCACCAAGCACAAAAAAGGGGGCTCAGCGACTGACGGGGAGACTTGCATCTCTGAATCGATTTATATCCAGATCAGCAGAGAGAAATTTACCATTTTTTGAGGTGCTGAAGTCAGCCGAAGTTTTTCAATGGGGACCAGTTCAACAGAAAGCCTTCGATGAGCTGAAGCAGTATTTGATAGATCTAACAACATTAACTCCACCAACGCTAGGGGCTCCTCTGTTGTTATATGTGGCGGCTTCGCACTCAGCGGTAAGTGCGGCACTCGTCCAAGAGAAGCTTGAAGGGCAAGCCAAAAAGCAAGCCCCAATATACTTTGTCTCCGAAGTTCTTAGTTTATCAAAGAAAAATTATACAGAATTGGAGAAGGTGTTGTATGCTGTTCTCATGGCTTCCAGGAAGCTTCGGCACTATTTTCAAGCATATCATATAATTGTTCCTTCTTCACAGCCATTGAAGGATATTATGAGAAATAGAGAAGCTACCGGAAGGGTTGGAAAGTGGGCTACGGAACTCAATGAGTTCTACATTGATTATGTGCACAGATCTTCGATTCAGTCCTAGGCGTTAGCAGATTTCATTGCTGATTGGACGCCAGGGGCTCAGGAAGAAGAAGCAAGTAAATATGCCGAAGTTTGGACAGTATCCTACGATGGTTCTTGGGGAACCTTCGGGGCAGGTGCAGCTGCCGTTTTAATTGCACCTTCTAAACTTAGAACATGCTACACAGTGAAACTCGATTTTAGTTGTACAAATAATATTGCTGAATATGAAGCTTTGCTTTTGGGTCTTCGGAAGTTGAAAGCAATGGGGATAAGAAGGGCGGTCCTAAAAACTGATTCCCAAGTTATTTCTAGCCATGTTGACAAAAGTTGCAAAGCAAGAGATCCGAAGCATGAAAAATATCTGGATACAGTTCGAAGACTTGAAGCCTCCTTCGAAGGGTTCTCTGTTAAGAATATTCCACGAGGAGAAAATGAACATGCTGATCTATTAGCCAAGTCAGTGGCACAGGGGCTGCCACTATCTTCGGATGTTTTCTTTGAAACAATAAAAGCACCTTCGGTTGACCTTCTTGAAAGAGCAGTGCTCAATATATCTCCTGTTTACAGCGAAGATTGGAGAACTGAGATCATGTCTTTTCTCCAGGGCAATTTCCTGTCAGATGACGAAGCTTATCAAAAAAGAATAGCGGCAAGAGCTCGTTCATACGTAATAATAGAAGGGGAGTTATACAAGCGTGGAGTCTGTTCTCCATTGCTCAAATGTTTATCCAGAACTGAAGGAATAGAGCTGATGAAAGAAATACATGCAGGTCTGTGTGGATCTCACATCGGATCTAGGCCTTTATTGGGTAAAGTTTTTCATCAAGGATTCTATTGGCCGAAGGCAGCTTCGGATGCAGCAGAATTAGTCCAAAAATGCGAAGGTTGTCAAAAATGTGCAAGAGATCAAAAACAACCTTCGTCTCTAACTCAATTAATACAGCCCACTTGGCCATTACAAAGATGGGGCCTTGATTTGCTAGGCCCACTTCCACCAGCACAAGGGAATTTAAGATATGTTGTAGTGGCAGTTGAATATTTCTCTAAATGGATTGAGGCAAAGCCTTTAGCCACAATAACTTCGGTTACGGTTCAAAAGTTTTTCTGGCAAAATATTGTTTGTCGCTTCGGAGTGCCAAAGGCCATCACCGTGGACAACGGAACGCAGTTTGATTCCGAAGCTTTTAGAGAGTTTTGTGAACAAATTGGCACGAAGATCCATTTTGCATCAGTTTGGCATCCGGAGTCAAATGGACTTGTCGAAAGATCTAATGGCATCATAATGACAGGAATAATGAAGTTAATCTTCAATCAGCCCAGGGGGAAGTGGCCGGACGAATTAATCAAAGTGGTGTGGAGCCACAACACAACAATATCAAGGTCAACAGGTTTTACACCATTCAAATTGCTGTTTGGTGACGAAGCAATAACCCCAGAAGAGGCTAAGGTAGGATCAATAAGAACAGTGGCTTCAGCAAAAGACGAAGCTGATTGCTCTGTGGACAAAGATGCTATAGAAGGGATCAGGCTTCAGGCTATGGAAAACATCAATAAATACCAAGTCGAAACAATAAAATGGCGTGATAGAAAGGTTCGGTTGAAGAACATTAAGCTAGGACATTTGGTGCTTCGAAGAGTGGCCAATCCAGACACAGTGGGCAAGCTACAGCTGAAGTGGGAAGGCCCTTTTCTGGTAGTATCTTCGTCAAGACCCGGTTCCTACAGGTTAAAGGATATGGACGGCAACGACATTCCTAGATCTTGGAATGCGGATGAGCTTCGGTGGTATTATGTGTAACCTGATGTAATCTTTTTTATTTTTTATTTTTATTTTTTCCTATGGCACCCTTTTCCTTTCCAGAGGGGGAGAAAGGTTTTTAATGGGGCCATAGCATGTAATTTCTCTTTTTTCTCATATCAGCTCTACAAGAGCAGTATCCCCCAAAGATGTAAATGTAAAAACTGGGGCATGCACCATCGAGTGCAGCGAGAAAAAGAAAAAAACACGGAGAAGCTCGAAAGACGTCCCTAAGGGGATGCAAAGCACGACGAAGCTACAAAAAAGCCGTTCCTAAGGCAGCGCAGCGTAAGTTTTCTGCTCAAAAGTCGTTCCTAAGGGAATGCAGAGCTTACAACGAAAAATAAACACTGATTCCGCTGAAGTAAAAGGCGAAGAAGCTCCTAAGGGAGGCTTACAGCGAAAAATAAACGTTGATTCCGTCGAAGTAAAAGGCGAAGAAGCTCCTAAGGGAGGCTTACAGCGAAAAGTCAGCGCTGATACACCGAAAGATAAACGGTGAAGCCAAAAAATAAGCGGCAAAGAAGATTTGAGTCATTCCCAAGGAAATGAAGGTTTTGATTATGGCTTCGAATATGTGTTTGGACATCCATTTGCACGATACATTACATCATGACATTTGCATTCATAAACATTCATTTAGACATGTATAGGATCATTATCATCATGTCATACAGAGAAGGCAGATGATTCGGCTATAAGGATAGAGCTTCGGGAAAAACAGAAAGAAGAAATTTTCATGCTTCGTTGTGTACGAAAAGAAGGGAAGGTGTTTTTCGCCTTCGGCTCAAAAAGAAAATTTCATCCACAGCAAAGCAGTTCATACACAGACAAAGGGGTAAAAATATATTACGAGGTATGCACAAATTTACATAAATTTCTTTACAATCATATTACAAAATTTTCTCTAGAGTCTTCTGCAGCAAAGTCCTTTGGAACATTTGTCAAGGTTTCAGCTCGTCATTCTTTAGCCTCATCATCCTGTACATATTAAAACAAAATGAGAAAAGTGCAGAGTTCAAGGAGAAGGTAAAAGTAACAAGTATAAGTTTCTCACTGGCTTAAGGTGGCTTCGAGCTTCGTCACCAGCCATTTTTCGCCCGCCGTTTATCCAAATTTGAGTCATAAACCTGTTTCCTATGCTTCGAGCTAGGCTGGGGATGTCAATCAAATCTGCTGGTGACAAACTGACGTTTGGCTTATTAACAATTTTCCCGTGCGTGCAGCCACTCTTCAGGAAAGCAGTAGTTGTGCCCCGAGAAGCTAACAGGGCACAGAAATCGGCATGCCCAGCGATAACTTCGTCAAGCGCATCAACTTCGCCCTCAATATATTCAAAGGTGCTTGGCAGGTTTTCAACTGAAGGTGCAAACTTATCGGAGCTAGCTCCAACTGAGTGAAAGACATCCTTCAGCCGCTGCACGCATCGGTTGCCGAAGTATAAACATTTATCCTGAAGCTCCTTCAGTGATTTCTGCAAATTTGAACTCTTCTCAATTTCGGTTTTGAGATTTGTTTCAAGATTCTTCTTTTCTTGCTCAGATTTTTCTGATTTTTTGAGCAATTCGTTGTTTAATCTGTCAATTTCGGCTTGAGCTTCTGACAGCGAACCCTCCATAGAGTGGATGACAAAGTCTTTTTTCTCCAAAGCTGCTTCGTGTTCTTTGACTGTATTTTCTAGATCTTGAATGACGAAGTCCTTTTTCTCCAAAGCAGCTTCGTGATCTTTGACTTTATTTTCTAGATCTTTAATTGTAGCTTCGTTTTTCTCGTCTTCGAGATCTTGTTGCATCCTCAGCACTTTACTTAGTAAGATACTCTGCCAAAACAACTTTTGTCAGAAAACATCTTAATTAAAATAATAAGAAGTTAAGAGTTTTACCTTAAAATTAGCATAGAACAGGCTACCGGCGATATGCTGTCGCCGGTACCTGCAGAGGTCCGCCTCAATCTTCAGCAGGCCAACATTCTTCGCGAAAGTCCTAACGACCTTCACCTCGGTTCGATTCCGAAGGCACCTTAATTTCCCTTCATTGACTCCGCCAAACAGCAAAGCCCCTGGTTTGTATCCACAGGATACAGCATATTTCTTCAGTTCTTCTTTTTCAGTTTCTGATAACTCTTGCCCTAGTATATCTTGAAAATTGAAGTTTTCCTCTTCCAAAGTATCTTCAATTTGCTCTTTTCCTTTCTCAATTGTTGTGTCCACCGCGGCCGCAGCAGCTTCTTCTTCAGCCATTTTCAGAAGCATGTTATCAATATCACCAAGTGTGGTTTCTAGATCAAGACCTTCGGCGGTTTCGGCTTCGGCACCCTCGGCTTCGGTGGGTGCACCTTCGGCAGCACCGGCGTTTTCAGCGGCGCCAGCGCCTTCAGTAATTGGTATTTTTGGCGCTGATGCCGGCGGCGGTGTCTGATGAATAACATCAGCCAATTGGATAATCCTCCGTTTTTTCAGCTTAGCAGGATTTTCCGTTGTCGAAGGCTCCTTTTCCTTATGAAAAAGCTTCGTCAGTTCTGGTGCCAGCGGACTTAGCTTGATAGGCAAAGGTTCAGTCATTACCTTTAGAATTTCTTCCACATCAGCAGAAGAAGGCGTCGCAGGAGCTTCTCCCTTTTGGCTCGACGTTTTTGGTTTTGGGGCCGTAGCCTTCCTTTTCTTTGAAGTAGCTATCTTCGGCTCAGGGCTCAGTTTTCTTTTCTCAAAAATTTCTTTGTCCTTTTTAGCTAGTTTGGTAGCCTCTTTGTCAAGGACGCTGGCAACTCTTTTTCTTTTCTGGCCTTCAGCCCCTCTGCCCAACTGCTCATAGTCAGGATAATCAAAATTCAAGGCATCCAGCACCTGATTCATTCTTCGCTTCGGACGAGTACCGAAAGCCGCAGTCATTAACTGATCTTCTTTCTTCGAATAGTTGCCAAGGATCTCATTGCACATAACCTCAATTGTGTCCAGCCACTCTTGGCAAGGTGCTTTAAAATGTTTTTTAAACTTGAAATAATAAGGTAACCAAACAAGCTCTTTCTTCTTCTCCTCCTCTTTCAGCTTCGGCATGTCCCATTCCCTCAAAGTTGGGAATACCCTGAAGGCTAAGAATTCTTGGACCAGATCCCTGGTACCAATGTGCTCTGCAACAATCCGAAATTCGCCCAATGCAATCTGGCATGGGCTACCTGGATCCATGATGCATTGGGGCCTAGTTTCTCTGAAGGTTAAACTCAAAGGGCTCTGAACTAACTTCTCCTTCTTCTCATCTACTTTGACATAAAACCATTCATTCTTCCAGCCAGCTGGCCATTTCATACGATAGCTGATAACCGGATACTTGGCATCCTTCCGATATGCAAAATTGTAGCAGCCGAAATTATCATGCAACCCATCTTCTCTAGCTTTTGTCTGGTAATGAAGCTCATGTGCCCGGCAAAAACCTTCAGCAAGTGGTTCTGCCTCCTGGCTTCGGAGTGCCCAGATGTAAACACTAAGCCTAACAATGGCGTTAGGAGTTAATTGATGAAGGTGAATCCCAAATCTCTCTAAAACATCTGCAATCATCCCATGTAGGGGAAACCTTAGCCCTGCTTTGAACAAGCTTTTTGTTGGGGGCCTTCGGCTTACGAAGGTCCTCAAAAACAGGATTTAACAATATTTCTGAAGTATAATGTGTGAACAGGTATCTTCGGACTCAAGTCGGTATCGCAGCAGGAGAAGACCAGAATAATACGAAGGTTGATACAGCGCCGAAGATGTGAACAGGAAAAGCTTCGGCATGGTAGCAGAAAATGAAACCGACTTAAAGATAAAAAGGCTGTAACACCCGGTTTTAAGGAACAAAGCCGGGTGCATCTCATACATGCGCCAAGAAGACAACACATATAATAACAGAGTGTATAGAGATAAATGTCATTAACATCAGAGTATTTATTACATAGCGGAAGTCTTATTACAAAATAAAAGTGTAAACATAAAACGAACTAAGGATCGTCGGCGCCAATGTCGACAGGGAAACGCCACCTAGATCAAGTCAAACTCCTCGCCTTGAGGCTCCTCCTGAAACACCTGATCTTCTCCTGTGGGGGGGGTGTGAGACAGCAAGGGTGAGCTCACACATGATCATAGCTCAACAAGTTGTGGGGAACCAGTGGACATAAACTCACAAAGGTGTGAGTTCATGTGATGTGTAAGGCTTAATCAAAGACAGGGGTTAAAGCTGAGCATTGCTTTTAAGTAGTTGGTCAAAATTTTATTAGCAATTACTAAGTGTAAGTAAATACCAAACCATAAGTAAAGTAATAGAACAAAATTATTAACAAACCCATGCAATGCAAATGACAAAATTGAATTTAAGTTCCATAATTTAAACATCAGAGAGTCCTGAGCTGCTCATGACCGCGAGCTCGGCTAGTATACCAGTTTTACACTCTGCAGAGGTTGTACCCTTTACCCACAAGTCATGTTACCCATCTGCCAAGGGGTCGCGACTCCCCATATACCTCTACCTAGGAAGCACGGCAGGGCAACACTACGAGGCCTTTACAAAGTTCCACTAGCTTCCGAAAACCCGCTACAGTTTATAGGAAGATCCAGTAAAGGGTTCCTGGCTGACCGCCATCGCAGCAAAATCAACCAGGGACCTCCCCGCACTGACCTCTCCCCTACTGCCCTTGCCCCTTTCGGGTAAGGTAGTCTTCCACTAGCTTTCCTAATTAGTCAGCCAAGGGCGTCCCATTCCACCCTTGTGGTGGCACGTGGTTCTCAAGTTAAGCTCTATGTTCCAATTAACATTAATGATATCAACATGAACATAAACAGAATAACAACAAGAATTGGAACATAGAGGTAATAAATGATTATCCCAAAACCATATAAAGCAATAGCAAACTACCCAAGTGATTCAGGGGTAAACAAGGTAATGAGATAAACAATCTAGGGAGTCCTATTGGGTCCCATCAAAATTAACCTATGCATGGATAAGTGATATTAAAGAACATTATTGGGTAAAAAGTGGTCAAGGGCACAACTTGCCTTCAATGAGCTCCTGCTCAGCTACTTCAACCTGCTGCTCACCAGGATCCTCAGCAACGGGCTCTTCTACTCGCCACAATACAAACAAGCACAGAATATAGGGAAAATTAACATTACACCAAGCATGTAAACAAAATACACAGAGATATTCTACATATTAAAATAAAAACCTAGGAACTGGAATCAAAATTTTCGGAGTTATAGATTTTAAGTTATGCATTTTCAAAGGTTTTATGTGCTTTAAATAAGATTGAGTGATAAATAAATTTCTTACTGTTTTCATGACATAACAGAGGCTCTAGGTGATAGAGAATAAAATTATAACATTTTAGGAACTGGAATGGGGTAATTTGGAGTTAGTATGAATTTTCTATGAATTTAGTAAGTTCTAGCAATTATTTTCCTATTAAAAATCTATTTTCTATCTCATTTATTTAAATTAAAAGGTCTCTGGACTGGGCGCACTATTTCCAGAGAACCCAGGGGCTAATCTACTAAAATTCCAGAGACACAGAGCTACAGCCGCATGGACGGCGGGTTAATTCTGTAAAACTACAGGGGCTCCTTAACAAATGTGTTGGTCGAAGGGGTATCCGATGCTGTGGGCCGCCAGATCAAACACGGACGGCCCGGATTAGATCCTACATGAGATGAAACGGTACGACACCCTAGCCGTTCGATCAAGGATCAACGGCGTGGATTTTATTATCTCAGAGTCGTTCCAGTTCGCCCGATCAGATCGGACGGTTCGAATTCGCCCCCGCGAATCGCTAAGCGCCCGAAATCATAGCCGCCCATCGGATCATCTACGGCCCAGAACACATAGCGAATGGGCAGATCTCCACCACACCCAAACCTAACCTCAGCCGTTCATAGTTGATTGAACGGCCAAGAGGCCTCCTTCATCCTCCCGACCGAACTGGGTGGCGCCGCTGCCCCCCAACGGCGGAGCATCGCCGGTGCCGGCTCGCTATCAACACGGCACAAGATTTTCTACCCGGAACACACCAAAAAGAAAGCGGGACTCAAGGCAAGGATGTGGAGAGGAACATACCGGCTTTCGGTGTACCAATCGACCATGTTTACGGTGGGCAGCGGAGCCAAGGCGAAGGTTGTACGGCGGCGAGAAATCGAGGGAGCCACGGGGCTCAATCCCAACCAGGGCGACTATGAATAGCTCCCTGGCGACCACCTGAAGCTCCATGGCCCGAGATGAACGGCTGTGAACTACCTTCCCCACTCAATTTGTCTTTGCGGCGGCGATGGACATCACTGGCGGCGCTACTAGAGTTCTGGCGGCGAGAGAGGGCTTGGGGGCTGGGTTCTGCGAAGGACAGTTGCAGCACGGATATTATACGACGCACATCGGGTCCAGGCGCGGTTCGATGGCCGGAGATCGCGGCATGGCTGAACGGCTCGCGACCAGTAGTCGTCCGAGGAAGACGGGCCTGGTCATCGGGTCCCACAGGTAAGCGACACTAGTTTGCAGGTGTTGGTGGCTTGTGCGTCTGCGGAACGGGCCCCACACGACAGAGGGTAAGGGTTCGGCGCGCGCGACATACGGGCCCGCGTGCGAAGAGCTGGCCGGCTGCGGTGGGGACCCACATGTAAGTGACACAGGCGCACACAGGTGGAGAGATGGGCTGGTGCGTGGGGTTTGGGGAATGGGCCGAATTGAGGTAGTGAGGCCCAACGCAGCAGCTCTTGTTCTTTTTATTTTCTATTTTTATTTTCCTTTCATTCCCCATTCAAATCAGCTCCAAATTCAAATTCAAAGGTTTTATGGCAAATCTTATCCACAGACTATATTATGTCATGACAAGTTCTAATTTGGGGATATATTTATATATATTATTTATAGTTATTTTTATTCATATGTAATACTCCTTTCTTGCTTTCTCATTTCTAATTCCAAATTCAAATTTAGGTTTAATCCAAATCTTCAACTCTTTATCTTCAACATTATATTTTTATTAATGTTATTTTTTTTGTATTAAATGCACACACAAAGCTCCAATATGATGCATGGTTTAGTAGCATATCTTTTATTTGTTTTAAATATGGTGTTACAAGTGATGGCATGTAGATGTAGCACACACACATAAATAAAAGAAAATAACTTTTCTCCTCTTATATTATCTTCTACAAATTGGGTATTACAAATCCTACCCCCCTTAAAAATAATCTCGTCCTCGAGATTTAAGATGATCGAGGGAAAAGGTGGGGAAAATCTATACGAAGCTCTTCTTCTCTTTCCCATGCAGCTTCGTCTTCTTCGTGGTGACTTCATTGAACTTTGCACATCTTTATCACTTTATTCCTTGTAATTCGAGTCAAAGCATCAAGAATCTTGACAGGGTACTCCGTGTAAGTCAAATCACACTGATCACTGAGCTCTTCCATTGGTAATTGTTCGTGGGGGACACGGGGACACTTCTTAAGTTGAGACACATGAAATACATTATGCATATCCGATAGACTATCCGGTAACTCGAGTTGGTAGGCCATCTCTCCAACTTGCTAAAAAAACTCATAAAGGTCCAATATAGCGAGGGGACAATTTGCCCTCGTCTTTAAAACTCCTCATTCCACGAAGTGGTGACACCTTGAAGTACTCATAATCTCCTTCTTCAAACTCCAATGGTCTTCTTCTATTATCAGCATAGCTCTTTTGCCTGGTTTGAGCCACTCTCAAATTTTCTCGAATTATACGAACTTGTTCTTCTGCCTCTTGAATAAGTCCAGGTCCAAAGAACTGTCTTCCTCTAGTCTAGTCCAAAATAGAGGAGTCCTGCATTTCCTGTCATACAGAGTCTCGAACGGGGACATCTTCAGACTGGCCTGGTAACTATTCAGCATAAGGTAGGCTCTTGTCCCAACTACTACCATGCTGAAGGGTACAAGCTCTCAACATGTATTCCCATACTTGATTAGTCCTTTCAGTTTGTACATTAGTCTGAGGTAGGCCGAACTATGATCCAACTTCGTATCCATATTCTCATGAAAACTTTTCCAAAATCTGGGGGTAAACTGTGATCCTCCATCCAAAATGATCTTCCTTGGTACATTGCGTAGAGACTTAATCCGAGACATGTATAACTTAGCCAGTGGTGATCCCTTATAAGTAGTCTTGACCGGAATGAAATGAGCCACTTTGGTCGGTCTATCCACAATAACTCATATAGAACCATATCCTTTCGAGGTGCGAGGCAATCCAGTAATGAAGTCCATACCAATCTTCTTCCCACTTCCACTTGGGTATCTTTACTGGGTATAATAGTCCAGCAGGCCTCTGGTGTTCAGCCTTAACTCTTTGACATACATCACACATAGCCACATGCGCAGCTACATCTCTTTTCAATCCATACCACCAATACTTTCGCTTCAAATCTTGATACATCTTGGTACTACCAGGATGAATAGAATAATCCGAATCATGGGCCTCCTTTAAAATAGTCTCCCGAAGGCTTTCGATCTCCGGAACACATCTCTTATCCTTGAAGCATACGGTGCCTTGCTCATCTTCCGTGAATTCCGGAACTCGATCTTCAGTAATCAGATCCTTAATCTCTTGTATCTTAGCATCACCAATTTGTCCTTTGCGGATCTCTTGCTCCAAAGTAGGTTCCACATCAATAGTAACTCCTTCAGTATGAGCAACTATCCCCAGGTTAAGTCTCTTGAAATCCTCAACAATCTCATCGGGTAGCTGGGCAACAACAGCTGAATGAACATGCTCCTTGCGACTCAAGGCATCTGCAACCAAGTTTGCCTTGCCCGGGTGATAGTGAATTTCCAAATCATAATCCTTAATAAGCTCCAACCAACGACGTTGCCTGAGGTTGAGATCCTTCTGTGCGAATATATACTTCAAACTCTTATGATCCGTATATACTTGGCACTTCTCGTCCCACTTAAATTCTTTTCCTTTCTCCAAAAGCGAAGTCATAGGTTTAGCAATCTTAGAAAATCCTTCGGTAAACCTCCGATAATATCCAGCAAGTCCCAAGAAACTCCGAATCTCAGTAACTGTAGTGGGTACTCTCCACTCCATTATCTCCTTAACCTTAGCAGGATCCACTGAAATTCCTCCATTAGAAATAATATGACCAAGAAATGGCACTTCGCCAATCCAAAACTCGCACTTGCTGAACTTGGCATATAGCTGGTTATCTCGTAGCTTCTGTAGCACCATCCTCAGATGTTCCTCGTGATCACTATCACTCTGAGAATAGATAAGGATATCGTCGATAAATACTACAACGAATCTGTCCAAATACTCCATGAACACCTTATTCTTCAGATCCATAAAATAGGTTGGTGCATTAGTTATCCAAATGACATAACGGTGAACTCATATAATCCATATCGAGTCGAGAAATCCGTCTTGGGAATATCTGATGGCCTAATCTTCATTTAATGGTAACCCGATCGGAGATCAATCTTCGAGAATACCCTTGCAGCTCTCATCTGATTAAATAAATCCTTAATGCAGGGTAATGGACACTTGTTCTTCACAGTGACGTTGTTAAGGGACCTATAATCCACGCACATCCTTGCAATCCATCATTCTTCTGTACAAACAAAACCAGTGCTCACCAGGGTGAGGAACTCGGACGAAGGTAACCAGCCTCTTGTAACTCCGTCAACTGCTTCTTAAGCTCCTTTAGTTCTTCTACGGACATTCTGTATAGCCGTTTAGAAATAGAAGCAGTCTTAGGTAAGAGATCAATGACCAACTCAACTTCAAATCTTTGTCCTTTGGAACTGGTGAGTTCTACGATTCTCTTAGCACGGTGTATACACTGCCTTTGCCTTTCTCAACCATGACATACCAAGGATCAAATCTATACTGCTCTCTTCTAACAGTATAGGGGTAGCCCATCTGGGTTAGAAACACAGGGTAAGGAAGGAAGAATTGTAGACAAGGAGAGTAATTACAAGGAATGTTACTGCGGGGGATTTATTAGCTAAGTAGATTAATGTGTTATCCACTAAAGCTAATACATTACCTTATAGTGGTACATGCTAAGATGTCCATCTATAATAATTCAATCAATCAAAGAAGCAAATCAGGCATTGATCATCAGAACAATCAACCAACATTTTTAATAGAGAAAATAGTTTTAGTTTTTGTCTTAGGTTTCCTATCTCTTAAAATGTCATAGGGGTAGGGATTCCAAGGTGTGAAATCCATCTTGTCTTAGAGTAGAAAAGGTAAGAGTAATCAGAGTATGACAACAAAAGGTGAGACAGGATCAAGACAAGATAAGTATAGAATGAATCAGAGTAAGGTAAGTATAGAATGAATCAGAAGAAGGTAAGTAGATAAGGGTTTGTTCGGTTCTATCTAGGTTTCGTCCTACAGTCAACATTTCCTCTGATACCACTTCTGTAACACCCGGTTTTAAGGAACAAAGCCGGGTGCATCTCATACATGCGCCAAGAAGACAACACATATAATAACAGAGTGTATAGAGATAAATGTCATTAACATCAGAGTATTTATTACATAGCGGAAGTCTTATTACAAAATAAAAGTGTAAACATAAAACGAACTAAGGATCGTCGGCGCCAATGTCGACAGGGAAACGCCACCTAGATCAAGTCAAACTCCTCGCCTTGAGGCTCCTCCTGAAACACCTGATCTTCTCCTGTGGGGGGGGTGTGAGACAGCAAGGGTGAGCTCACACATGATCATAGCTCAACAAGTTGTGGGGAACCAGTGGACATAAACTCACAAAGGTGTGAGTTCATGTGATGTGTAAGGCTTAATCAAAGACAGGGGTTAAAGCTGAGCATTGCTTTTAAGTAGTTGGTCAAAATTTTATTAGCAATTACTAAGTGTAAGTAAATACCAAACCATAAGTAAAGTAATAGAACAAAATTATTAACAAACCCATGCAATGCAAATGACAAAATTGAATTTAAGTTCCATAATTTAAACATCAGAGAGTCCTGAGCTGCTCATGACCGCGAGCTCGGCTAGTATACCAGTTTTACACTCTGCAGAGGTTGTACCCTTTACCCACAAGTCATGTTACCCATCTGCCAAGGGGTCGCGACTCCCCATATACCTCTACCTAGGAAGCACGGCAGGGCAACACTACGAGGCCTTTACAAAGTTCCACTAGCTTCCGAAAACCCGCTACAGTTTATAGGAAGATCCAGTAAAGGGTTCCTGGCTGACCGCCATCGCAGCAAAATCAACCAGGGACCTCCCCGCACTGACCTCTCCCCTACTGCCCTTGCCCCTTTCGGGTAAGGTAGTCTTCCACTAGCTTTCCTAATTAGTCAGCCAAGGGCGTCCCATTCCACCCTTGTGGTGGCACGTGGTTCTCAAGTTAAGCTCTATGTTCCAATTAACATTAATGATATCAACATGAACATAAACAGAATAACAACAAGAATTGGAACATAGAGGTAATAAATGATTATCCCAAAACCATATAAAGCAATAGCAAACTACCTAAGTGATTCAGGGGTAAACAAGGTAATGAGATAAACAATCTAGGGAGTCCTATTGGGTCCCATCAAAATTAACCTATGCATGGATAAGTGATATTAAAGAACATTATTGGGTAAAAAGTGGTCAAGGGCACAACTTGCCTTCAATGAGCTCCTGCTCAGCTACTTCAACCTGCTGCTCACCATGATCCTCAGCAACGGGCTCTTCTACTCGCCACAATACAAACAAGCACAGAATATAGGGAAAATTAACATTACACCAAGCATGTAAACAAAATACACAGAGATATTCTACATATTAAAATAAAAACCTAGGAACTGGAATCAAAATTTTCGGAGTTATAGATTTTAAGTTATGCATTTTCAAAGGTTTTATGTGCTTTAAATAAGATTGAGTGATAAATAAATTTCTTACTGTTTTCATGACATAACAGAGGCTCTAGGTGATAGAGAATAAAATTATAACATTTTAGGAACTGGAATGGGGTAATTTGGAGTTAGTATGAATTTTCTATGAATTTAGTAAGTTCTAGCAATTATTTTCCTATTAAAAATCTATTTTCTATCTCATTTATTTAAATTAAAAGGTCTCTGGACTGGGCGCACTATTTCCAGAGAACCCAGGGGCTAATCTACTAAAATTCCAGAGACACAGAGCTACAGCCGCATGGACGGCGGGTTAATTCTGTAAAACTACAGGGGCTCCTTAACAAATGTGTTGGTCGAAGGGGTATCCGATGCTGTGGGCCGCCAGATCAAACACGGACGGCCCGGATTAGATCCTACATGAGATGAAACGGTACGACACCCTAGCCGTTCGATCAAGGATCAACGGCGTGGATTTTATTATCTCAGAGTCGTTCCAGTTCGCCCGATCAGATCGGACGGTTCGAATTCGCCCCCGCGAATCGCTAAGCGCCCGAAATCACAGCCGCCCATCGGATCATCTACGGCCCAGAACACATAGCGAATGGGCAGATCTCCACCACACCCAAACCTAACCTCAGCCGTTCATAGTTGATTGAACGGCCAAGAGGCCTCCTTCATCCTCCCGACCGAACTGGGTGGCGCCGCTGCCCCCCAACGGCGGAGCATCGCCGGTGCCGGCTCGCTATCAACACGGCACAAGATTTTCTACCCGGAACACACCAAAAAGAAAGCGGGACTCAAGGCAAGGATGTGGAGAGGAACATACCGGCTTTCGGTGTACCAATCGACCATGTTTACGGTGGGCAGCGGAGCCAAGGCGAAGGTTGTACGGCGGCGAGAAATCGAGGGAGCCACGGGGCTCAATCCCAACCAGGGCGACTATGAATAGCTCCCTGGCGACCACCTGAAGCTCCATGGCCCGAGATGAACGGCTGTGAACTACCTTCCCCACTCAATTTGTCTTTGCGGCGGCGATGGACATCACTGGCGGCGCTACTAGAGTTCTGGCGGCGAGAGAGGGCTTGGGGGCTGGGTTCTGCGAAGGACAGTTGCAGCACGGATATTATACGACGCACATCGGGTCCAGGCGCGGTTCGATGGCCGGAGATCGCGGCATGGCTGAACGGCTCGCGACCAGTAGTCGTCCGAGGAAGACGGGCCTGGTCATCGGGTCCCACAGGTAAGCGACACTAGTTTGCAGGTGTTGGTGGCTTGTGCGTCTGCGGAACGGGCCCCACACGACAGAGGGTAAGGGTTCGGCGCGCGCGACATACGGGCCCGCGTGCGAAGAGCTGGCCGGCTGCGGTGGGGACCCACATGTAAGTGACACAGGCGCACACAGGTGGAGAGATGGGCTGGTGCGTGGGGTTTGGGGAATGGGCCGAATTGAGGTAGTGAGGCCCAACGCAGCAGCTCTTGTTCTTTTTATTTTCTATTTTTATTTTCCTTTCATTCCCCATTCAAATCAGCTCCAAATTCAAATTCAAAGGTTTTATGGCAAATCTTATCCACAGACTATATTATGTCATGACAAGTTCTAATTTGGGGATATATTTATATATATTATTTATAGTTATTTTTATTCATATGTAATACTCCTTTCTTGCTTTCTCATTTCTAATTCCAAATTCAAATTTAGGTTTAATCCAAATCTTCAACTCTTTATCTTCAACATTATATTTTTATTAATGTTATTTTTTTTGTATTAAATGCACACACAAAGCTCCAATATGATGCATGGTTTAGTAGCATATCTTTTATTTGTTTTAAATATGGTGTTACAAGTGATGGCATGTAGATGTAGCACACACACATAAATAAAAGAAAATAACTTTTCTCCTCTTATATTATCTTCTACAAATTGGGTATTACAAAGGCTATTCAGACCTCGATAGATTACTATAGAATTATTATCAAATGTAAAGGGCATGAATGTAATTTTGTATGGGCTGTGTCCCGTGCCTATAAATAGGTGAACAGTACCCCCGTACTGTTCACGCGGATTTTGGCATTCACTTTTGCGTCACGCTTGTACTTTCATCTCCTTCAAGCTGAAGGTACATTTGTAATTCGATGTTATTTCTGTTTCTATGTAATAATAATGCAAAAATAAGTTAATAATAATATACAATTGTCTATGTTATCCTTCATATTCCTTATGATTCATCCTTCGTCACTGTATAGTGTATTTATGAAGGTATATCCCTCATAACCTTCGTCCGAAAATCATTATATCCTAAGGGAAATAATGCTTCGAAGGACGAAGGACTTTTCCGATTAACATTTTCTATGTTGCCTTGTTCTTAATTTAAAGCATCAGAGAACAAGTCCCCAATATTGGCGCCCACCTCCGGTGAACTCACTTCCACTCTTTGAGTTTTTGAACACCTTCGGCGATCATAAACCTTCGCTATGGCGCCGAAGAAAGCTTCAGCAACTGGCACTGCAGCTCTCCAACCGCTAGACCACAATCAGGAGACTGTCTCTCTTCGGGAAGCCCGAAGCCAAAAAAGGAAGGTTGTTAGCCCGACACAGCCAGAGGATGAGATAGACCAAGAAATCAGAGACATGGAGATGCTTCATCAACAGGTGCAAAGGAAGAAGGAAAAGATGGCCAGGCTAGCTGAACTGCAAAGGCAGATAGACGAAGCCTCTGAGGAAGTTCGTCATCTTACTCAGGATGAGCAACACCGAAGGCCTCAGCACCAAGACCTTCATCAGGAGGGTTTCCTCAATGAAGATGACTGGTATGACAATTTCCATCATGGGAATTTTGTTTTTGATGATGCTTCTCCTCTGTCCGCTGAGCTGCAGGCTACACCTTGGCCTCCGTCCTACAAGCCGCCTCAGCTTCCCATATTTGATGGCCACTCAGACCCGAAGCAGTTTTTGATGAGCTACGAAGCAACAGTATCTTCGTATGGTGGCAATGTTGCGGTCATGGCCAAATTTTTTGTTATGGCTGTCAGGAGTGTTGCTCAAACCTGGTACTCCTCCCTTCGACCAGGAACGATCACTTCGTGGCAAAAGCTGAAGGACTTGTTGTTAACTAGTTTCCAAGGGTTCCAGACGAAGCCGGTCACGGCTCAAGCTCTATTCCAGTGCACCCAGGATCACGAAGAGTACCTTCAGGCGTACGTCCGGAGGTTCTTGCGTTTGAGGGCACAGGCACCAACAGTGCCCAACGAAATTGTCATTGAGGCCATGATCAAGGGGCTTCGGCCAGGACCGTCAGCTCAGTACTTCGCTAGGAAGCCTCCTCAAACTTTGGAGAAGCTGCTCCAGAAGATGGACGAGTACATTCGGGCCGATAATGATTTTCGCCAAAGAAGGGAGGAGGCTTTCAGGTTTTCTGAAATGACCAGGGGCTTCGAAGGGAGGTTCTATCCGAGGCACGTTAGATCAATTCATAACTCTACCCAAAATGATGATACAGGGAGCCAACAGCAAAGGCCACAGTGTTCCTCACAGACTTCGGGGCAACAGCAAGGCTCCTTCCGACCACCAGCTCCGAGAGGCAGAGGTGCCAGGGGCTTCGGCGGAAGATTTGGCAATCAGCCAAGAAGAATTTTTTGCTTGTTCTATGGTGAGAACAAAGGCCATACCACCAGGATGTGCCATGTTACCATCCAGAAGCAAAAGGAAATAGCCGAAGCTGCAGCACAACAGGCTCAGCCGAAGCAGGTCATGCACACTGCTTCGTATCATTCGCCTTACATCCCAGAGTATGTAGGCAATCACCCTGCAGTTTCTGTTGCTTCGGCGAGTCAACCTCAAGCTTCCTGGCAACAGCCTCCGCCTCCACCACCGCTGCAACAAGGCCAGCAGCCAGAAGGGAGCCAATATGCTCCACACCAAAGGGACTTCAGAGAACAGTCCGAAGCTCGCACAGTCAACAGCACTGTGCCAGAGTCAAAGCACATCTATTAACGAATATCCTACCTTAATAGCAATCTTTTTCATTCAGTTTTATTTTCTGTGTAATAAAGGACATTGTTTAGGTTTCATGTAAATAATTTCGTTGATTCCCACAAGGAAAATATATTTTCTTCATAGGCTTAAGTTGTTGAAGTTTAAAGATTTGCGATAACAAAGAGGACCTTCAAATTATCGAAAATTTTTCGAAGCAACAAAAAGTCGTTCTAAGGAACGCAGAGTAAGTTTGCCGAAGTCACAAAAAGTCGTTCCAAAGGGAGCGCAGTGTAAGTTTTCTGCTCCAAAGTCGTTCCAAAGGGAATGCAGAGCATACAGCGAAAAGTCAACGCTGATACCGCCTAAGTAAAAGGCGAAGCGCGAAAAGTCAACGCGAATACCGCTGAAAGTAAAAGGCGAAGAAGCTCCTAAGGGAGGCTTACAGCGAAAAATAAACGCTGATTCCGCTGAAGTAAAAGGCGAAGAAGCTCCTAAGGGAGGCTTATAGTAAAAAGACAACGCTGATTCAAAAAGACTATGTGTTTTATCGCAGGAATGTGTGTGTATCTTCGGAATAAACACCATCTTACACAACATAACATCATCGCATCATTTCGAATAGCATAAGCATCATACATCATGCTGCATATGGCACAAGAAGGGGACATGATATCGATCTTCGGAAGAATGTTTTGAAAGGGGAAAATCATGCTAAGTTGCAAGCAGATACACTATTGATCTTCGGAAGTGTAGCTTCGGAGAACATCCTCACGAAGCTTGGATATCATTCATCAGAACACTATGGATATTGTGGTGACAAATAAAAATTCTTCTTCACGAAGCATGAAAAGAAGGGAAGGTGTTTTTTTGTCAAAGACTCAAAAACGGTACGTGTGTAAAATTTCATGCATCGTAAAGAATTGAGCAGTAAAAATAGGTACATTACATTCAGGGTTACAAAATGTTACACATATTTCATTTCAGAAGTTTTTACAATAGTGCTTAATCTTCTCTCAAAACAACTTCTGCAGCTTCGTTCAGGAGTCGGTTAACAACTTCATCCATGATAGCTTCAGCCATCTTTTTAATTTCCTCGTCTCCTTTCGGGTGAGGGCCCGGAGACGCTTTAGTAGGATCTGAAGGAGGACAGGATACGGCCACATTGCTATTACAAATTGCGAACGAAGTTTAAAACCAAAAATTACAACACAATAAAAACCATTAGCTAATACCTATTTGCCCTTTGGGCTCTGAGCTTTTGTCAGCGGCCTTAGCTACTTCTCTAGCGTCGTGAATGCCCTTCTCGCTTTTCTGGATAATTTCTCGAGCCATTTCTCGGCCACCATTATCCCAGACATCGGTGAAAAATTTTCCACCAACCATGCTAGCTTCGGCCGAAGGATCTCTTGCATCTTCGAAGGACAAAGCAGCCTCGGATTGCGCTAAAATCTTTACATGCTCGCAGCCTTTTTTCTCTAAAATGGTGGCAATTCCTCTGGCACCTGAGAAAGCACATATATCTCCGCGGCTATTTAAAATTTCCTCGAAGGCCTCAGCTTCGTGATCGATCCATTCGATGGGACCTTCGGGGTTGCCTCTTGTAAAGTTTTCTTCGCTCGAGAATGCGCCGACGCTGGCGAAGCTAGCTTTCAACTTCTTAACACACTCTATAGATTTGTTATAACATCTTTTCTTGGATGAACGAAGCTCTTCAACAGTTCCCTCTAAATGATTTGCCCATTGGTCGCTGAGTTCTCGCTTTGTTTCTTCAAGCATGCGTTCCTCTTTGGCTCTGGCCAGTTGTTTTCGAAGATCTTCAATTTCGCGCTTCTGAGCTTCAGCTTGACCTTTAAAAGTAGCTTCGTCTTCTTTTATTCTATTTATTAATGAATGTAATATTTTATCTTTTTCGAGACCTTCGTTCCTCAGTTCAATTACTTCGGAACGAAGGTTGCTCAGGGCTATAGCACACCCTTCGTCTTCAGCATCTTTCTGGGCCCTGAGGGCATTGCTAAGTATCAGGCCCTGCAAAGAAAAATATGTGTGCGTCAATAGATTTAAGCAAACGAAAAATTTTGGTCTCAACAAAAAATACAAAGATCCCATTTGTTGCACCTTTAAGCTATTATATGCCAGGCTGTCGGCCAGATCGTTCTTCGACAGCACCGAGAGCCCGTCTTCTAGTGTTGGGAATCCGAAGCTTTTGCTCATCTCCCGACAGACAGAAATCTCCTTGCTGTCAGGGAGACAATACAAAAAGTCTTCTTCTCCACTGCCATTGAATATTAACGCCCCCTTTGGATACTTCAGTTTTTGGGCGTAAAGCTGGGCCTCTTGTTTTTCTTTTCCTGATAATTATTTCCCCGAAGCATGACGAACAATATAATCAAGGACTTTGGGGGATGCTTCGGGGGCAATGACACTGATTTCTTCAACAAAAGTTGGCTCTGTTATTTTTTCTTCCTCGGTTTCCAAGGATTTTATCTTCGTGGCCTCTGAGGACCCAGCTTCGGCTTCAGTTTCTTGCTCTGGAGCTTTAGTATCAGAAATTTCAGTTTTCGCTTCGGGAATGGCAACAGCCTTCTTCGGAGGTGTGCTTGAAGATTTAATTGTTTCCAGAACATCTAGCACATTAGCCATTCTCTTTCTTTTCGGAGTCACTGCTGACACCTTTTGATTTTTTACTGTCTCAACATTCGCTGCAGGACTCAAAACTTCTGATGTTTTTTCCTCAGTTGGTTTTTCACTTCTTCCATTTTTTCTATGGATGGCGCTTCGGCCATCTCTTTGGTTTCTGGTAACAAAATCTTCGGTTCTTCCAATTCCATCTTTGTCGGCGCTTCGGCCATTTCTGCGACTTCTGGCAGCAAGGTTGGTTTGGTTGGCTTTTCAGCTTCGGTGGCCGAAGAAGTTTCTCCGGTGAACTCAGGCACCGAAGCTGGTTCAATATAGTGTGGCCGATGTGTGAGGACCTTTATCCTCTTTCTTTTCAGTTCTGGCTCGCTAGGAGCAGTTACAGCTTCTTCTTTCGCAGAGGTTGTGTTTTTCCTTTTCTGCCCTCGAATGGGATAACGATAGTCAGGGTAGACGAACCCGATTGCATCAAACACCCGGTTCAGCCTTTTCTTTTTTCGGCCTCCGAAGGCTGCTGACAGTGCAGTATCTTCGGCCTTCGAATAAGCCCCAAGCAGTTCATCACTTAAATTTTCAATACTCTTTAACCAGTCATCATCTGGCTCAACGAATTTATCTCCGAACTTGAAAGTATACTTTAGCCTGATAAGTCCACCTTCGTCGGCCTCCTTTATGGTTTCTTGCGGCATTTCCCATTTCTCCGCGAGCGGCCATACTCTGAAGGCAATATGTTCTTGTACCAAATCTCTCGTTCCAATAAAAGAACAAATAACACCGAAGGCTCTCTGGCATTCTTCGGCAGCTTCATTCATTTCAACCTTCGGCCTCCGCAGGCCGAAGCTTTGCCAAATAGGGCGCATAGTTATACCTTTAATATCTTCCCGTACTGCCAGGTCATTCTTCACATAAAACCATTCTGTCATCCAGTCGCCGGGCCATCTCTTCCGAAAGGTTGGCACGGGACAGCTTGACCCAGACCGAGAAACGAAACTGTAGCAGCCAAAATTATTGTGATACTGTTCTTTACCCCAAGGTTTTGTTTCGTATGATAATTCGTGTATGTTACAGAAACTTTTCGCATCAGGTTCCAGACCTTGGCTTCTCACAGCCCATACGAAGATATTCAGCCTTATAATTGCTTCGGGGGTAAGTTGATGAAGAAAGACTTCAAACATTTTCAGCACCTCTACGACGAAGCTGCTCAGGGGAAATCGTAGTCCAGCTTTCAAAAAGCTTCGGTACACTACGACTTCGTTCTCTTCAGGGTGTGGACAAGTCTTTTCCCCTTCGTCGGCCCTCACAACGGACAAATCCCGGAAATACCTTCCTCTCATATTGACAAGATGATTTTCTTTGATAGTTGATTTGCCGAAAACCGCATGGCTTGGTCGCCAAGGGCGATCTTCGGAGTCTTCACCACCACTGTCCACATCATAACTGTCGCTGTCACCAGTATCTTCAGACAAACCTTCCAGAATCTCCTTGGTGATTTTTTCCGTATTGGTCTTCGACATCGCTATAAGAAACCCCAAGTTCTTCTCTTCGTCGAGACTCAGCTTCATCTCAGCAGCAGCCTTCTTATCTTCAGACATCTTCGGAAACACTAAAAAACTGTTTTCAAAGCCGAAGCTTCAAAACTAAAAGCTCAGCAAATCTTAGTGCACAAGAGCTAAAAATTGAGTGAGCGGGAGCAGATGGCAAGAGAGCGTACCAAATGAGTTTGCGGTATGATCTTATTTATACGCCCAGTGCGTTGAAAATTGAAAGACCCCGCTTGTCAGTGAATGTTGCTATTCTAGCAAAGGGAAGGTGTTTTTCGGACCTTCGGCGTAAAGCCTTCGTCCATGTCGCAATCTAAATTTATTATTTTAAAAACAAATTAATATTGCGAGGGGCTACTGTTGGGGGCCTTCGGCTTACGAAGGTCCTCAAAAACAGGATTTAACAATATTTCTGGAGTATAATGTGTGAACAGGTATCTTCGGACTCAAGTCGGTATCGCAGTAGGAGAAGACCAGAATAATACGAAGGTTGATACAGCGCCGAAGATGTGAACAGGAAAAGCTTCGGCATGGTAGCAGAAAATGAAACCGACTTAAAGATAAAAAGGCTATTCAGACCTCGATAGATTACTATAGAATTATTATCAAATGTAAAGGGCATGAATGTAATTTTGTATGGGCTGTGTCCTGTGCCTATAAATAGGTGAACAGTACCCCCGTACTGTTCACGCGGATTTTGGCATTCACTTTTGCGTCACGCTTGTACTTTCATCTCCTTCAAGCTGAAGGTACATTTGTAATTCGATGTTATTTCTGTTTCTACGTAATAATAATGCAAAAATAAGTTAATAATAATATACAATTGTCTATGTTATCCTTCATATTCCTTATGATTCATCCTTCGTCACTGTATAGTGTATTTATGAAGGTATATCCCTCATAACCTTCGTCCGAAAATCATTATATCCTAAGGGAAATAATGCTTCGAAGGACGAAGGACTTTTCCGATTAACATTTTCTATGTTGCCTTGTTCTTAATTTAAAGCATCAGAGAACAAGTCCCCAACACTTTTAAAAACAACCACCTCATCTTTTTCTGGCTTCGGGGTAACTTCCTCTCCCCTGAAGCGAATCAGCTCCCTTTTGTCTTCACCAAAATAGCCTAGCTTCAGTAACTTAGCCATGTCGCCTTCGGTGATAGTAGACTTCCCAAACTCTAAGTGGCTGGGTTTAGATGGCGTAGCACCGTACTCATCTTCAAATTCATCTCCTTCAACGTCAGCTTCTTTCGCTTCGGTAGCAGGTGTATCCTCTGATGTTACCAGCCCAGATCGCCTCATTGCTTCGGAAATTGGAACAGTTTCAGTGGCTTCGGCCTCGTCTCCCTCACGCTCAATCCTGGAAGTGGAACGCAATCTAGCCATTTGATTATGAATTCCTAAAGTTTTTTGAAATTAATAACCTTTTTTCTGAAGCTCTTCTTGTAACGAAGCAGAGTCCAAGGTGGTGCTTCGTTTGAGTGCAAGGGTCAAGCTTCGGCTATGGTTAAATTCCTGACAGCAAAACAATGCAATAGCAATGAATGTTGTGGTAACTTCACACCTATGTCTATTTATATAGTGTTGCAGGTAAGACGGTGAATCGTCAAGTCTCCTACACCTGACGAACAGTCGCCCGCACCCACTGAACGGTGGGCCACAAAACCCGAGAAGGTAAATATGCATGGTGGGACTACTCCGCGCTCGGAAGTTTTATCTTTTCCCGGCAACGAGCTCAGGGAAGGTGTTTTTCGGACCTTCGGCTACCCGAAGCCTAAGAGATTTTTTCACGGATCAAGCTCGTTACGAAAAATGATCTAGCACCACGAAGGGGCTACTGTTGGGGCCATGCTTCATCGCCGAAGGTCCCGCAGGAAGAAACACCTTCGGCAAACCCGTTTAAACGTAGTACCGAAGCTACCACTCATGAAGCTTCGGTACTATAACGTATCTAAAGACGAAGGTTTGAACTGACTTAAAGATGAAATGACTTCATAGTCCATAAGGGTCTGAGTCATAATTGTAATCTTTTGTAAGGGGCATGACTGTAATTTCTCACAAGCTGCGCCCTGTGCCTATAAATAGATGAACAGTACTCCTTTACTGTTCACGCGATCTTGTAATCTATGGCACGTCACGCTTGAGTTATTGCTTTCCGCCAAGGTGAAGGTATAAATGTGCACAAATATTATATTTTAACACCTGTATATTCAAATAATGAAATATGCAAATACACTTTAGATTACATATTTCATTTCTTATTGTTTGTTATTTTACAAGTATGATTACGAAGGTCACATCTTTGTAATGACCTACCCCTGACCTTCGTCCGAAGCTCATTAAATCCATGGGGAGATAATGCTTCAGCAGGCGAAGGACATTTATACTTAACATTTTTGTGTTGCCTTGTTCTTGATTCATAGCACTTGAGAACAAGTCCCCAACAAGCGGTTTCTCGAGTGCCTCTCCGTAAGGACCTGTTCGTTGGATGACCGCCCGGGAAAACAATGCAACCATGAGGGTGGAGTGGGACGCCCTTAGCTGAGTAATTAGAGGGACCGGGGTGTAGTTCGCTTCGTCGTCGTGCCATCAATGGGGCTCGGTGTATGCGGCTCGCTCTGCCAAGGTTGATTTGTCCCTTGGGGAGGAGTGCGGTACATTTAGGAAACCTAATGGGCGGCTACAACCCCGGGGAATCTTTGTAAAGGCTACGTAGTGAGACCCTGCCTATTCACCTTGGGAGTGTTCAAGGGTCCGTACAACCCGAGGCAAAAAGGGAATCACGGCTCATGGGTAAAGTGTACAACCTCTGCAGAGTGTTTGAAAACTGATATATCAGCCGTGCTCGCGGTTATGAGCGGCTAAGGGAGCTCCAGTGATTAGTGGTACTTGATCAGAGATGTTGGGATTTGCAGGTGGCAATGAGATTGATGGTTCTTGGTTTTGACTCTGGTAATGGTAAGTGGTATTCTTTCCGTTTGGAAAGGGTACGTTTGGGTTAATAACGTGGGTTAATTCTAAAACTTGGCTTTCTCTACTAGTAATAATAATCTGACCAACTAAAAGCAACTGCTTGACTTACCCCCGCATAAAGCTAGTCCACTACAGCCAAACAAGATACTTGCTGAGTATGTTGATGTGTACTCACCCTTGCTCTACACACCAACCCCCCCCCCCCCCCTTCCCCAAGTTGTCCGCATTGCAACCACTGCTCAGGAGAAGATGAAGTCGTGGAAGGAGACTTCCAGGAGTTCCAAGACTACGACGAGTTCTAGGTGTGGGTTAGCGGCAACCCCCAGTCGGCTGCCTGTGAAGGCCGCGTTTATCTACGTTTCGTTTTTCACACTTTGATTTATTGTAAAGACTACATGGATGTCTCAGACATATGATGTAATCGACTATTATTTCCATTTTTAATACTATTTGAGCATTGTGTGATGATGTCCATGTTATGTAACTGCTGTGTACGTGAATTGCTGATCCTGGCACGTACATGGTTTGCATTCAGTTTGCCTTCTAAAACCGGGTGTGACATAAGCTATTACAGGAAGCTTCGTCTTCAGGATGCAAGCCTCTTCCTCATGATGAAGGCACAAGAGATGAAGACAGATCTAAAGTTAATAAGAGTAAACGCCGAAGCTATCACCAGATGGATAGCTTTGGCTCATAACAGAGATGAAGTATAATGATGATACTAACTAAAAGGGAAAAAGACTATCTAGTCCTTAATGACTTGTATTACGATCATATGTGAATATTTGGGACATAAATGTACTTTTACCCGGGCTACGTCCCGTGCCTATAAATAGATAAACAGTAACACCATGTTGTTCACGCTGAATTGTAGTCGCTCTCTCGTGTCTTTACCTTCGAGCAAGCCGAAGGTATCAATGTAATATGAATTATGCTGATATTCATACATGTTTTATAGAATGCAAACATGAATGGATTAACGAGATACAATTATTGTCTTCATCCCTTTTTGCATTATTATTTACATAATGAATGATGAAGGTATGTCCTTCGCGACCTTCGCCTAATGAACATTATATCCATTGGGAGATAATACTTCGAAAGACGAAGGTCCGTAATAATTAACAATCATGTTGCCTTATTCTTGATTCACAACATTTGAGAACAAGTGACCAACATTACATAATCAATGTAACACAATATAAATGTGGAAGTATTTGAAATATTTTTAGAACTTCAACTAAGAACCTGCTCAATGGAAACCGAAGCCCTGCTTTCAAAAAGCTTCGGTAGATAACCACCTCATTTGCTTCAGGAGCAGGAGCAGTGCTGTTCCCTCCAACCCTCACAATAGTCATGTCGCGGAAGTATCATCCTCTCATAGCATCAACATGACTCTGTTTAATAGTCGACTTCCCAAAGATGGTATGGCTTGGCCGCCAGGGCCGATCTTCAGAATCTTCGTCTCCACTTTCCACATCATAACTAACGCTGTCACTAGTATCTTCAGATAAACCTTCCAGTGTCTCCTTAACAATCTTCTTTGTGTTTGTCTTTGCCATCGATTCAATAAATCCAGCAATATAAGGATCTGCATCCTTCTTATTTTCAAATAGCTTCGACTCTTTAGTCACTTTCATCTCCGCAACAACCTTCTTCTCCTTGGTCATTTTTTCCTCAGACATGGCGAAAACACAACTTTAAACCGAAGCTCAAAAACCTTGAAAATCTAGTGAAGGCTAGTAAGAAAGAGCTAAAAGCTTGAGAAAAATAATCCAAATGGCAGAAACAGTGTATCAAACGATACCGGTGCGAGTTCGTATTTATACGCCCAGGGCCTTACAGCTTGGTGGGCCCCATTTGTCATCGACTACTGCTATTCTAGCAAAGGGAAGGTATTTTTTGGACCTTCGGCTTAAGGCCTTCGTTCACGTCGCAGTCTAAATTCGTTATTCAAAACAAATTAATACTGCGAGGGGCTACTGTTGGGGGCCTTCGTCTTCCAAAGGTCCTCAAAAACATGATTAACAATGTTTTCCAAAGTATAATGTATGTACAAGAACCTTTGGATTCAGGATGAAGTTGTACACAATATGAAAAGTAGGATCGAAACGAAGGTCAAACTAGCGCCGAAGCTACGCACAAGGGAGCTTTGGCTCAATAGCAGAAAGAGGAACCGACTTAAGGAGGAAAAGGCTATCTAGTCCTCGAAAAATTGTTATTAAGTCAACAGTGAATATGAAGGGCATGATTGTAATTTTACGCAGGCTGCGTCCTGTGCCTATAAATAGGTGAATAGTACCCCCGTATTGTTCACGCTGACTTGTATTCCCTGTTGCGTTACGCTTGGATTTTCACCTTCTGTCAAGCCAAAGGTATAAATGTAATTTGATATTGTTTATGTTCATTCACTTTAATATATAAAAGATATATAAATAAAATCATACAATTATTTATGTCATGTTTTATGTTTCATATGCTTCTTCTTCCATTAATCTATACTGTGATGATGAAGGTACATCCTTCATGAGCTTCGTCTAAAGATCATTATATCCTAAGGGAGATAATGCTTCGAAGGACGAAGGGCCTTAACCTTTAACATTTTGTGTTGCCTTGTTGTTAATTCATAGCATTTGAGAATAAGTCCCCAACAAATACGATAGAGATAAAAATTCTCATTGATGTGATAGTACTTTTACCTAAGTGTCAAGAAGTGCGCAAGCTTCTACTTAATCGTTGTTGGAGCCCCATGCAAGGGTCAAGCACCTAGTATGGTTACTCCATGGATAGCACTAGGCCTTCTCCATACACAAGTGGTGCTTCAGTTGTGGACTCTCCTAGATGCTCCATGTCGCCTCCACTATCAAGTTTTTGTCTGAAACACCACAAACCTCGTTCCCTCTAGTATATGTGGCCGCCACACCACAAACATAGTTGGTGTGATCTTGCAAGACTTACATGCCCTAGTTGGTACAACTGTTATAATGACACACTCAAGCATCGACGGGTAAGAGGTATGTCTAACCTCACTTCTAATCACTAGGCCTAAACATAGAGCAAGCGCTAATGATAGAGGTCTAACTAACCTAAGCACTTCGCAAAGTACATATGCTACTTGAAGGACCGATGAGGCGAATGGGAGCCACCAAAAATTCTCCGCTCGAGAGGAGCATCATGACTTTGATCCCAGTCTCAACACAACCCCATGGGACTACTAAAACTGCGTAGCACGGTAATATCCAATCTAGTGTCAATTGAATATACCAAACTACTCCTCAGAACCTGCACAATTGTGTGCAAAAAATTAGAGCCAAAAGCACAAAGCAGATCAATCAGAAGTGCCATGCAGAGGGCCGATAATGTCGGGCAGCAGTTGTGCCGCTTACAGGGGTGATGATGCCGCTCGAGCAAAAATGCACAGAATCTGCTCAAACTTCACAGGAAGTTTGTGCAGAGGGGAAGAGGACGTTTTGTGAATTTTCATCTAGAGCAAAACAAAACTGTGTGTGTAGATTAGGTTTCCTGAGAAGGTTGGGGTTTTGTTGGGGTTTTCTCAAACGAACTCAAATTGAGATCTACTCGGATCACGACCAAGAACTGCACCAACATGGCATATGTAGTGATTCAAAGAGCGTATCTCACCACCAAGAAATCCCTAATATCAAACACAACTCAAGAACTCGATGGTTCTTCCACAAATCCAAAGGAGATGGAAGGAAACGAGAACAAAGACAAACTCGAATAAAAAAACTGTAGCACAAATAAAACTGAGTACAGGATTTGAACTACTGTGTGGATGGATCTGGCCACCCTTCCCTTGGATATAGAGTTGAATATTACAAGACATATGTGAACAAAACACCTGCAGATCTTCGGCTACACTAGGGAATGGAAACTAGAGTTCTCTAAACAAAACACAAATGAACTAGCCCAAAAGAGATGGTTGTCCATAACATCCTACCCATCTAATTATATAGGGTTATTTCTATTTCCTAAACTATCGCTAGATACATAGAGCCTATCTACTTAGTCGAGGGTGAAATGGACCAACTCCTGGAATTTTGATCTGACGGCCACGCGCTCCACATGAAGTTGCTTCGCCTTGACGCACCCTTCATGATGATGCCACATGTCGCTTCTGATTCTCGCCAGAATCGCCACCACCGAGTTTTGAGGCCCAAACTCAGCAAAACTAGCAATTAGGTAGTTTTGAGGCTCAACCACGAAACCGTGGCGAGTAGCGCACCACATGCACGTCCCCATGTCCTAGACACGTGTCCCGCCAGTCCTCAATTGTGCCGACAACACGATCCACTCTGTCACGTCCTCACACCAGTGCATGTCCTAGGTGTTAGCCACCATGGCTAGCGCCTGGCTTCTCTAGTCCCTTGGTCAAGTCATAGCACTCATCCTTCGCCGCTCTCAGTCCATCGGCACGAGTTCGCATGACCTCCATGTTCACCATCAACCACTGTCCCTGTGCTCCACACCTACACACCACAAGCCAAGAGACATGGTTGCACAACACATAATGCATGCCCGGTTAATCCATGACTCAACCCGAGACGCTACCCTTGACAATCAGTCATCATCAACCCGAACCACAAGGGACAAATCAACTTTGTGTTCGCACTAATCACCAAGTTATTTATTAGACACTTGGTGTCTAGAGCTATAAGAATAGAGTATGAACTCTCTTGCAATGTTTCTCAACTCTCATGTATCCGAATTGGCTGGTTAGGGTCTTATTTATTGCCCCAAGGAGTGAACTAGCTATTATTGGAAAGCCGGCTCAAGCATTTGCATTTTGTTAGACATTGCTTATGGTCTAAAGCTCTTTGATCATGCTGCATGTACTAGCCATTCAATTTAGTCTGTTATAGCACAACAACTAGTTGATCATTGTTCTGATGCCTTCGAATCCACTTCTGCGATGACCTGCAGCTAGCTTCCCTAAAGCTACCAGGAACCATCAAACTAGTCTAGCAACATTCATTATACTATAGTCTAGTGTATTATGCCTCCCCATCTTTATCAATGACTAGTGGACCTTCTAGTGAATTGTGTCTCTATTTGGTTCGATTTTGTTTAGTCCATCGTCAGTCTGATAGTCATGTCTGATGCCCTGTTCTCAGCCAGTTGGGTCCAACACTTTTGTGAAGAGAATAATACTACAATATGGTATGATACCTTGACTTCATGGTCCAACACCATGGTCGGATGCCCTATAATGCCTTTTGTTTTTCATTTTTCTGATATTTGCATCCAACTAGGTTCCATATCGTGTCCTGGACACTTGCATGTTATTGTAGATATTCAATGAGTCTTCTAAAGTCTTTAGTGTTGATCATGTTGATCACCACTTTGATTTCATCCAAGTCCATGATGCATCCTTTGAACTATAATCAAAGACACTAGCAAACAATGCTAATCCAAATGGTTATGTTGATCATCAAACACCAAAATCTAGTTATTAAATGAGCCTTAGTCCATTTTCCTTATAGTATGGTCATCCAAATCATCTACATCGAGGCCATAAATCTTTCTAACAACCACCATCATTCTATCAAACATCTCTTGAGGCTCACCTTGTTTGATAACAAATCTATTAAGTTGGTCCATTAAGAGATCAATCTTGAACTTTATAATTTTTTCAACTCCTTCATTTGATATGACTAAACTGTCCTAGATTTCCTTTGCAATCTCAGGATCAATCACCTTGTTGTACTCCTCTAGGCTCAAGGCATTAAGTAGCACACTGGTTACTTGAGCATTGAGATGGATTTGATACGATTCTTATGGTGTGATGTTCTTTGGGTCTTAAGGATCTATAAAACCTACACTCACGCATTCCAAATCTCAGGGTGGAGACCAATAAGGTGAACCTTCATCTAGTGCTTCCATTTGGCAAAGTTGGTCCCATCAAACATGGACAACTTGTCCATGGGCACTAATACAAAGGTAATAGGGGCAACATTAGATATAGTATTATAATCAAAAGATACACTCCTAAAGGGCTTGGTTGGTTTCTTTATTCCCAAAAGGCCTCTTCTAGGGATTCTTCCATTGTAGTGTGTGTCATCATTTATCCACATTCTTGGTGTCATTGCTCTCAAGCAAGGAGCCACCACTCTATCCTTATTTACCTTATGTGAAGTTGTCTTTCCTCCTTTGCTGGAGGTGCTCCCTTTCTAAGTAGTCCCATTTGCAACTGTGGGGTTGAGTCTGGTATAGTCATATCTTATTGAATCTGTGACCACTTCTTTCTTTTCCCTTACTAGGAAGCTTCTCTTTATGACTTGCCATTTTTCCTCATGTAGTAAAGCATCATCCTAAGGATCAGGATCTAATATCAACTGAAAAGATAATGCAAGGCATATAGAGGGTGAATAGGTTGATTCAAAAGCATACTTGATCTCATCATTTAGCATACTATGGATGTTTTATAGATTCTTGTGGAACTTTCATTCAAATCTGCGGAAGATTCACGATGGTGGTTGGGAAACAAATTAGAGTTAAACTTAGAACAAGTTAAATACCTAGCTTCTTGGTGGTGTAAGGTTCCATTTACATCAATTCCCTACAACTACAAAGCACTATACAAGTTGATCAAGTGGAAACTCTAGAAATTTATTTCAAACAAGAGAGGCACAATCCCAACAATAAGAGAGGCGATATGAGATTTACAATGAGGTTTAGTTGAGCCACAAAGGATTGCATATGTCCTCATTATTAAGGAGCCATAAAGACTTGGAGTCTCTGCCAACTCCCATCTTTTCTCATGTAAATCACAAAATTCGAGCTTGTGGTTTCCACTAAGCATCATAAGGGCAATACAACCTTCCTGATTCTCAACCACAACTGACTAGGAACTCCTAGACAACCTCTACCTATCTAGGAGCCGAAGATCCAAGAGTAACAAATATGAAGCGTAATCTAGAGAGAACCAAAGCTCTCAAGATGATTCTATTGTTGTATAGGGCTCTCTAATCCACTCCCAAACACAACCTCACCAAAGAAAATCCTTAAAAAATTAAAGTGGAGGTTCAGTGGCCTTTAATGAGAGAGAGAGAGCATGTACATAGGTTGGTGTGTTTAAAATGGAACAGTATCTAGATCTGTCCCTGCAAAAGCTAGAACGGCAAGTTCAACAGTTTCCCCTCTCTCTCCTTATCAAGGACTACTATGAATAGAAGTGTGAATGAAAACTTATATATCTATCTATACCACATAGAACCCATACTAAACCCACCCAACAAAAGCACCCCCACAACCATGACCTCTCAGTCGCCTCTCTATCTCTATCTTTACTATATTAAAGCACAAGTTTCAACGGTCATTTTGTGTCATCTTTTTACAAATAACGCCTCACATCTATTTTAAATTAACCCGATGCACGTATGTTCCCTCCGCGTAACCAACCTCCACGTCCCAAACCACGACTCATTAGCCCGTCAGGCCATTTGGTTAAATCAATGTAAAATGTTAGTTCAAAAGCAATGTAGAAGGTGGGATTTGAACCCACGCTCTAATGGAAGAAGGGCAAGAGACACTAGGTGAAGTCGTCTAACCAGTAGAACAACATGTTCAGGTGTTTTTAATATTGAATATAAATTGTACATACGTATATACGATTATTTGTAAAATAAAAAATATAATTGTGCCGGACCGAGCCAGCACTACGGGCCGAGGCTATGGCTCAAGCACGACACGACGCTCGTGCCGGGCTAGCCCAGGCACTATCAAATGGTCCGTGTCTCGGCCTGGCTCGCCAAACACGACTCATTTGGCCATCTATACCTCATCACGATAATGATGGTCCTCGCCTCAATTGCCACCACCCCTTTCATCATCCTGCTTCTTTTCTCTCCCCTCATGCCTCCACCTCCACGCCACCCCATTCTCAGTAGAGGGCGTGGGAGCAGGCGCCTCCTCTCCGTATTCGTCTGACACCAGCCCCGACACTGACCCGAACAGTGGCTATTGCACGTCCACGAGGACGTTTCACAGCATGCGTGCACCATCATTTTCACCGTCTTCGAACGTCCCATTCATCTTCCCGGCCTTCGCCATGTTGTTTCTCCCCAACCTACTGCCCCACCCACGGTCGCAACCTCGAGCCGACCGACGCTCGTCGATGCAGGTACAAGGCGAATCGGTCTTGCTCCTGGCCTTTCTCCTTGCGTGCCGCCGAGGAGGACACTGTGGCGTCTGTCACGCTTAGGTTATATTGGCGATGAGGAGTCCAGGTCTGAGATATTGGACAACCAAGATCCATAGCACGACAGTAGTCGGCATATGCTACGAAGTTGGTGGTGGTGTTGTGTCGCCTCGATAGGTCCAAGGCTGGGAAGGCCCTCACATTCTCTCGCCCTTTTCGGACTGAAGCCTGGTGCGGGTGCCTCTCGGTTTTGGAGCTGCTCCGACTAGGATTCTTTCTCCGCTTGCGTGCTCTCTTCCTATATGTATCTAGCGACATATTACCTATGTCGCCTCAAGATGTCCAGGTATTCGTCGTGTCCTTCTCCGGCAACGAACAAGTATGCCTGCCTCTTCCCTTCTCTTCCTGGTCTACGAAACCTTGGAAGTGGGGGAGGCGAGGGATGGGGTCCCTGATTTGCTGCCTATGGCACCCGTTCGATGGCTCGGCTTCGCCTATCTACATGGCATTTCCCTTACCACAATGTCGACTCGGTATGCTTCTACCACTTCTATGTACCTGTCACTCATCCTTCTATCATTGCAAAAATTATTGTGTTGTTCCTCAGTTGTTTTGGGTATTAGTTTTTTTGTTGTGCTAATGACTTAACAAAATTTAGGTGTGTTAATACTTTATTTATTCCACATGGTTAGTGTTCTTCTGATGATGGCTCATGGATCCTGCAAAATATGTGTTAGGATTTGGAGATCCATACGGGCACTACCATAGGGTGCTCGTCCCTTGTGTTCTTGGCCCTTGCATGCATTAGGTCGCTTCTGAGACTACATTGATGTAATGGACTACATGGTATTTGAGGTTGTTGAATTGGAAGGAGCAGCAATGATTTGTCATGATAACAGTAAAAGGAAAGGTTATTTGTTGGTTTTAAACGTTAGTAATTGCTACGAAGTATCATAATTTCTATGGAGCGCATCCAGTTTTTATTGATGCCTTATTTTAGCAACCACTTCATATTTTGATCTATCTTTTTTATAAATTTGAGTTCATGTGACTTATTTTAGAAACTTGAGCTCACAAACTTACTCTTATTTGGTCTCTGTATGGTGGAATTATGACATTATATAATCTCTATTCGTTCAGTCAGTCGTTATGAACTCTCTTCTAATGGTTCACTTCATTGGCTGTGTTGTACCAAGACATATTGGATGGAGTAAACAACATCAGTTAGCCAAATAAAAAAATTATTAAACGAAGAGCAGAGACAATCAATAAAAAAATCCTGAGATTTTTTTTATGGATAGTTTACGTGAGTATTGTTGTGAGCCGTCGCAACTTACAGGCAACCGACTAGTTTAGAGAAATCATAGAGTTTATGAGCTCCTGATTTGTTCGGTACAATGTTCAACATTGCCTAAAATCCCTCAAAATAGTGGTAGATTGTCTTGCAAAGTTTGAGGCGAGCATAGTTAGCTATAGTTCTACTGCTGTGTTTTATGAGTCAAGTCCCCGCTTTTCTTTCAGATTTAGGGCATGTTTGGTTTGTGGCTAACTATGACACAATTTATCTAAGGTTAGTCATTCGAATTGAAGAACTAACCTTAGATAGAAAAGTTAGGCAAAATGTGGCAAATTAGTTAGTGGACCAAACATGCCACGATTTGCCCGGAGGTGATGTCTAACGGAAACAAGCTTTCCGATCTAAAAAAAACTTTTTGCCGAGTTATTGATTTGTTTATGGGGCAAGCTATTCTCTTAAAATAAAATAGAATCTATGCTCCAATGAGTTAGTCGGGCTCTCTCATTGCACTCTCTGTTCCTCTGACTAGGATAGAAAAAAAAACTTGTTTTGAATCAGCAAAGGTTCATGTACCGTTGTTGGATGAGGCAAAAACCAATGCGCAATGTTTACAAACGCTGCTGGCTGCAACGATTTGCAAACGTTGTCACACTT
Organism: Zea luxurians; assembly: GCA_029449295.1. Taxonomy (NCBI): domain Eukaryota; kingdom Viridiplantae; phylum Streptophyta; class Magnoliopsida; order Poales; family Poaceae; genus Zea; species Zea luxurians. The sequence continues at coordinate 95,640,801 of JAOPSE010000015.1, read as the reverse complement.
CTTAGCTCTAGGTCACATTGTTTTGGGCACGTATCAAATTTCTTAGCTCTAGGTTACATATTTCATACATATAATGATAATCCTCTAACTATACTTTAGGAAAACTGTCTAAAATGTAGGTAACAAATTGGTAACCAAACCTCAGCCGACATCAGGCCTTTTAAAAAGGAGTCAATGTGATTCCAGTCCAGGAAGGAAGACCGCTGGACTTGGAACACCTCCAATGTAGGTACACCAACCATTACAATGTCCGATTCAAGTGGAGCAACTATTCCCTGGCGCCGTAAATTAACGACACAAGCGTCCCAGCTCTCCAAATTAATGAGATAAGCATCCCTATTCCCTAGTGCTACAAATTCATGAGATAAGCGCTCTCCTAGCTAGTACTCCGCTTTCAACCTTACAATCTCCATTCAGACCTGCTCTGCCCACACCGCCATAGTTATCCATACTGGATCACGGATCACGTACGCACTAACAGACAGATGAGAGATGATAGATTTCACAATAATTAATAAAATGTCATGGCCCAGACAATGGCATGGAGAATATGGCATGAAAAGGTAACCGAAGGCCGAGAGTACATCTCAGCGACGTCCAAATGTACGGCAAATAAATATCATTGCATGACATGCGTGTTTAGTATGATCAGTTTTAAACAGATGAGTGACGGGACTGATATTGAACAACCCAACTAGCTGTATAGATCGTCGTCATCAGCCGCAGCACCCGCAGAAGCAAACGGATCGGCTGCAGCAGCAGCACCAGCTGTCGCCGGCTGATCCGAGAAGCGGAACTCACTGCCGAACCCCCGGGACTGCTGCAATGTCTGGGCAAACGCCTGGTACTTGCGGATATCAGCATCACTGACACTACGCCGAGCATACTTCATCGACTCCTCGAAGTGAGGAGCCCTGATCTCGGCGATCTCATCCACTTCGTCTTCCTCCATCGCCTCAGGGTTGTCCTTTCTCCGCCTTTCCCTCTCAATATCCTGAAACCATATTTGTCGCGATTATATGTTGCAACAAGATTTATTCAGATGAAAAAACGGTAGGCCAACTAAACTGCAGCCAAGCCAAACCAATCTATCACTAGCAATTTTAACCTGTGATACAAAGTTTATCATACTTCAAGATGAAAGAAATTAACATATAATCCTGGAAAAACTTTAAGCTGATTATTAGTGTGTTGATCCAAGTTCATCCCAAGTCATAGTAGATAACTTATATTTGACTGGAAGAAGTACATGTAGCTATCTGAATAATTAACGTTACTTCTGCTTCCTACTGAAATATTGAAATGATGACTGTTATCTATCGTTATATATATAATTCAAAACATTTGTAAAATAAAAATGTATTTGCCAAGATAATCTACTTATAATTCCAAACATTCAAACAGGTAAAAGTTAAATTGTGGCAACTTCAGACAACCCCAAGGGCTTGTTTGGCTGTACTCAGTATCCACCTAAATCCACATGCTGGGGTGGATTGGGGAGAAAAACTAACTTATGGCTCCTTTTTACACAAGCTGTCTGTTTAGTTCATGATTAGGAATGATGATAGCTTAGACTCCAGAGTATTAATTTGTAGAGTACCAACTAACGTTTGGAGGAAGTTACCTTCTCAATGTTCTCTCTGATTGCATATTTGCACGCACGCTGGCAAATTTCTGTGATATCTGCTCCACTGAACCCTTGCGTGTACTTAGCAAGAGCATTCAAGTCCACATCCTTCGCCACAGGGGACTTCCTAAGGCAGGCCTTGAAGATCTGGAGCCTAGACTGCTCATCAGGCAGTGGAATGTAGATCAGCTGGTCAAGACGCCCTGGCCTCAGCAGAGCAGGGTCAATGATGTCAGGCCTGTTTGTAGCTCCAATAATAAACACAGTTTTCTTGGCATTCATGCCATCCATTTCTGTCAGTAGCTGATTAAGCACTCTATCAGCCGCACCTCCAGCATCACCCACACTGCTTCCTCTCTGCAACATGTGTTAACATCTGTAAGACATAAAACATGACACCACAAATAAATAAAGAGCCAAGGTGAGACGTGTATAGACCTGAGTAGCAATTGAGTCAAGCTCATCAAAGAAGAGGACACAAGGAGCAGATTGACGAGCCTTGTCAAAAATTTCACGGACGTTGGCTTCACTCTCACCAAACCACATGGTAAGCAACTCAGGACCCTTGACACTGATGAAGTTAGCCTGGCACTCGTTGGCAATTGCCTTTGCCAACAAGGTCTTACCGCAACCAGGAGGACCATAGAACAAAACTCCTTTGGATGGAGACATGCCAAACTTCTCGAACTTCTCCGGATGCTCCACAGGATATTGAACAGTCTGCATCAATTTTGAAAGAAATCAGCAAAATGTGGAACATAAACAATACCAAGAGCAGGTGGTCAATTAGCATCTAATTACCTCCTGGAGCTCCCTCTTGACATTCTCCAGCCCACCAATATCCTCCCAAGAGACATTTGGGACTTCGACAACCTGAATCCAGAAAGCATATTAAGCATCCCAAAACAAGAGCAGCTCACACAGACAATTATAGGCAGGTACTCACAGTTTCACGAAGAGCAGATGGGTTGCTTGTTCCAAGCGCAGTCTTGAAATGGTCATTTGTAACAGCCATTGAGTTCAATATCTCTGCATCGATTGTCTCATCCTCAAGATCTATGATGTCCATCTTCTCACGAATGCACTGAAGAGCAGCCTCAGTGCAAAGGGCAGCAAGATCAGCACCAACATATCCATGGGTATCTTTTGAAATGAGTTCCAAATTAACCTGGAAATTCAGAGAATGGACATCAAGAGATGCTAGAAGAGAAGACAGAAATCATATTCATAATCAATGTCGAGTGCAATGAATCAAGAATAAGTTACGGTTACGTACATCTTCAGCTAGTTTCATGTTCTTAGTGTGAATGCGGAGAACCTCGAGACGGCCAACTTCATCAGGAACTCCAATGTCAATTTCCCGATCAAACCTTCCAAATCTTCGAAGAGCAGGATCAATGCTGTTTGGTCGGTTTGTAGCACCCATAACAATAACATGGGAACGAGATTTCAGTCCATCCATAAGAGTCAGTAGCTGTGAAACAATACGACGCTCTACTTCTCCATTGGTCTTCTCTCTCTTGGGTGCAATGGAATCAATTTCATCAATGAAAATGATAGATGGAGCATTCTTCTCTGCTTCTTCAAATGCCTTTCTGAGATTGCTTTCACTCTCCCCTGCCAGCTTTGACATGATCTCTGGACCATTGATCAGGAAGAAAAAGGCTCCAGTCTCATTTGCAACAGCACGAGCAATAAGAGTCTTTCCCGAACCAGGTGGCCCGTACAGCAATATGCCCTTTGGTGGCTTCACACCAATAGATTTGAAAAGCTGAGGATGGCGTAGTGGAAGCTCAACAAGCTCTCTGATTTGAGCCATTTGCTTTCTAACTCCACCAACATCATCATAACCAACTTCATCAAGACGCTCCTCATCCTCCCTCTTAATAGGCTCCCCATCACAAAATATTTCAGTATCTGGCGCAACGATACAATATTCAGCAGGATCAGTCTCTATCACTTTGAATTCCACACTTCTCATTCCTCCTCTGACAAGGAAAAGGTCTCCTTTCCTCAACGGCCTGTACGCTTCTAGGAAATATGCTGCACGGTTTCATAAGGGATGTTATTAGAAAATGACAAAACAGCAATAAGGTATAGCATGACATGGCAAAAACAATATACAAGAATATTAGGTATAGGTACTACAAATGTCAGACTCCATGCTCAGAATTCAGTAAACCATTGACAACAGAAGAATAGAGCAATACTTAAGGTCAAGTAACATGTAAATTAAGTATCACAGAGCCAAGCTAATGCAAAAAATAGATCAACTAAGAAATTCACAAGATCACAGACTCACGTTTCAAGAAGGCATCAAACAGGTTCCCTGTAATGCCTTCAACTGTATCATCAATTGGAAGAATGTGGACACGCTTCCCATATTTCACATCCTGGCACTGGTGGACAGAAACCACATCACCAAGCCTCACCCTTAGGTTCTGGCGGACAACCTTGTTCATCCGAACCTTTGGCTCCTCACAGGTTTCGTCCGCAAGGACAATGCAAATAGTGTCTTTCCTCTTCTTACCCTATAACAAAAAACATAAGGTGAGAAACAGATACATGGACAACAGTAGCCATAAAGTTCACTAACAAATTTTGTTACCCGCCATAACACAAAAACTAGCTGCTGGGCGCTATAGACTTGAAAAAAAGATAGGCCAACACAATACAATTGTACAGTCCCCTGTACACACTAGAGTTACAAGTCCAGACATCACATCCAAATTATCATGCTAGGAATCATAAAATAACAATTCTGTATGCAGCCCATCATCTCCATCTAACAGAACAACGAGCACAAATTTGAATAATACTAGATAGTGTTGATTCCCTGTTCTAACGATGAACATGAGATATTCAAGCAAAAAGAGTGGTTGCATTTAAATCTAGAACAAATGTATGAGGAGAATATTTGAACATAACAAACCAAGTATATTAAAATATGCTACTGAAGCAATAAAAGCAATCTAGATTACTATTAACCTTCAACTGAATCAATGGTGTACGAATGCAAATTGGCAAAAATCTACACACTATAGCAGCGAATCAGAGGGGCCCAAATACCCTCAGCAAACTCAGCAAGTACTTTACAGTGATAAAGCTAAAGGTTATTTCTAATAGATCTGCACTATGAATACACCGAATTCGGGTCGGTCACACACAGATCGGTCGCGTGATAATACAATCTGCTAAACCAGCTCAACTTCCCAAAGCTGCTGCGAAAAGCTCGGCTTAGACATATTAGACCTTGAGGAGCACGGTGTCGCCGCGGAAGAGCTGCAGCCTCTCCATGGTGTCAGGGTGCAGCGCGACGACGGAGTTATCGTCGTTGGTGGCCTCATCGACGACAAGGCGGTTCGGTGACTTTTTCCTCTCCAGGATCGCCGTCGAGAAGTCCTTCTTCTCCTTCCTGCACACGCAATCACCGGAAAACCTGATAAACGAATCCACCGCCGAAACATTGACACCAAACAACCCAGATCGGGTCCGGAAATCATCAACCCTACGGCTCAACCAGATCGGATCGACCGGGGACGGAGGGAGGGAGCGACATCTTACGGATCGGAAGCAGAGGCCGAGGGCTCCCCTTGGCTCGCCATGTTGACGGTGGCGACGACGGCGGCGGAGGTAGGTTTCGGGTGGTTGGCCGGGGGCGTCGTTAATTGCAGCAGCACCGGCGAGAATGCGAGATGCGGAGCACTCGACGAAGGGGATTAGCTTTCCTTTATAGCTTCTTTCTTGCAGCAGGGGTTTGGGACTCGGAGGGCCGCGTCACGGGTACGTCACTGACTCGCGGGGCCTGGGCCGTTGTACGGCCCACATGGCAGTGATCATTCTGGAATCTCCTGGAGGCCCGGGCCGTCGTGTATGGGCCTCCCGACGTGTGGGGACCACGTGGAAATGAGGCAGATAGAGGCGGGTGGGGACCATGTTCACCGTGTTAATCGTGCTCGTCGCGTGCGAGGTTGGAGAAGCCGGCAGCAAAGAGAAGTTTGGTATAATCGTGACGGTGGAGTAGGAAACTAAAACTGGAATCCAAATTTCACTGTGCTGTAATCATGTTCTTTGTTTCCTCAAGTTTAATTTCGCTGAAGCCTGTATACAAGAGCGGTTTGTTTGATGAATCTAGTTTGAAATCCTTCTGTTTCTGCCGAGCACCATATTTGAATATTTGATATATAGGCATGACCGAACGGTTCGGTCATGTAGCCTTGACGATCTATGGGATAACCTGGACGATCTAGATCAGATTCCACGTGATTGGTTGGCAGGCTGTCTCCATCTAGCCCGACCGCGAGCGTTGACTATGCTCCAGCATGTGATTGATAACCTGTATGAAATGATTCTAGTATGCACCTGCATAGACAGCGGAGGTATTTTTCCATCCACATGTCTGCATGCGCGAAGAAGAAACGGAGACGCGTTTCTACCGATCCGAGCTCATACGAGCCACACGCTCTAGACGCCGGCAACCAATCACATTGATTAACTCGGTCGGGAGTATTTATCCGCGCACGGTTATCCTAATCTATCTGTGAAAGTCTGTTGGATCTTGCTTAAGAACGGGTTTAGACCTCCCCATATAAATATAAAAGTAGTACGGTCGATTGAGGAACATCGAACACATTCCAATTGAATCTATCTATTATCTTCATTATCATTCATGTATTAGGAGTAGGTGTAGCGTAGCCTAGTTGTAGCTTTCAACTCATATCTTTACCTTAATTCAACTCTACGTCGTCTAAAGACGTCTTGAGTGGCATGCCGACTCCAAGACGACCCTAATATCTTACCCCGACGAGGTCCCGGGGGCAAGATCCACTTCATCCAAGATCTCTTGCTCGACCTATTATCTTAATCCCTATACGACTCTACGTCGTTTTGGCAACGGTTTGGGTGGTCTGCTGATCCCGGAGAACACTAAGGTCTCTCCTCCTGATGAGGTCCCTCCTAGGAGGCGAGATCTAGGTTCCTACAATGAAGAAGAAGGTTATGTGCCATTGCAGATCGTCTGGCCCCTGATCATGGACTGTCCAAAGCGACGCAGAGAGGAGACCCTTCTGTAGCGAGGTTGCAACCATCCGGCCCAAAGCCGCGGATCGTCCGTGCCGCCAAGAGGTACACACCAAGTGTTTGGCCCCAAATTGAAGCCAACATACTTTTTGTCGACTCCACTAGGGATGAAAAAATTGGATCTATTAGATCGGCCACGATGGTCGATCCCAAAGATCACAACGATGTTTCCCCAAACAGTGACCCAGGCTGACTAATTTGTCGGTTGCTGAGTGTAAGGAATTTGAATCTATACTACTCTATTAAGAGTCTAGCATCAGCGTCCACACTCTGCCCCGCTCCCGTGCCTCCTGCCTGCCCCCGCCCACTTCAGTCACGTCCTCACGCCCCCACCCCTCACGTCCACACTCTCGCCCATGCATGCTCGCAGATCTCATGACTGGAGTTGATGTGTCTCCTACTCTCTCCCCCGTCGCGCTCCTCCACCCCCTCTCCTATCCTCACCCTCGCGGCATCTTCCGACTGTCGTCGTGCCTCCCACCCTCATCGGTGACACCCGACATGCCGCCCTCCCGCCTTGTCCACCTCATCCTCCTTGTGCAAACCCTAGCCTCCTCTGCCCCTGTGTCCACCACCGCGTCAGCTTGGATGGAGTTCGGCGACCCCTGTGCGATCGCCCTTGCTGACGGGGATGGTGATGTCGCCTTGTGCCTGATGCGATGCATTTGCACCCCTCTCTACCCCTCACTGCCTTCCCAGACTCGGCTTGTACCGTCTATGGGGTCCGGCTGCTGCGCCACTCCTCCCTACCCCTCACCGCCTCACTGGCCTGGCGCGTCCTGCTTCAGTTGGTAGAGTACCACGACACGATGGGGGCCATCGGCGACTGCCCGGTATATGTCAGCGACAAGCCGACAAACCACAACTTCGAGCTGCTCAGGAAGCCTATACTCCCTGACAGCTCTATGCCACACGCGCAGCTCTCCGACCTACCCACACGTGAATGCCTCTTCTTCGACCCGGCATGTGACGACATGAGGTGATCAGCGGCCAAGCCCTCCCTGCGATCAAAAATCCACTTCCAAAAGATCCTCGATCGATTTCGGGTGGTGGTGGTGTTGATTTTTTTTCTTTGGTTTCTCTACTCTATAGCTTGCTCAAGATCTACAAACATCGGCGGTGCTGTCGAGGAGTGCGTCGTGACAAGCGGTGCCGGTGGCAGGGCCGTAGCGCTCAGGGTCCGTGGGTGCTGTCGATTCACCGTCTAGTGCTCGCGGGAGCAGACAATGGGCGTCTCCAAAACTCCGAGTCGCTCGAGGCCAAAGCTGGGCGAGAGACGTTGTAACACCCTGAATTTGGGATATAAAATTTCTTCTCTAAATACCTAGCAAATTCAGGTGTTACTTCTTTTCTCACCTCTATAGTGTTTATTTTCTATTCTTTTTAATAGGGTTTTGGGTTAATTATGTGGGATATGTATTATTTCCTTGAGAATATCAAAACCTAGAGTATATGTGAATGTTTGCATCATGCTGAGCCTAGATTATTTTTTGTTTGATGCACATGTTTGAATTATTTGAATTTGAATTGTGGTTGAATTTGATTTGAACTCCATAGAAAAAAATAAAAAGAAAAGACATTTCGAAATTCAGGAAAATAGAAAAACCAATTCGGCCCAAGCAGCCCAATCCAACACAGCTACGTCGTGCGCGCCCCCTTCGCCTGACAGCTGGGTCCCACCTGTCAGCTCCAGCCCACACTCGCCCGCTCTCCCTCCCTCTCTCTCTACCAGTGTGGCCGACCTGTCGGCGCCAACTTCCCTCGTGCGTGTCCCACTCTATCTCTCTTCTGCCAGCCCTATCCATCAGCGCCGCGAACCAATCACCCTGTGCCCTTTCTCCCTCTCTCTATGCTGTGGGCCAGCCTTGTCAGCTCCGTCTTCCCCGTAACCGTCGCTGACCCATATCCGCGCGCACGCCGAGAAGACCGCCCACGTCGCCCACCCACGTGCCCTAGCTCCTTTTTGAGCCCCGCTCGCACTCATTCTCTCTCCCCTGCCTCATTTCGCCCATGATCGCCCTCTGCCGCCGCCCGTGCTTGCCGGTGATCTGCGCCCGTGTGCCGGCTGTCTAGACCGCCAGAAGCCGCGCCGAGCCGTCCCAAGCACCATCCCGAGGTGAGGAACTCGCTCCCGTGCTCGGTTTCTATTAATTCCACCCTGCCTTAGCTAATTCGGCCTCGAGGTTCGGCCACCGGTTCGCCGCGCCCGCGCGATGACCGATCGATTCAACCCCATCCCGAGCCCTTGCTTTGGTCCATAGCGCCCCCCTTACCTCGCTGGAGCTAGTCCAAGCCTTAGCACGCTCGTTGATTCCTCACCGGAGTTACTCGACCCGCCCGGAGCACTCCCGCCTCCAGTCCTGTTCTCGCGGCTGGAGTCCTGCCAACGAGTTCGCTGGACCTTCTTCACCAGTTCTAGCCAGCACCGGCGACCTAAGACCCCCTCGGAGGCCATATGCCCTGTCTCCGGTGACGTCACCACCGTGGATGGAGCAGCGCCGGCCACCGAGCTGTAAACCCCTGCTTGCCTCATCTCAACCGTCTATCCCTGATCCAATGGTCCGGATCTTTGGATACCACTTCACGTAAGCGCGCTCTACCCTTGGGCCCCACCCGCCAGTTGCATGCGCCCCCTGGCACTGGGCTCGACCGGTCAGCCCGCCTTCATCCCTAGTCGCTGACCGCCCTAGCCCGCTTGTCAGCGCTCGCCCGCTCGTCCGCGCACGCTCGTGTTTAGATCTAATCCTGGTCATTGATCTGCGATCGATCGGTCGACACTATCCAATACCCGTTCGTCTGGAAAGTTTGTTAAAAGCCCCCTCGACTTTCTGGATATCAACCCATCGTCCCTGTGTTTTGCGTGTAGACCCCTGGAATTTTGTAGAGAAGCCCTTGACCTTTTATTTTATCACAGAAATAGACCTAATTTTGTATTTTGAATTCCAAAACTTGTTTATTTCATATGTTTTGCATATGAACTGAGTGGTTCAAATTGCAAAATATTCATAAGATTATTCTCTATCTGTTTAAATTATAATCTTCCACTGTCTGCATGTATTAATTTTATGTCTAGGCTATAGATGCATGTAGAGTAATGGTTTATTTATTAAAAAGGGAAAACACTAATAATAATTAAGTGATTAACTTTGTGTAGTTAATATCATGTAGTATATGATCTCATCTCTGGAATAACTTTAACTTGGTAATTAATTCATTAATATAATTGAAGTTAAGTCATGTGATCCCCGAGATATGCAATACTTAGAGAACCATAAACCTCTAGGTGTATTAGTCCACCCTAGAACCGAGACTTCACTTTTGTGTTTGCTACTTTTCTTTTGAATTTGTGTTGACTTGATTGTACATGTTTGGTGTACTGTTTATTTGTCATTTTCCAATGTGTTGATTGCATGATTGCTTTGCGTAGACAACGAGCAGTCTGTGGTTCTTGAGTGTGTTGCCGAAGACTTTCCTGAGCAGCAACCTGGTGAAGGCAAGTGTCCTCTGACCCATTATGTCATACTGAAAGTCGCCTAGAGGGGGGGTGAATAGGGCGAAACTGGAAATCTCAAAAATAATCACAACTACAAGCCGGGTTAGCGTTAGAAATATAATAGAGTCCGCGAGAGAGGGCGCAAAACAAATCGCAAGCGAATAATGAAGTGAGACAAGCGGATTTGTTTTACCGAGGTTCGGTTCTCTCAAACCTACTCCCCGTTGAGGAGGCCACAAAGGCCGGGTCTCTTTCAACCCTTCCCTCTCTCAAACGGTCCCTCGGACCGAGTGAGCTTCTCTCTTTCTCAAATCACTTGGGAATCAAACTTCCCGCAAGGACCACCACACAATTGGTGTCTCTTGCCTCAATTACAAGTGAGTGTTTGATCACAAGAAAGAATGCCAAAGAAAAAGAAGCGATCCAAGCGCAAGAGCTCAAATGAACACTACAAATCACTCTCTCTAGTCACTAGGGCTTTGTGTGGAGTTGGGAGAGGATTTGATCCCTTTTGGTGTGCTTTGCAATGAATGCTAGCTCTTGTATAGTGGTTGGAAGCTGGAAAACTTGGATGCAATGAATGGTGGGGTGGTTGGGGTATTTATAGCCCCAACCACCAAACTTGACCGTTGGTGGAGGCTGTCTGTCGTATGGTGCACCGGACAGTCCGGTGCACACCGGACATGTCCGGTGCGACAGCCACGTCACCAAATAGCCGTTGGGTCAACCGTTGGAGCTCTGTCTCTGGGCCCGCCTTGATGTCCGGTGGCGCACCGGACATGCACTGTAGAGTGTCTGGTGCGCCTGCTCCCGCGTGCCTGACGACTGCGCGCTTCTGGCGCGCATTAAATGCGACTGCAGGTGACCGTTGGCGCGAAGTAGCCATTGCCCCGAGGTTGCACCGGACAGTCCGGTGTACACCGGACATGTCCGGTGAATTATAGCGGAGCAGCCTTTGCGAATTCCCGAGACTGGCGAGTTCCTGAGCCGCGTCTCAAATGATCACCGGACACTGTCCGGTGTACACCGGACAGTCCGATGAATTTTAGTGCGCTGGCTCTGGAAATTTCCCGAGGGCGACGAGTTTGAGCTGAAGTCCTCTGGTGCACCGGACACTGTCCGGTGGCACACCGGACAGTCCGGTGCGCCAGACCAGAGGAGCCTTTGGTTGCTCCTTTGCCCTTTTGTTGAACCCAACACATGGTCATTTTATTGGCTAAGTGTGAACCTTTTGCACCTGTATAACTTATACACTAGAGCAAACTAGTTAGTCCAATATTTGTGTTGGGCAATTCAACCACCAAAATTATTTAGGGACTAGGTGTAAGCCTAATTCCCTTTCAATCTCCCCCTTTTTGGTGATTGATGCCAACACAAACCAAAGCAAATATAGAAGTGCATAATTGAACTAGTTTGCATAATGTAAGTGCAAAGGTTGCTTGGAATTGAGCCAATATAAATACTTACATGATGCGCATGGATTGTTTTCTTTGTTTTTGACATATTGGACCATATTTGCACCACAAGTTTTGTTTTTGCAAACTCTTTTGTAAATTCTTTTCAAAGTCCTTTTGCAAGATAGTCAAAGGTAAATGAATAAGATTTTGCAAAGCATTTTCAAGTTTTGAAATTTTCTTCCTTTGTTCCAAATGCTTTTCCTTTGACTAAACAAAACTCCCCCTCAAAAAAAAGTCTCCTCTTAGTGTTCAAGAGGGTTTTAAGACATCAATTTTGAAAATACTACTTGCTCCCCCTTTAGAGCACAAAGAGATACCAATTTTGAAATTTTTCATCCGATTGACTTTAAAATTAGGGTGGTGGTGCGGTCCTTTTGCTTTGGACTCATATTTTCTCCCCCTTTGGCATGAATCGCCAAAAACGGAATTATTAGAGCCCTTAGAAGTACTTTCTCCTCCTTTGGTCATAAAATAAATGAGTGAAGATTATACCAACGTTGGAGAGTGATGCGGAGCGACGGCGAAGGATGAGTAGTAGAGCGGAGTGGAAGCCTTTGTCTTCGCCGAAGACTCCAATTCCCTTTCAATATACCTATGACTTGGTTTGGAATACACTTGAAAACACATTAGTCATAGCATATAAAAGGGACATGATCAAAGGTATTCTTATGAGCTATGTGTGCAAGTTTAGCAAAAGAAATTCCTAGAATCAAGAATATTAAGCTCATGCCTAAGTCTGGTAAAAGATTGTTCATCAAGTGGCTTGGTAAAGATATCGGCTAATTGATCTTTAGTGTTAATGTATGAAATCTCGATATCCCCCTTTTGTTGGTGATCCCGAAGAAAATGATACCGAATGGCTATGTGTTTAGTGCGGCTATGCTCAACGGGATTATCCGCCATGCGGATTGCACTCTCATTATCACATAGAAGAGGAACTTTGGTTAATTTGTAACCGTAGTCCCGCAGGGTTTGCCTCATCCAAAGCAATTGCGCGCAACAATGGCCTGCGGCAATATACTCGGCTTCGGCGGTAGAAAGAGCGACCGAATTTTGCTTCTTTGAAGCCCATGACACCAAGGATCTTCCCAAGAACTGGCAAGTCCCCGATGTGCTCTTCCTATTAATCTTACACCCCGCCCAATCGGCATCCGAATAACCAATCAAATCAAAAGTGGATCCCCGAGGGTACCAAAGCCCAAACTTAGGAGTATACGCCAAATATCTTAAGATTCGTTTTACGGTCGTAAGGTGTGATTCCTTAGGGTCGGCTTGGAATCTTGCACACATGCATACGGAAAGCATAATGTCCGGTCGAGATGCACATAAATAAAGCAATGAACCAATCATCGACCGGTATACCTTTTGATCCACGGACTTACCTCCCGTGTCGAGGTCGAGATGCCCATTTGTTCCCATGGGAGTCTTGATGGGCTTGGCATCCTTCATTCCAAACTTGCTTAGAATGTCTTGAGTATACTTTGTTTGGCAAATGAATGTGCCCTCTTGGAGTTGTTTGACTTGAAATCCTAGAAAATACTTCAACTCCCCCATCATAGACATCTCGAATTTCTGTGTCATGATCCTACTAAATTCTTCACATGTAGATTTGTTAGTAGACCCAAATATAATATCATCAACATAAATTTGGCATACAAACAAATCATTATCAAGTGTTTTGGTGAATAAAGTAGGATCGGCTTTGCCGACTTTGAAGCCATTTGCAATAAGGAAATCTCTAAGGCATTCATACCATGCTCTTGGGGCTTGCTTGAGCCCATAAAGCGCCTTAGAGAGCCTATAAACATGGTTAGGGTACTCACTGTCTTCAAAGCCGGGAGGTTGCTCAACATAGACCTCCTCCTTGATTGGTCCATTGAGGAAGGCACTCTTCACGTCCATTTGATAAAGCTTGAAGCCATGGTAAGTAGCATAGGCCAATAATATGCGAATTGACTCAAGCCTAGCTACGGGTGCATAGGTTTCACCAAAATCCAAACCTTCGACTTGTGAATACCCCTTGGCCACGAGTCGAGCTTTGTTCCTTGTCACCACACCATGCTCGTCTTGCTTGTTGCGGAAGACCCACTTGGTTCCTACAACATTTTGATTAGGACGTGGAACTAAATGCCATACCTCATTCCTTGTGAAATTGTTGAGCTCCTCTTGCATCGCCATCACCCAATCCGAATCTTGAAGTGCTTCCTCTACCCTGTGTGGCTCAATAGAGGAAATAAAAGAGTAATGTTCACAAAAATGTGCAACACGAGATCGAGTAGTTACCCCCTTATGAATGTCGCCGAGGATGGTGTCGACGGGGTGATCTCGTTGTATTGCTTGGTGGACTCCTGGGTGTGGCGGCCTTGGTTGTTCATCCTCCTTGTTTTCATTATTTGCATCTCCCCCTTGATCGTTGCCGTCATTTTGAGGTGGCTCATCTTCTTGATCTTCTTGTTCAACATCTTGAGCCTCATCTTCAATTTGAGTTGGTGGAGATGCTTGCATGGAGGAGGATGGTTGATCTTGTGCTTGTGGAGGCTCTTCGGATTCCTTAGGACACACATCCCCAATGGACATGTTCCTTAGCGCTATGCATGGAGCCTGTTCTTCACCTATCTCATCAAGATCAACATGCTCTACTTGAGAGCCGTTAGTCTCATCAAACACAACGTCACAAGAAACTTCAACAAGTCCTGAGGACTTGTTAAAGACTCTATATGCCCTTGTGTTTGAGTCATATCCTAGTAAAAAGCCTTCTACAGTTTTAGGAGCAAATTTAGATTTTCTACCTCTTTTAACAAGTATAAAACATTTGCTACCAAAAACTCTAAAATATGAAATATTTGGCTTTTTACCGGTTAGGAGTTCATAGGATGTCTTCTTGAGGATTCGGTGAAGATATAACCGGTTGATGGCGTAGCAAGCGGTGTTGACCGCTTCGGCCCAAAACCGATCCGGTGTCTTGTACTCATCAAGCATGGTTCTTGCCATGTCCAATAGAGTTCGATTCTTCCTCTCCACTACACCATTTTGTTGTGGAGTGTAGGGAGAAGAGAACTCATGCTTGATGCCCTCCTCCTCAAAGAAGCCTTCAATTTGAGAGTTCTTGAACTCCGTCTCATTGTCGCTTCTAATTTTCTTGATCCTTAAGCCGAACTCATTTTGAGCCCGTCTCAAGAATCCCTTTAAGGTCTCTTGGGTATGAGATTTGTCCTGCAAAAAGAACACCCAAGTGAAGCGAGAATAATCATCCGCAATAACTAGACAGTACTTACTCCCGCCGATGCTTATGTAAGCGATCGAGCCGAATAGGTCCATGTGTAGGAGCTCCAGTGGCCTGTCACTAGTCATGATGTTCTTGTGTGGATGATGAGTGCCAACTTGCTTCCCGGCTTGGCATGCGCTACAAATCCTGTCTTTCTCAAAATGAACATTGGTTAGTCCTAAAATGTGTTCTCCCTTTAGAAGCTTGTGAAGATTCTTCATTCCAACATGGGCTAGTCGGCGGTGCCAGAGCCAACCCAAGTTAGTCTTAGCAACCAAGCAAGTGTCGAGTTCAGCTCTATCAAAATCTACCAAGTATAGCTGACCCTCTAACACTCCCTTAAATGCTATTGAATCATCACTTCTTCTAAAGACAGTAACACCTATATCAGTAAATAGACAGTTGTAACCCATTTGACATAATTGGGATACGGAAAGCAAATTGTAATCTAAAGAATCTACAAGAAAAACATTGGAAATAGTATGGTCAGGTGATATAGCAATTTTACCCAATCCTTTGACCAAACCTTGATTTCCATCCCCGAATGTGATAGCTCGTTGGGGATCTTGGTTTTTCTCATATGAGGAGAACATCTTTTTCTCCCCTGTCATGTGGTTTGTGCACCCGCTGTCGAGTATCCAACTTGAACCCCCGGATGCATAAACCTACAAAACAATTTTAGTTCTTGACTTTAGGTACCCAAACAGTTTTGGGTCCTTTAGCATTAGAAACAAGAACTTTGGGTACCCAAACACAAGTCTTTGATCCCTTGTGTTTGCCCCCAACAAATTTGGCAACTACCTTGCCGGATTTGCTAGTAAGCACATAAGAAGCATCAAAAGTTTTAAATGAAATAGCATGATCATTTGATGCATTAGGAGTTTTCTTTCTAGGCAACTTGGCACGGGTTGGTTGCCTAGAACTAGATGTCTCACCCTTATACATAAAAGCATGATTAGGGCCAGAGTGAGACTTCCTAGAATGAATTTTCCTAATTTTGCTCTCAGGATAACCGGCAGGGTATAAAATGTAACCCTCGTTATCTTGAGGCATGGGAGCCTTGCCCTTAACAAAGTTAGACAAGTTCTTAGGAGGGGCATTAAGTTTGACATTGTCTCCCCTTTGGTAGCCAATGCCATCCTTGATGCCAGGGCGTCTCCCATTATAGAGCATACTTCTAGCAAATTTAAACTTTTCATTTTCTAAGTTATGCTCGGCAATTTTTGCATCTAATAATGCTATATGATCATTTTGTTGTTTAATTAAAGCCATGTGATCATGAATAGCATTGATATCAACATCTCTATATCTAGTACAAATAGAAACATGCTCAACATTAGATGTAGAGGGTTTGCAAGATTTTAGTTCTACAACCTTAGCATGTAACATATCATTCTTAGTTCTAAGGTCGGAAATAATAGTATTGCAAACATCAAAATTTTTAGCCTTAGCAATCAAATTTTCATTTTCTACTCTAAGGCTAGCAAGAGACTCATTCAATTCCTTAATCTTAGCAAGCAAATCATCATTATCATTTCTAAGATTGGGAATTGAATCAATACAAACATGAGAATCAACCTTAGCAATTAATCTAGCATTTTCATTTCTAAGGTTGTTAATGGTCTCATGGCAAGTGCTTAGCTCACTAGACAATTTTTCACATTTTTCTACCTCTAGAGCATAAGCGTTTTTAACCTTAACATGTTTCTTGTTTTCCTTGATTAGGAAATCCTCTTGGGAGTCCAAGAGATCATCCTTTTCATGGATAGCACTAATTAGCTCATTTAATTTTTCTTTTTGTTCCATGTTAAGGTTGGCAAAAAGGTTATGCAAATTGTCTTCCTCACCACTAGCATTATCATCACTAGAAGATTCATATTTAGTGGAGGATTTAGATTTAACCTTCTTCCTTTTGCCGTCCTTTGCCATGAGGCACTTGTGGCCGACGTTTGGGAAGAGAAGTCCCTTGGTGACGGCGATGTTGGCGGCGTCCTCGTTGTCGGAGGAGGAGTTGGTGGAGCTCTCGTCGGAGTTCCACTCACGGCATACGTGGGCATCGCCGCCCTTCTTCTTGTGGTACCTCTTCTTTTCTCTCCTCTTGCCCCTCTTGTCGTTATCCCTGTCACTGTCACTTGATAATGGACATTTAGCAATAAAGTGACCGGGCTTACCACACTTGTAGCAAACCTTCTTGGAACGGGATTTGTAATCCTTCCCCTTCCGTTGCTTGAGGATTTGCCGAAAGCTTTTGATGATTAAGGTCATCTCCTCATTGTCGAGCTTGGAGGCGTCAATTGGTTGTCTACTTGGTGTAGACTCCTCCTTCTTCTCTTCCGTTGCCTTGAAGGCCACCGGTTGCGCCTCGGATGTGGAAGGTTCGTCAAGCTCGTTGATCTTCTTTGAGCCCTTAATCATGCATTCAAAGCTCACAAAATTCCCGATAACTTCCTCGGGGGTCATTAGTGGATATCTAGGATTACCACGAATTAATTGAACTTGAGTGGGGTTAAGGAAAATAAGAGCTCTTAAAATAACCTTAACCACCTCGTGGTCATCCCACTTTTTGCTCCCAAGGTTGCGCACTTGGTTCACCAAGGTCTTGAGCCGACTGTACATATCTTGTGGCTCCTCCCCTTGGCGAAGACGGAAGCGACCGAGCTCCCCCTCGATCGTTTCCCGCTTGGTGATCTTGGTGAGTTCATCACCCTCGTGCGCGGTCTTGAGTTGGTCCCAAATCTCCTTTGCATTCTTCAACCCTTGCACTTTGTTGTATTCCTCCTTGCTTAAAGAGGCGAGGAGTATGGTTGTGGCTTGGGAGTTGAAGTGCTCGATTTGGGCCACTTCGTCCGTATCATAATCCTCATCCCCTACAGAAGGTACCTGTGCTCCAAACTAAACAACATTCCATATACTTTTGTGGAGTGAGGTTAGATGAAATTTCATTAAATCACTCCACCTAGCATAATCTTCGCCATCAAAAGTTGGCGGTTTGCCTAATGGAACGGAGAGTAATGGAGTATGTCTAGATGTACGGGGATAGTGTAAGGGGATCTTACTAAACTTCTTGCGCTCTTGGCGCTTAGAAGTTACGGACGGTGCATCGGAGTCGGAGGTGGATGTTGATGAAGTGTCGGTCTCGTAGTAGACCACCTTCCTCATCCTCTTGTGCTTGTCGCCTTTCCGATGCGACTTGTGAGAAGAAGATTTTTCCTTCTTCTCTTTGTGGTGAGAAGAGGAAGATCTTTTCTCCTTCCGTTTGGAGGAGTTCTTCTTCTTCTCCCTCCTCTTGGTGCGGGACTCTTCCGATGAAGTGCTCCCTTGGCTTGTAGTGGGCTTGTCGCCGGTCTCCATCTCCCTCTTGGTGTGATCTCCCGACATTACTTCGAGCGGTTAGGCTCTAATGAAGCACCAGGCTCTGATACCAATTGAAAGTCGCCTAGAGGGGGGTGAATAGGGCAAAACTGAAAATCTCAAAAATAATCACAACTACAAGCCGGGTTAGCGTTAGAAATATAATAGAGTCCGCGAGAGAGGGCGCAAAACAAATCGCAAGCGAATAATGAAGTGAGACAAGCGGATTTGTTTTACCGAGGTTCGATTCTCTCAAACCTACTCCCCGTTGAGGAGGCCACAAAGGCCGGGTCTCTTTCAACCCTTCCCTCTCTCAAACGGTCCCTCGGACCGAGTGAGCTTCTCTCTTTCTCAAATCACTTGGGAATCAAACTTCCCGCAAGGACCACCACACAATTGGTGTCTCTTGCCTCAATTACAAGTGAGTGTTTGATCACAAGAAAGAATGCCAAAGAAAAAGAAGCGATCCAAGCGCAAGAGCTCAAATGAACACTACAAATCACTCTCTCTAGTCACTAGGGCTTTGTGTGGAGTTGGGAGAGGATTTGATCCCTTTTGGTGTGCTTTGCAATGAATGCTAGCTCTTGTATAGTGGTTGGAAGCTGGAAAACTTGGATGCAATGAATGGTGGGGTGGTTTGGGGTATTTATAGCCCCAACCACCAAACTTGACCGTTGGTGGAGGCTGTCTGTCGTATGGTGCACCGGACAGTCCGGTGCACACCGGACATGTCCGGTGCGACAGCCACGTCACCAAATAGCCGTTGGGTCAACCGTTGGAGCTCTGTCTCTGGGCCCGCCTTGATGTCCGGTGGCGCACCGGACATGCACTGTAGAGTGTCCGGTGCGCCTGCTCCCGCGTGCCTGACGACTGCGCGCTTCTGGCGCGCATTAAATGCGACTGCAGGTGACCGTTGGCGCGAAGTAGCCGTTGCACCGAGGTTGCACCGGACAGTCCGGTGTACACCGGACATGTCCGGTGAATTATAGCGGAGCAGCCTTTGCGAATTCCCGAGACTGGCGAGTTCCTGAGCCGCGTCTCAAATGATCATCGGACACTGTCCGGTGTACACCGGACAGTCCGGTGAATTTTAGTGCGCTGGCTCTGGAAATTTCTCGAGGGCGACGAGTTTGAGCTGAAGTCCTCTGGTGCACCGGACACTGTTCGGTGGCACACTGGACAGTCCGGTGCGCCAGACCAGAGGAGCCTTTGGTTGCTCCTTTGCCCTTTTGTTGAACCCAACACATGGTCATTTTATTGGCTAAGTGTGAACCTTTTGCACCTGTATAACTTATACACTAGAGCAAACTAGTTAGTCCAATATTTGTGTTGGGCAATTCAACCACCAAAATTATTTAGGGACTAGGTGTAAGCCTAATTCTCTTTCACATACTTACTTTATAATTCGTTGTCCTGCATTACTTAACTGAAACCTAAGGATTCACTAGTCTATATTTACCTTGGCCTTGATTACCTTTTTGGATTATTATGGTTAGCTTCATGTTATTGCTTTACTTTAATCAACGAACATGATGAGAATACTTATGATATGATGATGTTATCTTCATTATGATGATGAACTGTGATACTTTAAGGGACTCAAGCTATTTATTGAGTACCTCTCCGTAAGGACCTGTTCGTTGAGAGACCACCCGAGAAAACATTACAACCATGAGGGTGAAATGGGATGCCCTTAGCTGATTAATTAAATGAACTTGGGGATGTAGTTGGCTTTGCTGGAGGGCCGAGGCATAGTGCTTGCTCTGCTAAGGGTGGGTGCCGAGGTTCATTCGATTTGATTTTGTTAGTCACCCACCTTTGGGAGGAGTATTATGTTTGTACGACTGGTGAAACCTAACAAACAACTATGCACCAGGGGAATCTTTGTAATGGCTACGTAGTGTATCCCTAGCCGTTCACATCGGTAATGAAGATCGGATCTTGCAAACCTAGACTGGAAAAGGATCACGGCTCATGGGTAAAGTGCGCAACCTCTACAAAGTGTTAGAAACTGGTATATCAGTAGTGCTCACGGTTAAGAGCAGCCTTAGGATCCTCTTTGATTAGAAGAACTTTGGATACTTTTATAATGATGGTAACTGATGATGATTATAACTGTGGTTTCTGGTATTTCCTCTTGGAGGGAGTACTTTTGGGTAATAACTGGATTTATTACTAAAACTTGGCTAACTACTAGTAATAAATACCTGACCAACTAAAAGGAAACTACTTTAACCTTAACCCTACATACAGCTAGTCCACTTTAGCCAAACGGGACATTTGCTGAGTATGTTGATGTGTACTTACCCTTGCTTTAAACCCCCAACCCCAGGTTGTCCCCATTGCAATCAGTGCTTAGGAGGAGATGAAGGCAACATGGAGGACTTTGAAGAGTTTCAGGACTACGATGAGTTCTAGTCATGTTTAGTGGCAAACCCCCAGTCAGCTGCCTATGAAGGCCTTATCCTCTACGTTTCGTATTCCGCACTTTGATTATGTCGATGACTATGTTAAGTTAATGACTTTGTGGATGTCTTGGACATCTTGATGTAATAAAGTACTATTTCTGCTATTATTTTGAGCAATGTGTGATGATGTCCAACTATGTAATCGCTGTGTACGTGAGTTTCTGATCCTGGCATGTACATGGTTCGCATTCGGTTTGCCTTCCAAAACCGAGTGTGACATAAGTGGTATCAAAGCCTTGCTGACTGTAGGACCGCTAACCTAGACTAGAATGGTCGCCCTAAGGACTATAGACCCTTATTCTCACCTTGACCTTTGGTGTCACTTCAAAAGTTGGTCATCTTGACCAATTCTATGTTATATTGCTATCTATACACTCTTCTTACAAAATTTTTATCTTACTTTGCTTTTGGTTTACTTGCTGGTCATATAGTTCTAATCTCACTCTTGTGCTTACGATGTATTTTGTAGATGGTCCGTCTTAGATGCACTGCACGTAAGTCGGTGATCCCTTTCTTGCCCTCTCGTCTTGCGGAGCGTCCACTACGCCGCACGATGACAGGATAGTCGAGCCACCTGGAGAGACTGCACTACCGCCTGCATGAGGAGTAGGAGCGTCGAAGCCAGGAGCAGAAGCAGCAATACTCCCCCTCGCCTCAGCAGAAGGTGGAGTCTACGAGGCATCCCTCCTCTGCGCCTTAGCTAGAGGTGCCACATGCACCACCATAGGGCACCCTAGCTGTTGGATGAGACCCTGATGGAGACGACGATGACGGTGGCAGTTCGGGCCACAACACGGAGCTTTCAGAGGAGCAGGAGCCAGAAGGATGGATCGCCCGACCCATCACTCGTGATGTCGCTCGTGGTTGTCATTTCCACGACGCTCTCGACACCTTGCTGCGTCGGGCCCTCGACCGACACACTTGGTCCATCGAGTACCATTGTGCAGTCTACCAGTACCGTCGTGGGTTATACCCGGATCAGTGGGAGGCTACCTGCCTGGTGCACCGTTCGGACGATGATCTCCGGGGTGCAGAGGCCTACTTAGAGCATTATTCTATCACTAAGCGGGACACTGCCGAGGCAGGCATGTAGGATGCTACACGGCGTGCGCTTTTGCAGTACTATTCGCTGTTCAATGGAGTAGCTGATGGCCTCGACCTGAAGTACTACCCACGCCGTTCGACCGGCACTACCGGAGGTGTGATTGTTTCACCCGTTGGTGAGGGCAATCCCAAATTGAGCAGCATGGTCAACCTGGTCGCCATGCTCAACACCGAACTAGACCACACCCTTGACGAGTTGGACAAGGCTCGGGCGGAGATTGTGGAATTGCGTGCTGAGCGTACAGAGTGCCTCGCCCCATAGTCATCATGCTTATGGTACCCCTAACTGCAGGACCAAGATAGACTTGGAGCCCTATATCGATAGAGTCGGAGTATATAATAATGTTTAAGTCTATGTCTTAGTCTTAGTCAGTCTTACTTAGTGTTAGTTTGCTTATCACATGTTTCGATGCTTGCCATGATGAACCTATGATGGATTTGGCTTTTTGTAATGATTGTCACCAAAGTGTGGGCGTCCTCTGCAACTTAGTGTAGTTATTAATAAAGTTAGTCATTTAGTTGGGCAATATTTTATTTCCACTTTCCTCTTTATCTGAGAAGTTGTGTTTGGCTATGTTGAGAGTCAGTGTAGATGCTCATTTGTTCAGTGTTATGAAGACTTCTATATATCTTATTTTATGCTGAAAGACTGCAAGGTCAGATCTGATGTGTGTATGCTTTCTACAGATGTCTGACAACAGGCGCTGAGGTGGAAGGCTTGCCCAGCAAGAGCAGCACGCACCCCAGGATGAGGCACCCTAGCAGTAGTGGCCACCACCACCCCTAATGACTAACAAACAAATGTTTCTGATGCAGACTCAGGCAATCCAAGCGATTGGCCAGACTCTAGAAGCTATGCAACAGGTGCAGCAACAATAACCTCCACCTCAACCTCAAATGCAAGTGCAGATGCCGAGAGACAAGCGTGCGGAGTTCATGAGAGGTCATCCCCTGTCTTTGCCCATTCTGTCGACCCCATGTACGTCGAAGACTGGTTGTGCACAATGGAGCGAGAGCTGCATACCGCTCAGTGCAATGACTGTGAGAAGGTTATGTATGGTCCCCGTTTGCTATGGGGAGCAGCACAGTCCTGGTGGGAGTCCTATCTCGCCACCCATGCCGATCCTAAAGCTATCACCTGGGAGGAGTTCAGAGACAACTTCTGTCGGTACCATGTGCCAGAAGGTTTGATGATAGTAAGGAAGGAAGAATTCCTGGCATTGAAGCAAGGTCCCCTGTCTGTCAGTGAGTACAGGGACAAGTTCTTATAGCTATCACGCTATGCACACGAAGATATAAACACTGATGCCAAGAGGCAGTATAGGTTCTTGAGAGGTTTGGTTGACCCCTTTCACTACCAGCTGATGAACCATACCTTCCCTACCTTTCAGCATCTGATCGATAGAGCTATCATGACTGAGAGGAAGCGCCAGGAGATGGAAGACAGGAAGCACAAGATCGGTGGACCGCAGGCTAGGATCGGTCTGTCGAGATCATCCGGTGCCCGTTCATTGGAAAGTTTGTTAAAATCCCCCTCGGCTTTCTAGATATCAACCCGCCGTCCCTGTGTTTTGCGTGTAGACCCCTAGAATTTTGTAGAGAAGCCCCTGACCTTTTATTTTATCACAGAAATATATCTAATTTTGTATTTTGAATTCCACGACTTGTTTACTTTTTATCTTTTGCATATGAACTCCGAATTGAGTGGTTCAAATTGCAAAATGTTCATAAGATTATTCTCTATATGTTTAAATTATAATCATTTATTGTCTGTAGGTATTAATTTTATGTCTAGGCTATAGGTGCATGTCCCCCATTACTTAATTGAAACATAAGGATTCACTAGTTTGTATTTACCTTGTCCTTGATTACCTTTTTGGGTTATTATGGTTAGCTTCATGCTATTGCTTTACTTTAATCAACGAATATGATGAGGATATTTATGATACAATGATGTTATCTTGATTATGATGATGAACTGTGATACTTTAGGGGACTTAGGTTGTTTCCTGAGTACCTCTCTGTAAGGACCTGTTCGTTAATAGACCACCCGGGAAAACAATACAACCATGAGGGTGGAATGGGACGCCCTTAGCTGATTAATTAGATGAACTTGGGGTGTAGTTGGCTTTGCCGGAGGACCGTCAATGGGGGTCGGGGCATAGTGCTTGCTCTGCTAAGGGTGGGTGCCGAGATTCATTCGATTTGGTTTTGTTAGTCACCCACCTTAGAGAGGAGTATTGTGTTTGTATGACTAGCGAAACCTAACGAGCAACTATGCACTAGGGGAATCTTTGTAAAGGCTACGTAGTGTATCACTGGCCGTTCACCTCAGTAGTGAAGACCGGGTCTTGCAAACCTAGGCTGGAAAGGGATCACGGCTCATGGGTAAAGTGTGCAACCTCTGCATAGTGTTAGAAACTAGTATATCAGCCATGCTCACGGTTAAGAGCAGCCTTGGGATCCTCTTTGACTAGAAGAACTTTGGATACTTTTATAATGATGGTAACTGATGATGATTATAACTGTGGTTTCTGGTATTTCCTCTTGGAGGGAGTACTTTTGGGTAATAACTGGGTTTATTACTAAAACTTGGCTTACCACTACACGATGGTTCACTTACAGCGACCTACGGTTGGTTGCTAAAACGGCCTTCAGCGACCTACGGTTGGTCGCTAAAAACTTTTAGCGACCCATAAGGATGGTCGCTGTAAGTGCCGTCGCTAAAGGCTTTAGCGACCGACATCTTTTTAGCGACCGACCGTCCGTTGCTAATATTGTATATTTAGCGACCAACCGTGGGTTGCTGTACTATAGATTTAGCAACCAACTGTAAGTCGTCATACTATACATTTAGCAACCAACAGAAAGTCGCCCTTTTTACAGTTGTTATTAATAATAATATACATTTAATTAAGCACCACAAATCACATATTTTTACACACAAATCATAAAGACATACACAGTTAATCAATATACCACAATCATAGATCCATCACATAAACACAAAAGCGCCACAATTATATATTCACAAAAGCAACACAATTATAATATCATTCACAACTAGATCATTTACAGATAGCTAGCTAGATCATTCACAAAAGCTCCATAGATGATCAGTCACAAAAGCACCACAACTACATCACTAATGTTTCATATCACTCTAGCTATTGTTCAAAAGCCCACAACTACATCACTCTAGCTGCTCCAGAGCTGATCAGTCACAAAAGCATCTGTTTGATGCTCTATTTTCACACCCATAGCAGAACCTTGCAACTAGCTCAAATGACTTGGCACCCCCAGGAATGTCATTTAGTTTGATGATGCATTCTTCTTGGTCAGAATTTTCTTCAATTAGCCGTTCAAGAAAGACACTTTTTGAAAGTAAAGGGAACTGCAATGAAACAGACACTGTTATGGAGGAAATAATCAACATGTAAAAAGGTTAATTAAAGGCATACAAGGCAAGAAAGTGAAGCAAAAGCATTGGAACAGAAATAAAAGGTTATAACCATTTTCATATTCTTTCATAAATGCCAGTAGAAGAAGCTTTACACAGGAAACACCAAGTCAAACAAAGTATGATGAAAGTTTCATTCAAAGCAAGGAACTGTTTATTGTTGCAACACGATATGGACAGAGAACATTTGCTAGACGGGAACAAGCAACAAAAGGGATATAACCATTTTTGCTTTATTTCTTGCATACACCAGGAAAATACAGGAATCCAGAATATGACCAGGAAAAAAGGACAGTACCTTGTGAAGGTGGAAAGACATATCCCCAACCTCAACGGTGACATCGCTAGGAAGTCCTGTTGTGCAGAACCTAAAAGGTTCACAAGCAGAAAAACAATCGAAATTCAGATAAATTTGTATATTCAGTAAGAACTGGAAAATGAGACTCCTTATGGTAAAAAACAATGATGGGTGGTCACCTAGTGGTTAATGTCAATTTCAAACTAATAGGTTTAAAGCACACATTAAGAAAGAAAAAACTCAACCATATGCAACAAGACATTTGGAGAAACATTTCAAATGCCACAAGTCTTCATCACTCAAGAATCAAAAACTAATTATTCCTACTTAGCCAAACAAGAACAAAATCAAGTGCTCAATTGCAGATTTTCTGGACAGCACACAGTAGTCAATTGTTTTGTTCATAACTCACAAAATATTCATCCAAAAATAGTGAACTAAGACTTTCTGGAAAGCCTAAGAAATCCTATACAACTTTGGTATTATCATCACCATGAGATTAGACACTTAAAAAGGTCAATCAGTATTAAATGATAATGCTGTCCAGATTTGGACGGAATTCGACTACTCACTTCAAAACTCCATAACTGGAGATCTAGGCATCCAAAACAGGTGATCCAAGAATTTCTAGAAAGCTTATAAAATTGTCTACAACTCATTTAAAAACATCTTAGGTTGTATGAAACACCCGACTAAATATGATCTTGGGAAGCATGACTAGATCATACCAAAGTTCCTAGTAGAAGCGACAGCACAAATCCAATCTTGAGATAAGATGCATGCTTCTACTCAGCTAGACATACCTTAAATATGGGTTCCACTTTTCCATGAAAAACTTTGCTAGATCTACCATGTCCAGATCGAGGATTCAAGATGACAAGTATCTTTGGTGGAGACCGACATTTAACATAAGGATCAAACATGGCATCAAACTGAATGAGTTCTAGGGTCATCTTAAACAATAAAACAAATGCTAAAAGCATATGTAATCTAATCTGACTAAAATATTATAAGTTTTTAAATGACTGTTAGTAGATGTACATGCACCTGAATAGCCCCAAAAGTTTAGATTTCTAGGGTCATACAGTTTAAGAAGCCATGAAAAAAATCATACACATTACACAAACAATATAAGATACTGGTAGTGCTTGATGCATATCAACTATGGTCTGATTGTCCACTCTTGAAAGGAAAGACCAAGACTCAGAAAGTGATTTTGCTATGCTTCTAAGGATCTCTATGATTCTAACTAATAGATTGTGACTAACAAAAAGATCAATAGGTACAGCTACAAGACAGATGAGCTTGCTCCAATCACACAGCCAAAGTCTAAATTACAGTTGCTCGAGAACCACAAGCACAAAAATATCTTATTGTCGTTGTTTCACAGTAACATTGCAGAAACTTATAGGTCATGGCGTTAACTCTCTTGCCTGGATGCCTGATGCGATTTGCTCAGTCCATTCTGGAGGAAGCTGCAAAAGCAAAAGCCGATCGTGGCGTTAATTCTTGATGACAGACAGCCAGGCCATTGCTGCTCTGACGGAGCATCCAATTCTTCTCTTCTTTTCGCGAAGCAGATCTGAATATCTGATGCAAAAAGCCTGAGAGAGCTCCGCAGGAGCATGCATGCGCGGTGTCTATTATCTCCAAAAATAAATCTCCAGAGGGACCAGCTGTGCTGACGAGATTTGTATCTCCGCGAGCAAGGATGGATCATGGATGCAAGTAAAATCTCCAAAACTAAATTTGTAATAAATCTGAATAATATTTATACCTTTAAATCATGAGACAGAGCAGCTGTGCCGTGCGCGGATGAGATCCAAAGGGACCAGCTACGCTGACGAGATTCGGCCGGAATGGCGCCGTTGCCGCGGACGAGATCCAGAGGGACCAGCTGCGATGAGATTCGGCCGAGATGGCGTCGTTGCTGAGGCTGCCGAACAGGACGGCGCGGCACACCAGACCAGAGACGAAGAGGCAGAGACGGACCTTTCAAAGCAGAAGAACCAGAGGCCAGAGCCGGACAAACCTTGCACCAGAGGAATGGACGAAGGAGGAGGAGTGGAGGACGGATCACCACAGCCGCTGTAGCATCGAGGCCGCCAGAGACCGAGGCGAGACGAGAGGGATAGGCGTCAGGCGATAGGGTTTGCCATTTGCGAGACTACGACTGGCTGCGAGAGGAAAATGACGGCCGGGTGTTTGTTTTTGGACCGGGTCACGCGAATTGGGCCGGCGCGGCAGTGCAGCCTGCGGGAGTGCGAGTGGGCCTGCCTAGTGAATTTGGCTTGTCAAATACGCGGGCCGTCGTCGTGTCGACCCATATATCGGGCCAGGCCGGATCAAAGCACGCGGGCCGCCGTAGCTGCTCATACTCGGGCCGCTAAACGGGCCGTGTCGGCCCGGGCCCGTAACCAACCGTGCCGGGCCGTGTTTGGACCGGGCTAAATTCGTGCCGTGCCACGGGCCAAACAGGCGGCCCACACTGTTTGGACATCTATAGCTGCAGCACCAGAGAGAGGGCGTGAGAGAGATGAGAGGGGCGGCGGTGGGAAGATGCCAGGGAGAGGGTGGAGACAGGGATGGCGTGGGAGGGAGAGTTAGGTAGATGGGCTCCTAGTGGGCCTTAGGGTTAGAGAGGGTTTTCTTTTTTATTTATTTCGAAATGTATTTTTAAATTACTCAAAAATTCATAAAAAATTTACCAAATAAATAATAAACATTTGAATAAATTATTATAAATGCAAATAAATAATAAACATTTGAAACGACTTTCAACTCGAATCTAATATCATATAAGCACAAAGAACACAATTGCATACTATAGTCATGTCCATACATAAACAAAACCATGAAATAAACATACAAGCAATATTAAAAAGAAATAAATCACCACACAATTTAGCGATCAATGTTTACTTGTTTTAATTAATTTTTAGTCACTAACATCTACATGTACGTTCAGGCTATAAGATTTGATAGTGATCCTTGCTCTATAGCGACCCACCGCTAGTCCCCCGACGACATCTATAGCGACCAACCATAAGTTGTTACATTTCTAGACTTTTAGCAACCAACCGATCGTTGCTACAAAAGGATTTAGCGACTGACCGTCGGTCCCTAACCTTTAGCAACCAACAGTTGGTACCTAATAAGGGTCGCTAAAGATCAACCGTCGTGTAGTGTACTACTAGTAATAAATACCTCACCAACTAAAAGCAACTGCTTTAACCTTAACCCTACATAAAGCTAGTCCACTTTAGCCAAACGGGACATTGTTGAGTACATTGATGTGTACTCACCCTTGCTTTAAACCCCCAACCCTAGGTTGTCCCCATTGCAATCAGTGCTCAGGAGGAGATGAAGGCAACATGGAGGACTTTGAAGAGTTTCAGGACTACGATGAGTTCTAGTCGTGTTTAGTGGAAAACCCCCAGTCAGCTGCCTGTGAAGGCCTTATCCTATACGTTTCATATTCCACACTTTGATTATGTCGATGACTATGTTAAGTTCATGACTCTATGGATGTCTTAGACATCTGATGTAATAAAGTACTATTTCCGCTATTATTTTGAGCAATGTGTGATGATGTCCAACTATGTAATCGTTGTGTACGTGAGTTTCTGATCCTGACACGTACATGGTTCACATTCGGTTTGCCTTCCAGAACCGGGTGTGACAGACGCTGTCACGACTCACTCGAGGCCAACCTCGGATGGGAGAGGTAGTCACGACTCACCCGAGGCCAACCCTAGGTGGGAGACACAGTAACGACTCGCCCGAGGCCAACCACAGGCGAGAGACGTAGTCTCAACTCGCTCGAGGCCATCCCCAGGTGGGAGACATAGTAACAACACGCCCGAGGCCAACCCCAGACAAGCAGTGCATTTTTTACTCACCCGAGGGCATCTCGGACGATGCTCCGGAAGGTGCCCAACTCTGATGACCAACTCTACAAGGCGAACCAGCTGACTAACTCTCCGTCGACGAACTCTATGACCAACTCTGTGAGGCCGACTAGCTAACCAACTCTTCGATGACCAACTCATTCGAGCAACCCGACAAGGCAAAGATTTGAGTCCAGCGCTACTGGTCCATGTCAGCTACGACAGGGCGCACCACCATTAAGACATGTTAGGACATACGCACATCACGTTGAATGGGCACCGGAGTCTCTACAGTAATTAGGGGTACCCAGATCACAATTACAGGTACCTAGGTCATAACCCTAAAGTGCCTAGAAGCTTGAGTAAGAAAGGGTCATAAGCAAACATGCTCCCAACCTTACCAAAGTCACGACTCATCCGAGGCCAACCCTGGGCGGGAGACATAATCATGACTCACCGAAGCCAACCCTGGGCGAGAGACATAGTCGTGACTCACCCGAGTGCAACCCTAGGCGGGAGATACATTCACGACTCGCCCCAGCCCCGCGTGGGAGACGCAGTCACAACTTGCCCGAGGCCAACCTCGGGCGGGAGAGGCAGTCGCAACTCGCCCGAGGGACGAGGCCAACCTAGGGCGAGAGATCCAACCATGACTCGCCCGAGGCCAACCCTAGGCAGGAGAAGCAGTCACAACTCGCCTGAGGCCAAACCTTAGGCGGCAGACGCAGTCACGACTCGCCTGAGGCCAACAAGTAGTACATGGAGTTGTTTTACGATATTGATAATGTTTGCCACATAGATTTTGCATATCATAGTGATGTTTGTCATTCAGTATCTATGTTTCATACAAATTTCTTACTCCCATCGCAACACACGAGGACATACCTAGTACTACATGAAGAAGAGGTGCAAGAAGGAGGAGAGGTGGTATCTCTCGCGCTGTCGGGGACCATAATTAGGGGTACCCTCAAGACGCCTAATTCTCAGCTGGTAACCCCCATCAGCATAAAGCTGCAGAGGCCTGATGGGTTTGATTAAGTCAGGGATCAGTCCATACGAGTGACTCGATCACGCCACGCCCGAGCCTAGCCTCGGGCGAGGGCAGCCGACCCTAAGATGACTCCGTCTCGCCTGAGGCCTCCTCTTTCACGGCAGACGCATCACCGGCTCGCCCGAGGCCCCGCCTTCGATAAGAAGTAACCCTGACTAAATCATCGCGCCAACCGACCAAGTCACCGGGGCGTTTAACGCAAAAGGTAAGACCGACGGGCGACCAGACTTCGCCAGAGGTGCCATAGGAGGCTCTGCCTGACCCAGGGCTCGGACTCGGGCTGAGGCCCCGGAAGACGGCGAACTCCGCTCCGCCCGACCCAGGGCTCGGACTCGGGCTGAGGCCCCGGAAGACGGCGAACTCCGCTCCGCCCGACCCAGGGCTCGGACTCGGGCTAAGGCCCCGGAAGACGGCGAACTCCGCTCCGCCCGACCCAGGGCTCGGACTCGGGCTAAGGCCCCGGAAGACGGCGAACTCCGCTCCGCCCGACCCAGGGCTCGGACTCGGGCCAAGGCCCCGGAAGACGACGAACTCCGCCTCGCCCGACCCAGGGCTCGGACTCCGCCTCGGCCTCTGCCGAACGACCTCCGCCTCGCCCGACCCAGGAGTTCGGGCTCGGCCTCTGTCATGCAGGACGGACTCGACCTCGACTTCGGAGGAGCCTCCACGACGCCCGACCTAGGACACAAGACCGCCACGTCAACAGGAAGCGTCATCATCACCCTGCCCTGAGCCGACTCGGGTCGCAGAGAACAAGACCGGCGTCCCATCTGGCCAGCTCCGCCAGATAGGCAATGATGGCGCCTCACTAGACCATGACGACGGCGACTCTTGACTCCCTTACGAAAGCAGGGAGACGTCAGCAAAGAGCACAGCTGTTCCAACAGCTGTCCCTCCATCAAGCTCCACTGCTTCTCCAACAGCCACGACGCCACACCAACAGGGTGCCAAGATCTCTCCGGCTGCCACCTTGGCATATACTTAGGGCGCTAGCTCTCCCTCGCTAGACACGTAGCACCTTGCTACACTCCCATTTTGTACACCTGGATCCTCTCCTTACGACTATAAAAGGAAGGACCAGGGCCTTCTTAGAGAAGGTTGGCCTCGCGGGAACGAGGGCAGGGGCAGGCGCTCTCTTGGGGCCGCTCGCTCCCCTCACCCGCGCGGACGCTTGTAACCCCCTACTGCAAGCGCACCCGACCTGGGCGCGGGACGAACACGAAGGCCGCGGGAATTCTCCGACTCCCTCACGACCCGGCTCCGGCCACCTCGCTCTCTCTCTCTCTCTCTCTCCCCCCTTCGCGCTCGCCCACGCGCTCGACCCATCTGGGTTGGGGCACGCGGCACACTCACTCGTCGGCTCGGGGACCCCCCGGTCTCGGAACGCCGACAGTTGGCGCGCCAGGTAGGGGCCCGCTGCGTGTTGACGAGCAGTTTCCCGTCAAGCTCCAGATGGGCAGTCTCCAACGACCTCTTCAACCCGGGACGGTGCTCCGTTTTGGGAGTCTTGAGTTCATGTCTTTCGACGGCAGCTACGACATGATACTCCTTCCACCGCCGCGCGACAGCGACAATGGTGGCGGACAGCCCGCCCGCCGGCGGCGGAATCGACGACGCCTTTCCCGCGTGGGGGAAGGACAACTTTCGAGCTCGCTCCGTCCTCTCCCTCGCCATCGAAGGAGGAGGCAGGGCAACCAAGGCCGAGCGGGAGGCTGCGCTCCGACAGCTGTCGAGCAAATCGACACCCCCAGCGCCCCAACGGAGGACACGCCAAGCATCGCCCTCGCGTTCGAGGCAAAGGCGGGCGCCATCCCCCCGCAACACGTCAACCCCGAGCAGATGGACGACGCCAGCACGCTCACGGAGGGCCTGCAGGACGTCGCCCTCGTACCCAAGACGACGGCGCGATCAGCCCCCGACGTGACTTCATCGCTCCTCGTCGACAAAAAGGTACCGACTGCTACCCATCTTTCGTCATTTCGACTCGGCCTCAACCCGCCTGGCGACCTCGCTTTGGCGGGCGCTCACGTTGAGGCGAGTGCAACCTCTCTGGGGTTTCGTGTGCGGTCGCCTTGGGACCGATTGACGGGTGTCTTGACCTACGGACCCTCTGGGTCCGAGGAAGATGATGACCCCAGCATCTGCTGGGATTTCTCCGGATTTGGCAACCCCAGTGCCATGCGGGACTTCATGACCGCATGTGACTACTGCCTCTCCGACTGTTCCGACGGCAGCCGCAGCCTTGACGACAAGGACTGCGGCCCGAGCCGCGAATGTCTCCACGTCGAGCTAGGGGATCCCTCCGGAGGCGGCTGTCTCGGCATGCCGGAGGATGGTGATCCCCCTAGGCCAGCGCCTCGCGCCGACATCCCGCGGGAGCTAGCTGTGGTCCCCGTTCCGGCGGGGGGTCACGACCCACAGCTCGAGCAAGTCCGCGGGGCGCAGGCCGGGCTCGATGAGGGAGCAGGAGCGCTCGAGGCAATCCGCCAGAACATCGGGCAGGTATGGGCGAGCCAGCCCCTAGCCGGAGGAATACGTCACCTGCCCCAAGGTCTCCAGCACCGCATCGCCAACGATGCCAGGGACAGACCGCCACCCGCATCCGGCGGAACCGGTCAGGACCTGGCCGCCGCAGCGATGCTCCTCCGCGCGATGCCGGAGTCATCAACCGCCGAGGGTCGGCGAATCCAGGGAGAACTCAAGCATCTCCTGGAAGGCGCTGCGGCCCGGCGGGCCGAGAGCTCTGCCTCCCGAAGGCAGGGGTACCCCTAGGAACCTCGTGCCGCGACTTCCCGACTCACGCGGGAAGCCTCGGTCTACACCGGGCGCACGCGCAACACCGCGCCTGCGGCCCCGGGCCACCTCGGCGACGAGCACCCTCATCGCGACCGTCGGGCCCGCCTCGACGAAAGGGTGCGCCGAGGTTATCACCCCAGGCGTGGGGGACGCTACGACAGCGGGGAGGATCGGAGTCCCTCGCCCGAACCACCCGGTCCGCAGGTCTTCAGTCGAGCCATTCGGCGGGCGCCGTTCCCGACCCGATTCCGACCCCCGACTACTATCACGAAGTACTCGGGGGAAACGAGACCGGAATTGTGGCTCGCGGACTACCGCCTGGCCTGTCAACTGGGTGGGATGGACGACGACAACCTCATCATCCGCAACCTCCCCCTGTTTCTCTCCGACACCGCTCGCGCTTGGTTGGAGCATCTGCCTCCGGGGCAGATTTCCAACTGGGAAGATCTGGTCCAGGCTTTCGCCGGCAACTTCCAGGGCACGTACGTGCGCCCCGGGAATTCCTGGGACCTCCGAAGCTGTCGGCAACTGCCGGGAGAGTCTCTCCGGGACTACATCCGGCGGTTCTCGAAGCAGCGCACCGAGCTGCCCAACATCACCGACTCCGATGTCATCGGCGCGTTCCTCGCCGGCACCACCTGCCGTGACCTGGTGAGCAAGTTGGGTCGCAAGACCCCCACCAGGGCGAGCGAGCTGATGGACATCGCCACCAAGTTCGCCTCCGGCCAGGAGGCGGTCGAGGCCATCTTCCGAAAGGACAAGCAGCCCCAGGGCCGCCCGTCGGAAGATGCTCCCGAGGCGTCTGCTCCACGCGGAGCCAAGAAGAAAGGCAGGAGGAAGTCGCAAGCGAAACGCGACGTTCCCGATGCAGACCTTGTCGCCGCCGCCGAGCACAAGAACCCTCGGAAGCCCCCCGGAGGTGCTAACCTCTTCGACAAGGCACTCAAGGAGACGTGCCCCTACCATCAGGGGCCCGTCAAGCACACCCTCGAGGAATGCGTCATGCTTCGGCGCCACTTCCACAGGGCCGGGCCACCCGCAGAGGGTGGCAGGGCTCACGACGACGACAAAAGGGAGGATCGCCAAGCAGGAGAGTTCCCAGAGGTCCGCGACTGCTTCATGATCTACGGAGGGCATGCGGCGAATGCCTCGGCTCGGCATCGTAAGCAAGAGCGTCGGGAGGTCTGCTCGGTGAAGGTGGCGGCGCCAGTCTACCTAGACTGGTCCGACAAGCCCATCACCTTCGACCGGGACGACCACCCCGACCACGTGCCGAGCCCGGGGAAGTACCCGCTCGTCGTCGACCCCGTCATCGGCGACGTCAGGCTCACCAAGGTCCTGATGGATGGGGGCAGCTGCCTCAACATCATCTACGTCGAGACCCTCAGGCTCCTGCGCGTCGATCTGTCATCCGTCCGAGCAGGCGCTGCGCCCTTCCACGGGATCATTCCCGGGAAGCGCGTCCAGCCCCTCGGACAGCTCGACCTCCCTGTCTGCTTCGGAACACCCTCCAACTTCCGAAGGGAGACTTTGACGTTCGAGGTGGTCGGGTTCCGAGGAACCTACCACGCAGTGCTGGGAAGACCATGCTACGCGAAGTTCATGGCCATCCCCAACTACACTTACCTGAAGCTCAAGATGCCGGGCCCCAACGGGGTCATCACCGTCGGCCCCACGTACAAACACGCATTCGAATGCGATGTGGAGTGCGTGGAGTACGCCGAGGCCCTCGCCGAGTCCGAGGTGACTTCGGCCCAGCCCGAGCCATCCTCGGCTCAACCCGAGGAACCCTCGGAGCCCGAGGGCGAAGCGCTGCGCATCGAGGAGGAGCAGAACGGGGTCGTGCCAGATCAAGATTGGCGAACCCCGTACCTGCAATATCTCCACCAAGGAGAACTGCCCCTCGACCGAGCCGAGGCTCGGCGGGTAGCGCGACGCGCCAAATCGTTCGTCTTGCTGGGCGATGAGAAAGAGCTCTACCACCGTAGCCCCTCGGGCATCCTCCAGCGATGCATCTCCATCGCCGAAGGTCAGGAACTCCTGCGGGAAATACACTCGGGGGCTTGCGGCCATCATGCAGCACCCCGAACCCTCGTCGGGAACGCTTTCCGCCAAGGCTTCTACTGGCCGACGGCGGTGGCTGACGCCACTAGAATTGTCCGCGCCTGCGAAGGGTGCCAATTCTATGCGAAGCAGACCCGCCTGCCCGCTCAGGCTCTGCAGACGATACCCATCACCTGGCCCTTCGCTGTGTGGGGTCTGGACCTCGTCGGCCCTCTGCAGAAGGCGCCCGGGGGCTACACGCACCTGCTGGTCGCCATCGACAAATTCTCCAAGTGGATCGAGGTCCGACCCCTGAACAGCATCAGGTCCGAGCAGGCGGTGGCGTTCTTCACCAACATCATCCATCGCTTCGGGATCCCGAACTCCATCATCACCGACAACGGCACCCAGTTCACCGGCAAAAAATTCTTGGATTTTTGCGAGGATCACAACATCCGGGTAGACTGGGCCGCCGTAGCTCACCCCATGTCGAATGGGCAAGTAGAACGTGCCAATGGCATGATTCTACAGGGGCTCAAGCCTCGAATTTACAATGATCTCAACAAGTTCGGCAAGCGATGGGTGAAGGAACTCCCCTCGGTGGTCTGGAGCCTGAGGACGACGCCAAGCCGAGCCACGGGTTTCACGCCGTTCTTCATGGTCTACGGGGCCGAGGCCGTCCTGCCCACTGACCTGGAATACGGCTCCCCGAGGACGAGGGCCTACAACGAAGAAAGCAACCAAGCTAGCCGAGAAGACTCGCTGGACCATCTGGATGAGGCTCGGGACAGGGCCTTACTACACTCGGCGCGGTATCAGCAGTCCCTGCGACGCTACCACGCCCGAGGGGTCCGACCCCGAGACCTCCAGGTGGGCGATCTGGTGCTTCGGCTGCGACAGGACGCCCGAGGAAGGCACAAGCTCACGCCCCCCTGGGAGGGGCCGTTCATCATCGCCAAAGTTCTGAAGCCTGGAACGTACAAGCAGGCCAACAGTCAAGGCGAGGTCTACGGCAACGCTTGGAACATCCAACAGCTACGTCGCTTCTACCCTTGAGATGTTTTCAAATTGTTCATACACCTCGCACCCACGCAAAGTTTAGTCAACAAGGAAGGGTCGGCCTCGCCTCGGCAAAGCCCGACCCTCCCTCGAGGGCTAAAAGGGGGGAAACCCCCTCTGCGTCAAAATTTTCCTCGAACAAAAAATCTCTTTTACCAGAATATCTTTCGTGCTTTTTGACTACTTCGAAAAGTGGATCCTGGAAACGACGGGGTACACGTAAGCAGTCAAGGCTGACCGAGCCGAGGGACTCCTACGCCTCCGGGATACGGATACCTCACTCATCACCTTCTGCGATAAGTAACTCGTGCTCGGATAAAGTGACTCCGCGGATCGAACGAGTCTCTACGTTCGGAAGCTCTTCTGTCAAAATGATTCTTCAAGTTTTCTCGACTAAGTCGGTGATAGGGCCTCATGGACGAGTAAAAGTGCGCGTAAGCGGCAAGGCCGACCGAGCCGAGGGACTCCCACGCCTCCGGGATACGGATACCTCACTCCTCACCTTCCGCGAGAAGCAACTTTCGCTCGCACAAATATCCCTGTTACCGACAAAAAGTCCAGATGCTTGGAACAAGAGGAAAAGAGACGCAGCTTTATAACGCAGCAAGGGTGTGTGTTCTGGCCTCGACGGCCGCACAAGGCCCACGCTACAAGACGATTTGACCCTGCAGGCTCGGATCTTGACGCTGGAAGAGGGCGATGACACCCTCGGCATCGACAGCACCTTCGGCAAGGCCCGACCTAGCCTCGGACGGCGACGCGGTCCGAGGGCCTCCGCTCCGAAGGACGACGTCATCACCACGCCCGAGCAATCTCTGCCAGGGACTTCTCCGAGAACCCGGCCCGAGCGGACGGCTCGGCCGGCCACCTCCGGAGCCTCGGCCGACCGCCTTCCGAGGGCGCCAGCCCGGCCCGAAGCCTCGGCTGAGCAACTCCGACGACAATCCTGCCAACAGACAACCCGGCTAGGCTCCGGCCAACCAGGTTTCATTTCCGAGCCAACTCCGCCTCTGCTCGTGCTGATATCGCTACCCCTGGCCTCGGCTCGTCGAAGAGCGGCCGAGGGGTCTCTTTAACTAAGCTAGAGGAGCCTCGGACAACAGGTCCGACCGAGCCGAGGGATTCCTACGCCTCCGGGATACGGATACCTCACTCGTCACCTTGACACGGGGCAACTCACGCTTGGTGAAGCGGTTCAGATAATCAGCAGGCGAGTCTTAGTGCTCGAAAATGAGGAAAAAACACAGCTCCGTGCCGTGGTTACATACATGTTCAGGCCCCGAAAGCCGAAAATGAACAAAAAACCCGGCACTCGAAGTGCCATAACAAACAGAACTCCGGTTCCTCCCTCCGCAGCAGCGCAGGCCTCAGGAGAAGGCACAGCTGCTGTCTTGCCCTCGCCCATAACGCCACCCGAGGGGCGAGGACAAGTACAAGGAGCCGGAGGCCCGAAGCGCGGATAGTGGCGGTGACCCCGCCGGCGACGGGGGCTTCTCGAGCCGCCTCCGCCTCGACGCTGACGGCAGAAGCCATCAGCCGCCCGGCAGACCCCCACTCAAATCCTCCCAGATGAGTGGGGCACCGGCCTCCGCGTGAGGACGTCGTCCTGGTGCAAAGGCAGGGCCACCCCAGAACACGAGCGCCGCCCTAGCGGCGTGCGGCGTCTGGGGTGGACCTCCCGTGTACACGGCGCGGCAGCCGCCCCCCGACAAAAGGGGCCGCCGGAGCCGAGCCAGCGGACCCGACACGCTGGAGGTGACGGCGTTCGCCGCCGATCCATCCCACGTTGTCGAAGTCCGGGCCGCCCGCAGGGTCAGTGAGCGCCCTCTCCCACGAACGTAGTGGGAGAGGATGACCCACCAACCCACGTGGGAGGTAGAGCGCCGGCTCAGCCCGGCACCCACCCCAGCGAGGATGATGAACATCCTTGAAGCTGAGGGTGGGACCTAGATTGCAGTCCGGTTTGCCCCTCCCCACCTTCAAGCCGGAAGTCACCCTCTTGGGTGACCGCCGGTGGAGGGGTGCAGCCAGGCTGCATGATGAAAATCCTTGAAGCCGAACGATGGCTGAAAGGTGCCAACTCCCACGAAGTTGCGTTCCTCCAACGATGGGGCGAAGGGACGGCGGTTTCCCCCATCCGGGGGCTTGGAAGGTGGAAGGACACGATGCATAAGGCAGGGAGAGGGCATGGTCGCCTTACGAAAGGGTCGCCCTCCTTTTAAAGGCAACTCCCCCTGCTTGCGCCCCCAACCGTCACGGGCTGAGTCTTCTTCAACACGCCTCCAAAGCCCTCCCCCGCGGCGCGGGGGCTGGGACCCACAAGTCAGGAAGACCGGCTTCGAGCAGAGGAGGCCGAACCGTCGCGCACGACGCACGCAACCACCCAGCGGTTACAAGTAACCCTCCACTTTTGCCCAGACCAGCGGGCGAAAGGGGCAGGCGGCCATGCAGGCGGCATGCAGCCGCGCCAAGTGGACGCGCCTCTCCGACTCCTGACAGGCCAGCGCGACGGCTCAAGCCCACGCGTCGTGCAACTGGCGCGCCGGGTGCTGCATGCGAGCCGCTGTGCCACTCGCTCCACCACCGCACCTCCTCGATTGCGGAACCGATACCGCGATTCGAGGCGACCCAGCCCGTGACCCAGCAGCGCCAGCCTGGCGCAGCGGTCAAACGCGGTCAAAAATGGGCCGGCAGTAATGACGGTGGCAGGCGCGCGAGAGCAGCGGTCACG
Source organism: Zea luxurians (assembly GCA_029449295.1). Classification (NCBI taxonomy): domain Eukaryota; kingdom Viridiplantae; phylum Streptophyta; class Magnoliopsida; order Poales; family Poaceae; genus Zea; species Zea luxurians. The sequence goes on along the minus strand of JAOPSE010000015.1, from coordinate 95,601,629 downwards.
CCATCTGCCAAGCTCATGTCCCATCCGGAGGCAGCAAGAGAACCCCCTCTCACGGCGTGAAGACGACGCGCCCGTGACCCGTACCTCGAACGGCTCGCGCACGCAACGGCAGCCTCGCCGACCGCTTACCCCGGCGCATTAACTCCGCGGCCGGACAGGCGACGCTTCTAGCAGGAGCGGCTGGCGACGCTTCGCCTTCACCAAAACGACCATGCCAAAAAAGGTACGCCACGTCGTTCGATTTCGTATCCTTTTTTCCCTTTTCCTTCTTTCTCTATCTCTTGCAACAGGGACTGGGAAGGAGGATACCCCCAAAGGGATCCTTCCCCGTGAAGGAACTAGGCTCCGAGCCTCCCTACTGATCAGGGGTTCGAAGGCTGGCCCCCCGAGGGGTTCAACAGCCGCCTCAGATCGCGTGGGCCCGATACCCACTACTGGTCAGGGGTTCGAAGGTCGGCCTCCCGAAAGGTTCCACGACCGCCTCAGGCTACTAGGGCTCCGCGCCCATTACTGATCAGGGGTTCGAAGGCTGGCCTGTCGAAGGGTTCACATTCGCCTCAGACGCCGAGCGAGGGATGACCAGGGGTACGTTCGATACATAACCAAGGCTCGGGCTGCGCTCCCGAGGTACCCTAGGACATTTCCGAGACCAGCGGGAACGACTCTGTAACGGAATCCCATCGAAGGGAGGCAACGAGCCCTCGGACCCCGTTGCTAGGGGACCGGGTCCGGCAGATCACCCGCAGGTACTTTTGGGCGTGCCTCCGGGCCCCTAGCCGACCCCCAACGAACGGGGCACGGACGTCCACTCGGATTACTCGATTGCAGCTCACCGGAGACACCATGTTCGGTGCCCATCGAGGGTAACATGGCGCACTCCCCCCCTCCTCCTTGCGGAAAGGCGACGTAGGGGCGTATATAAAAAAAAGCCGAGTCTGTCCCTGATCGTCCTCTCGCTCCGTGCGGAGGCTCGGGGGCTGCTCTCGCAAACTCGGCTCCGGCCAAACCGTTGACAGCGTCAACATACCAGCCCGAGAACTTGGGCCCCGACAGTGCACCTGGGCTATGCCCTGCTCGCATGAGGGAACCACCAGACCAGCCGAGGCATTACGCAAGGCATTAAGACCTCGAAGGAGTGAAACCACTCCTCCGAGGCCTCGGGGGCTACACCCGGCGGGTGCGCTCGCGCGCACCCACCGGAACAAAGTACCACCGAGAAAGGCTGGTCCCCTTGCAAAAAAGTGCGACGCAAGCCTCCAAGCGAGTGTTAACACTCTCTTCGAGGCTCGGGGGCTACTGTCGGGGACCATAATTAGGGGTACCCTCAAGACGCCTAATTCTCAGCTGGTAACCCCCATCAGCATAAAGCTGCAGAGGCCTGATGGGTTTGATTAAGTCAGGGATCAGTCCATACGAGTGACTCGATCACGCCACGCCCGAGCCTAGCCTCAGGCGAGGGCAGCCGACCCTAAGATGACTCCGTCTCGCCTGAGGCCTCCTCTTTCACGGCAGACGCATCACCGGCTCGCCCGAGGCCCCGCCTTCGATAAGAAGTAACCCTAACTAAATCACCGCGCCAACCGACCAAGTCACCGGGGCGTTTAACGCAAAAGGTAAGACCGACGGGCGACCAGACTTCGCCAGAGGTGCCATAGGAGGCTCTGCCCGACCCAGGGCTCGGACTCGGGCTGAGGCCCCGGAAGACGGCGAACTCCGCTCCGCCCGACCCAGGGCTCGGACTCGGGCTGAGGCCCCGGAAGACGGCGAACTCCGCTCCGCCCGACCCAGGGCTCGGACTCGGGCTAAGGCCCCGGAAGACGACGAACTCCGCTCCGCCCGACCCAGGGCTCGGACTCGGGCTAAGGCCCCGGAAGACGGCGAACTCCGCTCCGCCCGACCCAGGGCTCGGACTCGGGCCAAGGCCCCGGAAGACGACGAACTCCGCCTCGCCCGACCCAGGGCTCGGACTCCGCCTCGGCCTCTGCCGAACGACCTCCGCCTCGCCCGACCCAGGAGTTCGGGCTCGGCCTCTGTCATGCAGGACGGACTCGACCTCGACTTCGGAGGAGCCTCCACGACGCCCGACCTAGGACACAAGACCGCCACGTCAACAGGAAGCGTCATCATCACCCTGCCCTGAGCCGACTCGGGTCGCAGAGAACAAGACCGGCGTCCCATCTGGCCAGCTCCGCCAGATAGGCAATGATGGCGCCTCACTAGACCATGACGACGGCGACTCTTGACTCCCTTACGGAAGCAGGGAGACGTCAGCAAAGAGCACAGCTGTTCCAACAGCTGTCCCTCCATCAAGCTCCACTGCTTCTCCAACAGCCACGACGCCACACCAACAGGGTGCCAAGATCTCTCCGGCTGCCACCTTGGCATGTACTTAGGGCGCTAGCTCTCCCTCGCTAGACACGTAGCACCTTGCTACACCCCCATTTTGTACACCTGGATCCTCTCCTTACGACTATAAAAGGAAGGACCAGGGCCTTCTTAGAGAAGGTTGGCCTCGCGGGAACGAGGGCAGGGGCAGGCGCTCTCTTGGGGCCGCTCGCTCCCCTCACCCGCGCGGACGCTTGTAACCCCCTACTGCAAGCGCACCCGACGTGGGCGCGGGACGAACACGAAGGCCGCGGGAATTCTCCGACTCCCTCACGACCCGGCTCCAGCCACCTCGCTCTCTCTCTCTCTCTCTCTCCCCCCTTCGCGCTCGCCCACGCGCTCGACCCATCTGGGCTGGGGCACGCGGCACACTCACTCGTCGGCTCGGGGACCCCCCGGTCTCGGAACGCCGACACGCGCTTCAGGATAGATCGCCACCAAAAGGTCATCCATGAGAGGAAAGTAGAGCTCGCTTCCCTAAAGGTCTAGCTGCAACTCCCCACTGTAAGTAACACCATGACATCTGACGTTGTTCCATCTCCTAAAAATTCTTCATGTGATCAGATTAAAAGTATGACAGAGGATATAGAGAAAATGACACATGCATTAGAAAAAAACGCATACACCTAATTTATTGTCACATAATTTGGGAATTAAAATAATTGTGCCAAACACATCGACAACAAATGGGTTTCCTCAGTCCCAGTCATATTATGGTATGTCTGTGAACTCATATCTAGGGCAACCGCTGCTGCCATCTTCACAATCTGGTAGATCGGCTCTGAGCACGGCTGGACAGTCCACACACAATCTTGGAACGTTCGGCCCTCCATCGGACTATCTGGCACCTTATGTCGGACAGTCCAGAGTCACTCCGATCCCACCATGAGGCTCGCAGACGATGCCTGACATGATCGGATAGTCCAGGTATAGTACCAGACCATCTAGAATACCGAAAGTCACATGTGATGGTCCTAGTGCCGAAGGTCGGCATAAAGATAATCGCCACCTGAGCCCCATGATGAATATCACGACAATAGTATCTCAGGGGATGAGCTAAAATAGTTGCATGCTGCTGATCTTGTTTGGCTTGCTAAGGCCAAATTTTTTGCTGGCTCTCCCCTGCATTCGATACAAAAATGGGAAAGTTAACTTCATATTTAATGTTGCTAAGTGTAGTAAAATATTTAATGAGTTCCTTAAGAATGTTAGCATTAAATTGTTTCACATAATTCCTCCGATAGAGGAATTGAAAAGGTGTGTGTATTGTAAATGATATGACTCCTTTTTCATGACACCAATGATTGAAATGTCTTACGTCGGCAAATATAAGTGGATATATATGAAGGTCGATTGAGATTTCAGGAAATGAATATTGGTAGGCAATCTGCCCCTGTCAACACATTAGAGCCGACAAGCAAGAAAGTCTTTGTTCGGCTGTGCACGGTCGATAAAGGCTAAGGCAATAATATTATCATTGGTCACCCTCGCACGCCAAATCTATCACAATGAGTGGTTACTCAAAAGCCTCCAAACAAAAGAAAGGCTAATAAGACCGGGTACCTAATCATGGTCACCTATCCTGCGTACGCCGAACGGCCTGGGCACTAAGGCCCGATATTCCAAAATAGATGCGGACGGTCCAGCTATGAAGGTCGAACGGTTCGCGGACAACCAGGATCAGCAGCGTCCTCAAACCGCCAAACCACATCGTCCTGAAATAGGTATTAGGAAGCAAAACACCTCCAAGATGTCTGATTGGCTCAGTAGTGTCATCCCTACTTTTGATCAGCTTCTTGCAAAATATATGAAGGAGAAGGTCGTTCTGCATAACCGGTCAATAAAATGATCAAAGTCAACAAGGCGACCTGTGCAAAGGTAAAGGCCAACTAAATCGGGCCAAAAAGTGGTGCAACCAAGGTCGCCTTCGTATCCACCTCCAGGGATGTCGTGGTAATTTCCAATCTACTCACCGCCGATGTGTTGTCCTATTCAAGTGTGGGATGGTACATCGACGAATCTGTATTACTTTTCCAATATATTTGTTTTATTCACGCTGAGGGCACCACAAGTTTTTGCCTATTGACATGTTGATTAGGTATATCTGATCACAAGAGTCGGTGATTTAATCGGGCTAGAGTTCATATTTTAGGAGCAAGGCAAGTTGTGGAAATCTATTGTTTCCCGAAAGAGTCAGGTAGTACCAGGTGCTTTTGGTTCACCAAGCTCCACCAAAAGGCAGAAGGCATGTGTTGAGCACCATATTTGGCACCTAGGTACGGTCGGACGGTCTGGCCATGTGGCCCAGACGGTCCGAGGGATAACTCGGACAGTCCATGATCAGATTAACTCAGATGGGAGTACATATCCCATGCGTGGTTATCCTAACCTATCTGTTGGAATTTGTTAGATCTCACCAAGGAACAATGCTAGACTCCCCTATAAATATAAAGGAGTACGACCGATTGAGAACCCCCGAACACATTCCAATCGAAGCAATATTTATACCTTCTTTATCATTCATGCATTAGGAGTAGGTTAGCTCTCAACTCATATATCCACCTCTATTCGACTCTATATCGTCCCCAAGACGACCCTAGGATCTTACCTTGACGAGATCCACTTTACCCAAGATCTCTTTCTTGACCTATTTTCTTAATCTCTAGGTGACTCTATGCCATGTAGAGATGCCCTGGTGGCCTACCAACTCTAGAGCACCCTAAGATCTCTCCTCCTTAGTAGGGTCCCTTCCAGGGGCAAGATCTAAGTTCCTGTAAGGAAGAAGAAGGCTCTACGCCATCACAGACCGTTCGAACCCTGTGTGCGGACCGTCCGGAGTGACGTAGAGAGGAGACGCTCCTGTAGCGATGTCGCGGACCGTCCAGAGAGCACCACCAGGAGGTACACCCCTAGTGGTTAGCTCCAAATTGGAGCCAACGGTTTTCGGATGATGCCAGTTAGGTTAAACACTTGTTTGAATGCTAGTTATATCCAACAGATTATATGTAAGGTGAACTCTTAAGTGTGTTAGTTTCCTTCTAGAATTATATAATCTAGCTTATTTTTTTTATAGATTATATAATCCGGTTTTTTATAATTATTGTTGAGGTATTTGTTTATTGAGTTTATTTGGATCGATGAATTGATAGTGTTCAATCGTAAAGACGATAATAATATACTAGTAACTGATACGCGCCCCGCGCGCGTAGAAAACATTTGTAATATAAGTAGCAATTATATTTTTTAGATATACTATTCAAATATATATTGTAGATTGTATATGTACATTGTATATACAAACTAATGTGCTGCGGTGGAAGGAGCGCTTTAATTGCTAAATGCTAACCTTCTAGATCAAGATGCTGATATCACATTGGGAGCCTGCGTAGTTCGAGATGTTGAGAATGCTAGTCACGATAGCCATCTTGGTGTTTATCTGAATAAAACCAGAGCACAACATCTAGCACCCTGTGGCCTGGTACGCATCATTCTATTTCTGCAAAATAGATAACAACAAAGCAACGCAACAGTCATTCAGTTGATGTTTCAATGGTAGAATGTGGACTAATCAAGTACTGAAATGCATAACTTGTGAGATTTGTAGTCAAGCATGTGAACAACCTAGTGGTGTTGTGGTCAGGGCTAAACTGATGCACCAAACATGACATAAATGTTAGATAGTCAAGTTCCAGGCGACTGTGAAAATGGTCATCATTTGCTTGACATAAGTATCTATGAGCAGGCTGAACTCATAAACCCAGCTTTACAATACCTATCAACCAGCCTCTATACTGTTGACATCCTCCTTAAATGAACCCCCAAAGATCTAGAGCTGGGACAAGCTAAATTTGTTAGCCTGCTAAATCTTGGGCTCTCGAACATTAATGGTGGATTTTGTACCATATTATTTATCGCCCTCGGCGTACGCTGTGGCATGCTGCATCAAGAAATGGCAATAGTTCAGTAATCACAACATATCAATGTAGCTACCGAGCTCCTCAATTTCAGCAAGACAAACCATGTGGACATACTTGGTGACCATCCTCACAAAACATGTTAAAACAAACAAACACTGGGTTCGGAGCAGTATGCCACTTCCTGCCATACCGCTTAATGGAGCTGCTCGGATGTAAGGCTCGAAATTGGTTTTAAAAAAATAAATATAATAAACCAACAAATATGGTATTATAATGCTTTGGAATTTTTTTTAAAAGGAAACCATTTATTCCACCCATGAATAACTAACAAGGAGAAGAATAAATCAATAAATAAATAAAACATTGTAAACAATAGAAGTTATATTCACATTAGTATGAATTTGGACTCTTGGAAATTTGAAGATCAAACATGGATTTGAAAAGAGTTGAGAAAGATAATCATGATAATCATTTAATGCTTTTCAAATTAAATGGTGAGAGGAAGATAAAAAAATAATAATTATTATTATAATAAATATGAAGTAAGGATTTGGTCCATATTAGAACTATGTTTTAAATCCAAAATAGGAATATAACATCTGAAATAGAAAATGAAATAGAGAAAAGAGAAATGGGAAACAGAAAATAAAAGAAAAAAAAGAAAATCGCTGGTTGGGCCGAATCTTACCTACGTTGGCCCATCTTCCCTCCTCTGTGTGGCCCATCCACCGTGGGCGCGCGGTCAGCCGACCAGTGGGCCTGGGGGTGTCAGCCACTGTTCCCAGGTTATCACTGCGCGTGGATGACAGCGTGGCCCCACTGACCTGCACCTCACCGCGCGCACATGCACTCTGCTGTGCTGACTGACGTGTGGACCTCTCTGTCGGAGCTATCCTCTTCCCCCTCTGTCTCCTTTTAACAGAGCGCGATATCGCGCAGGTTCAGCGGAGTCGCACCGTGATTTTCGGGGAAATCGTTGGGATTCTTGGCCATGGGGGCATAAATAGCAGTGTTGCATCCCTCTCGACCTCCTGACCAATACGCAGTGCCCGTCGTCTAGTTCGCTATAGCTCCAGCGCCGTGTGGTGCGCGGGCCACCATGGCCGACTGGCGGGGAGAGGGAGAACCGAGAGAACTGCCGCGTGAACTCCGGTCCGCGCCGTCGTCTGTTCGGGATGCGGCTGCGCGGGAGCTTCACGATTGCGTAGGAGAAGCTATCCGCAGAATCATCGAGCGAGGATCAGTGATTGGGTCGTAGAATTTCTCACCGGCGTGAGGATTATTGCCGCCGCGTCCACCGTTGGTGGCATTGAGTTCTGCGCCTCGATCCTTGGTATGAATTCTTTCCCTGGTTCCTTCTAGTTCATCTCGCAGCGCGGTAATGTATCGGGCAGAGGTAGTTCGCCTGGACGCGATCGGGACTGCTCAACGATCTCCTATGGAGATCACCGTAGTCTGTTTGCCTCGCGGCGAGGTAACGTATCGGGCGGAGGTAGGTGATGAGCTCGCGGCCCTCGGATTTTGAGGCGACGGGGGAGATTAGGTCTAGGGATCGCTCGGCCAGGGAGTGTTGTCGGTCGTTGGATCTCGAGCTAATGGCTAACATTGTGTACCGGTTGGATTTGGTTCTCAGCCATCCGATACGAAATGTGCGAGTGAGATTAGATCTCGTGCTTTTAAAATCACGGTCGTCGATCACCAATCGAAGGGCCAGTAGCGCATACCGGTTCGGTAAAGTGAGAATTTTATCTAGGCCCTTGGTTTCTAATCCAACGGCTCAGAGTGAACCATACCCCTTCGTGGTTGCCGATTCCCATATGAGCCCCTGCAGAATCAAGTATTAAACCCTCCATCCGGTGCGGTGGCTGCTGAGTCTTGGAAATATTGTAGTTTAGCTCCTGAGCTTCCTGGTATTGGTGCGCGCAGTCCAGAATCATAGGAAAAAATTAGAAATTCAATTAGAAAATGATTTCTAGTGTTAAAATAATTCTAGAATCCTATTTAATTCATAGAAAACTCATGTGAGGTCCAAATTAATTCATTCCAGTCTCTACAATTTTGTAATATTATTGTCTATCACTTAGTACTACTGTTTTGACATGAAACCCATGGTGAATTTCATATCTTATTTAATCTTATACAAAACACATAAAACCTCTAGAAATTCATGACTTAAAATCTATAGCTCCGATTTGATCCGTTCAAGTTGCGTTAGTCTCGTATAAATATTTACTATGCGATAAACAACATTTATTGTACCATGTTTCATTCTTTTATAATTAGATCTTTGTTTAACTTATGTTGGTTAGTCTCGTTAAACTACTTATTATTAAAATCATAACTCCTTACTAGTAACTCCGATCATAGTAGTTTTCGATCCCATGATCTCGTAGCAACGCATAGATTATTATTATTCAGTTTTTGCTTATGATTGATGTGATGTTAATTTTGCCTATGCACTACTTGTTTGTATTGCTACGACTAGCGTGAGGTCACGAGTCATCTGAAGATCATCCTGGTACCTGGAATCTCAAGTCCCAGGCAAGTTGTGCCCTTGATCACTTCTTTTTACCCAGCCATGTTCTAATTAATCATAATGATCTACATAGGTTAATTTTGATGGGACCCAATAGGTTACCCTAGTTTGTCTATCTTTATACCTTGTTTACCACTGAACTTTTTGGGTAGTACTTGCTAGTGCTTTATGTGGTTTTGGGTATGAAGATACATTATTCATGATCGCACTTTTATTATCTGTTTATTATTACTATTCATGATAAGATCATTATGTTAATTGGAACATGGAGCGACCACCCGGGAAAATAGTGCTACCACAAGGGTTTAATGGGACGCCCTTGGCTGATTAATTAGGAAAGCTAGTGGAAGACTACCTTACCCGAAAGGGGCAAGGGCAGTAGGGGAGTGGTCAGTGTAGGGAGGCCCTTGGGATGATTTTGCTGCGATGGCGGTCATGCGAGGGGTTCCTGCATTGGAGCTTCCTATAAACTGTAGCGGGTTTTCTGAAGCTAGTGGAACTTTGTAAAGGCCTCGTAGTGTTACCCTGCCTCGCCTCCTCGGTAGAGGTGTATGGGAAGTCGCGATCCCTTGGCAGATGGGTAACATGACTTGTGGGTAAAGATGCGCAATCTCTGCAGAGTGTAAAACTGGTATACTAGCCGTGCTCACGGTCATGAGCAGCTCGGACCCTCACGTGATTAAATTATGGAACTAAATTCAATTTATCATATGCATTGCATCGCAGGTGATGTTGTTGCTTTTGTTCTACTACTTAATTGGGTTTGGTATTTACTTATACTTAGTAATTGCTAATAAAATTTTGACTAACTTTAAAAGCAATGTGCAGCTTTAACCATCCTCTTTGGTAAGCCTTACACTTCACGTGAGCTCCCACCTTTGGCGAGTTCATGCACATTATTCCCCACAACTTGTTGAGCTATGAACGTATGTGAGCTCACTCTTGCTGTCTCACACCCCCACAGGTCAAGAACAGGTACCGCAGGATGAGGCGCATGGAGGATGCTGTGATGTGTTCGTGAGAGGTCTAGGCCATCGTCTCCCAGTCAACTTTGGGTTGCTGGACCGTCGTCTCCTTATAATGTAATTGTTTAGTTATTTTGTATAGAACTCTTATTATATAGTAAAGTTGTGACATTCGATCCTGTGCCATGATTCATCATATGTGTGAGACTTGGTCCCAGCACACCTGGTGATTATGTTCGCGCCCGGGTCTTGGTGCCCCTAAAACCTGGGTGTGACAGAAGTGGTATCAGAGGAATGTTGACTGTAGGACGAAACCTAGATAGAACTGGACATCCAATATTTACTTACCTCTGCTACTCTGATTCTTTTCTAAACTTTTCTTAATCTTTTCTCATCTATTTCCGCTTTACTCTGATTATTCTTACCTTTTCACTTCTAAAGACAAAAGTGGATTTCACATTTTGAAATCATGTGCTTAAAGTGACTTTTAGGAATAGGAGACCTACTCTTAGGAACAAAAACAAAACTATTTTTTTTGATATCTGTGAACTTGAATGTTTGTTCTTATGATACTTGTTTGATTTGGATCTTTGATTGAGTGTGATGAGTTGTGGAGTAATGTCCACAATTACATCTACATATACGTATAAGCATAAATATAAATAAATAAATCATAAGATTACTATACAAACTAAGAATATCCCCCATTAAAAGTATATCTAGCATAATAGCTCCATCTTGTCTTGAAAGATTCTTTCTTATCTTAATAGACTTGTCCTATCTTGAAAAGATTTCATCTCACCCTAATAGATCTAACTAACCTCAAAAGATTCTACCTTATCCTTATGGATTCATCTTGCCCTAATTAGCATATTTATCCCACTCTAGAATAACAACCATGAGCTAATCCAAAATTTATTTAGATCTTAACTAGTCTAATCTATTCACATTCAACCTAATATAGGTTTTATCTAACCTATTATGATCTAATCTAGATTAAGTTACTCAATGCTGGTACAAAAGATAGGGCCATACCCCTCCTGCACTTAAAAAAACTAAACTAGTGCCTTAAACCAACTCAGCCACATGTATGAGATCTGATCAAACCAATAGAGTCATGATAGAGTGTATAATCTATCTGTCCTCACCTAACATCAAACAAACTTTTGACCTACATCATGTAGTCTATCTCATCCATATCTATCCTAACCATATTCCCCAACCCCGATGATATGCACTCACTACGAATCAATGAGACCAAGACCGGAGAAGAAAAGATCAACATCAACAAGGAAGGGTATAATAGTCAAAACGAATCCCGAGATGAATTAGGACTTAAACATTTTGGATAAAGTCTTTTCCTTACCATAATCTTTCTTACCTCAACCTGTTCAGTTTATATCCCACATAAATGGTAGCTAGATACCTATGCTCTCCCAATCTTCTACTACCTCCACCGCCACCACCCGCTCCACCAAGCTCCATAAACATATATATAAATTACTACTATTTGTAAGATCTAAATGTTACTTTAGTTAGTAGTTAGTATGATACTGTTTTAGTAAGGATAATAAGGTCTAGTTGACCCTATGTGTTGCTAATAAATTATGCATCATGCTGAGATTTTTGTTTGTGCATATGTTCTGAGATAACGTAGTTATATACCCCTTTCCTTACAAATCTCGAGGATGAGATTTTTGTTAAGGGGGGTAGGATTTGTAAGGCTCGAAATTGGTTTTAAAAAAATAAATATAATAAACCAACAAATATGGTATTATAATGCTTTGGAATTTTTTTTAAAAGGAAACCATTTATTCCACCCATGAATAACTAACAAGGAGAAGAATAAATCAATAAATAAATAAAACATTGTAAACAATAGAAGTTATATTCACATTAGTATGAATTTGGACTCTTGGAAATTTGAAGATCAAACATGGATTTGAAAAGAGTTGAGAAAGATAATCATGATAATCATTTAATGCTTTTCAAATTAAATGGTGAGAGGAAGATAAAAAAATAATTATTATTATTATAATAAATATGAAGTAAGGATTTGGTCCATATTAGAACTATGTTTTAAATCCAAAATAGGAATATAACATCTGAAATAGAAAATGAAATAGAGAAAAGAGAAATGGGAAACAGAAAATAAAAGAAAAAAAAGAAAATCGCTGTTTGGGCCGAATCTTACCTACGTTGGCCCATCTTCCCTCCTCTGTGTGGTCCAGCCACCGTGGGCGCGCGGTCAGCCGACCAGTGGGCCTGGGGGTGTCAGCCACTGTTCCCAGGTTATCACTGCGCGTGGATGACAGCGTGGCCCCACTGACCTGCGCCTCACCGCGCGCACATGCACTCTGCTGTGCTGACTGACGTGTGGACCTCTCTGTCAGAGCTATCCTCTTCCCCCTCCGTCTCCTTTTAACAGAGCGCGATATCACGCAGGTTCAGCGGAGTCGCACCGTGATTTTCGGGGAAATCGTTGGGATTCTTGGCCATGGGGGCATAAATAGCAGTGTTGCATCCCTCTCGACCTCCTGACCAATACGCAGTGCCCGTCGTCTAGTTCGCTATAGCTCCAGCGCCGTGTGGTGCGCGGGCCACCATGGCCGACTGGCGGGGAGAGGGAGAACCGAGAGAACTGCCGCGTGAACTCCGGTCCGCGTCGTCGTCTGTTCGGGATGCGGCTGCGCGGGAGCTTCGCGATTGCGTAGGAGAAGCTATCCGCAGAATCATCGAGCGAGGATCAGTGACTGGGTCGTAGAATTTCTCACCGGCGTGAGGATTATTGCCGCCGCGTCCACCATTGGTGGCATTGAGTTCTGCGCCTCGATCCTTGGTATGAATTCTTTCCCTGGTTCCTTCTAGTTCATCTCGCAGCGCGGTAATGTATCGGGCAGAGGTAGTTCGCCTGGACGCGATCGGGACTGCTCAACGATCTCCTATGGAGATCACCGTAGTATGTTTGCCTCGCGGCGAGGTAACGTATCGGGCGGAGGTAGGTGATGAGCTCGCGGCCCTCGGATTTTGAGGCGACGGGGGAGATTAGGTCTAGGGATCGCTCGGCCAGGGAGTGTTGTCGGTCGTTGGATCTCGAGCTAATGGCTAACATTGTGTACCGGTTGGATTTGGTTCTCAGCCATCCGATACGAAATGTGCGAGTGAGATTAGATCTCGTGCTTTTAAAATCACGGTCGTCGATCACCAATCGAAGGGCCAGTAGCGCATACCGGTTCGGTAAAGTGAGAATTTTATCTAGGCCCTTGGTTTCTAATCCAACGGCTCAGAGTGAACCATACCCCTTCGTGGTTGCCGATTCCCATATGAGCCCCTGCAGAATCAAGTATTAAACCCTCCATCCGGTGCGGTGGCTGCTGAGTCTTGGAAATATTGTAGTTTAGCCCCTGAGCTTCCTGGTATTGGTGCGCGCAGTCCAGAATCATAGGAAAAATTTAGAAATTCAATTAGAAAATGATTTCTAGTGTTAAAATAATTCTAGAATCCTATTTAATTCATAGAAAACTCATGTGAGGTCCAAATTAATTCATTCCAGTCTCTACAATTTTGTAATATTATTGTCTATCACTTAGTACTACTGTTTTGACATGAAACCCATGGTGAATTTCATATCTTATTTAATCTTATACAAAACACATAAAACCTCTGGAAATTCATGACTTAAAATCTATAGCTCCGATTTGATCCGTTCAAGTTGCGTTAGTCTCGTATAAATATTTACTATGCGATAAACAACATTTATTGTACCATGTTTCATTCTTTTATAATTAGATCTTTGTTTAACTTATGTTGGTTAGTCTCGTTAAACTACTTATTATTAAAATCATAACTCCTTACTAGTAACTCCGATCATAGTAGTTTTCGATCCCATGATCTCGTAGCAACGCATAGATTATTATTATTCAGTTTTTGCTTATGATTGATGTGATGTTAATTTTGCCTATGCACTACTTGTTTGTATTGCTACGACTAGCGTGAGGTCACGAGTCATCTGAAGATCATCCTGGTACCTGGAATCTCAAGTCCCAGGCAAGTTGTGCCCTTGATCACTTCTTTTTACCCAGCCATGTTCTAATTAATCATAATGATCTGCATAGGTTAATTTTGATGGGACCCAATAGGTTACCCTAGTTTGTCTATCTTTATACCTTGTTTACCACTGAACTTTTTGGGTAGTACTTGCTAGTGCTTTATGTGGTTTTGGGTATGAAGATACATTATTCATGATCACACTTTTATTATCTGTTTATTATTACTATTCATGATAAGATCATTATGTTAATTGGAACATGGAGCGACCACCCGGGAAAATAGTGCTACCACAAGGGTTTAATGGGACGCCCTTGGCTGATTAATTAGGAAAGCTAGTGGAAGACTACCTTACCCGAAAGGGGCAAGGGCAGTAGGGGAGTGGTCAGTGTAGGGAGGCCCTTGGGATGATTTTGCTGCGATGGCAGTCATGCGAGGGGTTCCTGCATTGGAGCTTCCTATAAACTGTAGCGGGTTTTTTGAAGCTAGTGGAACTTTGTAAAGGCCTCGTAGTGTTACCCTGCCTCGCCTCCTCGGTAGAGGTGTATGGGAAGTCGCGATCCCTTGGCAGATGGGTAACATGACTTGTGGGTAAAGATGCGCAACCTCTGCAGAGTGTAAAACTGGTATACTAGCCGTGCTCACGGTCATGACCAGCTCAGACCCTCACATGATTAAATTATGGAACTAAATTCAATTTATCATATGCATTGCATCGCAGGTGATGTTGTTACTTTTGTTCTACTACTTAATTGGGTTTGGTATTTACTTATACTTAGTAATTGCTAATAAAATTTTGACTAACTTTAAAAGCAATGCGCAGCTTTAACCATCCTCTTTGGTAAGCCTTACACTTCACGTGAGCTCCCACCTTTGGCGAGTTCATGCACATTATTCCCCACAACTTGTTGAGCTATGAACGTATGTGAGCTCACTCTTGCTGTCTCACACCCCCACAGGTCAAGAACAGGTACCGCAGGATGAGGCGCATGGAGGATGCTGTGATGTGTTCGTGAGAGGTCTAGGCCGTCGTCTCCCAGTCAACTTTGGGTTGCTGGACCGTTGTCTCCTTATAATGTAATTATTTAGTTATTTTGTATAGAACTCTTATTATATAGTAAAGTTGTGACATTCGATCCTGTGCCATGATTCATCATATGTGTGAGACTTGGTCCCAGCACACCTGGTGATTATGTTCGCGCCCGGGTCTTGGTGCCCCTAAAACCCGGGTGTGACATCGGAGCAAGTCATCCTTCTTGGTTCTCATGATTGGGATTGTACCCTTCGGACGCATGCTATTTAGATGCCACATCTAGAGCATTGGCTTCTCACCAGCGGTGTTTGAGCTTACACTGATTTTGGCATCATCATATAGACCTTTAAGGTGGTAGCTGGCCTAAACTGAAAAGGTTAGAGGTTTGGTGAGAGTTAAAATGGTGGATGCACACATAAACTAATGATAAGCTTGTTTTGATTCCTGAAGAAGAGTTGAGGACTAATTGGCTCATCTGTATTGTGTGGTTTTTGAGGAGAGAATGATTAAAGTTTAAAGGCTCACTGGTGGGAGATACGCACGTAGTCGGTGATGTATCTGTTGGGGCTATGCTTCGTCGCGCCGAAGGTCTGGTAGGAAGAAGCAGCTTCGGCTGAAGCTGTTCGCAGAAGATGACCGAAGGTCCCTCTTCATGAAGCTTCGGTACTACAAACCGACTTAAAGATAGAATGACTTTTTAGTCCATAAAGGTCCGAGTCAATGTTGTAAATTTTTATGAGGGGCATAATTGTAATTCTTCACAGGCTGTGTCCTGTGTCTATAAATAGATGAACAGTACTCCCGTACTGTTCACGCTGACTTGTATTCGCTCGTGCGTCACGCTTGTGTTTTTTGCCTTCCGTCAAATCGAAGGTACAAATGTAATTCAATAATGTTCTTATTCTTCCATAATTATATAATGATGACACTTAATAATATCATATGATTATTCTTGTATTCTTTCATGTTCATATGCTTTTCCTTTTATCGATAGAAACTGTGATAATGAAGGTATGTCCTTCATTACCTTCGTCCAAAATCGTTATATTCTAAAGGAAATAACGCTTCAGAGGACGAAGGACATTAATCATTAACTTCTTTTTATGTTGCCTTGTTCTTAATTCGAAGCATTTGAGAACAAGTCCCCAACATTGGCGCCCACCGTCGGTGAACTCACTTCCACTTTTCTGAGCTGATGGCTTCATTCAATGATCAAGCTGGAGCTGCTTCGGTTCCGAAGCTGTTGTTCCCGATAACAGGCGGTTCATGTTCAGAGCCAGCCAACAAGAAGCAGAAGAAGGAAGCACAGAGAAGGGTACAGCATGTCGGGATGCAAGGACCCTTCATCAAGTCGAGATGGTCTCACATTCCTATTACCTTCTCTCAAGAGGAGCTTCAACTCAAGGATTACCCACACAATGATGCTATGGTTATCTCTTGTGTGATCAAAGGATTTCTGGTCCACAATGTCTTAGTTGATACAGGCAGTGCAGCTGATATTATATTTGCTAAGGCCTTCAGACAAATGCAAGAGCCCGAAGACAAGATCCATGATGCTACGCACCCTCTTTGTGGCTTTGGAGGGCGGCAGATTGTAGCACTTGGGAAGATTACCATGCCAGTAACCTTCGGATTTGTTAACAACACAAGGACTGAGCAAATTGTGTTTGATATTGTTGACATGGAGTATCCTTACAATGCTATCATTGGTCGCGGTACTCTCAATGCCTTCGAAGCAATTCTTCACCCAGCTTACCTCTGCATGAAGATACCTTCGGACCAAGGGCCTATTGCTATTCATGGAAGCCAGGAAGCTGCTAGAAGGGCCGAAGGAAGCTGGACTGACTCCAAAGCAATCCATAACATAGATGGAGCTGAAGCTTGTGAACAGTACAAATTCAGAAGGGACAAAGCAGCTTCAGCAGATCAGCCGAAGCCCATGCTCTTATGTGAGGACATAGCAGAGCAGAAGGTGCTGTTGGGTTCTCAATTATCCGAAGAGCAGGAGAAAACCTTGATAAGGTTTTTGTTCAACAACAAAGATGTTTTTGCATGGTCAGCTAATGACCTCTGCAGAGTAAATAGGGATGTTATTGAACACTCGCTCAATGTTGACCCATCCTTCAGACCCCGAAAGCAGAGGCTTCGGAAAATGTCTGATGACAAGGCCGAAGGGGCTCGCAATGAAGTAAAAAGACTCCTCAGTGCAGGAGTTATCAGAGAAGTAAAGTACCCAGAATGGCTAGCTAACACTGTTATGGTAAAGAAGGCCAACGGCAAGTGGAGAATGTGTATCGATTTTACAGATCTCAACAAGGGTTGTCCGAAGGACGAATTCCCATTGCCAAGGATAGACTCTTTAGTTGATGCAGCAGCTTCTTCAGAGCTCATGAGTCTGCTAGATTGTTACTCAGGCTATCACCAAATCTGGATGAAGAAGGAAGATGAGCCGAAGACTAGCTTCATAACCCCAAGTGGCACATATTGCTATCTTCGGATGCCTGAGGGGCTCAAAAACGCTGGAGGAAGTTTCAGCAGAATGACTGCGAAGGTCCTCCAGTCTCAGATAGGCAGAAATGTGCTAACTTATGTTGATGACATCATTGTAAAAAGCACGAAGCAGGAAAATCATATTGCTGATTTGCAGGAGACCTTCGCCAGTTTCAGACAAGCTGGTTTGAAGCTGAATCCAGAAAAATGTGTCTTCGGAGTAAAGAAGGGAAAATTTCTTGGATGTTTGGTTTCAACAAAGGGAATTGAAGCTAATCCAAATAAAATTGAAGCTATACTTCGAATGGAGCCACCAACTACAAGAAAGGGGGCCCAAAGATTGACAGGGAGGCTGGCATCTCTCAATAGATTCATATCCAGATCAGCAGAAAGAAATTTACCATTCTTCGAGGTGCTGAAGTCAGCTGAAGTCTTTCAATGGGGACCAAGCCAACAAAAAGCCTTCGAAGAGCTGAAGCAATATTTGATAGATCTAACAACATTAACTCCACCAACGCCAGGGGCTCCATTGTTGTTATATGTGGCAGCTTCGCACTCAGCAGTAAGTGCAGCACTTGTCCAGGAGAAGCTTGTTGGTCAAGTCAAGAAGCAGGTTCCAGTGTATTTTGTATCTGAAGTCCTTAGTGTATCAAAGAAAAACTATACAGAACTGGAGAAGGTATTATATGCCGTTTTGATGGCATCCAGGAAGCTTCGGCATTATTTTCAAGCATACAATATTGTTGTTCCTTCTTCGCAGCCGTTGAAGGATATTATGAGAAATAGAGAAGCTACTGGACGGATTGGAAAATGGGCTGCAGAGCTCAATGAATTTTGCATTGATTATGTGCATAGATCCTCGATCCAGTCTCAAGCGTTGGCAGATTTCATTGCCGATTGGACGCCAGGGGCTCAGGATGAAGAAGCAAATAAAGATGCCGAAGTGTGGACAGTGTTTTGTGATGGCTCTTGGGGAACCTTTGGAGCAGGAGCAGCCGCTGTGTTGGTCTCACCATCCAAGGTTAAAACTTGTTATGCAGCAAGACTTGATTTCAGCTGTACAAACAATATTACTGAGTACGAAGCCCTGCTCCTGGGCCTTCGGAAATTAAAGGCAATGGGAATCAGAAGGGCGATTCTTAAAACTGATTCCCAGGTTGTTTCGGGTCATATCGACAAAAGTTGCAAGGCTAAAGATCCGAAGCTTGAGAAATATCTAGACACGGTCCGAAGAATCGAAGCTTCCTTCGAAGGATTTTCTGTCAAAAATATCCCTCGAGGACAAAATGAGCATGCTGATTTGCTAGCTAAGTCAGCAGCACAGGGGCTGCCGTTACCTTCGGATGTGTTCTTCGAAACAATAAAGGCACCTTCAGTGGAGCTCCTTGAAAGAGCAGTCCTCAACATATCTCCTGTTTATAGCGAAGATTGGAGAACTGAGATCATCTCTTACCTTCAGGGTAAGTTCCTTTCAGATGACGAAGCTTATAACAAAAGGATAGAGGCAAGAGCTCGTCCATATGTCATGATAGAAGGGGAGTTATACAAGCATGGAGTTTGCGCTCCGCTGCTCAAGTGTTTATCTAGAACCGAAGGTATAGAGTTGATGAAAGAAATACATGCAGGCCTGTGTGGATCTCACATTGGATCTAGGCCATTACTTGGAAAAGTTTTCCGTCAAGGGTTTTATTGGCCGAAGGCAGCTTCGGATGCAGCGGAATTGGTTCAAAAGTGCGAAGGTTGTCAGAAATGTGCAAGAGATCAAAAACAACCTTCGTCTTTAACACAGCTGATACAACCCATCTGGCCATTGCAAAGGTGGGGCCTTGACTTGTTAGGTCCATTACCACCGGCTCAAGGGAATTTAAAATATGTTATAGTGGCTGTAGAATATTTTTCTAAATGGATTGAGGCAAAGCCATTAGCCACAATAACTTCGGCCACTGTCCAAAAGTTTTTCTGGCAGAATATTGTTTGTCGTTTCGGGGTACCAAAGGCCATCACTGTAGATAATGGAACACAGTTCGACTCCGAAGCTTTCAGAAATTTCTGTGATCAAATTGGTACCAAGATCCATTTTGCATCAGTCAGGCATCCGGAGTCAAATGGGCTCGTTGAAAGAGCCAACGGCATTATAATGACAGGAATAATGAAGTTAATCTTCAACCAACCCAGGGGAAAGTGGCCAGATCAGTTAACCAAAGTGGTGTGGAGCCACAATACAACAACATCAAGGTCTACAGGCTTTACTCCATTCAAGTTATTATTCGGTGACGAAGCAATAACTCCGGAAGAAACTAAAACTGGATCAATAAGAGTAGTAGCTTCGGCAGAATCAGGCCCTGAAGATGCTTGTTTTGTGGAAAAAGATGCTTTAGAAGGGATCAGGCTTCAAGCTGTGGAGAATATCAATAAATACCAGGCCGAAACAGTCAAATGGCGAGATAGAAAAGTTCGGCTAAAGAATATTGAGCCGGGACATTTGGTGCTTCGGAGAGTGGCCAACCCAGACACAGTGGGCAAGTTACAGTTGAAATGGGAGGGACCTTTCTTGGTAGTATCTTCGTCAAGACCTGGTTCATACAGATTGAAGGACATGGACGGCAACGACATTCCAAGATCTTGGAATGCGGATGAGCTTCGGCGATATTATGTGTAATATGATGTAACTTTTCTTATGTTTTTTCTTTTTCATGGCACCCTTTTCCTTTCTAAAGGGGGAGAAAGGTTTTTAATGGGGCCATCATATGTAATCTCCTTTTTAGTTTTATAAGAGCAAAATCCCCCAAGGAATGTAAATGTAAAAGCTGAGAACGCACCATCGAGTGCCGAAAACTGAAAAAGCGAAGAAGCTCCAAAGTCGTTCCTAAGGGAATGCAGAGCTTACAGCGAAAAGTCAACATTGATTCCGCCGAAAGTAAAAGGCGAAGAAGCTCCAAAGTCGTTCCTAAGGGAATGCAGAGCTTACAGCGAAAAGTCAACGCTGATTCCGCCGAAAGTAAAAGGCGAAGAAGCTCCAAAGTCGTTCCTAAGGGAATGCAGAGCTGATGTGTGATTGTTTCTAAGGAAATAATGGCTAAGGGTATGGCTTCGGATATGTGTTTGGACATTCATTTGCACATCACGTTACATCATAGCATTTGCATTCATAAACATTCAGGCATATATAGGATAATCATTATCATGGCATAAGTGGCTGTTTCGGCATACGAGAAGAGCTTCTTCGCGTACCAAAAAAGAAAGGTTTCGGCAAAAAGAAGAAGCGGTCTTTTATGCTTCGTTGTGTACGAAAAGAAGGGAAGGTGTTTTTTCGCCTTCGGCTTAAAATACTAATTTCGTCCACAATCAAAGCGCCTCAATGGGAGGGTAAGGATATATTACAAGGTATGAACAAAGCTCATTAAGAGCAGTTTAGCTGTATTTACAAAAGTTATTACAAAAGTCTCTTGAGTTTTTTCTACAGTCTACTCCTACTAATCTTCACCGGGCTTCAGCTTCGGCTGCATATTAAGCATCAGTTTCAGCTTCGTCATCCTACATGAATCAAGGTATTGTGAGTAAAAATCAAGTGTGAAGGAGAAGGTAAGCACAAGATATGATTTCTTACTGGTTCAAGATGACTTCGAGCTTCATCCCCAGCCTTTTCTCGCCCGCCTTTTGTCCATATCATTTTTATAAATCTGTTTGAAATGCTTCGGGCAAGGTCAGGAATATCGTCCAGAATTGATGGAGATAGTGTGAAATTGGGCCTGTTGACGATTTTTCCATGATCACAGCCAGCCTTCAGAAACGCTGCAGCAGTGCCCCGAGAAGCTACCCAGGCACAGAAGTCACCGTGCCCGGCTATAACTTCGTCAAGCTCATCAATTTCAGCTTCAATATGTTCGAAGGTTCTTGGCAAATTTTCAGCTGAAGGGGTGAACTTTCCACTGCTGGCTCCAACTAAATAAAAGATCTTTTTTAATTGTTGAATACAGTTGTTACTAAATTTCAAACATTTGTCTTGAAGGCTGGTCAATGATTTTTTCAAATCTGAATTTTTTTGGACTTCGGCCTCAAATTTTGAATTAAGCTCTTGCTTCTCTTGTTCAAATTGTTTTGATTGGCAGAGAAGCTTTGAATTCAATTCTGCTACTTTAGCTTCAGTTTCTGCCAATAAGCCTTCAGTTGTTTGGAGTTCGAAGTCTTTCTTTTCAATAATAGCTGATTGCTCTTTTATTTTGCTTTCTAAATTTTCAATTATAGCTTCGTGTTTCTTATCCTCTAGATCCTGCTGCATCTTCAAAGCTTTGCTCAGTAGCATGCTCTGCACATAAACAACCTTCGTTAGGAACATTTTCATTATTAAAAACAATAAAAGTCAGAGAAAAGTTGTTTACCTTGAAGTTGGAATAAAATAAGCTACCAACGATATGTTGTCGTCGGTAGCGGCTGATATCCGTTTCTAGCTTCGGAAAACCGATACTCTTTGATAGAGTACCGATGACCTTGGCTCCAGTTTGATCCCGGATGCAGCCTAATTTTTCATCGTCAATACCTCCGAAAAGAAGGGCTCCTGGCTTATATCCGCAAGATTTGGCATATTCTTTAAGCTCTTCTATTTCGGCCTTCGACAGTTCTTGCCCAACTAAATTTTGAAATATGAAGGCTTCGTCCTCTGAAGTATCTTCGGCTATTTCCTTTCCCTTCCCAGGCACTGTGGCCATGGTTTCTTCGGCAGCAGCGGTAGCTTCTTCTGCGGCCATATCCAGCAGTATTTTGTCGATATCTTCAATTGTAGTTTCCAAGTTCAAATCTTCGACCGAAGCGGCTTCGGTAGCCGCGACCTCCGAAGGTGCGACTTCGACATTTGTTGTGCCCTCAACCGCTGGCGCTTTCCGAGTTGAAGCCCTCGGTGGCGTCTTGTCAATGACTTCGGTCACTGCGATAATTCTTTATCTTTTTATTTTGGTTATCTTCTTCGTTTTTTCCGGCTCCTCCACCTTTCGAAAAAGTTTCGTCAGTTGAGGCCCTAATGGACTTAGCTTCGCGGGCAGGGGTTCAGTCATTACCTTTAAGATTTCCTCCACATCGGTGGTAGAGGGCGATGCAGGAGTCCTCTCTTCATCGGATAATTTTCGCTTCGGAGATGATATTCTTCTCTTCTTTGGAATATTCTTCTTTTTCGATGGTTCTTCCTCATCTTTGTTCAAAGTTTCGGCCACCCTTTTCCTTTTTTGGCCCTCAGCACCCTTATTTAGCTGTTCATAGTCAGGGTACTCAAAACCCAGGGCATCAAACACTCGGTTCATCCTTCGCTTCGGACGGGTGCCGAAGGCCGCGGTCATCAATTGATCCTCTTTTTTCGAATAATTCCCAAGAATTTCATTGCACATTACTTCAACTGTGTCCAGCCACTCTTGGCAGGGTTTTTTAAAGTATTTCTTGAACTTGAAATGGTAAGGAAGCCGGACAAGTTCCCCTTCCTTCTTCTCCCCCTCTAACTTCGGCATTTCCCACTCTTTTAAAGTAGGGAAAACCCTGAAGGCCAAGAACTCTTGAACCAGGTCCCTGGTACTGATATGCTCTGAAATAGTTTTAAATTCACCCAGTGCAGCCCAAGTGGGACCTTCTAATGTCATGTGGCATCGCGGTCTTGTTTCTCCGAAGATCAATTCAAGTGGGCTTTGTACCAACTTCTCTTTGTCTTCGTCAACTTTCACATAAAACCACTCTGACTTCCAGCCTGCCGGCCATTTGCTTCGGTAGCTAATAACAAGAAACTTTGTGGTTTTCCGATAGGCAAAATTGTAGCAACCAAAGTTATCATGTAACCCATCTTTTCTAGCTTTCGTCTGGTAATGCAGCTCATGGACTCGACAAAAGCTGTCGGCAAACGGCTCCACCGCCTGGCTTCGGAGGGCCCAGATGTAAACACTAAGCCTAACGATAGCGTTAGGAGTCAACTGATGAAAGTAGATTCCAAACTTCTTCAATACATCTGCAATAATCCCATGAAGGGGGAATCTCAACCCAGCCTTTAGAAAGCTCTTGAAAATGACTATCTCATCCTTCTCTGGCTTCGGGGTAGTTTCTTCTCCCCCGAAGCGAAGTAGCTTCTTCTGACTTTCACTGAAATAACCTGACTTTACCATCTTGGAGAGATCAGCCTTCGAAACGGTCGACTTTCCAAAGTCCAGGTGGCTGGGCTTACTTGGCATGGCAATGCGATAATCATCTTCGGGATCAGTTTCTTCAATGTTCTCATCTTCTGCTTCGGCGGTTGCTTGTTCTGCTTCAACAGTGGGGATTTCCTCCGAAATTACCAGTCCGGATCGTTGCATCGCTTCGGAGATGGGAACAGTCTCCGTACCTTCAGCTTCGTCTCTTTCACGCTCAACCCTGGCAGTAGATCGCACTCTGGCCATTTAATTCTGAGTTTTTGGGAAATTGAATACTTTTTTCCCCCGAAGCCTTTCCTTCTCACGAAGCAGACTTTGAGTTGGACCTTCGTTCGATTCCGAGAGTCAAGCTTCGGCTGTGGTTAAAAATTTTGGCAGCAAAACAGTGCAAATAGCAATGAATGCTGTGGTAACTTCACACCTACCCGTCTGTTTATATAGTGTTGCAGGTAAGAAGGCGAAACGCCAGGATTTTTACACTAGGCGGACAGTCACTTACACTCGCTGCGCGGTGGACCGCAGAAATCAAACAGTAACTCTGCAAGGTGGGACTGCCACGCGCTTGGAAACTGAATCGTTTCTCGACAACGAGCTCAGGGAAGGTGTTTTTTGGGACCTTCGGCTTCCCGAAGCTTAAGAGACTTTTTTCACGGATCAAGCTCGTTACGAAAAACGATCTAGCGCCGCGAAAGGGGCTACTGTTGGGGCTATGCTTCGTCGCGCCGAAGGTCTGGTAGGAAGAAGCAGCTTCGGCTGAAGCTGTTCGCAGAAGATGACCGAAGGTCCCTCTTCATGAAGCTTCGGTACTACAAACCGACTTAAAGATAGAATGACTTTTTAGTCCATAAAGGTCCGAGTCAATGTTATAAATTTTTATGAGGGGCATAATTGTAATTCTTCACAGGCTGTGTCCTGTGTCTATAAATAGATGAACAGTACTCCCGTACTGTTCACGCTGACTTGTATTCGCTCGTGCGTCACGCTTGTGTTTTTTGCCTTCCGTCAAATCGAAGGTACAAATGTAATTCAATAATGTTCTTATTCTTCCATAATTATATAATGATGACACTTAATAATATCATATGATTATTCTTGTATTCTTTCATGTTCATATGCTTTTCCTTTTATCGATAGAAACTGTGATAATGAAGGTATGTCCTTCATTACCTTCGTCCAAAATCGTTATATCCTAAAGGAAATAACGCTTCAGAGGACGAAGGACATTAATCATTAACTTCTTTTTATGTTGCCTTGTTCTTAATTCGAAGCATTTGAGAACAAGTCCCCAACAGTATCTAGGCTATAGAGAGTAAGAGACTTCTGCCAGTGTCAAATGGAAAAAGGAACAGTTCTCGCCGAAAACAATACTCATGTGAACTTCTTTTGATTTTTTAGTGTCTATTTCATTCAAAAGGAAACTTTAGGATTGCAAATCTTGATAAGAAATGTAGGAGAAAAAAATCAAATATGCAACATTAAGCTAACATTGTGGAACTCACCACCTTGTTTGCACTCATAAATTTGCTGAAACTGCACCTGGGAACAAAAATTTTCAGAAAGCCAAGGCTTTGCCCCTTTTCACTCGGAGAGTATCAGTTTGTAAGAGGCAACCTGTACCCAAGCAAGACCCATTCATCTTTTCTATTTTTACTCTAGTTTGCTTGAATTTGCAATACCTACCTTCAAAAGGAGATAAGTTTTGAGATAATTCTCTAAAGCGATAGCAAAAAAAGCAGCGATGACAGGCCTAAAGAATTAGATAAATGGAATACGATTCAGTTCGTAATACAATAGCTATGGACCCAGCATTGTTTCATATTTTCATCTAAGGGACATAAAGCTAGAAATATAAAACTGAGTGCATTGCTAAAGAATATAAGGAAGCAATGAGTATGAGTTTGGAAATAATACTTTTCTTTTGGGGGCTGCAACCTATACAGAAGAGTTTAGTATTCTTTCAAAATAATCAATCAACATACAAAATTTAAAAGGTAATAATGAGATACATGATATTTATTTTGAAGCAGAATGGGAATAATGAAAAGCAATGTGTGCATGTACCGAAATACATATGCATTGATAGCAGCGGAGTTTCAAATGAATGATCTTAAGGAAAGCATGTGTGCGATCTTTAGATATGGAAAAACTCTATTTAAGCCCCTTCATACAGATGAAAAAGAAATTTTGTACAAGCTAAAAAAGCTAACACTGCAATTTCCCTCTTCTATTTGGTATTCAGCTAAGCCATAAGTGCTCAATCTGCCAACCAAATGTTCTGAGGTAAATAAAACAGAGGATAAAAGCAAGAGCGCCATGAAAACCTTACCTTTCTAATAATGATCCATGATCAATTGTCGCAGTCAACACAGGACACACATGTGCATAAAAAAGTATATTGTCTACACTATAACTGAGAAGGGATAAAGTGGATCAGCACCACTGTATCAGTCCAGTTTGTTGCGGAAGACAATAAAAAGCAATATGACTCATTAAACTGCAAAGGGTGCCAAAAAGATATCCACCCATTGATAGAAATACTGAGTATGCATGCATGCTCCGATATCTATTGTTACTACCATATATATTTCCAGATCACATAAATACTTTTCAGCAATAGCTAACAATTAGAAATTCCACACTCGTACTTGATATTAAAAGCTTCCTTGGGCTACCCTTTGTTGTCGGATGGTATAACATGCAAAGCACAACTAGCAAAGAAGGTAAGAGGTGCACATTGGATATGTAGAGTACATATTTATAATAAGAAGTATGTAAGATAACTCAAGATAAAACCTGAGAAAGGTAAGCTAAGGTAACTCAGACTCCCGGCTCCAGTCCTGAGTAGCATACACGACAATCCCCAAAGGCACGCACCGCGAATTTTTCACAGGCTGCAACAATGAACCACACCATGCCAGAGCTTTGATCGCTCTCAAAATCAGAATATCACTTACTGGCATAATAAAAAATGGATCAAAAGTGAATGACATAAGGCTCAATTTCACTGCTACTTTTTAAATACATATTGACAATGGCAGAATCATGCAGAGTAGAGTTTGAGACCGGGCAGTTGAACGTATAGTACGAACTGTAGCGTCTGGGAGAGAAATTAAGAACAAAGAAAGTATTCGCACACCATAGATGACTGTGAGGGCGTTGAGGATGATGATATTTCATGTCTTCTTGGAGGCGAATAGGATCCGCCACCACACTGGTCGGCAGCGCGTCGACTTCTTCGTCTGACCGCTCTCTGTCCTCAATCCTGGTTTCCTCCTCGCCATAGGCATCGAGCCCACCGAGCTACGCGCACCAGACATCATTAGGATAATTTTATAGCCAAACGTAAAGCACTGGTCAATTAGCAAGGCTAAGCAAAAGGGCATAAACCACATGAGGAAATAGGCGTGAGAAGCCTCTCATATTTTTTTTATTTACAACGAACCAGAAAGAAAGTATTCAACATACCAATGAAGATAGGTAAGATACATTGTGTAAATAAGCAAGAAAATTATATAATGTGCAACCACTGAATTATTCTAGGAACACATAACTATTCTTAACATATAAAACCATGGAAAAAAGAAACTTACAAAAGAAACATATAGTATAGCATGGGAAAAGTGCAGTGTCTTTTCACATTGACTAAATGATAGTATGTCCCCAATGTGTGCAGTCTGCTAATTTTGGACAATCAAATATTCAACAGTACTTTGAAGCAGTGAAGAGGCATGGAATGATATAGTAGCACAATCCGTAACTTGCAAGTTAATTCAATGAACGTGACGACTCTTAACATAAGATAGTAGTAGAATAATTCTTAGTATATATAAGCAGTGAAGATTGTGATACTGAATTTGCAATAGTAGATAGCAAGCAGAATCACCTTGCAAGACCATTATGGCTGAAAAATTTGTATTGATGCCAAGTAGGAAGCTCAGTGGAGAACCAGATATAGGTTGGTAAATGATTACAATGTTTCTCATAGAGAATTATTGTTTATGTAAGAAGTGATTGAAAGAATGGTAACAAACTTATCAAAGTATTGTAATGCTTAACCACAAAAAGCTAATCATGCTTCATATCAGAATATTATTGGAGGAAATTAAATTCAGGTAAATATGTGGCACTGAATAAATGGTACCACCCAGGAGGGGGGAAGGGGGTGGGGGACGAAGCACCTAGGAAGGTGGTAGCTGGTTTTCCTACCTCAGGCCGGGACACAGGCGGTGGCGTGGCCGCGACACGACACACGCGCAGGGCACAACACGGTCGACGATGGGGGGCGCAGAGGCTCGGCAGCGCTGCTAGATTGGCGAGCGGGCGACACGGGCTGCGTCGCGGTGTGGCCGCGCCGCAGGGCAGGCACATAGCGAGGCCACGCGGGCACGACGTGTGGCAAGGCGGTGGCGTGCGCGGCCGCGTCAGCGGTGTTTACCGGGGGGACACGAAGCACCCAGGGCACGAAGCACCCAAGGAGGGGATGCAGACTTCACGGTGACGGTGCACAAGGGAGCGTCGGAGCAGCGATGTGGCGTTTGAGACCAGGGAGAGGAGGGGCTTGCTGCGCTCCTGCTCCCAGTTCTGCTGCGCGCAGCGACCGTAGTGGGGAGGGGCCGAGGGGGCTTCTACAAGACATGGGGGTGGGGACGTCGGATGTTCACGGCCGAATTGCTGGTGACGAGAAGCTTCGGGAGAAGCCGTTGGGTAGAAGTTGTAGACGTTGGGACGGCTTCATGTTCTTTTGGCCGTTAGATGAGGAATCTGCGGTTAAAACTTAAAGTGCTGTCGTGGACGCATGTGAGAGTAGATTTCTGTTCTGCTTTAATAATAAGGAAATATGTTTTCACGTTTCACATTACTATTTTTTACATGACAAATTATTGACATGTAAATATGAAATGATTACAATTTTATATAGTATCGAGTTATTTCTAATAAAATAGGAACATGCTCCAACAATATGTTAGTTTCTAGTAACAAATAAAACATCCGCAAATAGTGTCATGAATTTCATAGTACCTTCTTCATCACCTTGACTAGTACTCGCTTGAGACGATGGCATGGGCATATAATTCTTCATCTTCGTCACATAGGTCACATAGGCCAAAATCTTTATCGACCAAACACACTGTCACAAATGAAGTTATGAAGAGCTATGCATGTATGTATTCAACGAAATTCGTGATTATTTGTCCATAGGATAACTTGGTAGATCCAACAAAATTCCCCACTTCATTTTCAAAACACAAAATGAGCGTTTGATCACATTACGCAGAGATGAATGTAAATAGTTAAATGTCTCCTTACCGCTGGGCTGAGGTCCTGGTCGAATAATATTTGGTTCCTTTGTATGGCGCTAAATTCTCCGGACGGTTTGGGTATAGAGTCAACAAGGTAGTACTTTCTGTAAGGAAAATGGACCTCGAACTATTTGACTAAATGATTTTGATATTTGATGATCAACATAATTTGTGGACTAATGTGTTTGTCTGTTGTGTCTATAGTTCACAGGATGCCAAGAGGATTGGACTGAGGATCTGAGGATGCAACACCTCAAAAGAAGATCTGAAAGATGCGTAGAAGTCCAAGACTCAAGACCAAAAGAAGCCTAAGAAAATAGTAAAGAAATCCAAGAAGTGGGCAGTTAGCCAGCGCTCTGGTGGCGCACCGGACATGTCCGATGTGCACCGGATAGCCTACGCAAAGAGGTTCGTAATCCGGTATGCACCAGACTGTCTGGCCAATGGTCGGCTATAGCTTTATCAACGGTCAGCTGACGTGGCCAGGGCACCAAACATGTCTGGTGTGTACCGAACTGTCCGGTGCGTCTGTCGACAAAAACAACAACTTTTCTATTCAGCGGCTACAATTGAGGGGAAGGCTATTTGTACACCTCCAACCGGCCATTTAAAGGTGTGGGAGCCCAAGCAACATACCAACACATGCTATAGACATTTCCAAGTGCTCAAACACTCAAGTGCTTAATAGAATCACTCGGTAATTAATGTAGGTGATTTGCGAAGCGCTTAGATTAATTAGACTACTTATGCACTTGCTTTAGGTGAATCCTAGTTAGTTGAGTGAGTTTAGAAAACCCCACAAAATCTCTCGACTCTTGTGTGAGCCGTTGTAATTATACCGAGTGGGGCGAGAGTCTTGCGAGACCGTGACAACAGAGTTTGTGTCACGACCACCATCGTGTACCGGAGGAAACGAGGCCCGAGACGTTTTGGCCGGAAGATCAATAGTGGAGACGACGGGAAGCGTCTGAGAGGAGCCGGAAGCGGAGCACCACTTGCGCGTGGAGAAGACCCGCGACTCTCTACGGAGAGACTCGACCGTGGTGCTTGGCCCTCGCGTGGGCTACCCTTTGCACATGGGCATGAACGAGGATTAGTCGGGACCTTGCGTGGTTTCGGATACCTCGGTAAAACTATCAGCGTCATCCATGGTAGTTTACATCTCTACCTTGCTCTTTACCTTCCACATTTACATTAAGTACTTAAGTTTCAATCTCTCATTTCTAGTTAGAATATTTAGGATTGGAACTTATGTTTTGTGGTATAGATAGCAACACTTAGATAAGACCTAGTTTACACATTCTAGATTGCTTATTTGTATATGTTTTGTTTTAGGTATTTATTTGTGGCCTGCTTTAAAGATAGTTTTTTCAAAGTCCTAATTCACCCCCTCTTAGGCGTCACAGTTTCCTACACTTTCCTACTGATAAATAATGCAACACTACTTGATTGCCCGTGTGTTGCGATGGCTCACAACAATACCCACGTACCAAAAAGATCTCAAGATTTTTTATTGATTGTCTCCGCTCTCCGCATAATATTTTTTGATTTGACTAACTGATGTTGTTGTTTACTCCATCCAATATGTCTTGGTACAATACGATCAATGAAGGGAGCGATTAGAAGAGAGTTCATAACGACCAACATAACGAACAGAGATTATAGAATGACATAATTTTACCATACAGAGACCAAATAAGATGAAGTTTGTGAGCTCAAGTTTCTAAAATAAGTCACATGAACTCAAACTTATAAAAAAGACAGATCAAAATATGGAGTGGTTGCTAAAGTCAGGCATCAATAAAAACTAGATGTGCTCCATACAAATTATGGTACTTTGTAGCAATTACTAACGTTTAAAACCAACAAATAACCTTTCCTTTTACTGTTAGCATGACAAATCATAGCGGCTCTATCCAATTCAGCAACCTCAAACACCATGGAGTCCATTGCGTCAATGTGGTCTTAGAAACGACCTAATGCATGCAAGAGCCAAGAACACAAGGGACGAGCACCCTATGGTAGTGTCCGCATGGATCTCCAAATCCTAACACATATTTTGCAGGATCCATGAGCCATCATCAAAATAACACAAACCATGTACAGACAATAAATAAAGTATTAACACACCCAAATTATGTTCAATCCTTAGCAAAACAAAAAACTAACACCCAAAACAACAGAAGAACAATACAATAATTTTTGCAATGACATAAGGATGGGTGACAGGTACATAGAAGTGGTATAGAAACATACCGAGTCGACACCGTGGTAAGGGAAATACCATGTAGACAGGCGATGCTGAGCCATCGAACGGGTACCTGAGAGCACCTAGAGGGGGGATGAATAGGTGATCCTGTAAAATCTAGTACTAAATAACACAACTTGGTTTATAAATGTTAGAAGGATTGAAGCCAAGTTGTTAAAGTGAGAACTCTTCACTTGATTGTTCCTTTAGAGTGAGTATTGAACTATGGAACAATAGCCCAAGTGAGAACTCGAGAG